>CM038473.1:9162042-9802042 GCA_021464305.1 Kandelia obovata
CAACGCCACAATGGTGGAAAACTTTCTCTTCGGTCTCGAACAATACTTTGAGGCCATAGGGGTTGTCGACGACTTTGCAAAGGTATGCAACGCCCCAATTTTCTTGAGGGATGCTGCCCAACTATGGTGGAGAAGGAAGCATTCCGAACGTGAGAAAGGCTTATGCATTCTCAACACCTGGGAGCAATTCAAGGCTGAATTGCGCAAACACTTTGTACCTCACAATGCGGACAACAAAGTTAGAGGGAAGTTACGTCGTCTAAACCAAACAGGTAGTATTTCCGATTACATCAAGGAATTTACTACTATCATGCTTAAAATTGATATGTCCGATAGGGAGCTTCTCTTCCACTTCAAGGACGGCTTGAAGGATTAGGCAAGAGTAGAGCTAGACAGACGTGATATGCAGACTTTAGATGTTGTCATTGCTGCTGCTGAAATACTCATCGATTACTCTTCTAAGAACAAAAAGCCGAACTCCAACAAAAGTGGGGGAGAGAAGAACGAGCAGAAATAGGATACAAGCCGCAAAGAGGGTGGAAACCAAAAATCCTCAAGTGGCAATCCCAAGCACGGACAGAATTCTTCGGGCAAACGTAACATAGGTAATCCCCCAAAGACCTGTTTCATTTGTGATGGACCTCACTGGGTGAAGGATTGCCACAACCGTAGGGCAATGAATGCAATGATGGCGGAACTCAACAAGGAGAAATCCAAGGAAGAGTCCCAACCCGACATGAGAGCCATCCAACAATTGGGAAACTTGTCCAAGCTTTTATCTCCAACAGTTCCTAAGGAGAAGGGACTGTTGTATGCAGACATGACCATTGAAGGCAAAACTAAATGTGCAATGCTGGACACGGGAGCAACGCACAACTTCATGGATGTCCAAGAGGCCAAACGGCTAGGCCTCAAACTCACAAAGGGGAATGACACCATCAAAGCTGTCAATTCAGAGGCAAAACCTGTCCAAGGTGTGGCGAAAGGAGTAGCTGTCCAAATTTGAGATTATACGGGTAAGTTAGACTTTACTGTCGTTCCTATGGATGATTTTAAAGTCGTGCTAGGTCTTGCATTCTTCTGTAAAGCTTTAACTTTTCTCATTCTTGCCTCGAGTTCTCTTGTGATCCTGGATACGTGCAAGATCCGAGTGATCCCTTTGAAGAGCATGGAGAAATCAAAACCATCAATGATTTTTGCCTTGCAATTCAAGCGGGGTCTCAAGTCGGGTGATGACTATGTTGCTATCATAAGGGAACTGAGCGAGGGGGAAGACGTAGCAGCACCCACCCCTGCCTTGCCACCCTCCATTCAAAGTGTCCCTGCCAAGTTCAAGGACGTGATGCCTCCCGAATTACCAAAAAAGTTGCCTCCAAGACGAAATGTGGATCACCATATTGAGCTGGAAGTTGGTGCTAAACCTCCTGTCATGGCCCCGTATCGCATGGCACCCCCGGAACTTGCGGAATTGAGGAAACAGCTCCAAGATTTGATAGAATCGGGCTTCATTCGTCCATCGAAAGCCCCTTTCGGTACTCCAGTCCTCTTTCAAAAAAAGAAGGATGGTTCGCTACGGATGTGCATTGACTACCGAGCCTTAAATAAGGTAACTATCAAGAACAAATATCTGATACCCTTGATAGCTGACTTTTTTGACCAATTAGGAAAAGCGAGGTACTTCACCAAGCTAGACTTGTGATCGGGCTACTACCAAGTCCGCATTACTCAAGGTGATGAACCGAAGACCACCTGTGTGACGCGCTACGGAGCTTTCGAGTTTCTAGTCATGCCCTTCGATCTCACCAATGCACCTGCTACCTTTTGCACCCTTATGAACAAGGTACTGCATCCCTTCCTTGACAAATTTATAGTGGTTTACTTGGATGATATTGTCGTATACAGCAACATTCTTGAGGAGCATGTTGATCATCTCAAACAAGTCTTCCAAGTTCTCTGAGAAAATGATCTCTACGTTAAGAAGGAGAAGTGCTCGTTTGCTAAGCAAGAGGTAGACTTCCTTAGCCACAAGATCAATGATGAAAGGTTGATGATGGATTCGAAAAAAGTACAAGTCATCTAAGCATGGGAGCCACCAATTAAAGTCCCAGAATTGCGATCTTTCCTGGGACTTGTTAACTACTACCGTCGGTTCATTAAGGGATATTCTGCCGTAGCTGCACCCTTAACCGACTTGCTGAAGAAAGACAACACTTGGCATTGGTCGACAGAATGTCAAGCTTCCTTTGAGAAATTAAAGCAAGCAATTTCCGAAGAACCTGTTGTCGTGTTACTGGACTATGAAAAACCTTTCGAAATTCACACTGATGCGTCTGACTTTGCCATAGGGGGAGTCTTGATGCAGGATGGGCATCTCATTGCCTACGAAAGTCGCAAACTGAACAACACGGAGAGACGGTACACCATCCAAGATAAGGAGATGACCGTCATCATCCACTGCTTGCGCATTTGGAGATACTACCTACTTGGAAGTAAGTTTGTGGCAATGACTGACAATATTGCTACAAGTTATTTCCAAACACAGAAGAAACTCAACCCAAAATAAGCTCGTTGGCAAGATTTCTTGGCAGAATTTGACTACACATTACGTTACAAGCCAGGGCAAGCCAATGTTGTTGTGGATGCGTTGAGCCAAAAGGCGGGACTAGCTGTCATGACCACTAGTTAGCCGAAGAGCAACTTCCTTGATCAGATCAAGGAAGGCATGATGCAGGATGCTTTGACAAAGAGCCTGCTGAAGTTGGCTAGTGAGGGGAAGACTCGTTGATTTTGGTTGGACGAAGGAGTCCTGACAATTGTGGGCAACCGAGTCTTTGTGCCGAAGTGGGGAAACCTACGGAAGGAAATCCTCAAGGAATGCCACGATTCCTTATGGGCTAGTCACCCAGGTATGGCACAAACCCTTGCACTTGTCCAACAACGTTATTATTGGCCGTAAATGCATGCAGATGTTAAGGCCTACGTTCGAACTTGCCTTGTTTGCCAACAAGACAAGGTAGAACAACACCGCTCAGCTGGTCTATTGGAGCCATTACCCATTGCTGAAAGACCTTGGGAAAGTGTCTCAATGGACTTCATTGTTGCCTTACCTAAGTCTGACGGGTTTGGAAGCATCATGATGGTTGTTGATTGGTTTAGCAAGTATGGTGCCTTCATTCCAACCTCTGCTGATTGCAAGGTGGATGAAGCTGCTCGCTTGTTCTTCAAGAACGTGGTGAAGTTATGGAGCGTTCCCAAAAGCATCATCAGTGATAGGGACCCTCGTTTCACAAGTAAGTTTTGGCGCGAGTTATTCAAACTACTTTGAACTGATCTAAACTTATCTACAAGCTTTCATCCACAGAGTGACGGACAAACGAAGCGTGTGAATGCCTTGCTGGAGCAATACCTAAGGCACTATGTTAGTGCCCATCAACGAGATTGGGCGAAGTTACTCGACATTGCCCAATTTTCCTACAATTTGCAAAGGAGCGAGGCAACCAGCAAGAGCCCGTTCGAGGTTGTTATGAGACAACAACCCTTAACTCTGAATGCAATTGCTTCTTCTTATATGGGGAACAATCCCTCTGCATACAAGTTTGCAAAGGAATGGCATGAGGAGACAGACATCATAAGGGCTTGCCTTGACAAAGCGGTCAAGCGGATGAAGAAATAGGCTGACCGAAAGCGACGCCCAAAAGAGTATATGGAGGGAGACTTGGTAATGGTAAAGTTGTTGCCCAACCAATTCAAGTCTCTGCGCAAAGTTCACAAGGGCTTGGTGAGGAGATATGAAGGGTCATTTCCTATCCTCAAGCGTGTAGGGAAGGCAGCTTATCAAGTCCAACTCCTATCTAAGCTCAAGATCCACAATGTCTTCCATGTAAGTCTTCTAAAGCCTTTTCATGGAGACGATGAGGATCCTAGTCGAACTCCTATCTAAGCGTGCACCAACCGCTGTGGTCACCAAATTCGACAAGGAGTTGGAATGCATCCTTGCTGATCGGGTGATCCGAAGAATGGGAGTTCCTAACTACATTGAGTACTTGGTGAAATGGAAAGATTTGTCAGACGAAGAGATTAGTTGGGAACGAGATGACCTACTTTGGCAGTTTTCGGATTTCATCCACCGCTACAAGGATGAAAGTGCGACAAGGACGTCGCGAACATAAGTGGGAGAGGGTGTCACGGGCTGATTCAAGTATGCTGTCAGCCCACTTGTTGCATGCTAGCCCAATTGGTGCCCCAACCCAAGGTAAGGAGAATTCTAGAAAAATGCTTAGGTGTCCCTCTCTAGAATACTCCATTGTAAATATCTAGATGTTTATCCTTAGAATTCTCTAGAATCAATAATTGTAGCCACACATTGAGGAGGGGAAGCAACTATAAATACCCTCATTCCTTCCATTTGTAAACACACATCCAAGCCTCTACATTTCTCAATAGCAAAGTTCTCTATATTGCTATACACTTGTGCCTACTTTTCTTCTCTCTATCTCAAAGCCTCTCACTTTCTCTCTCTTTTGAGTTCGTTGTAACTCTTCAAGGCTTACTTAGTATCTTCTCTCGCAAGATTATCTCAGTACCGTGTGGGTTAGCACGTCTAAAGTATGTTCAAAGCCTAACTCCGTAACATTTATCTCTTTTTGCCTCTTTGGTTTGTAAAATAAGAAAATAAGGATAGTAATCTATAATCTCAATAATAATAATAATAAATTACAATAAATTCATTTTGAGATTATAGAATACTGCCCTTACTTTCTTATTTCACAATCCACAGAAGCAAAGAGAGACAAAGCACCCATGCTGCAGTACATCATGTTCCATGTGACACGGTGAGATTATACTGTAACGTAGGATGTAAATAATTTGGAAAACCTGGAGCCGCAGAATAGGATATTACGGAGAAGAAAACGTACGTTTTTTGTTTTTTTTTTTATACAGTTCTGTGGCCGACACTGGGAGTAGAATTTAGAACAGATTTTGCTTGTATAAAACAGAAAACAAAAACTGAGCAATGTATGCTGACCTTGGCCACGAGTGCACCAAAGTTTGTGGCCTCAGTGGGTCAGAAGAGATATTGTGCGAAGAAAAAGAGGAGTGATTTAGTGACTGTTTATGGTGTGGCCGTATTTTTTTTTCTTTTGGTATCTTTTTTATAATACACTTCCAATTTCAGTTCAAGTGTGAATTCATGAATGCATTAAATGACCATTTCATATCAGTTTTTGCAATTTTGAAAGTGAACTCAATTAGTTCTCCCGCCTTGGTGTTATAGGTGATGGAGAATTTGCAAAGTTAATACCAACTGCCATCTGTCTCCTTCTTGGTACTGTTTCTGTTTCAAATTTTACTCACCCATTGAATGGAATTGATATTTTTTTAAAAATTTTTTTTTTTAGGTACATGGTTATAAATGTAAAGTATATAACCATAAAGTGCCGCGTAAATAATCCTTGTGTTCATTTTTTTATTTTTTTTTGTATTTTTCGATAATTCATTTCTATAGCGCTCCATGTCCAGTAGCTACAAATGTTTACGATTCAACCGTGCTAGGGACCACCACATTTGTGATTTTTTAAAAATTAAATATAATTTTTTTAAAAAAATGTGATGTATAATACGACATAAAAATTAATTTTTATTATTTTAATATAATTAAAAATTTTAATAAATTATTTAAAAATATATATATGAATAATTTAGATATTTTAATTTTTTTATTTAAGATATTTTGAATTATAAATACATATGTAAATTTAAAGATCAAAGTATTTTATAAATCACATAATTCAATTATATCTCATTATTCTTCTCTTGTTAAAATTTATATTTTTTTTACATCCTAAAACCTTTTTTAAAGGCTAAAGTATTGACATTTTATTAATTATTTTTATTTTTATTTATATCAAATGCTATTTTAGATTTACCTTACTTAATATCATTTTTTAAGTGTTATCAAAGTTTTAATTTACTTTATTTGATATTATCTCTCATATATACGCTTTTATCCTGTTTCAAGTAATATGGTAATAGAAAATATTTAACATGTGTCAATATTGTCTTATAAAGTTTTAGACAACCTCTTCAATGATGAAATTAGTGAAAGGAAAACTCTATATAAAGTAATTTTATAGGATCATGTTTACAATATTTTTGTATTAAAGATATTGCTTAATATGTTTTTATTTCAAAGATATTTCTTTTCTTTATGGAGATTTCTTCATTGAAAATATTATGAGATGGTTAGAATAAATTGATACATGAAAAAATATTATTCAATATTTTCAAATAAAACGTGGCAAATTTAAAATTTGGTCATTAATAAAGATGAGAAATTTATTGGTTATTGAATTTTATAGTGACAATAAATTTGAAAAAAAAAATTAGACTGAAAGAAAATTTAATTCTTATTTCTTATCAAATAGTAAATTACATGAAAATAGCATGCTCACAATAAAAAAAATAAAAAAAAAAACATCGATCGTTATTTACAATAGGAAGAATTCCATGTCTTATGAAAAAGATATTTATAGATTTGAAGATTGTAGTGATAAAAAGATTAATCTAGATTATGTCAATATATAAGTTAAATTCATAATTCATCAAAGATCTTATTACCAAATTAGAGGATAATTCTATCATTTAACAGTATTAAAATCTTGTTAATTTTTTATTCTTCGTATTTATTAATTTTATTAGAACAAATAATCAACTAGATCATGATTCTATACCATAATTTACAAATATTGTTACTTACACCATAATTCACAAAAGAAGTTATTGGTTCATGTTTAAAATATTAATTTATTTAAATATTTTTTTATGATCTTAAAGATATTTATTCTCAATTATCAACTTAAGGGTGAATTTCTTTCAAATTGAGAGATATGACGTGGAACATATCATAAAGTTTATTATTTTTACCATCTTATAAATTATATTATAATTTATTTAATTTTTATTTTAGTATAATTAAATATTTTGATAAATTATTTTTAAAAAATACATGAATAATTTAGATATTTTGAAATATTTTTTTCATTAAATTTAAAGTATTTTTCTAATGAGTTAAATAATTTTGATTAATAATACATCTACTTCAAGTGATATCAAAATTTTAATTTACCTTACTCAATACTTTCAAGTGATATAAAAAATTTTCTTAATATAATATGTTATTTTTATACTTTTGACACCTTACTTAATATCATCTATTATTTCTATACTTCTATCTTGCTTTAAGTAATTTAAAAATTTAAATTTAAATTTAAATTATTTGATATTATGTGACATCTTTATGGTTCTGTCTATCATTTGTAAAAACTAATTATAAATTAAAGTATCTAATTTTTAGAGACTAATAAAAATACTCTCTAAGTTATTAAATAAGCATTTTGATCTAAATTAAATAAAAATCTTATAATTAATAAGTAGTGAGAATATTTTTTAGAAATTTCATACTTAAAAATTTAAATTTATATTTTTGATGTATGGATTCTAATCTTTAAAAAAAAAAGTAAATTTTATATAAAAAAATTATTGTATTATTTACAATCTAATAAATATTTTAATTAAAAAATAAAGGGAGAAGGTCTAGCCACCCAAATGGGAACAATGTCAAATCTCAAAACACAAATATTAAAACGCAGGAGCGGTAGTTCAACTTTCAAATTTAAAGTCGCAAAACTAAAAGTTTGTCCCTCCAAATCTATTTAAAGCTGTGTTTGAAACCATCTCGTTATACATCAGTGACGTAGAAGGCTAGAAGTAAGCTAATTAATTGACCAACGGACAACTATTTCGCAAACCATATGCAGTATAGATATAATGCAAAATAACAAATGATGGAAAGGAAAGCATATGCGTTTGAAACTGAGCTGGATTGAATCAGAAGTGTTCTTATAGCAACAAAGAAAAAAAACAGTATCTGACTAGCACTGTAAAAAAAAAAAATACAGTTCTTGAAGACAAAACAGACATGGGTATGTCGCTCTCTTTCTTTTTCTTTGGAAACTTCCCTTGATCAGAACATGCCCTCATTAGCTATCTACTTTTGTTTTGATCTCCGGAGCTGTTAGATTGAGGTATCAGCTGCACCGACAAGCCATTTGCCAATGGAAATTTCAGAAGATTCCGTACTTTCTTCCACCCACGCATGCCCTTTGGCAGTACCGCGAAGGTCACTTGATCAATAAAGCTAATAATCATAAAATTACGAAAATATATTTATAAAAAAAAAATGTCCTATTGTTTTTTTTTCCTCATAAATAATAAGTAGGGGACACTACTCTTTCGCTGCACATTTAAGGGACTCCGTCGAATTTATGTGGGTTGAAATTTGATGTATTATTGTGAAGTAAGACTTTAAATTTAAAATATTTTACATGAGATCTTGCGTATTTTACGAATTTACCAACAGTAACAAAATTGTAATTGAAGTCTTTTTAATGCAAGTCAGTTGAAGTGATTTTAAATAGTGGAACTGAAATCGAAGGGCATTCTAGTAAAGTCAGGTATCCCGGTCCCCACATTACAATTACGTTCTAGTTGGTTGGAAGAGCGGGAGGGCGTGATAAAGCCACCCATCTGGGTTTCGGAATTCTCAAATTCAAAATTTAAAAAAGAGGGAGAAATATCCTCGATGCGTCATCCCTCAGAGGTGAATCCAATGAAAAAATTACACGTATCAAAGACTCGGGGAGACCGAAATCGACTTGGAGTTTGGAGCCGTCTTTCCGCAATGTTTTGCTTACTTGGTAAAAAAAAAAAAATGGGAATCCCGGATACCCGATACGTATGCGACTCAGATGTTGCCGTATTTTTTTTTTCTTTGCCTTCCTTTTTTTTTTTTTAAGAATCATAATATTTATTACCTCTCAAATTTTTACTTTTTTATAAATTATATCATGTAAAAATTAAAAAAATTATGTAAAATTATTCATGTCTCTGTCTATATAGTCTATTCTTTTTACATAAATTAGTTTACAAAATTTTAAAAAAAATTACGATATATATTATTATCTTTTACTACTTCTTAATTTATTAAGGAAAAAAAATTGATTTATCTAATAACGATATTTCTGTTGAAAAAATTAGCCATTTAAATGTGTTTATATATATATATATATCTCTTTGAAATTGTTCACTCTTAGAGTTATTATTATTTTTTAAAATATTATAAACTTTGTCTGAATAAATGAATAAATATTGCTTTTTAGTATTTCTTTTGTTTCAGAAAAGCGTGTTAGCTATATTACTTTTTTTTTTTTGGGGTTACATGTGTAAATTGTTACCGAACTCAAATTAAAATATAATAAATGTGAATTAATTATTTATACTTTTGTATCTTTAATTATAAATTTTTAGAGATTTAACAAAAATGATTGCAAAACCAGCCCGGCTACAATCAACCGACGACGCTGAGGGCAATTTAAGTGGCCATTACTAAAACGGACAAATGGATATTTTTTCTCACTATTCTCCGACCTGTAAAAGAGGCATCATTTCAGTTGTGCTGCTTGGAGACAAAAGCTGGCCCAGGACATCGGCCTTTGGATCACTTTCCCTCTCTTTGCTTAGAAGGCATGCCCTGTCCCAAACTCGAGTCATTATTGCGGAAGTACTTTGGTGTTCGAGTACACTAACCCTGGTTGGGTTGTTTGATATTTTGTTGGTTTGGTAACCACGTCCCGTTTTGCTTAAATTCTGTTTGTGGCTCATTAAATATAATAAAAAATTTCATTGCCCCCCCAAAAAAAAAAAGAAAAAAAAACACAAATAAAGGGAAAAGATGAAAATGAACATATGAAGACCTATCGAATGAATTTTTATGGTAAGAGAATTGAATTTGTGTATAACAGCTGAATGTAGTAAATTCAAATCTCACCATCATTATTATGTTTTAACGCAACCTACCCAGCATTCGATAACAAGACTATTAACATATTACGATTAGCCACTTGCTCAAATCTGAATGATACCGTCTTAACTAAAAGAAAATGGATGAGATTGTGCATTGGGTTTCGTGGGGTTTGCCCAAATCACAGCGCCGGGGATAAAAAGGCTTGTCTAAAGAATAAAAGAACAGAATTTCGTGGCTTCATTTGCGATTCAATTGGAATATTTTTCTTCTTTTACAAGTGATCTTTGATGTCAATTAGGACGAGAAATGATCTTTTACAAATGACAACTCTACTAGGGAAAAATAGTTTTGAACTTGGGTAACACTTGGATGTGAGAGTGGTTGATATTCAACGTTTTAACTTCAAAATCCCACTGAAAATGTACATATTAGTTTGGAAATGAATATGGAAATTTAGTTAATTAATAATTGGAATTGACCAACAACAAAAACAACAAGGTTAAATTTACTTGCAGACTTGGGGACAAGCTAAGCTTAACTGGCTATCCATGCACGTTTTGAAGTTGCATTGATTTCATTAGCATTATTTCAAGTTTTATCTGACACCCAAAATATTCATAACGATTATTTACTAATTAAGGTCCAACGGATGCCCAACGTAAACTCTGAGGTATCATAACTAGTATGGTATTATTGCAATTCGAGTCACAGAAATAAAGAAATTAGGATGATTGCAATCTCAGACCGATGCAATGATTTGAATCCTTGGTAGCACGTCAACCTTTTTTTTTTTTTTGTCTATGTTGACTCTAAAATTTATTTGGGAAGAACTAAAAGGACAAATGGGGGTAACGTAACCAAAAGTTGAAAAAAAAGAAAAGAAAAGAGAGAGAGAGAGAGAGAGAGTGAGAGTAATGCACCGGAAGAAGTTCAATGAGCTGTGCGCAACAACGTTGCCAAATGCTCGTCCCTGGTCTAACTTGAAAATTGGGGATATAAGAAGTTAGAAAACTATGAGCGGGGAAACGAATAGAAATGGTGAACAACCAAGAAGAGCGGCGATTAAAGCGATACTAATTAGTCAAAAGCAATGGACCAGACCCAAAAAATTAAAATAAAAAAAAAAACTCACCTAAACAAGAAAAGTAAAAGGATCAAAGAAAAGAAAAGAAAAAACACAGAAACTGGGCGGATTCATAGGTCTTCACGAACTGGGGGGGTTTTGGTAGGCCGGACAACACCAAGAATCTCTTTGAAAAAAGAATAAAAAAGAACAAAGCACCAGAATTTTATTTTATTTATTTAATTTATTAAAGGAGCTATTGAAAACCCCAAAATGAAAATCTTGGGTGGTTGTAGGAAATAAAAAACAGGATCGAGAATAAGTGGATAAAATATCATATGGGTTCCCCTCTTCCATTGGTCACATGGGCCGAAGAGGACAACCCTCGTAAATTCTAACCAGGAAAACATTTTACATAAACGAAAACAGTAGGCGTTACCCTATAAACTGCAAAAACGTATTCGAATAAATAGATACATAAGGAGGGACACCCACGCATATAATCTAGAAGAGAGAGAAAAAGTAAAAATTCAAAGGGAGATAAAGAGAGTACAGAAACGGGCACTTTTTGTATAGGCCACGGACGCTTTCATCCTGATTCAATGCTTTACCGAACGCACCACCATCCCTATTTTTCTCAATTTTCCGCTGCAACCCACTCCTCTCTCTCTCTCCTCCGTCTCCATTCCTGCTCCTCCTCTTCATTGCAGGTATGAAAGTCTCTTAACATGTTGACAAATCGTAAAGTTCTGAACTTTTTAAAATTCTTGGTTTAATTTTTGCGTTGGCCTTTTTTTTTTTATTTATAATTCTGGGTTTTGGGTCTTGTTTTGTTTTAGGTGCAAACGGAAATGGAATGTGTGGAGGCCGCTTTGAAAACCAGTATTAGGAAAGAGATGGGTTTGAAGTCGATTCCACAGGCATTTTTGGAGGACTTGTGTGCCGTGAATGTCCAAAATGGCGCGCCGTGTGATGATTTTTCTGTGGACGAACTTTTGGACTTCTCTAACGAAGATGGTTTGGTTGAAGAAGAGGAGGAAGAAGAAGGGGTTAAAATTTGTACTGTCTCTGTTGCTCCTAAACTGGAAGCTTTTCAGGACGACAAGAGCAGCGAACGTTTTACCAATTTCTCTGCAAAGGACGATTTTGTTTCGGTTCCAGCCGGCGAACTCGGTGTTCCGGTACGGTTTCCTTCTTCATTTCTTGCCTTTTTTTATATATTTTTTGCTTTTTTTTTTCTTTCGGGGAACTTTTTTGGGGGGAATTTGTTAGTCTGTTAACTGTTGAACAGGGGTGTCATTTTTACAGGCGGATGATTTGGCGAGTCTTGAATGGCTGTCTCATTTTGTGGAGGATTCCAACTCGGAATATTCTGCACCGTTCCCCGCCGGCGTTTTCCCGGAGAAGCCGAAGATGGAGGACCAGTCGGAGCCGGAAAAACCTGTTTCAACAGAACCTTGTTTCAAGACTCCTGTTCCGGCAAAGGCAAGAAGCAAGCGGATGAGAACTGGAGTCAAAGTTTGGACCTTTGGGTCAGAATCGTCCTCTAGTTCCACCACATCTTCGTCGTCGTCTTCTAGCCCTTCAAGCCCTGGGCTCATCTGCACCAACCCTGGTATGATGACTCCTGACCCGGCCGACCCAGTTTGCGTAGAAAAACCCCCTGCTAAAAAGCAGAAGAAAAAACAGGCCCTCGAGGCTGGTGGCGCCGGTGGCGGAGGCGGGGCCCAGCAGTCACGGCGGTGCAGCCATTGTGGGGTTCAAAAGACCCCACAGTGGAGAGCCGGTCCGCTGGGCGCCAAGACTCTTTGTAATGCCTGCGGGGTCCGGTTCAAGTCGGGCCGACTACTACCCGAATACAGACCGGCTTGTAGTCCCACTTTCTCCAGCGAATTGCATTCTAATCACCACCGTAAAGTGCTGGAGATGCGGAGGAAAAAGGAGACGTTAGGCCAGGCCGAGCCCGGCTTGGCTCCACCCGTCGTATCAAGTTTTTGATAGAGCGGAGAGTAGCTGGGCACTAGAAAGAAAGAGTATAGGACATTGAACCGGCGAACCCGGTTTATTTAGGTTCGGTTTTCTTTGCGTACATTTTTCACTTTGCGGTGGGTGAGGTAGGTTTGCTAGGTATGTAACCTAATTAGGGGAAAACTTTAATACTCTGCTATTTTTCTGAATTTATGATTATTTTTCTTTTTCGATTTCTGGTTTTCATTAATATCTTTGATTGTTACTTTATATATATAAAGCTTTTTTTGGGGGGCGGGGGGTGGGTTTTGTAAATGTAGTTACGAGTGAGGAAGAGAAATTTTGCTCTTTGGTATGCTTTTTGGGTGAGATTGAAACGGCTCATCTTCGCTTTTGGGGGCCGTTGGTTGGGAGAGCAGGAACTCAAGGATGAGATGGTTTTGTACATGTGGCGTTGGGTACACGCACTCTCGAAGATCCTCACCCTTGGCAAAGGGAATCCGACGGTGGCAGCTGCTGCGTTGACGAGGAGAAAACGTTTTGAGGGGATTTGTCAGGCTCGAAAACGTTTTGAGGGGATTTGTCAGGCTCAGTAAGATGGATGCGTACTTTGGTTATCCAGAGTTCCAGTCCCTATTTGATTTTGATGCTGATACGGACCACCCTAGACTTACGCTAATGCAACATGGGACTTTCGGCCAGTCCATCCAAAAAAGCAAAGGCATTTAACGTTGAAACTAACGATATTGGGAAAACGTTTTTCTTTTGTTTCTCTCCTTCAAATAAACTGGCGGTGCCTTATATCAGTATTGAATCTGGGAACAGTAGTAAATGGCTCTAGCCATTGCCTTATATCAATCACCACATAGCTTGAGGAATAGTGACTGTTGGGGGCAAGGACTAATTTCCATTTTCCTTACTCATCAGCTGATACTTGGTACACAATGCTTTGACCAATTAAAAGAAAGGCCGGTGTGGAATTCATTAAGACCGCCTAAATAACCTAATTCAGCAGTTCATTGCAATATATAAACTTCATTCAAAATTTCGGGGTTCTGAGATATCGTCAACAGTCATGTTTGGGTCCTTTATGGCTTTGTGTTAATCGGCAAGTAAACCGAAGAAGTTAGTTGATTGTGTTGGAACAGAATGGCATGTCTTATCATCGTCCATAGTATTCTACGCCCATTGAGTAATGCTGCCCCCTGGTAGAGACAAAAATCATCAATGGCTAAAATCAGTTTCAGTGACACGGGCCTTGTGCCAGCGCTCTTTGTGTGGTCCTTTCTTTTGTCCACTGTTTTATGCTAGCAAGGAATTGTAATTTAATATGTGCAATGCCATATGTCAAAAGCTATGGCGCCTAGACTTCGAGCAGGCCCTCAAATTGGATTTAGGGCTATTTTTTCTAAAAATTGAGTACTCAACAATTTTATTTTTATTTTTAAAAAAAAAAAAAAAAAGAAACAGAGAAAAAGGGATTTGGATTTTAGTCATGTGATTATAGTAGGGCCACGTGCTTGCCACCGCCACTTGGCTTTAGGTTCTCGCTTTCTCAGCCAAAATCCCAAATCAAAACTAATCCAAGATTCGCTATATACCTTTAAACAAGGAATTTCCCAAATATAGTCACAAAGTTCCAAACGTGCCCTGAAATTGTTGTTGCGTGGCAATGACTCGATGGCTATATCCCACCCGTTCCAACAACTCTCCAACGTTCATAATTGAATATAGGTAAAAAAAATTAATTTAAATTATCATCTTGATTTTTTTACTGCATTTATTTTATTATTTAAATTTAATTTATATTAAATATTTTTATTAAGAGTAATTACGTTACAACAACTTACACATCATATAACAAATATAATTCTCTTATTAAATTTATTAACGTGGTATAATTTTTATTTTTTAAAAAAATATTATTATTATTTTATTTTTTAATAATTATATATATATTAAATATTTTTAAAAAATTTAAATTTTAAGTCTCGATAATAGATTTAATAACGTAATAATAAAAAAATATATATCTACGTAACATATGAATGATTATTATTTGGCAACACTTAAATAATAAATATTGAATACAAACTAAATTTAATTAAGGAATTAACATGTTTAAATAATTTTTTTTTTAAAATAAAATAATTATAATTATAGTTATAAAAATACTTTAATATAATGAATAAAAATTAATTTTTTATACCTTTGTAATACCAACGTGGAATTAGGATCCATTGTTTCATGTCAATGGGATTATAGGTACAAGGTCACTTTTATATGTATATATATATAATAAAATAGTAAAATATTCTTGGTATTTTATAACTTTGATAAAAAGAATTGTGCCCTTACACCACACTCATGAACTGAATTCACAAAATAACATACCTCATGGTGCTTGAAATAAGAAATTTAGCTATTTTCATAACTGTGCATATCAAATATATATTTAATCCTACTAAATAATATGTACACTTTTTTGAAGCCTCGTACATGTTTTGTTTTCATCATAATTTGCTACATATCACATAACCCATGTTTGGTAAAGTGGGAAGCAAAACAATCAAGAATTCATCTGTCATGCATTACGATTTTTAGAGCTATGTGCTTTTTTCTTTTTTTTGGTTGTGAAATTGTTCATCTGCGTTATCTTTATTAGTAAGAATCGATTTACGGACCAACAATTTGGTTCAAGTCACCAAAACTGGATTCTTGATTTTTCCCCTGAGGGGATCAAATGGATTAATTTAGAAAAATAAATTTATTCCCCCAAAAGGAAAAATGATTAAAAGGGTATTAATGAAGTTCAACTTTGGGCCTGCGCTGCTCCATTTTTGGTGATATGTGTCGACAATTCTCTAGTGCAACTCCACTGGTAAAATCCAAAGACAAAAAGCTCAAAGCTTAGCGCCCCCCATTAAAACATTATTTGCTACACCTGTGACTTATGATTGTGCGCACCTCAACCAACCTTTCGGCCTGGATGTTTTATCCTGTGCTACTTCGGCTTCATGTTCTCAAGCCTATGTCGTTTACCTCTCTTAGTATGACCTATTTATCAGAGTCGTCCAATTTTTTTGTTGGACCCACTTTCAGTACAAGTTTAAATTAGATCAGATAGTTTTGTTGGAGGCCATTGTCCGCTGAATTAGTGGGTACCAAAATCACAATACCTGTTCGGTTGGTCTGATGATTGAAATTCCCTTTATTACACCCTTCGCCTGGAATTGGTAAATTTGCTTAAACTTGGAATAGTACCATATTGCATGGGTTTGGGGCAATCCCCAGTCATCAGAACTTTACATTTCCAGGGGATTAGCTATAGCTAAGGTCTGTTAATGCCTCTGTAAATATCATTGGGCCTCAGGTCTGAGTTTTAAAGTCATTCGTCCTTGGGGTTCTTGGGTCAATAGCCATTTGTTAGTGGGCAAACTCTGTCCTCCTGAACTCGGTTGTTAATCTACCTTTTTCCACCGTCGCAGGATGACCCAATTATTATTGGTACATCAGAAAACTAGTTTGATTATTGTTTCATCTTTTGGGTTACTAATCAAGATAGTGGAAGCAGCGCCGGCGGAATCCTTTCATCTAAAGAAGCTCAAAACTAAAGTATCGTATACATATGAAAAAAAAAAAAGAAAAAGAAAAAGAAAAAGAAGTGAATATACAAAATATAAATTTTCATTGATTTGAATGCAATTGCACAAGCGTTTATTCGTATAGAGAACTATAGTCTTCTATAAAATAAAAAAAATAAAATTGTTATATAAGGCAAGAATATAAAATAGAGAGAAATTATTGTATAAATCATTAAAATATACAAGATCAAATCACTTAAATTTGATAGAATCGAAGTCATTAAAAGGCTCTAAAGTCCCAAAACAATAGGCTGAAAAAGGCCATGTGAAGTGAGATAGCTTCAAAGGGGGTCACCGGGATATATCAAGATCAGCCCATTGGAAATCACTCCAGAGTTTCAGAGACGTTTCGGCACTTGTGGGCCAGTTGGAGTGATCCGGTCAATTGGGTGGATGTGGGCTTGTTTTGGGTGAAAAAGTATGGCCATTAAATGTCGAGTTTTGGGAAAACATGGCCTATTGGACTTCGAAATCACCCAATCTATGTTTAGAGAAAATAATATGGGCTTTGAAACTAAGCATATATCCAATGGCCTCCTATTCAAAAGACCATAGCCCAAAATTGTTTTCTTTAATATTTGGGCCTATTTAGGCCCATTACACATACCAGCTCCCCCGTTGGGCCAAAGTGAAAGTTGGTTGCGGTCTCGCCGGCCTTTCAGGCGGTATTGGTCATGGGTATAGTGGGCGATGCTGACTTTAGGTAAGTCAAATAAATTGCCCCCTCAATTAATACTTTTACAATTTGGTTGTCACTTACTCTGTACATTAAAATGTTAATGGGTTCTCTGTGTAGCAAAAGCTATTCTTAGTCTGACCTGGTTGGCGATACATTATTGTAAATTGTAATGCTTGTTGCCACCTTTTTTACGTTAAGTAACTTATCTCGACCAAAATGGTTTCTTGTTGGGCTTTCGGGAATTACGTTGTCAGGTTCCTTGTTGATGAAATCGCAGTGCTAGAAGAATTGGAATAGATTAAAGTCCATCTACGCTATGTTGGGAGTAATTGCAACCATGCAATTTTCTGTGTCCCAACTCCCCAGTGGGGATAAAATTCTGATTAAGACCGCCAAAAACATGTTCGTCAGACCGCCAAAGTTCAAATCCCAGTTGTTCAAACATCACCTCATAACCTGCCTGAGGTGTCTATTTGTTAGCGTCTGTGCATTGGCATGGAATCTAGGTTCCCTTTATAGTTTATTTGGAAGCAAAGTTTCACATTTTGGCTATCATTGTTGTTCTTCAGCTATTTTTTCACTGTTAATTTCCCTTAGCGCCTCATTGAAATGGATTTATCTTCTGCAGAGCATTGGCATTGTACAGACTCATTGTTGGCATCATCCTCTCTTCCCGAGCTGGCCAATCCAGAGCAGATTAGAACTTCTTAACAATTTAGTGTCGATTATGATAAGTGGCTCCAGCTCAATAATTTCTATATTCTTGCTGAATATTTGACAACTCTTTGAAGATTGAATGACATAATTGCAGCTAATTAATCAAATTTGGAGCAAAGTACAATCTGGAAAAGTTCAGAAGTCTATATAATGTTCCATCCATTGGCTGGATCGCGAAGGAGGGCTGGCCTCTAGTTGCTTTTTAGTAACTATTTTGTGGACTATGCCCTCGGCTTTTCGGTTCATGGATGGGAATCCTTTTAATGAAAGATTTGATTGACGTGTTTTTGCGAATATGAATGGGATAATGCAGCAGGCGATCATTCGAAGTAAAAGCTAGACATGATTTGCGAAGGGAGTTGGACGTCCTTAGGCCATATCCATTGAGCTGTACAAATCATTTCTAATCTAACATTTCAATTGATAGAGTGAAACATGGCATTAGATCCACCCTCGGAATGTGGATTAGATCTAAGAAGTTTTGTCGTGTGTGAATATATATAGTTATTTATCTATGATACGTTAACATATATAGGCGGCTTCACCAACCATAATTATAACAATTCCTTACAACATTATTTTCTTTCTTTGCAAGTATTCGGCTTGGTTGGCCAAGGGCTTCCCAACACTCAAGTTGAACATGTAGCGACCAGGGAGATTGCAAGTGAGGCCAAGCAACTGGAGGCAAGCCCCTTTTTATAAGGTCTCAGGTTTGGTCTAATATATTCGTGGAAGGAGTGGTGAGAACCCAAAGGAGAGATCAAAATGTTAAAAGGTAACCAATCTTCCGAATTATCCTAATTATACTATTGACTCTGTTCAGTTTCACAGAAAAAATCACCACTCTCTTCTCTAGTTCAAATAAGAGAACACACACACACACGCACACGCACGCACGCATTTCTTT
Organism: Kandelia obovata; assembly: GCA_021464305.1. Classification (NCBI taxonomy): domain Eukaryota; kingdom Viridiplantae; phylum Streptophyta; class Magnoliopsida; order Malpighiales; family Rhizophoraceae; genus Kandelia; species Kandelia obovata. Next base: position 9,180,883 of record CM038473.1, read on the forward strand.
TTATTCCTGTCATTCCCCTTCCAGGCCACAAGGAAGCGTATATGTTTATCCAAAAGTAATTATATAAACGGGGGTCTTAAAATACTTGGCCAATTAGTCATAATGTCACGTAATACACTCACATACATCTCGCATCAAAGCGATCACATCCACATAACGAAGCCCAATTTTCATGATCTAGACGACGCTCAACGGTCTAGATGACCAATCTTCATGCGATACAAATTTTTTTTATTGCGTGGCATCTAGATTCTTGGTTCTTACTCGTTATTGGGTTTTATAAATGGAAAAATAGAGTAAAAAATAGAGCTTTTAACTACTCTAGTGGCCGTCTGTGTGTCAGTCTACCTAGAAAAATACAGATACAAACGACAATAATATATATATATAAATAAAAGGCCACGAGCAACCAAAAAACCGATGGGAAAGAAAAGCTCAAAGGATTGAAATTGAATTGAGATGTTTCCAGCGTTTTTTTAACCATCGTTTTCACGCTTTTTGGCTTTTGTTGCCTTCCCATCCATCCCTTGCTAAATGCCACATCCAGTGGGACCTAAAATTTTGTGTTACCTGTCTTTGTCTGCTTCCATAATTGCCCTTGGGAAGAGAACAAAAAAAAATTTAAAAGTACTGAGGGCATCAGGCTGCCCCACGTGGCGCCGCGAGAGATCTAATTGAAGCTGTACCCCAGCACTATACTATTCCTTAAGAAAACGACACGTCATTTTTTTTTTTTCAGCTTGGAGCATGCTAGCTTCTACTGTATCTCGAACTGGGAGCCCACGACACCACAACGGCTACATTTTCAGTTCTGTCACGTGACCAAGCCGAGATTCCTCCTGATCTTCATTAGTAGTCTCTGATCCTCTACACATCCCTCGCTCTCGCTGGACGCGAAATATGGGGCCCAATTGGACCCCACACATCGTCTTTCCCGGACAGCTCCGGTCGTTGACTATTAAGTTGTGCAACACTCGTGGTCCCCACCCTGCTCCTCCCCAGGACAGCATTGAATAAGATTGAGAAAAAGCCGAAAAAAACAGTCAAAAAATAAATAATTAAGCCAAAACGTGATGACAAAATTCAGCTACTGTTACAAACAATCTCCAATTAAAAAAAAAATAAACGGACGAAAGTTTCGGGTGTGTGGGTATCGGAATCAGTCTTTTTCGGGTTGTTGTGCCGGGGAGGGCTGAGAGGTTGGATCGGCTGAGGACGGAATATCGGGTCCAACACGGCAGCCTTCGAGCATGAACACGATGTCGGAAATGGTGGGTCGATCAAGAGGGTCTGGTGCCGTGCAAAGTAACCCGACTTTCACTCCCAGCAATAATTCTTCCCATTCTGATGATTCTGGGTCAAGCTCAAGCAAGCCTGGCTCTAGCAACTCAGTTAATTGACCTTTCTGGAGTTGCTTTTTGACCCACTTCACTATGTCTTCGTCTGGCCCGAACATCACTGGCCTCTTTCCTGTTAGTAGCTCAAGCAAAACTATGCCAAAGCTGTAGACATCTGATTCCTTTGTAACCTCTCCTGTTAATACTGCTTCTGGTGAGACATAGCCCAATGTGCCTACCGTGGTTGAAGTAGAGGGTTCTGCTGGTGTCGCCACCGTTAGGCGGTCTAGCCCGAAATCTGAGAGATGGGCTTCGAAATCTGCGTCAAAGAGAACATTTTGTGGCTTGACATCGCCATGAACCATGTTGGATGTATGCAGGAAGGACAGCCCACGGGCGATTCCAAGGGCTATGAGGTGGCGCATTGGCCAATTGAGGACGTGACCATCTTGGTGAGATGCTTCTTGGAGGAGAGTCGCTAGATTTCCATTAGGCATGTAGTCATAGGCTAGAAGTCTCATATCTGGTGGCCCGGCATAGTAGCCGCGAAGGACCGTTAAGTTGCGGTGCTTCACTTTGCTCAGGAACTCGGCTTCTTTCCTGTACATATTTTCATCCAATGATCCATCTCGGAGTCTTCGTATTGAGAGCACCATTCCGTCATTGTAACACGCCTTGAAAACTAACCCATACCTTGTTCTGCTTAGCACATTTTCTTCGTCGAATTGCCTAGTTGCCTCAATTGTTTCTGCAACTGTGATCTTGTTGTTAAACATAACGAGCTTTGGGCCTCCGTTATCTCCACTTCCGCGTCCTCCACTTGTGGCTGAGCTGGCCCTTGCTGGGCTTCGTTTCTTCCCGCCTGATGCACGCTGTTTCAGCTTCTTGCGCCACCTCAAGAGGCTGAAAATGTAGAAGCAGCAGCATAATGTCAAGAGGCAAGCACCAGACGCAGCTACAACGATCCACAGAACCATCCTTTTCCTTCTACCCCTTGCAGCTGCGTCCACGCATTTTCTGTCCAGCGGTCTTCCACATAAACCCTGATTGTCCGCAAATGATGATGTATTGTTAAATCTAGATCCCAGAGTCACAGGAATCTCGCCTTCTAGATTATTCCTTGATACATTCAAGTGCACCAAGCCAGAAATGCGCGAAAGACGTGCCGGAATTGCGCCACTCAAGTTATTAGAAGACATGTCCAGATATGTTAGATTGGATAAATTGGACAATGAATCTGGTATGCTGCCAGAAAGATGGTTAGCATCCAATAACAATGATGTTAGTGATGAACATTTGGAGATTTCTTCTGGGATTGCGCCTGATAAATTGTTCCTACCCAGATCAAGCACTTTCAAATGTGAAAGGCGGGAGAGGTCAGCCGGGATATGACCCGTGAAAGAATTTGATCGCAACTCCAGGACTTCAAGATCAGAACAATTCCCGAGCTCGGGAGGGATGGATCTAGAAATGTAATTGTTGGACAATGAGAGAACAACCAGCGAGCGAAGGAAGCCAAAGGTCAACGGAATCTGACCTGAGAAACCATTGGAACTGAGGTTCAGGTAGCGCATACCCACCAGACTACTAAACCCTTCATGAACATTCCCATACAACATGTTCTCCTGCAAGGCAATGACCTGAAGGTTCGGTAAGCCTAGAAGAGCAAATGGAAGCTGGCCGGATAGATTCTGTTTACTCAAATCAATGGTAGTTAGCTTCAACAAATTTCCTAAACTAGCTGGTATGCTTCCTGAGAAGGCATTCTCACTGAGATTCAAGGACACTAACCGACTCAAATTCCCAATGCTGGCAGGAATTTCACCTGAAAAATTGTTTCTGCTGAGGTCCAATGTAGTCAAATTGCTGAATCCCATAAGCTCCTCAGGCAAGCTCCCATTCAAACCATTATCCCTCAAACTCAAGACTTGAAGCCCAGTGAGACTTTGAAAACTGGCCGGCAGCGAACCTGAGAACTTATTTGCACCAAGAGACAACACCTGCAAACCTCTTAAATCGCCCAACAACGTAGGAATTTTCCCGCTGAAGCGATTCCCTTCAAGATCAATAACCCGCAATGAACTGCATTGCTTAATTTCCAATGGAATGGAGCCGCTGAAAGAATTGTTAGCCAGCTTTAATTCCTCCAACATCTTAATATTCCCAATCTCCGGCGGAATGCCGCCGGAAAACAAGTTCCCTGAAACGTCCAGCCTTGTCAACGTGGCTATACGCCTTAACCACACAGGAAACTCGCCTCTTATTTGATTTTGTTGAACTTCCAAAACCCGCAAGACACTAAAACAAGCCCCAGACTCTGGACCAATAAAATCAGCGAACGAATTGAAACTCAGCTGCACGATCCGCATCGCCGGCGCATTGCAAAGTATGGACGACGGAATAGAACCAGAGAGATTGTTCTGTGAAAGAGAAACGACTTGCAGTTTCGGAAGCGCTCCGATTGGCGCCGGTACAACACCGCCAAGAGCGTTGCCATTAGCGCTTAAATGAACGAGCGAGGAGCAATTAGCTATAGCCGACGGCAAAGTCCCTTCCAGATGATTGTAATCTAGCCAGAGATACTGCAGGAACTGAAGCTGGCCGAAGCTCGCCGGAATCGCTCCAGAGAACTGATTGTACGACAAGTTAATGAGTCGAACCTGAGATAAGTTGGCGATACTCGGTGGAATCGAACCGGAGAGAGCGTTTGACGAAATGTCAAGGTACTTGAGGTTTGGAGGAAGGCCGCGGGGGATTTCTCCGGCAAGATGGTTCTCCGCTACATTCAGGATTTGCAAATTGTTGAGGTTGACAATCTCCGGTGGAAGGCCGCCGGAGAGTGAGTTGTACTGCAAGAAAACGGCGCGTAGTAGCGTGCATTTTGAGAGAGAGGGAGGGATGGTTCCGTTGAAGGAGTTGGACCGGAGGCTTAACTTGCGCAGCATGCGCAAGTTATCAAGCTGGCTACCGAGTGGGCCGCCGAGTTGGAGACGAGGTAGGCGGAGTTCGGTGACTCGGCCATTGGTGCAGACGACTCCACGCCAGTCGCATGGAGCCGAGGTGGAGGAAGAATCCCAGCCGTCCAACGCTCCAAGTGGATCCTGGAGGTTAAGCCTGAAGGACATCAAGGCTTCAATCTCTGCTAGGTTATCGGGGCTGCGCTGGGCGGCGCAGGATGATAAAAACGGTGCGTATGGAAGCAGCAGGAGGCAAAGGAAGAGAAGAGCTGTCAATGACTTCATGGCTCAAAAATTTTGCAAATAATCGGAAAAAGAGTAAAAACACAGCAGACAAAGAAGAAGAAAATGTGAGTGCGTAATAATTATTTTATTTTTTTATGGGGTTAGAAAGGAGGAGCTTGGCGGGGAGGGAGGGGTTGTTGAAGGATGAGAATGTGCGCAGAGGGAGCGTATGGTAGCAGTGAGAGGATGCAGGGGACTTTTGCAGAGGAAGAAGGAGAAAGGGTGAGAAAATGCGCCTGGGTGCGTAATGTTGTCCGTTTTTCCACAAATAAACGCGCACACGCACACACACACGCACACACATAGATAGAAACTCGAAAACGGAGTTGAGAGCTCTCTTCCCAGCATCACCCCCGTAATCTGTGTATCTTGATTCTTTGTAAGTCTGCTGCCGGCTTTCTCCTTTCTTTTTGTTTTTTTTTTATTTTTCAAGCCTTTTGTTTTTGTTCTTCTTTTTCAAGTTCTCTTTATTCTTTCTTATTCTTCTTCTTTTTTCTTTTTTTTTTTTGTCTCTTTTCTCCTAAAACCAAAAGCCTTTGGACGAGCACTTTTCAAAGCGGGGAGAGCATGGATGGTGGGGTTGGGCTTACTTTTTTAACCTCATATGATCTGACGTGGTTTGAATCATTGAGCCTTATGGGTGGGACCTCTTACCTCGGCGGCCATTTTTGTCTTTGCACTTTTATTGTCTTTGCGTTTCTTACAACTTATTACATGGACTTATATGGCCATGTATACATAATCACGATTGTGTTATTATGATGGCCTATAAAATTTTTATGGAGCTCTTCATTTTCATTTTCTTTTTTTTTATCTTCTAAATAATAAAACATAAAAATATTAAATAAATTAATTATTATATTTATAAATTAAAAATTAAAATTATTTATTAATAATTTACTTAATTTTTTATTAAAAAAATTATTATTAAAATACTATTAGACTAAGTGATTTTCTCCGTCATTTAATTTCAATTTAAAGAAAAATTAGTATCCCACTAATCTAATTTTACTATTAATTAATTAAAAAATTATCATATTTAACTTTAATATTAATAAATTTAACATTTAACGGTACAATTATGGTATAAATCATCTTTTCTAAGAAGGTGAAATAAGGTTATATTCGAACTAGTAAAAAAGAAACTAATCAAATAATTATTAACCTTCTGTCTCGGGTGATATAAATTTTTTTTTTCTCTTAATTTGAATTGACCTGGAGAATGAAAAGGGTAGATTATAAAGGGGATTTAGTGATCCGATCTCATGCTAGAAGTACATTTATGCTTTAAATGTATTTCCTTTTCTCATTCTTCTTTTTGTTTTCCCGTGCTTCGACAATTTCCCCCTCTTTCTGTACTCTTTGCCCTTTTAGGATTTTGGTTGACGCAGACCTGTTGCCTTCCATGGTCAAAAGCACGACCAGCTAGAGGAAATAGATAACGACACTGCTGATTAACCATTTGAGGTTATTTTAAATTTGTGGTCAGGAAAGGAGAAGTACATGACCCAATACGCCAAAGAGACGAACTTATGTATTATGTAACCGCTGAATCAAATAAGAAAATGACTTCTTTTTTTATTTTATTTTATCACATTGAACATTCATTTCATTTACAATTGCAAACTGCATTCTGACGTGCTGTTGTTTTCCACTAATTTAAAACCCACCCTCCAACACAAATAGACAGGAAAAACCTGCAAAATTTGCATCTCAGGAAAAGCAGGCCGGCTGCTAGACACAAAAAAAAAAAAAAAAAAAGCAAATCAATTGCATGCGTCTGGTCGCACTTTATAAATTATGCAAAAATAAAATAGAATAAGTCACCATAAATGTGGGCAATGGGAGAACAATTCTTTACTGGCAAATTCCAATTGATTAATGCGCTGGTTTTCAGGGAGTAGATTAACAACAATTTTTAACTAAGAAGCATCACTTGGAGAGCTTTAAAAAAGTGTCATCCATGCAAACCAAATTATGGAGAGGTACTGTTGTTATGATTATTACACGGTCACCCCCAGCATGTTCAATAACTTTTGTTGTGTGGCTGTATTTATTACCAATTGCAACAGCTTATTACATTGCAACAGTTACCCTTTTGAGGAGATGTTACGTAGCCTGTATTAATTCATATCTTAAGCAACTACGTCCCGATAATTTAGGATACCTGATCCGATAGACTAGCGACGCTCACCAGCCCGTTAATGTTTATGTGCTATGGTTTTAGTCAAAGTGGCACCAACCTTATCCACTCGTTGTCGAGGCTTCTTGGTAAGTGGGACTTGGGAAGACGGATGATAAAAAAAAAAAAAAAAAAAAAAGAAACAAGAAAGAAAGAAAGAGGGCCCCGTATAGTGATTAGTCAGGCTAGTCAGACAAGGCCCGCCCTTGGTTTTTGGATCGGAATGGATTGTAATCAGCTGAATGTCTTTGAAAAGTTTTCGAAGGAAATTGGAAAGATTTTATTCAATTTCATTATGTTTCATCCATTCGGCTATTCAATGGAGTGACCATCCTGCGCCACTAATACAGGAAAAGTTGCAATCTTTTTTCTTGCAAGGAATAAAAAGCAAATGAAAATCCAACGTTGAATAACTCTATCCCAGCCAAAAAGGATTCAAAAACTTTAACAGGGATTGTATAATATCCATCGTAGCTGCCAGGACTAGAAACTCATCAGTGGCAATAGCAATGAAAGTCCAGAATATGCGGGAAGCAGCAATCATACTCCAATGGGATTTTTGGGCCTACTTCAGTGGAATCAGACTGAAATCCATTTAGCGGTAGCTCGCACCATTGTCGGTGGAGCTTTGGGGCATGCAGATCCGGGCCCCAAAGATTCTGTTCAATTTGGCGCTGTAATTAAACTATTGGGCTAGATGCAATGAAAATTTTTTAATCACTTTGGGTCAACTGGCTAGCCTAGAGCCCTTGAGTTGGGCCGTTTTTGGACACTATGGGATTAAAAGCCCTTTGAGCTGTATTTTGGCGATCAAACTGCAAGATTTTAGCTGCAATGTTGCTGCTTCCTACCGTCCAAAATGGCCTTCATCTCCGGTCCAGCTTTTGTGGGAGATGCAAATACCGACTTAAAATAATGTGTTGGATTCTTGGTGAATGCCAACGCTTAGTTCTGTAAATTTAAGAATTAAGCGTCACATTCAATGAAGTTGTCTTGGGTATGAAGAACTGAAGAGGCATACAGATAACACGGGGTTGGTTAAATGACCGGTGGCTTAACAGACGTCCTGTCGTTTGCAACCACATGGCATTTGCCAATGGAACAGGTGGGGTGGCTGGCGGTCCATTTGAAAACAAGAGTAAAAGACAAGTTTGGTAGGCAAGGCTGGTTCTCCAAGCAAAAACAAACAAAATGTGATGTACTTTGTAAATTCTTTTCTAAATTAAAAAGAAACAAAACAAAAATAACAGATTCCCAGATCAATTTCAACTATAGTATTGATTCCTTAAGCAGAAAGCCGCATCATCATTGATAAACTTCCAATTCAACAATGCTATCTGATTCAGATCTCCCTCATCTGGGAACTCTTGTTTCATTGGTATAATTGACGCTGACTGAGAATTTCATTTTATCAGTTTCCTTGCAAGTTCACGGGCTCGTGGGCAGGCCCAACTTGAAGTGTTTGGGTCATTGAACATATTTTTTGGGTTCAAACACTACTTTCGTGCTGCAGTAACTGACCCAATAAAAATTATTTTGACACTGAAAATTAGGTACCGAGGCCTCGGTTGGTTTAACTGTCGACGAGATTGGAATGTCAGGACCTTGAGTTTGAGGTGTGCCCGCTACAGCGATCGGCTCGTAACAATTTGTAGCAATCTCTGTTTAGGACCGTCATCCCCGTGACAAATGAGCTCCGGACTTGAGAGCTCCCATTGTATATGCTTGCAGTCATGGCATTTAATGAACAAGGATTTTCTCACAGGATATACGACACTCTGAACTGTTACCATTAGTTACATGTTTATAATATAAATTAAAAATATACCATCAAAGTATGGACCAGCGAATTGTATGGATCCCATTGCCAAATGCTATATACGACCAGCCAAAAGGTCAATAATGAGGGAGAAACTATAGACTAAGTTACTGCCATGTACGTCCGTGCTAGTGATATGATGCGAAACATCCAGTAGGTGGATAGTATTATCATCGTTTTTTTTTTTTTTTCTCTTTCTGTTTTCGATTTTGAGTTTTGATGCCAAAATTGACTAGAATGCAGTGAGAGGAGAGGAAACATCAAAGAAATTTCTGTAATTTTGGATTTTTGTAATTTTGATTCCCAAAAATCTTTAAGGTTTAGAAAGGCCCACAACTTTTTACCGTTTCAAGATTCGGTCGCCCTTGAATCAATTTTCTCGGGAGAAATGTTAGATGATGTCACTATTTTTAAGTTTTATTAAAATGAAAACATTGATTGATGCTTCTTTATGCGTTGGAATGAGCTTCCATTAATCTGAACTTGCCAGTGAAAAGGGTTCTATATCCATGTTGGAATGGAATTGTGAAAGACTTTTTACCGTGCCCATGCTCTGATATTTTAGAATAAATCATAGTGTAACAATAAAATTACAACATTTTATTTGTCACAAGTTCTACTTTATATATAAAGTAAAAATAAGAGTAATATTATGTAAATCTTGAGTTATACAGTGTCAAATTCTCCAACACTGGAAGGTTGTGCCATCTTAAAATGGATGACAATGAGTACAACAATTACAGCAAGAACTTCTGAGCTTCTTGTCTTTTATATCAAGATATAGCACTGATGACTTGAATTTGAATCTGCTAGGAAAGTTCCTCACCCTAGAGGACAACAACTTCCCACAGCTCTGCTTTTATAAAAGGATCATTAGCTTGTTACTTGGTTCATGCACATGCAAGAAAGAAGCAAAAAATACTGAGCCAAGAAACCAAAAGGAAGGGGGGGGAAAAAAATGCTATTGGATACGGAGATAGAGGAAGTAAGCAGCTGCCAGGCACTGCCACTTCTCTCATTGAATCATGTGTCTTTGTTGTGCAGATCAGTGTGGGAATCCGTGCGGTTTTATGAGGACGTTTTGGGCTTCGTTCTCATCAAGCGCCCCTCTTCCTTCAAGTTTAACGGAGCTTGGTTAGCTTAATTACTACTCTCTTACTTTCTCTTTACTTAGATCAATACAAATTTTGGTTTTAATCTTCAGTCTTCTTTTACACATTTTGTAGTCACCTCTAGTTTACTTCAAAAGAATCCGGTGTTAATTCGCACCTCGCATGTTAAAATGTAACCAAAAAATAAAATAAAATAAAATAAATAAATATATATATACACGGAAACTAAAACAGTGTTTAGTCAAAGGTAACATGTACAAATTAGTGAATGCTAAATATAAATATTCCCAACGAGAATTGATTGAATTGTCTGATTATTGATTTGCAGGCTGTACAATTATGGCATTGGCATACATTTGATCGAAAACCCAGCAGTTGATGACTTTGACACCATCATGGAACCACGTCCAATTAATCCCAAGGACAATCACATGTCATTCCAAGTAAGATTCATAAATTTAAGACTGCTTAAATGTCTTTTTTTTTTTTTTTTTTTTTAACTCTTGGAACTTAGAACTTAAACATAATTTTGTTTCTGTGAAATGTGTCTAGTGCACCGATGTTGGCCTCGTTAAGAGGAGGCTGGAAGAAATGGGCATGAGATACGTGACGGCCGTGGTGGAAGAGGATGGGATCATTGTGGATCAGGTGTTCTTTCACGACCCAGATGGGTACATGGTCGAGATCTGTAACTGTGACAACATCCCAATCCTTCCAATCTCTTCCTGCTCATTCAAACCCAGAATCGGAAGTTTCAAGAAAGCAGCCCCGAGTTACTGTGGATTCATGGAGAGCGTGATGATGGAGAGCTTGAGCGTGGATATTATGAACTTCTCTTTTTGACGATCTGCCAAAAAAAAAAAAAAATGATCACACAGGCAACCATAAGTTTAATTTGCTTAATTTGTCTGTTGAAAGAAACCGATTGTCTCGTTTTGCAAGCAAATTTCCGTTACAGGCCCTACCTAATTATAGATGGTCTAATGTCTTTGTGAGGAAGCGTTTGTGTTGGCACCGTATGTATTATTGTATAATAAGAGTGCGAGATTGAAACAATTGTATCCTTCCAGTAAATCAATTAATATTCAAATCCCGTATAGGGCTTTGTGAGTTTCGTGAAAGTGAAGCATATACTGTTACTGTACAGTTTGTGTAATCCATGAGAGCTTCTCTCTGTTTTCGTTTGATCTTCGATCAAAGTATTTCGAGAACCTCAGGTCTTTTTGATTTTGGCTTCACGGATTTTTATTTTATTAAGTTTTAAAATTTTTAGATTTTAAATTTATTAAGTTTTGTATCATTCATTTTCTTTTTTTACTCGATCCAAATTGAGTTAAATTAAAATGAATTGAGTTATTTTGTACCGCTTTAAAATCTTCACATGGGGTGCTATCAGCGGCTAAAGTGGACTATTTTGCTGTATGGTGTCCTAAGTAATAAACAAAAAGAATTGTTACACATGAGTGACTGGACTCATGATCAATGTTTTTCATGAATTAACAGAAATTTTTGTGAGTTGTAAATAATAATTATTCTTTTCCACAAAATAAAGGAAAAAAAAAGTATTGAAAAAAGCCAAAATGCGACCTGTAACATTTGTGTTAACAATTTTTTTTATTTGATTAAATAATAATAATAATTTTTCTTGATTTTTTACACAATTATAAATATTAAATAAAATACGTGGTTATCTAATTATTAGATGTATTTTTTAAATATTAATTTGGATTTAATTTATTTTCAATTAACACTTATTTTTTTAATAAATAAAAATTTTATATTAAAAATATGATATTAGATTTTAAAATTATTAATATTAAAATTAAGTATAAAAGAATATATTTGAATTAATGATAATTAGATTGTGAGTTTTTTTAAAAAAATAAATGAAAATATTGATGAATAATTTTTATTTTAAATTTATAAGTATTATAATGAATATTTTTATAATATAATTTTTTATTGTTAAAAATATAAAAACGAAGTAGAATAATTTTTTATTTTTTTATTTTTGGGGTAAAATAGTCATGAAATGACACCGACCGATTATCTCATTTAATAAAAAAAAAATTGTCAGCAAAAATTTTGGCAACGTGAGGGCCCCAGTCAGATATCAAATTGGTGGGCAAGAATACATCTAGAGCCACCATCCGACCCCACCCGCTCTCCAGTGTCCTTTGAAGCTTGTGGGCGTAAGTGAAGCACATATGACTCCGCGGTACCCATTAGAGTTTATAACGTTCCACCGGGTTTTTTTTTTTTTTTTTTAAAAAAAGAAGAAAGCTGCAGGCCAATTTTTTAAATTATTATTATATATTTAATAAATATAAAATACAATTAATACTCATAATAATATATGATATTTTTTATTAGTTAATAATGTCTATTCTAACTATCGATCTGTATAACATTTTTAATAAGTGAAAATAAAATTTTAGCATGGGAGTAAAATAAATTTATAAAAAAATTTAATCATAATTATTTTTTTAAATTTGTATATTTTCATAAACAAAATTGGGTAAAATAAAAAGTATATTATAAATATGAATATGAGTTTGTAAATATATCATTATATATATATATATATAATTTTACCTTTAATTTACGTCTCCCTTGTTTTGGCATTGTCGCCATCGCCAGTCTTCACCCACCCAGCAACAGACAATAACAACAACAAAAAAAAGAAACAGACACGTAACCTCGGAGAGAGCGAGAGGTCATAACAATCACACATCTGACCATTTTACACGTACATTGGTTTTTTATTTTTTTATTTAATCTCTCTCTTTTTCTCGGAAAAGAAAAGTAATAAAATGGGGGTTTTCGTCTGAACGGAGACAGGAATTAATCCCTTCTTGTCTGGCGTTTGGAGAAATGAGAGTGAGAGAGAATTATGCGAACCCTTTGTGATTCCTGTGAGAGCGCTGCCGCTGTTGTGTTCTGCGCCGCCGATGAGGCCGCCCTTTGCCATGCCTGCGACGATAAGGCATGCTCTTTCTTGCCTTCATCTTTGTCTTTTTGCTGTTTTATAATTGCCTTAGCTTTTTTTGCTACTTTTTTTTTTCTGGATTGATTTGAAGATTTGACTACCTGGGTGTCACTTTTACTGAGATTACTTGAATTCTAGTGCATGATTTGAAAGAAAGCCGGTGGCTTTTTTTTTTTTTTAGTTGGTTGCTAGTTAAACATATTGAATCTATGAAATCGAGACATTGGTGTAGTTTCTAAGGTCTCATGTATTTGAATTTAGCAATTGGGTAATTGAATTGGTATGGCAGGTCCACATGTGTAATAAGCTAGCTAGCCGGCATGTACGAGTCGGCCTGGCAAATCCCAGTGATGTTCCTCGCTGTGACATATGCGAAAACGCACCTGGTGTGTGGGTCCTTGCACTTAAAATTTTCTCCGAGCAAAGAGTATCTATTTTTTTAATTTTATTTTTAGCTATTTTGAATCAGGGTTTTTAAACTTACCCACTATGGAACGTGCTTCTTGCAGCCTTCTTTTACTGTGAGGTTGATGGAAGCTCCCTTTGTTTGCAATGCGATATGATTGTTCATGTTGGCGGTAAAAGAACACATGGGAGATACTTGTTACTGAGACAGAGAGTGGAGGTTTGTCATAGTGTTCTCTGTGAGAATTGCCTCTTACATTTCTTCCCTTTCTAGCAAAATCAGTCCTAAAAGTTTGCACGTTTTTTTTGTCTGTTTTGTAGTTTCCAGGGGATAAACCTGGTCAAGCTGGAGATAAACCTAGTCAAGCTGGAGATAAACCTGGTCAAGCTGGAGATAAACCGAGTCAAGCTGGAGACCCGGTTTCACAACCCATGGACCCAGGTGAGAAGAGGAAAGGACAAACTGAGCCCCTTAGGCTGACTGCAGGAGAGAACCAACAAAATCATCGAGCATCTCCGGCTCTAATGTTGGATGTTAATTCTGATGGGCATGCCAAGATAGATACCGAGATGATTGATTTGAATATGAAGCCTCATCGAATACACGGACAAGCTCTAAACAATCAGGTTAGTCTATGGATGTTTATCATACAAGGGACACTCTTGTTTAAAGAAATGGGATGGCTTTTGCTGTTGCCCTCTCAAATTGTAGAGAGTCACTATTCTGTTGAAATATTGGAAGAAACCATAACCATTGAAGCCTAAACTTGAAAACACCCTAATTGCAATTAGAGTGCTCTGGTGAATGCAATAGGATTCTTAAATGTTCTTATAATATCTGGAAATCCAGATTATATGATGGCTGTATGAATTGTAAAGTGCACGTGAATTTGAAATTTGACAGCTTTGATTGTGACAATCTGTAAAATTGAAAGAGACATTCATGCCAGGATTGAAGTTGAAAACCTAATTTCCTGGATGCTATTTGATCAGCAGGAATGCTGGTATTTTTTTGACCAGGATTTACTAAGATTTATATGGGGTTTTCCCCTTTTTACTTACATATATCAGCCGTAAGAACCGCGTAATTTTTATTTGCTGTTGATACTAAGGAATGGGTTTAAAGAATAAGCTGGGGTGCACAAACTTGGCATCAATGATGTCTAGATGACAAAAGAAACAAATATTGTCTTCTGTCTGGTATATTTTGTAATCCAAGCCCCAGCTCTTTGTAAACTTGTTGAGGCCCTTATTAGTGATGGACTGCTCAGTAATCAACCATTATAAACAAGCCGTAAGAGCAATTCTGTGAATATGCATATTTGTTTCCATTATTTGGGCTCGTTGAACCTGTGTTTTAGCAAATCATATGTATGCTCTTTTCTTGTTTAGGAATCAAACTAATAATTTTCTGGATACAAAAGCTAATGCCAAGAACCTGGTTGATAATCAAAATTATGCTTCCATTTCTATTTTCTATAAATGCAAATTAACACTTCTTTCTTCTTTGTCTGAAGGGGCCGTAATGTTTTTGGTAGGAGCCATAATCGTGATGCTAAAGCGTGGTTCATGTGTTATGCCTCAGAGGAGCAGGGCCTTATTTATGCTTCTCTCGGTTATTATTCCGGGTCTATGCCTTTTCCCCTTTTCTTTGTACTGAACATAACGTGCCATCTTGAGGGCGTGTACTGCCATGGATGCAGCTTAGTCATTTGAATGAGATACAATGTTCTGTATCCCAAAGCAAAAAGGAATGTAATCGACTGCTATGAGTTGCACAGGCTGCATGTGCGCCTGGCAAAGTGTCGGATGCTTGCAGGAAGGGGCCAAATGACCTTGCAAGACTGGGTAGATATTGTACTGTTGAGTGAAGGATTCAACGCTAATGAATTGTTGAGCTATTTTTTCTTTTGCTAAAAAGGCTCGGGCCTTTTTATACACGCACCATTTGGGCCATACTAAGAATCCATGCACTGGAGAAGGCTTGATGTCGGCTAAATTTCTTAATTTTGTTGCCCTCGCCACGCCCAATGGGTCATCCAGGTTTCCGGCATCGTGGGTTGAGATTGGGGTCATTTCTCGACGCATGCAGTTCTTTTATCAGCGCGATTGTCCTCTTTTAGGAACTTGGAGTGCCAGTTTTCAACGAGCTTCAGGGGACCCATCTTCATTGTTGACCATGTTTCAGGCAACTAGGGACATTGTTTTCTGCATTTTCCATGTTAATGCAAATAACGAAAAAAAATAAAATAAATCATTAACTCTTATTAGACTAGTGAATTTGGAAATGGCTGAAAAGAGCACAAAACATGAACTCTTGGACTAGCTAATTTCCCTAGTAGATTTAATCCGTGTGGACCTCAACGGGATGGTAGTGTTACGTGAAGGGATTTTATCTAATTTTAGTTGGAAATTGTGATTTGCACTTCTTGCCACAAGTAACATAAGAAAGAGACAAGGATGAAACTCAGTCTTTGTTATTTAAGCTAAAACGTAGTTTCCCTTCCCTTTTTCTGGATCAAACGCATGGATCTTGGAACAGAAGTAAGGATCGAGGGATTGCCACTCCTCGTTCCCTCTCTTCTTCCTTTCAAGAAAAGCAACCAGCCTTGGTAAAGCCGCAACTGTTTCTTTTATTTATATATAATTTAAAGGAAAATGAAAATATCCTTCTTTTCCATTTCAAGAAACGATTTTTAATTTCATTTTTTACATTTTACAATTCATTTTCTACCTAGATAAATCAAATTTATATTGCCCCTTTTTTTCTTTTTTTTTTTTTAAAGAAAAGAAAGGGGAGACTTTTAAACGATCATTTTTTCCCAATCCAGCCGTCGGACGCAACGGAATAAACGGTGACCATAAAAGGGCAAGCTTAAACACCTGCGCTGTCTCTGCTCTTATGTTTGGTTTGGAAGTTACAAACAAAAAAAAAAAAGGGCAGGTAGGAGAGCAGCAGCAAGATGGCGACTACGAGGATGGAAGCGTTGAAGAGGACATTGGTCTTGTCGATTTTGATGCTCTTGACGGTGTCTTATGGCTTCCCGACACCTCGGACGATGCTTGACCGCCTTTCGGGAAGCAACAATTTCTTGACCACCGGCGAGCTCTGGTTTAATCAGACCCTCGATCACTATTCTCCATATGTAAGCCTCCACCTCTCTCTTTCTCTCTCTCTCTCTCTCTCTCTCTCTCTCTCTCTCTATCTCTCTCCCTCCCTCTCTCACTGTGTTAATTCTCTAATTGAAATTTGATAACTTGCAGTATCACCGTCGGTTTCAGCAGCGTTACTATGAGTTTCTTGACCACTTTAGGACTCCAGATGGACCCATCTTTTTGAAAATTTGCGGCGAATCTGCATGTAATGGGATAGCCAATGACTATACCAATGTAATTTTCCTTTTTTCCCTCTTAAGTTCCTTTGTGCGTGGAATTGAAGCCTTGACGACTTTCTCTGTGTATCAATTTATAGTCAAAATATTTGAAAATTTGCTCATTCAGATCGAATTTAAACAAAACCAAGTTACCTTATTTATCGGCTACTTGGGTTTTATGGGCTCGTTGTGAAATATGGTTTTTTTCTTTTGGGGGTGGGGAGGGGGGTGGGTGGGGGTGGGTTGGGGATTCTTTTGAGGGATATGCATGCTGATTAAGCTAACGTTTTGGCTAAATTTTGTTGGGTTATACAACAGATTCTGGCAAAGAAGTTTGGAGCAGCTGTGGTTTCTCTGGAGCATCGTTACTATGGGAAAAGTACACCTTTTAAATCTCTTGAAACAGAGAATTTGAGATATCTTTCGTCCAAGCAGGCTCTTTTCGACTTGGCTGTTTTCCGTCAGCATTATCAGGCAAGCTCCATCGTGATTTGGTTTCTTGATTACTCTATGGCCCATATTTTGAAGGGCAAGTTTTGATACAACGACTACTCCATTGTGATCTGAAAAATCCTTTCTTAGAAATTGGGGCAAGATTATGCAAACTCCATAGAGGGTTTCACGCAGTGGGATGCCTTATTTTTTACTTCTCTGTCCCATATTTTACAGACAAGTTTTTGTTTCTTTTCATTTTGAAGACATGTATTTTTTAACTCCAATAGGAAGCTTTGAATCGGAAACTTAACAGAACCAATGCTGAGAATCCATGGTTCGTTTTTGGTATTTCTTACGCTGGAGCTCTTAGTGCATGGTTTCGACTCAAGTTTCCACACCTAACCTGTGGAAGTCTTGCAAGTTCTGCTGTGGTTCTTGCTGTTTACAATTACACAGAATTTGATAAGCAGGTACTCTATGTCCTTCTGCTTGCTTACTTCTTCAGTCTGATAATATTTATTGTGTTAATGCTTTTGTATCTTGCAAAATTTGTGGTTATGTCTGTTGTGTAATATCTTTATGTCCAATTTTATGCAGATTGGTGAGTCAGCTGGTCCTGAATGTAAAGCTGCATTGCAAGAAACTACTCAACTCGTTGAAGAAAGGCTTGCATCAAATAAAACAGGAGTAAAGAAACTATTTGATGCAGAAGAGGTTTGTTTTGCTGTCCTTTGGGTATTCATTGTGTCAAGCACCAAGAAATGATATCTAAGCAACACCAGGCATCACTTTACACTCAATCTTACATCTTTGCTTTTTCTGTGTCTGCAGCTTGAGATTGATGGTGATTTTCTATATTTTCTGGCTGATGCGGCAGTTATAGCGGTAGGGGTGTTTTTCCTCTTTTGACATTCTCACTTATTATTAATAGGTTTGATGTTATTGTCTTCTTTATCCTTATTTTTCAGTTTCAATATGGAAATCCAGATAAAGTATGCACACCTCTTGTTCAAGCAAAGAAGAATGGAAAAGATTTGGTGGTAAGGACCACTTTCTTTGTTTTCCCTTCCTCTTTCTGCAGGCAAGCAATCATTCTTCAAAGTTGATGAAGAGTATACCTATTTTGGGATAAATTTAGAGAAACCTTTCTTGCTGTAACCTGTTATTCGTTGGTCATCCATCTCTTAGTCTCTAGTTTACTTAGACTTTGTGGTGGAAATCTGGGTACCTGAAACTGCATATTAAACTTTTGGGATTGCAGCAGCTGTGTTGCATTGTTCTGAACTTCTTTTCATACAGCATGATGCATGCTACATGCCCTGCTCTCCTCACAAGGATGGTTAAACTGTCCAATTTCAAAATTAGTTGGCTGTGCAGTGGTGTAGGTGACTCTGAAAAATAAGAAGGCTAATATCTGCCGCTAGAATTGTTTTCATGGCTAAAACATGAGTTCCTTTGCTGGAATGATTGAGATTGGGCAAGATTTCTGGTTCCTAGTTAATATTAGTTTCTTGTATTAAGGTGCTTGTGACTTTTATTTTAGTGGTGACTACAATTTTTATTTTTTCTGCTTAATTCGAGGAGAATGTAAATTGTTTTCATTATTTTGTCTTTCCAGTTCTTTAAGAAGCTTAAATGTGTGTTTGATGCAGGATGCATATGCCAAATATGTTAAGGATTACTTTGTAGGAAGTTTTGGTTTCAGTATTCAAACATATAACCAAAAACATTTGAAGGACACTGCTCTTACCAAAAATTCTGGTGATCGGCTGTGGTGGTTCCAAGTTTGTACTGAAGTGGCATATTTCCAAGTGGCACCTTCGAATGATAGTATTCGCTCTTCAAAAGTTGATACAGGGCAAGCTTACAATTTTGTTTATCATTTTTCTTTTTTGATATGATATGCATAATTTCAAAGATTGTTGTGATTGGATAATTATGCTTCATTGCTCTGCTCACCCTACCAAAATTGCTACTCATATATTTCAGGTACCATTTAGACCTTTGTAAGAACATTTTTGGAGAGGGTGTCTATCCTGAGGTTGACGTAACAAATATATACTATGGGGGCACAAAAATTGCAGGTCCAGACATTAGCACTTCTTTTAGCTTTTCTGGATAACTCTCTCTCTCTCTCAGTTGTAATTGCATGCCTAAACTGGCCTTGCCACTCTTTGGTCAGTTTTGATCCCATGGACACTGTGTGTTTGTATTCTGAAGAATGTGAATCAATTCACTTCTTTCTGGAGAAGTTATCTATTCGTGCAGAATAATGGACTTAATAATAGCATCAGAAAGAAAAGATTTCTAAAGGAGACATATGCATATTAGTTAGGCACTGGCTTCAAATCATCCAAGAAAATATGCCAGAGCATTTTGGTATGAAATCACCAGTTGCAAATATGTGTTTACATTGTGCATCTTGCAGCTTCAAAAATTGTATTTACAAATGGCTCTCAAGATCCCTGGCGACATGCATCAAAACAGATTTCTACCCCGGACAGTAAGTTCTTCTCTTAATTTTATTATCTTGTCATGTTGACAACATCCATGAGTTGACTTTTATAGCTTAACTGTCTTCTAAACATTCCAGTGCCTTCCTACCTAATCTCTTGCCATAATTGTGGCCATGGAACTGATATGCGTGGATGTCCCCAAGCTCCTTTAAGCCCTGAAGGTATACATATTATATTCTCACAAGTAAGCAACGTATGAACATAGAGGTTTCACACACCAGGATTGGTTTAAACTTTGTATACTGAACCCTGTTAGCTGCTTAGAAGCCATTCATCTTCAAATGACATACCTATGGTTAATTAGTTTTATTCAGTTGATTTCTATATCTCTCAATAATTTCTTGCCATTACATCTCCTGAAATTTCTAGTTTTGATTCCAGGTAATGCCCAGAACTGCAGTTCCCCTGAAGCAGTTCACAAGGTAAGGCAGCAGATCGTAGAACACATAGACTTGTGGCTGTCCCAATGCCGGGAAAGGGGCTGGGGCTCTATGTGATTCTGTTTGTCTTACAGATTCATAGATAGCTAATTTCACCTACAAGCTTCCACTCTGTGTATCCTTGGCAACTGCATTTGCTCAAGTGCTAGTTTTATACCGGTGCTACCCACGTGTCTTTGTAAGTTGCAAGATTGTATCTTTGATTATAACAAGTACCCAAAGTTTTCTTTAGATTATTGGAATGATTAAGTAATGGTAAATATTCCTATCTTACCACATTATCGATGAATTTGTGGCGAGTGGCAACCTTGTAAAATTTGTACTCAAGAAAATATCAAGGAGAGAAATAGAACTTTTTCACCAATTGTTTGTTTGTTTTCATGTATTGTATACGTTGTACATGACCTGCAGTTAACGACCTGTCAGCAAACAAATGAATAAAGCACTATCTTTTAAAGCGCGCGAAAAAATAAATCACTGGAATGCACTTGTCAATTCGCATTGTTTTGATTTTTTGGGAACAAAATATATAGAGTAATTGGTAGGCAAAAATGAAACAAGATCTACCACTTCACTCAAAATCACTGCCAATTCATTACAATAATGCATGGAAGCAGTTTCTGACTCCAAATTTTCACTTTATTAATTGACATAGACAGGGTCATTGCTTCAGTTTTAGATTCAAAGCAGTTTTTGACAACAAATCATGTGGCAGACCGTAGTCGAGTAGGAAGCAAACAAAATGAGGCAGAATTGGCACCCACCGGGTATATATACCTATGGGCCCTGCAACATTCGCTGTCTGTTCTTCGTTGTCGAGCCTTCAATTCCTTCCTTATCAAGCCGAGACAGTTTTCATGGAGTTTTTCCTCTCCCTCCAAGTGCACTCACTCGCTCATCTCCATCTAAACGAAGTTGCAAGACTGATTCTGACAGTGAAAACAAAAGTTATTACAAAGCTCCCGCGGCAACTCTGCCGGATTAATCGATTAACGATAAAGCCCTAACTAGAAAGAACAAAAAAGGAACTGAGAACTTGTAAACCAGGCAGAAATAAACTTGTGCCGTGGGAGAGACACGGTGCATGGCATTATGAACGATGGAATACACATATCAACAAGTATGTTAGCAGTACAAATTAACTGTACGAATCAATACGGTTATGTACAATGCCATTGTTCCTTCTTGATGGTGTAAGAGAAAAGCAGCACCGGACAGCCTTCTATTTAATTAACTATACAACATCCAGCTGCACCAAGCGAAGAGGCAGCAACCATCGAAAAGAAAAAGAAAAGATTTCAGACCAAGTGCACCAATTTGAATGGCAACAGGCACCAGCACTTTGCAATTGCTCGAATTACAGTGAGTATTCCTGTACAACAATGAATAACAAATATGACCAACATCAGAATAACAATGAAAGCAAGACTTTACCACAAGTGAGGGTGAGTCAACATAGTTCACAGGTTACCCATGAGTCTAATATTATGCAATGAAAATCCAGGAGAAAGCATGCATGGCATTTGTAAAGAAAGAAACCACAGGTAAAATGTGGTGGGTATCTTTTCCCAGAAAATGTACCTTCATGACTGGAATAGAGTTACAGTTGCAATATACCCATTCTTCATCACCTGTTCAGTCCAAAAAGCTTAAATGTCAGCAAGATCAGCAGAAAAAAAAAATTGCATCAGATGACAGTAGGCATAGAGTAGATTCTGCTGAGCACACATAATCATGAAGAGCATGTCAGAGCTCACCTCAAAGGCAATATTCTGGTAACCATATACAAAAGTGGACCCAAAAGGATTGCTTGTAGATCCCTGTGTCTGGATAGCTGCTCGGCCAGAGTCCCCAAGGATCTCCTGCAATAAAGAATTAATCTTTAGCTACAACCATGCTTTGCCAGTAAAAAAAGCTTACCCTAGGAGGATGAGTGGATAGAGACATTCTTTAGGAATAAGAAGATGATATTACTTCAGAAATCTAAATTCCTAACTAAAATAGAAAAATGAAAAGAATTTGCTCAGCATCTTGACCAGATGACATTATGAGTGATATTGCAAAGTTATACCTTAACCTGGTCCCATTTCGTGCTTGGCGTAATGCTCTGTTTAGAGTTATTTACTTCAATGAGCAACAAAGAAACATGTGTATCAGTTAGCCACAAACACATAAACCAAACCATCTGAAGAAAAATGAGGCTAGAGTTGGAACCTTGGATGACAAAATTGCACTTCATGTATGAATTAAAATCTGCATGACCAGGATAGTTTGTGTGCAAAACAAACTTCTTGATTTTATGAGTCTGCAAAACCCAAATGGTTATTTGCATATTTCCACAGACAAGGATTATGCAGACACACACACACACTCTCCCACATAGCGAGAGAAAGAGACCTGTCCATCAAACAGGATATCCAGACCGCGAGTAAAATAATTGTAAAAGTAATCTCCACAGAGTGTTGTCCGTGGACGGGGGTCAGATGCAGAATGAATGACCATTTGGTCCACCTGTAACAAATTCAATATACACAAACTAAGTATTTCTAGCATTAAACATATGTAACAAAAAAAAGAATTAAAGATGCATTTAGGTAAAACATTAAAGGGTCCTGAAGCACATTGGTCAAAGGCATTAAAGAGTCTTGAAGTATGGTTCCATTAAGGAGTGTAACATCTCCTGAAGAATAACATAATATGATGTAGGGCAGGACAGAGAAATAGAGGAAATTGGGGTGAGAAGGAAAAAAACAGGAGAAAACAAGGAAATACATACATACATATATATATATATATATAGAGAGAGAGAGAGAGAGAGAGAGAGAGAGATGAGGCGAGCCACAGCTCATAGTTTCAAAAGGCCAAGTGTCAATTCAATTCATAAACTAGCCTCATTAGCTAATAGTCCTATTTATAAGTAATAACAATCTATGTTAAGGGAAATTAAGGTGGAAAGGAATAGAACTGTGGAGCCAATTCAAAAAGATATTGAACCTAATATTGACTCAATAACAAAAGTCAAATTGACTACAAGAAAATCTTTCTTCTTAATTCTGCATCACAATAACAAATAGCCATTTTCCATAAGATGGAGCAGGGGCAAAAGTGACAAAATTTTGTTCTTGTTTCAAGAATTATAGGTAACAAGATGTATGTGTGCAGTTTCCCAATCCAGATGAAATTAGTAGAAGTTAGAACAAGGCCAAAATCCAATTGGTTCTATATTCAAGCCATGCAACCCCTAATTTCTCCATCACCATAACATAGAACTGGGTTAACAATGCATTTGTAAGACAAGGCAATAGTTGGCCACCTGCTTTTGATGGATTCCACAGGGACGACCTAGCTCAGTCCATACATCCTGCAACATAGATGAGACTATGAAAGCAGAGACAGGATAAGTAACATACGGCATTCACAAGACAACAGAAACTTCATAAGATAAATCAGTGAATGATCCTCAACAACAACAAAGCCTTAATCACAAATTTAATTGGGGTTGACTGCATGCATCTTTTCACAGCAAATCTTCCTAGTGTCTTCGCCAATAAAACATTCCAGAATTCAACTAGTTCCTTCTCTCCTCTTTGAAAATGTGTTTAATGTAATCACAGACGGTTTGGGGAATTTAAGTACCACTTGTCCTGGCATCAAAATCCACTATCTCTTCCATCCAGCAAGTTGATTCTTATTTTGTCAAACGTGAAACTAAAATCAAAAATCTTCTACCTGATATCCTTAGTATACCACTGAAATTCTATGTTGCCACATTCTTATTTCCCAATGCACTTTTCCACAAACTTTATTTTCCCCTATCAAAGCAACTATCTCCAAAAAAATAAAAAAAAATGCAAGTTTTCTCACCAAAAGTGAAAAGCCTTCATTGCTAAAGATTCTTTGTTCTTGTTAGGTTTCTCTATGCAAAATAATAATAATAATAATAATAATAATAATAATAATAATAATAATAATGCTGAAGCCCAGCTGCATTTACCTGTGGTGATGCACCAAAAGGCATATGCTGGCCCCCAGTGGAAAAATATAATTCTTCTCCAAGCTGCCATGACAGGTGTTGATTATAATAGAACCAACAGAAAATAAGTAAGCAAGACTTAATCTTGCAACCAAAATTCATAATTCCAAATCAAGTATGACATTATCCAAGGTCCATGGTCTTGATAAAATAACTAAGCAAGAATTCATTTACTATGAATAACTGATCAACCGACTATTAAACTCATAAAAAGTAATGCTAGAGGTAACAGATAAAGACTTTCAACCTTAACATGCACCTCCTCCATGTACAGGCTGCCAGTTGGCAATGGTGGGGCAGAAGCCTTATCCATTAAGGATCCAACACCAACTTTCTTGTCTGTTGAACCATCATAAATAGAGACACGGCATGTAACAGGTGTAGTGCCATCTGGAAACTCCAGTGGTAATTCCGCTACAAAAAATTAAGGAGCCACAATAAGCTAATTAGGATGGGAGATTTAAAAAAAAAAAAAAGAAGGAATATAACAATGTTTTGCAATGTGAATGACAAATAAAATAAACTACCTTCTCTATCTTGGCAACAATCAGTATACTGGCTAGGAATTGGAAAAGCAAAGGATAGACCCTATATAAAAAACACATATCAGTAATAAAAAAATAAAGTACCATCATGAAAGACAAAATCGATGAAACATAAAAGAATATAATGATGAAAAATTTTCCATGCACATACTGGGTAGAACAGAGTATAAACTCCTCTATCTTTGTCATAAATTCCAGGAAATGTTGGACCAAAAAGCGCGTACACGGCTACAAATGTAGCTAGAGTGGATGGCCCCCTGAATAAAAGAATAAATAATCACATATACTCCAAAATAATAATTATAAAGCATGAATGAAATCAAGCCTACCCAATTAGAGAAGTGGCATATCGCATTTGAAGTCTTTTGATGTCATAAATTTCAATCAGTCTTAACCTCTGTCAGAATTCAAAACTAAAGTAAATGAACTGTATCAGGATTAGAAAGGTAACAAAAAAGCATAATTAAGTGACCCAAGAAAGAGCACCTGAGACCAAGGGTCAAAACGGAGATGAAAACCGTGATCCGGAAAGCAAATAACAATATCTAGCTTAAGAGGCTCCTGCAGCTTACAGGCAAAGTGACAGTAAAATTACAACAGACAAAACACAGAGACACGCACAGGCGCAGACAAACAATCCCAGTACCTAAACCAGCAAAAGGTTTGAGGATAAGAAATGTATAACCTACGAATTCAATTAGTTCAGTTATCCAAAAATCACCAAAATTGAGAACTGACACATGTAACGCCTAGACAATATAAGAATAATAATCCTCGGACACAAACCTCATCGTAGTACTTCACGTCGACAACATCGTAAATGTTAGGCTGCTGCTCTATTTGGGCAAACGCTTCACAAATAGGCATCCCTGTAATAATTATTCCAATAAATTATCAGACATAATTACCTGAAAATTCCCGAAATTCGAACACGCCGACGTTCGAGCTGATTTTAATTTTTAACCTAAAGAATTTGATAGCGGTTTAATTCGAATGGAATCGAGAAATTACCGAGGGAGAAAGGGCCGATGCCGAGGCCGGGCCGGAGATCGAGAACGATTGCGCCCATAGCAGTGCCCTCGCACCGTCGCCGCTGCCGCTGGTGGTGCTGCAACATTTTTTTTTTCTTCCGATTATCGGTCGAGTCTATTCCTTTCCCTTCGTCGTTTGGGTAATCTGGCCGTTACTTCCGCGAAATAAATTTGGTTTTTAATGCCTTGTGTTGATTTTTATATCCACACTTCAGACGTACTCGTGTTTCCAAAGCTTCTTTTGCCACGCATGCCCTTTTTTTTTTTTTTTTTTTCCTGTGTCTCAGCGCCGCTAGGTCCACATAACCTTTTTTTTTTTTTTTTAACGGGCGCCGTAACACTCAAAAGGTCGTTTGAATTTCTATATTATTTGTACTTAATTTTATTTAATAATAAAATTTATAAATATTAAATAATAATAATAATATAAATTTATATTTGAAACACATCAAACTTAATAACTTATAACATAAAATTCATGTGATTATCACAAATTTATGTCAATATTTATTTTAAAATAAATAAAAAAAAATAATATGAATAATAAATTTATAAATATATGTTTCCTTTTGTTAATAGATCGACGTAACTTTTTTTTTAATTGACGTTGTCGCACTAAAAAAATAGTCGACATATCTATAAACATTTGTATTTAATTATATTTAATAATTATAATAATATAATATAAATTTATATTTGAAATACATGAATTTTAATAATTCATGTTATAAAATTTATATGTTTATAAAATATTTATGATAGATATTTATTTTAAAATAAATAATAATAATAATAATAATAATAGAGACGTAAATGATAAATTTATAGATATATATTTTCTTTTATTAATAACTGTTTGCTAAAAATAAGAAGACGACTATAGGTTGAATTCTAGAACTGCGATGGTTTTTGTGGCGCTCGAGGGAAATGTGTTGATGAAATATTGAAGTGCACTGACTTACAATCATAACCATGTCTAAATACTATTTCCGTCATGGAATTGTGTAACTTTGTAATTACGTTAAAGTTGAACACTTGTGTGCTATTCTCTTTAGAGCGTGTAGACCATTTTGTCATTATTATTTTAAATAAAACTAGTTTTCGGTGAAATTGAGATAATCATCGTATAATCTGCATAGAATCAAATCATACTTGCTCTTTATCCTACTTTTACATCTCATAAAATTTTCATTCTTCTCGTATTCATTTTCTTTTCGTCTTTGGGGAAAGATTCAAATATATATGAAAAAGGGGTGGTTAATGATACGAAGGAACCGTTTATTGATGCAAAAGTGTCTTAACTTTTTTTCTTGTAGGAAACTCCAGAGCTTGTCGTTTATTACGTTCTACGATTAGCCCATCCAAAATAGTAATGTGCTTTGAAGATTTGTCTTGTTTGTACGAGATGGACATAGATGCGTTGGTCAACAAAAATGTATCGTGACCAGGACAGAATGCATGGCGGGTTTGACTTATTAGACTTAGAACTAGCAAGCAAGTTGGACTAGGCCCACTTATTTTGTATTTATATATTAAAACTTGCATGATTAACATGACTAGTTGCATAGAGTAATTAAATTATTATTTTTTTATTATAAAATAAAATTTTTAAATTCTATTTTTTATTACTTTATCTCTATATATGTATAAATTATATAATTCCTTTAACTATATATATATATATATATATAATTATGTAGTAAGATAGGCACAAGCCCGCACCAACTATTTATCAATCAGACAATAATAAAGTCCAATGCATTCTCCGGCCAACTATTTCACGCGTGGATCATTTATTATATATATATATGATTGAGATATTTTATTTATTTATTTTGTTAAAGACAATAATAATTATTTTAATGATGCTGCATTTGAATTTAAGAAGGCAAAAGAAAGTTTGCTCTTCCAAGTTGTTCACGTCTTTTATTAAGAGGATTCGTTATCTTTCACTGTGCCACTCCAATGAAGCAGGCAGCAAATTTTGTACAATCTAACGAAGAATTTGGTTTCCAAATCAGAATAATTAGGAGAACAGCAATTCAAATGTCTTTATCATTATGCACACCCAAAAAATCCTCATCACAATCATACTAAAAAAAAAAAGAAAAGAAAAGAAAAGAAAAGAAAAAGATATTGCAATTTATAGGAAACGAGTTAGGTCCTTGTCTCTGGTTTGTCTTTTATTTTAGACAAAGCAGAATTACAAGTTAAAAGCTTTACCCAGTCCCAAGACCCCAAGGACAAACGAAGAGTTGAAACCGCTGTCTACCTTTAAGGCAAAGCGGAGATAAATTTGAAAGCCTTTTTACCCTACCCAGAAGTGCAAATGGGACAGAATAACTGGACCTAAAAAGTGCGAAAACGAAACAAATAAATAAAATAAAATAAAAGAAGGGAACAACAGCTGGACCATGGCCATGTTTTAAGCGTTTAAACCAAAGATTTCCAACAAGGTGGGCCCCCGATCGCATTCCCCCCCCCCAACCCTCCTTTTTCTTGTTACTTTATCATCCCACTAGGCCACGTGGCACTCACAAGAGATCAGCTTGTATAATCAAAGTGCCTGGTTTGACGCCTCCCTCAAAAGACCATACTCCATTGAATCCAACCCAAAAAAAAAAAAAAAGGCATCGCCCATAGGGAAAAAGATGACCAAAAGAACCTTAAAATAATAAAAGTATTTCTCTCTCAGAGTTTCGTCTTTCTCTTTACTTCCCCACAAAAAAAAAAGGTTAGAAAATAGTCGAATGGGCACAAGATAAAATTTTATGAAAAAAAATAAAATTACTTTGCTATTATTTCTATCTTTTTTGTGTGTTATTACATATTAATTTTGAAAATAAAATATTAAAATATAATTTTAACCACTAATTATATATATTAATTATAAATATATAATTATAGATATTTGTTTATATATATATATAAAATAAAAGTGAAAAACATGAGACAGGACACAGGCATGGGAAATGCCCCGTCACAACTTTACCCAGTCCATTTTCATATGCCCACCCCACTAGCTTCACCGGGGAGACCAGTCCGCCGTATCCCCTCCAAATTCCCAAAAATAAAAAACCTAGGGTTTTCAAACCTCCTCCACAAAAAAGAAAAGAAAGAAAGAAAGAAAAAAAGAACTAAAAATTTTTCTCTAAAATTCTTATAATAATAATTTTTTTCTTCTTTCTTTCTTACATGAGATTTAGTTCGATTCAGTTTCAATCATTATGGACCATCGGAATTTGCAAACCGAACAGGAACAGGAGTACAGGCCTCGTATCCAGCACGGAGAGCAGCGGGTTTTCGACGGCGATGCTTCTGTGAGCATCGATCAATGCGAGAAGATACCCGAAATGGACGACTCGCAGCTCGTTGGTGCTCCGGTGACTGCCGCGTGGGCGGCGAAGGAGGAATTGAGTATGGTTGCTGCGGAGGTGAAGGTCGCGGATGTGAGCACTGACAAGAGGAGGCGAGGCCGGCCCCCCAGAACTCAGGGGAAGACAGCACCACCGGCTCCTCCGCCGCCGAAGAGAAAGAAAGATGAAGAGGACGTTTGTTTTATATGCTTCGACGGTGGCAGCCTCGTGCTTTGTGATCGCCGGTGAGTTTTTGGGGTGTTGACTCGGTTTCTTGAATTTCCCGTGTGGCTGCCTGGGAAATTCAACATGAACTTATATTCGACCGGAAAAGTTAAGCTTTAATTGTGTAATACGTTTTTTCAATCGAAGTGTTGCCAAATGGGAAACATTTTAATTCGAATGGGCCTTACGGTCTTCTGTTTGTTTGTAACCTCCAAATGGAGGCTTAGGGTTTTGTATTTCTATTAATTTTCTTGTGTTTTTGTGTGTGTGTGTGTGTTGCCATTGTTTACGTGGTTAACTAATTTTGATTGATGTGTGGTAGGGGCTGCCCTAAGGCATACCATCCAGCTTGTATCAAGAGGGACGAAGCATTCTTTCGATCAAAAGCAAAGTGGAATTGTGGTATATTTCAGAAATGACTTGATTTCTTGTGAACTTCTGTGTTCTTATAGTGTGTACTTTGTTATCTCTCACCGCATGATGGAAGATAACTTACTTGGCGCTGCATGCTGTTTTCCATGTGGAGTGATAGATCATGAGATCAAAATCTGAGCTCAATCTGTAAATTTTGCTTCAAAGTAGTATATCATGGATGATCAATATTGCTAGTTAATGAATACATAGATCACTTTGTACCTAGATTTATATTTTGTGGTACACTTGTCCTTTTATGTGTTACAGTATTCCATTTTTCAAGTTGATCGTTATTCTTCTAGAATGATAGACCCACAGTGGACCTTTATGAAGTTAAGTTATGTAAATCCATTATTAATCTCACTCTGGATAATTTGTTGCGTTTCTCATGCTTTAATCTTGATTTCTTTTTTTTTAATGTCAGGGTGGCATATTTGTAGCAGTTGTCAAAAGGCTTCTCATTTTATGTGTTATACTTGTACGTACTCTTTGTGCAAAGGATGCACCAAAGATGCCAATTATGTTTGTGTTCGAGGGAATAAAGGACTTTGTGGAACGTGCATGAGAACTATAATGCTTATTGAAAATATTGCACCGAGGAATGAGGAAATGGTATGCTAAGTCCTATCTCTCTGGCTTATTTAGCTAAATACAAGCCTTGATGTCTGGAAAGCTCATATGTAACTCGATTATGGGAGAATATCTTTAATATCCTTTTGTGCACCTTGCTCTCTTTAGTTTTTGAATCTTAAGCTGCTATATCTGTGCTTGCCTCATTGGTGCAAGTTTAATTTTCTCTTGTAAATTTCTCTCTCTCTCTCTTTCCCCTCCCTCTCCCAACACTCCTTTTGCTCTTAAATCTTGGTTTCTGTAGATTGCCTCATTTTGCAGTTTTTTTCCTTTTTCCATCTAAATTGTGCAGCTTCAAGTGGATTTTGATGACAATACTAGCTGGGAGTATCTGTTTAAGGTCTACTGGATTTTCTTGAAAACGAAGCTGTCTTTAACTTTGGACGAGCTAACTAAAGCTAAAAACCCTTGGAAAGGCGATGAACTGCCTAAAGCTAAAAATTCCTGGAAAGAGGTTGGTATTATGGCTCCTAAAGCAGAGTCTTCAGGTGAACCTGATCTTTTTAACAATGACAAAGGCTCCTTTTCGAACCACATGTGTGGAAACCTGGTGATGACTCATTCTAAAAGAAGAAAAACTCATAATCATCAGCCAACAGTTCTCAATGAGGATATCTCTCTAAGTGCACGAAAATTGGCTCTTGAAAAAGTTGAGCATTCGCCTGATGGCTCAACATGGGCAACAAATGAGCTCTTGGAGTTTGTTTCACACATGAAAAATGGAGACATATCCATGCTATCTCAATTTGATGTTCAGGCTCTTATTTTAGAGTATGTTAAAAGAAATAATCTTCGGGATCCTTGTCAAAAATCCCAAATTGTTTGTGATCGAAGGCTTATCACACTGTTTGGGAAAGATCGTGTTGGCCATTTTGAAATGCTGAAGCTTCTTGAGTGTCATTTCCTAGTAAAAGAAAAATCCTCAGGTGACACTGTTAGGGCAGGAGTTGTTGATGTCATTGGCAGTTGCACAGAGGCTGTTGGAAACAACAGTTGTCAACTGACTATGGGTAGTGACAGAAGGCGTAAAACACGTAAAAAAAGAGATGAGGGAGGATCAGTGGCCAACCCTAATCCCAATGACTATGCAGCAATTGATGTGCACAATATTAGCTTGTTATACTTGAAGCGTAATTTGATTGAGAACCTAATGGATGATGAGAAATTTCTGGAAAAGGTCATTGGTTCATTTGTAAGGATCAGGATTTCCTGTGGTGATCCCAAGCAAGATATGTATAGGCTTGTCCAAGTTGTAGGTACAATTCAGATAGCCTACCTTTCAACAAAATAGAAATAGCAATAATCAGAGTTTTTCGTTCATCAGAGTATTGGGGGATATGAGCTTCGATAAGATTTTGGTATACCAATGTTTCTGTTTGCAGGTACAAGCAATGTGACTGAATCATACCAAGTTGGCACCAGAACAACCAATTACATGCTTGAAATCTTGAATATAGACAAAAAGGAGGTTGTATCAATTGATGGCATTTCAAATCATGAGTTCTCAGAGGTGACTAAAGACGCTACCCTAGCTACATGTTTTCCTTTTTTCATTCTTAATTCTATCATGTGGACTCTTACAGTTTCTTGCTTCTGGTTATTTAATTAATGTCAATTTTAACTTCTGCTTTTTCCCCTTATAGGAGTATTTTCTGCTTAATTTTGTATTGTTTATGTTCCGCCACTAAATAAAGACTGCTTTTTGAGAGTGCACTACATCTCTTGAGGCTATATTTGAGAGTGAAAAAATTGCATTTGAATTGTTCTATAGATAGGTCCAGCTCTATGCCCACTATTGCTTATCCCAGATGATGCTATTCTCTCATGCTTTCTTTTATTTGAATTAACCATGTAGTGACATGCATTGCTTGAACCACACTGGCTAGCCACACTCTTTTATTATACGCAACAAACAGACTGTCAGATAAGATATGATTTGGAGCCTTATCAAATTTAATTTACAAGTCTCCTCAAATTTTGACATGTCAACTACATTTCCAGGATGAGTGCAATTGTTTGCGCCAAAGCATAAAATGCGGCATTATTAAATGTTTGAAAGTGGTGAGTGTTTTGATACATTTACTTCTGTGTTTTCAGCTTAAATATGTGTTTTCCTTTGTTTGAAGGATATTTTTGCTTGCTTATAGGGTGAAATTCAGAAGAAAGCAATGATGCTTCAGGCGGTGAAGATTGATGATGTAAGCTTCTATCCTTATGATCTGATAAAATTTTATAGAATTGTGGTGACACATTTGATATGTTTATGCAGTCATTGTTGTGGTTTCTTATGGGTAAATGTTATCTAGTTATTGAACATAATTCTCTCTTTTGCATGGCCCAACACATCTGATTCAGTGCCTGGAGACAGAAATTTTGCGGCTCAACCATCTTCGTGATAGAGCCAATGAAAAGGGACACAGGAAGGAATATCCTTTGTTTTATGACAATGTTCCCATTACTTTTGTTGTCGAAGTATTTCTTTCTTGCTTTCTGAACAATTGATTTAATTTTCTTGGCCATATTTCTACCTAATGTGTATTTTTCACCATTATATTTTCATTAAGCCTTGAAATATTCTTCATGTATTTTAATGTGGCCAGCGTGCTTTTTTGTAGTTTGTTACATATGGAACAGTTCCTTGACTGTGTTGCACGCTTAGAGAATATGTGGACAAATTGGAGCTTTTGAAGTCACCAGAGGAGCGCAAGCGTAGGTTGCTTGAAGTTCCCAATGTTCATGCTGATCCAGATATGGATCCAAGTCATGAATCTGAAGCAAATGCAGGAGAAGCTGATAAGAAAAAACAAGGTTCTTTTGAACAACTTTGATTCACAGCAGTTTGCTATCATTAACTGTGTTTGAAGTTTTATAATAAGAGAGTGTTATGACTGTTCTGGTATTATGCAGGAAACAATGCAAGGCCAAGAGCTAGAGGAGGCAATAGAAAGGAATCAGAAGCTAAAATGCTAAGAGGAGGTGAGGTCATGAATCATGTAGGATGCAGAGAACAAATGAGCTTGGCTGTTGCTCGTGAGCAAGGCAGTAATATAAACACGGCATCTTACATGGATAATGGTGCTGCTCAGATTCACGAGAAAGCCAACGAATCCAAATTGAGGCTTAAGGGTCAGAATACATCAAAGGTGGGTCCTACTGGTTCAGTGGCTGGCTGTTGGAATAGTCATGCACTGGCACAATCTGAGTCATCCACTGGGATTACGTCAACAGCTATACCGCCTGCTCTTTCTACATCAAGAGAGCTTTCAGCTAGTGATCGGGAGACTGACATATTGTGGCATTATCAGGATCCAACTGGAAAAATTCAAGGGCCATTTGCTATGATACTTCTGCATAGATGGAGCTCTGCTGGGCTTTTCCCTCTTGATCTGAGAGTTTGGAGGATAAATGAGAAGCAGGAAGACTCTATTCTTTTGACTGATGCATTGATTGGGCGGTTCAATGAGCATTCACAGTTGCCTCCCAACAGCTACTTACCTCCAGGGGTTGCAACTAGTAATGATACAGATACAAAATGGGAACTTGGATTGGGTCGCAATAGTGAGGCAACTTGGTTAGATAATAGAAAAGTTGATCACAGTTGTACCTCAATGCAAATTGGTGCAAGTGTTGTACCTAATGGCAGTGATTTAAGGAGCAATGGATGGGGCTCACAATCTTCTTGTTGCACGACAGCTGTGAATGTTGCCATTGCTAATGGTGGACAGGTTCAAGCTTCAGGGCAAGGCCAGGATTTTTCCAGAGTTGGTAATTCTGTTGATTGGCCCCAAATATGTAATTCACACCCCTCATCATCCCCTTCAAGGAAGCTTTCTGAAATGCCATTGCTTCAAGTGAAGGAAGGTCAGGGAAATGAAAAATGCTCTTCTGGTAGCCCACACAAAACTACAGAGATTCCAACCAGTGTCAATGAAAGAGATGTGAAACGAGCTGATAGTGAGGGTCATTCAAGCCAATCTTCTGAACTGAACTGGAGGCTGCCACCCAGAGAAGATTCTTCAAGCAGATGGGATCCCAACTCCAGTTTTG
The DNA here is from genome assembly GCA_021464305.1 of Kandelia obovata. Lineage (NCBI taxonomy): Eukaryota > Viridiplantae > Streptophyta > Magnoliopsida > Malpighiales > Rhizophoraceae > Kandelia > Kandelia obovata. The sequence continues at coordinate 9,215,015 of CM038473.1, forward strand.
TTTCTATGGCCAAGCCTGTTGAAACATCAAAGCATCATAAGGAAATTGACTTCTCTGATCTGCTCAGTCCAACACTAAAGCAAAGCCATGCAGACTTAAAAGGTCAGTCAAGTGAGAATAAACAGTCTGTTTCTTGCTGTGTTCCTGCCATGGAATCTGGACCTAGTTGGAGTACTGCTTCCAGTTTGGTGGTTGGTGGAGCACAACTTCCTGAAGTAGTTGGTGAGTGGGGTAGCTACTCTTCCAATCCTGTTAAAGCTTCTGTTGAGGAATGGGACTCCAATCTTGTGGCTGCATCTTCACTGAAGCCAACTGAAGGAACTAGTGATCATGCTGCTACACCAACCTCAGGAAATGGCCAACTAACACATTCTTCCTCAACCAACCCTGCGGTTGATGCCTCTAGTTGGCAGCCCATTGTTCCTGAATCCAATGAGTTCTCTTTGGTTGATGAATCCGTTTCAGACCTGTTGGCTGAAGTTGAAGCAATGGAGTCTCTTCGTGGCTTGCCTTCTCCTACTTCGAAAATGAGATGTGGTGATGAACTGACCCAAGATTCTGATGATGATTGTTTTAGTCCTGTTAAGGAGTTTAGCCCAGTACCAGGAAAAAGTGACGCATTTAGCTCCACTAGTGATATGCAGATGCCTTCTCATTTGACCATTACTGATGAGCCGCTTAGGCTATCTGACATGCCCTCACAGCCCACTGTGACCACCGCTGAACCACTTGGGACCTCACAAAGGCCATTGCCATTGACTGTAACCGATGAACCATTGCAATCTCAGACAATTATAACTGATGCACCAGTTTGTGTATCTCAAGTTCCTTCTCAACTGCCTGTATTTGATGAACCACTTCAGACATCTAACTCACATTCCCAGTCATCTGTAACAGGCGAAAGACTTGAGATACCTCAAAGGCCATCTGATTCAACTTTACCAGATGAATCACTTCCTTTATTGAAGTCCGAGGTTCTAGATCCTCAAAAGAGTTGTAGTGGACATTCTTCAACAATAGCTGAAGCTGGTGGAGATACAAGGCTTAGTGATGTTTCAGTTAACCAACGGGAGGCAAGTCCAAAATTACAGACTCCTGCATCAGCAACTATTAACCAAGGGGAAACCAGTGCAGACATCCAACCTCCCGCCCCATCTACTGTTAGCCAACGGGAAGCCGGTTCTGAAAGTCAACAAACTGCACTGACCATCATTGATTCTAGTTTGAGAAGTTTGAAAGGTAATGCAAACCTAAGCCAGGGAGGAGCAGCAAGAGGAAAGAACATGGGTTGGGGATCTGGTAACTCAACGGTTCGTCAACAACATGCTGGCACAAATCCAGCCAATTCAATAGGGAATCCTGGTGGCTGGGGAAACCAACCAAGGTATGGTGGGGATAGATTCTCTGGCCCAAGAGACCATCGCAATTCTCATCCAGACGGAAATTCAGGTTATGGTAGGGATAGGTCTTCATGGAACAGGCAGCCATTATTTGGTGCTGGAAGTGGAGGTCCTTTCAGACCTCCATCCAAAGGGCAGCGAGTGTGTAAATTCTACGAAAGCGGGTATTGTAAAAAGGGGGCATCATGTTCCTATTATCATCCAGGATGTTGAGTTTCGGTGACCAGTTGCATTTGTTGTGCATTCAATTCTGTAACCACATTTGTATGGGGAAGTTAAAAGTTTCCCCTTTTCAGAGTTATAATTTAACCTGTACAAGTATAATGTAGCACATTTACATTTGTTCTTCTTTCTGTATCTCGGTTAGAGCTGCATGTTCCATTGGACTGTGGACTAGTGAAATTTTCCTGTCAAATGTAGTGTGAACGCCATGGTGGTCATGCAAGGAAGTTTTCCCTTGGCTGGCCCCCGCTTGTAGCAGATAGATGACTCATAAACTTATCCGTTTTTTCTCGATTTTCAGTCCTTGATCTGAGAAACTCGTCGTTCAGGACCTGAAATAGGATACGAGGATTGACAACGCTGAATAATATATTTACGATTGAAGATAGTATAATGGCATGAAACTTTTTGGTTTTTCTAAATTGTCATCATTAGTTTCTAAACAAGCAAGTAGCAAATTAAGAGGGTATTCGCTCAAATCAAGTTCTTGTTCAACCTGTATAATCAACTTATTATTTGATATGGTCAAATAATCGGAGCGTTGACCGCAATATGGTCAGGATTTGGCCGCTTCTGCGACACCCCAGTCAATCACGTTTTTGTGCGCTTCCCTGTTCTCTTCTGAACGATTCGTTCTGCCATTTCTCCCAATCCAGAAGAAGCGCATGCTTTGAAATCTCTTTCTTTGGTTAAAAAAAAGAACTACCGATCATGGCCAAAGCTAAGTCGTTTCTGTCATCGACACAGAGGTACGCTGCCGGAGCCCTGTTTGCAATCGCTCTTCACCAGGCTCAGGTCCACCGGACTCGTCCGCTTGGCAGCCCACCTTCAGAGGAGGACCCCTCGGAGGGGGAACGAACCAGCAGCAGCAGCAGCGACTCGGTCTCTGAGGACCCCGAGCTCTGGGTCCACGAGACCTCGGGCCTTCTCCGCCCCGTTTTCAGGTCTTCTTTTCTCTTTTCTTCCATTCCATTTTGCTGCGGTGATCGACAATTATCTCTCTCTCTCTCTCTTTTCTGCTCTCTCACCTTCTCTCTAGAAATTTCCCCTCTTGCATTCCTTTTCAAGTTTTTAACAAAATAAATCAATGCTTCTAATTGGGTAAGTCCATGCTGATTTAGCAATCATTATGGCTTTTATTATATTTTCATCAATAATATGCTGAGAAATTTCTCAGATGCTATTATTATTGGGTATTTTGCTTTCTTGTCTTACTTTATGGAGATTCAATGGCAGTAATCGCTGAATTTCTTAATGAACAGATTTCTAGAAATTGACTCTGGGGCATGGCCTGGGCTAGAGGAGACTGCTGGTTCTTTACCAGCTAAGCATCACATTGGAGCTGTATGTCTTTTCTTTTTGACGAATTAGGACTCAACATTCTGCCTTTTTGATTGACCTTTTGAATGAATGTGCGTTTATTTTAATTTTAGATAGCTCATATAGGTTATATGGCATCGTCTTCTTTATTCATTATAATTCACTTTGTTTTTATAATGTGCTAGTTCTTGAGATTACTCTCAGAAGAAGGAGATGGTGCTCCTTCTCAACATTCAGATCAGGAATTTGCTTTGTCTAAAGCTGTTGATGCCATGGAAGAGAGCATGGAAATGAATAGCATATCTCCCAAGTCCAAGAGGGAGAAGCATCAGGAGTATGAAAGTGAATGTCGTGAAAAATTATCCATCGAGGAGCCACAATCAAACTCTGAAGCTACAAATGAGTCTTCCAGAACTGCACAGGACAGTAATGCTATTGATACCAATAATGTACCACATGGATTGGGAAGTGAGGTTGATGAAAAGCCTATTGAAGAGGAAAGAATGCTTGATTATCGCAGAAAAGTGACAGTTCTCTATGAGCTTCTCTCAGCTTGTTTGGCAGATGAATGTGAGAATAATAAAAATTGCAGTCGACAAAGGAAGGGCTATGATGCTCGCCATCGTGTGGCTTTGAGGTTGTTGGCAACTTGGTTTGATATCAAGTGGACTAAGATGGTTTGTATATTCAAATCAGTTAATTTACTAGTAGCCCTTGCACAGTCACTGATCCATGTCCTTTCTTGGCATTGTCATTAAGTATATGGCTCTAGGAAATCAGAGAATGGTTTCTACATCTTGGTTTTATTTGGTGGCTAAAATAAGCGGAATATTTTCTTAGATGTTGTGGTGAGTGCAATCAACTCTTAGCTATAAATGCAATTGAAAAAGGAAGAAAAGGAAACAGCCTAATTGACTAGACATGACATATGTTTGGAATGGTTTATTCCTGAAATGATGCATGGATCTTCCGGTCTGATTGACAACCAAATTGTTTTTAGGATGAGGAAATTTGTGTTTGTTTCTCTGGCAGGAAGCCATTGAGACTATGGTTGCTTACTCTGCAATGGCTGTGGCAAAAGAGGAAGAATCGAAGGAAGAAGAAACCCAATCTGCTGAAAGCAAGTGGACTAAATGGAAGCGTGGTGGTATCATTGGCGCTGCTGCAATAACTGGAGGAACCTTGATGGCTATTACTGGTGGTATGCCCCATCCCCTGGGGATTGGTTTTCTAGGATGTTAGTAATTCTTACTTCATTGTGTTACTTTTTTGACCTTTTCACTTCATAATTTTACAATTGACAGGGTTGGCTGCCCCAGCTATTGCTGCAGGATTTAGTGCTTTGGCTCCTACATTGGGTACTCTTATACCTGTGATTGGAGCTAGTGGATTTGCAGCAGCTGCAACTGCCACAGGAACTGTTGCTGGTTCTGTTGCTGTTGCTGCATCATTTGGAGGTAAACAATTTACTGTATTTTTTGGGATTCTAACAGAAAATTCTCTCACCATCTTGTCATTTAATATATATATATATATATATATATATATATGTATTTTTTTTTCTAGTCATTCTTTTATGTTTGCAAAAACAGTGTAGCAGGCGTCTGAGGATTTCACCCTGGTTCAGTTTGTGTAATCAATAGTATGAATAGAGGAAATGTGTGCATAATCTTCAGAATATTTTGAGATAATGTTACATATGCATGCAGCTAGTCAGGAGATAGAGCATTGCTCTTCCCAAAAAGTGTTTTGTAGATTTATTAGTAGTAATCTTGACTTCAAAGATGAAAGATATTACATAGATCTTCTAGCTCCTACTCTCTGATCAGAGACATCTACTAAAATGCTGAAAGCCTTCCCCTTTAATTTATACACACCTCTGTTCTATTGATATGATTTTCATTTATTATTATACATGCCATATAATCATGTGGGCAGGAACCATGTGATTTGTTTTTGTGAAGGATAATTTATGTTTATGTTGATGCCCTTTTCTCTGGATGCCTATGCAACCCAGCTGCTGGAGCTGGGCTCACTGGGACCAAAATGGCTAGGAGGACAGGAAGTGTTGATGAATTTGAGATCAAAGCCATAGGGGAGCACCATAACCAGGGCGTAAGTACATCCATTTTTTTTTGTCATCAACACACTCACTCCAGGCACATCTTCCCCTTAAAATTGAGCATTTTTTGTAAAATCTATGAAGGATAACTTCATATTGATTAAAATTTTCTCTCAGCGACTAGCTGTTGAGATTTTGGTTTCAGGGTTTGCCTTTGATGCGGAAGATTTTATAAAGCCTTGGGAAGGAGTTAATGACAATTTGGAGAGGTAAAGCTTACTTCACCACCTTTTTTGCATTGGAACTATCTATTATTTACTTCTATATTTAATCATGAACTATCACTTGAATTAATATATTTATTACTTGATTATATCATCTATCTTGAACTTTGGATTGACTGAATAAATGATTATAATGAAAACATTTTTCAGTCGGACAGGTGATTTGTGCTTTTGTCACCTTTTGACTTCCAGGAAGGATATGTTCTGCCCATGTTTTTGTTTCCGGGTGCATGTTCCTTGAATTGCATTGCTCATTATGGCTCCTGCAATATCCCCATGATAGAAGTTATCACTCATAAAGGAATAATTGAGGCTGATTCAGAATGATATTATTGCGTGGAAGCATGGTATTCATGTAACATGGATCTAGAGAAATTGCATTATATATGCACAGTCAACTGCAAATTTCCTTAAATTTATTTTGCTTATTCCTTGGGGTTGCTTTTTGCTGCATAATGGAAACTATATTTCCAAACCTTTATGAAACTCAAATGAATTTTTAAAGCTCTTATATTCATGTTGTTTTTTTTTAAAGGTATGCTCTGCAATGGGAATCCAGGAATGTAATTGCGGTGAGCACTGCAATTCAGGATTGGCTTACTTCAAGTAATTGGGTTTGGAGTTGATGGCTGCTTTTATTCAAAATTACATGGTATAACACTCTTCAATGCTAGCTGTTGATGTTATTGATGGTTGCTCTAGGACTTGCAATGGAGTTGATGAAGCAAGGTGCAATGATGACTGTTTTAAGCACACTATTGACAGCCCTGGCCTGGCCAGCAACAATACTTACAGCTGCTGATTTTATAGATAGCAAATGGACAATTGCTGTTGACAGGTTAGTTGTTCTCTATTGAGTTGAAGCAGAAAACTTGGATTGAAAGACAGGTATAGTTGCCCATCAATTGAAAAGAAATATTTGTTTTGTCAGCCACGGTAGCATAACTAAGGTTCCTCAAGACAATTTGTTGTGGTTATGATACTAAATGCTACTGGCCAGCAGGCCTTTGAGTTAATTAGATTTGTACCCCTGGCTGTGTTTCAGATCGGACAAAGCAGGGAAACTGCTGGCCGAAGTGCTACTGAAAGGATTGCAAGGGAACAGGTATAGAAGTCATAACTTGGTTAAATATTCTGTTATGTTACTGCCATAAACCTGGCTGTGAACTTAACAGGCCAGTGACACTCGTTGGTTACTCGCTTGGAGCACGAGTTGTTTTCAAGTGTCTTGAGACATTGGCCAATACAGAACATCATGGTAATGCTTGCTGATTTTGAAGGGATTCTGGGAGTGAATAAACTGGTCCTTATGTAATTCTTTTGAATACTGACAGCTGAAGTTGTAGAAAGAGTTGTTCTTCTTGGAGCACCGGTCTCTATCAAAGACGAGAAGTGGGAAGCTGTGAGAAAGGTGATTCGGAGATCCTTCCTGAGAGGCATTTTCTTTGTTGTTTCTCCACAAATGCTTTGTTGTTTCTTAATGTAAGCTTCTAGAATGCTCAAGCTTAATTGATCTGTGTTTGCAGATGGTGGCTGGAAGATTTGTTAATGCTTACTCTACAAATGATTGGATTCTTGCAGTTGCTTTCCGTGCAAGGTATATGTGGTGCGGCAGTATGTTGGCTCGCGGTTGACAATTATCATTGGAATAGAATACCTTCTGTTTGCTTCATACGTTCTTTATTGGGTTGCTTGGTTCTTGATAATATTATGGTTCTTCTTTCAAACTGAGTGATTAACTTTTATAATCAACAGTCTGCTTTCCCAAGGGTTAGCTGGAATTCAACCAATTGATGTTCCGGGAATTGAAAATGTAAGGACTTTTGTTTCTCTAATCCTTTTCTACCTTTTCTTTCACTCACTGTGGTAAACGTAATACGAGCAATCGTGTTATTTCAGGTTGACGCAACTGATCTTATCGAAGGCCACTCCTCGTACTTATGGGCCACGCAACGGATTTTGGAGCGGCTTGAACTGGATGCATATTTTCCTGTTTTCGGAGCAATTTAAGCCCGTCAATAACATCAATCTCCCTTGTGATTTCTACCTCGTTGCTCTATGTAAATGTAAATCTACACGTTTTGGAGCACTTGGCATGAAACAACCACCACCGCGACTGCCACCAAGAGACAAAATAAACACAGGGAATTGAATAAAGTTTGGATTCTATTCATTTTTTTTTTTTGTTTCATTTGTTGCTTTCCTCACCCATTGTAAAGTTCTATGCAGTGCCCTTGGGCACATGTAAAACCTTTGGATTCGGAATAGATGATTGCTTTGTTACTTTCATTGTGTGTGACTGCAGAAACAATGAGAGGTATTCAACTTGGTGCAATTCAAGTCATTTTGTTAAATATATACTTTGAAAGATGAAAAAATATAAAATTAATCATTATAATTACACAATTTATGAATTCGCATGAAAGTGCCTCTAATTTATCGCATTTGTGGCTAAGCAATTGGCGGCGCGGGTGCTGATGTGGCAGATGGCCTTCCCTAGAATGTCGCCGTGTTACTATCTCTTGTTTTCTTCAATCGTCCCCTGGTGGCTCGGGCAGGATCGGGAAGAGGAGAAAAAAAGTAAAAAAAAAAAAGGGGAGAAAAGAAAGAAAGAAGGAAAGAAAGGGAGTTATTAGGCGACGTCGTTTTAAACTGGAGATTTTGAAACCCTTTGCTTCTGCCTGCCTGCATGCTTCCCAATTCCCAGCTCCAGAAACATGACCGATAGAAATTAAAGAGACGGAGAGACGAAAAAGGAGAGAGGCGGCCATGGACAAGAGTAAAGAAGCAGAAGAAGGAAACGGGAAAGCAAAGCGAAGTCAAAGTCAAAGCGGAAAACTGGAAGGAGGAGGAAAAGGGAAATCGTGCAAAGGATATCTGTATTACTCTTCCACACTCAAATCCAACGGTATCAATCCTCGCTGTATCGGCATCCCCCGTACCCTTCCTCAAGGTCTCTCTCTCTCTCTCTCTCTCTCTCTCTCTTTCAATTGGCGTTTGTTTCTTGAAAATGATCCGTAGAGTTTTGAATTTAGGGATTCTAACCTATGTAAGAACCTTGTACGATTGCTTCACATGGCGGCTGAATTGTATTTACTATTTAAATGTTGCCTTGATTAACTGCTTGATGCAATTTGCCTCCCCATTATGTTGCCTGTTGGAGTTTCATAGCAATTTCCGGCGTTTAAGCTTTAGATTATACCTTAAATCCTTTTCTCATCAATTCTAGCGATCCTGAATAGGGAAAGAGTTTGTGGGAAAGACAGGAGATTAATAAGTGTTTGTTTGTATGGCGGAATAAATTAGAGAAAAAAAAGGCCTCACCTTGAAGCCTCTAATATTGCCTTCTCAGGACTTTTGAGTCATTAATTAGTTCATATCCTTAAACATGTTAATATGTTATAAAGGAGTCTAATTCTTTTCTAGGTTGTAGTCCATTTCTAGGATATTGTTATTTGACTGTTTGGTGTTCCCGTTGGAAAGGGGCCTAGTTTCCTCGTGTGAATTTCCAAGGCCCATAGAAGAGTGGTGAGTGGCTGTGCCCTCCAAAGAAGTGGCCATTTCCTGCTTGAGATGGTGATGATGGAGCTTTTTCCTCTATTGTTGAATGCTGTATGGTCAATTCTAGTGTCTTGGGTTAGGTAAGATGTGTTGCATGTATGCATGGGGAATAATGTCTTGCAAACCCATCATGTACTTTGGTAATAGATCAAAATAGCTATTGATGTTAATTCTGTTCTCATAAGACAATCAATAGGATTTAAATGACATCAATTATTTTGCTCTATGGTTAAGGATTTAAGCTATTTGGGTCTTATGTCTTGAAGAAAACTAACTTATTTGCCAAGGTTCCCAAATATGACTGAGTACAGTTGGACTTCCTGTGTTCACTATCTCACCAGCAAATATGTGATTTTAGTTATCATTACTTTTCAGGTTTAGGTAGATAAAATCTTTATGTTATTTATTATGTTCAAATTGTGATAGCTTTTTATTCCTTGTGAGTTTGGTGCTAATTTTGGCATTTTATGTCCAGTGCCCAGTTACGTTGTTGGACAATCTGAGGCTGAAGCTTCTCGAGAGGGCCGAGCTCTCTTGGATTTTTATTATGCATGTGCAGGGTACTCTGTTTATGTCAATAAAGATCTTTCATCTGATAAAGGAGTGAAAAAAAGAGAACTGCCAGTTTGTGTGGGCCTTGAGGTTTCTCTCTCTCTCATATATGTGTGTGTGTGTGCATTCATGGATGATTCTGTATTTGTGTCTGTGTGTGCATGTGCTAGTCCTCATTTTAGCACAGATTAGTTTGAGTTATATGGTAGTGGAATAAATAGCTTAAGCTTTCATGGCCTGCTTTGGTGGAAAGAGTTGTTCTGCTGGTATATTTGCATTGTTTGTTGTTGCTGTTTATCTTGTCACTTTTTATATTTCCTGCTAAGGTTCAACCTTTCTGCCTTGCAATGAGATGTTGAATAAAGTTCTTTGAACCTTAGCTAGTAGCTTTTGTTGATCATCGGAAAGGTCAGCAACCTCACTAGAATTGGTTTCTGCAGCTCTTAGTGGATAGAAGAGTCAATTCTCAGACTGCTTCTGCTCCGGCTGATGCTTATAGCAGGGAAGGTAGGGAAATCATTGTGTTTTATCTTTTGTGTAGTATCTTATTGCACATTGACTGTCATCAAGGTCCCTGGTTCTATTCTCCATACAAATCTTGCATGCATGCAATCAATGAAGACCTGCAGTAGGCATGCCTACAATTTGCTTTCGTGCTTCATGCTGTATGCAATGAATTTATGCACAGATGGTCCATCTGCTTCAGTGTCACAAGTAATCAGTACAAGCATAATGTCATATAATGCAAACATTAAGTGATTAAAATTTAAACCAAAATCTAATCTTTTAGCTTGAGGGAAAATATGGTTCTTTGAATTTCTCTCAAAATATCAATGCCTTCATTTACCTTTTCCTGACTTTAGACTACCTTTTGTTTCAGTACATCAGAAACAATTATACTGTCCTCTTTTGAATGTTAGTAATATTTTATGGTTCCATCAGCTTCCATTTATGGCTTGCAATTGTCATCCTTTTGATCTTTTTCACAATTGTTTCTTTGAAGATGGTCGTGAACTTCCATCACCTCATCCCCGAACACATAAACCAGCCCATACCATGGGAGATGACTTCTTGGACAGGCAAGCTAATAGTTTGAACTTGCTATGCAGAGTGAGTATTTGTAATGAATCTCCACTGAACAACTGCTTTTTGCAAAAAAATGCAGGTTTACACGGAACGCAAACCTTGTTGCTTCGGGGGTGGCCAGAAACATGCGAAGAGTGGGGAATTATGTAAAACAAAGTCTGGATGACATATTGTTTTCCTACCGAAGGAGAAGTAAATAAGGCTGGTTAATTTTGAGTGCAAGAAAGAAGAGAATTATCCATTTCCATCCAATTTATCCTAATGTCTGCATTCTATTTTATTTTTATGTATTTTTATTCACATGACTGGTCCTCCTGACCTCCTTATAAGCAAAAAACCATTTGGGTCAGCTAAACGGTAGTGCAAGGGTTAGAGGTTCATCATAGTGCCGCTCTTTCCCCCGGTATTAACATTTTGTGGTCTATGCTGTTTAGAGAGAGCTGGGGGATAAGTTTTTGTATGAAACAAACAGCGAAGGGCTTGGTGTTATTTACATTACAACCGTGAATAATTGCAGATTTTGGAAGGAATCACTTCGAATAATCTCATTCCCAACTCTATTTGTTATTTGCTATCGTGGGTTTTTTCCAGGTGGAAGTGGATTTGTCGATATTTGAAAGTTTAATACCATAAATATGAGATAGGAATGCTGAAAAGATTGACAGCGGGTTGGGGTTAAGGGTAGGTGTCCATTTCCTGTAGCACAAGGCGGCAGCAATACTGGCAAGAGCGCACGTAGTTTCTGTACTGACAGCGTAAGTCACATGACCAAGGAGCTCGGGGTCTATACTCCAAAAACGACAAAGGAATGTGTTGGCTGCGTAATAGCTAGGCTTTCAAGCCTGTGTGAGTTCCTTCGATTATTTTCTTGCATTAGATCGCAGCAAACAAGCAAGATGGCAGGAGGGCCAGTCCAGTTGTTCGGCTCAAAACTTTTTGGGCTGAGTTTGAACTCAGGTAAGTTAAACCCAACTAGAATTTGAGTTTGCAAGATAATTTTAAACCCAACTAGAATTTGAGTTTGCAAGATAATTTTAATTTCTCAATCACATGCCTGCCTTCTTCATATGTTTATATATATAAAAAAAAAGATTCCAAAAGTACACTAGTGACCGTTACAGAGTGGGCCCACAAGCAATAATCCCATGCATGAACGGTCAAGATTGCCCTTGTGGTCGTTGGCAAATTGGAACTGGCGCCTTCATTTTTTATTTGCCCCCTTCAATTCCACGTGTTAAACATTGTTTAAATTTAAAAATTAAAAAAAAAAACGAAGCATCGTCCGTCCTTCTCTCTCTGACATTGGCTCTCATTTTCTGCAATTAAATAAAATAAAAAACAGAGAGAGAGAGAAAGAGAGAGAGAGAGAGAGGAGGGAGAAAGGATTACTATAATTATCAAGGGGCCATACCGCGCCTTCCTCTTCTTCTGTTTTGATTCATCAGCAAATTATTCTTCTTCTTTTTCTTCTTTGTTCGGCTTTTCAAATCAATTTCGAGTAGCTTCTTCTTCTTTCGTTGTTCAACAACATTACCAGAGAAGATCGAATATTCATTTATTTATTGCAAAGAAGTATTTCAATTGTTGAGAGAAGAATCGAATGGCCACTGCCGCGGCAGCTTGCAGGCGAGTAGGTTGTCAATTGGGAACCTATTCCATTTCTGGGAGCATGTTTGGAAGAAATCATCGAGGTTTTGGTGCCTTGCTGTCTTCTGCTCCTCTCGATAAAGCTTCTTTAGCTTCGGTTTCAAGTGGGTCCAGGCAAATTTCCCAGCTCGTGAAATCTAATGACTGTCTCTTATACACATCTAGATGTGTATAAGAGACAGGAGAGAGAGAGGAGGGAGAAAGGATTACTATAATTATCAAGGGGCCATAACGCGCCTTCCTCTTCTTCTGTTTTGATTCATCAGAAAATTATTCTTCTTCTTTTTCTTCTTTGTTCGGCTTTCCAAATCAATTTCGAGTAGCTTCTTCTTCTTTCGGTGTTCAACAACATTACCAGAGAAGATCGAATATTTATTTATTTATTGCAAAGAAGTATTTCAATTGTTGAGAGAAGAATCGAATGGCCACTGCCGCGGCAGCTTGCAGGCGAGTAGGTTGTCAATTGGGAACCTATTCCATTTCTGGGAGCATGTTTGGAAGAAATCATCGAGGTTTTGGTGCCTTGCTGTCTTCTGCTCCTCTCGATAAAGCTTCTTTAGCTTCGGTTTCAAGTGGGTCCAGGCAAATTTCCCAGCTCGTGAAATCTAATGAAGCAAGCCGATTGTTTCTCGTCAACACATTAGCTCTTGTAATCATTTCCTTCCCTCCTTCCTTGTCTCGCCTTTGCTTTGAAAGTGATTTGGTGGGTGTTTATGGATTATTATTTTAATTGGGGGCTAACAGTAAATTATAAAAAAGTTGCTTTGTGTTTAAGGTGAGGAAACTGGAGGCAGAAGGCATGCCGTCGAAGCAAGCCGAGGCGATAACCGCTGCCATTACTGAGGTTTTGAATGACAGCTTGGAGAATGTCTCTCATTTTGTTGTTTCCAAGGCGGAGATGCAGAAAGTAAAGCTTCTTCTTTGCAATTGTTGTTTTAAGCTCATTTTATTATGTTATTCTGATTTCCCATGTTGTTGTCTGGTTTTGTTTGTAGAATGAAATGATTCAAGAAACCAATTTTTCCAAGTTCAAAACTGAAGTACAAAGCTTGCAGGCACTTGCTTCTCGATTCAACAATTTGTAACGTGTGGAACTTCAGCTATATCTGAAACTCTATGGAGAAAATGCCCCTAGTGTAGACTAACAGATTACCTTGTCATACAACCAACTTTAATTTATTTATGTCTAGCCTAAACAATCAATGGGAACTTAGAGAGAAGGGTCCTTCCATTGTCAGTTTACAAAATTATGCGCTACTTTGGGGCTTTGGCATTCTTCTTGTGGATGCATGCTGATCTGAACTAGATAAAGTAATTGTAGGAAATGGTAGGTACCAACGTTCGGAATCGTGGTCTGTTGGCCATTGTTAAAATTGGTGGGGTATTGAGCAGCTATTCGGTTTGATTTTTCAGTTCTATTCAATTGATGACATGAAGGATACTTTCTCTGCTCGCCCCACCTCCTTGACACCCTCCATTCTCCCCCCCCTTTTTTGGCACTTTCTTTGGTGCAAAGCAACCCTGCATTTTGTCAGATTTTCCATCGGCAAATTATTATTATTTTCATTGTTGCCAAAGAAACCAAACTCACCTGAGTGGCCAGTTGATCAAAACCTCAACTCAGAGGAATAACTGTAGTAAAACTAATTCCAAAAATTTGAGAGGAATAGACAGTAATTCTAGAAGCTTAAATTACATTAGAGAGAATCATGTCCTCAGTTCATGCTTGTCTCTTTCAGCAATTTTATGATGCAGAACTATGTTATATGGATTACAGTTTTAGTGCTTGATTCTTTTGCATTATCTGACCCATGCGTAATACAGGAACACCATGTTTCTTTGCTGCAACATGAGGCTGAAAAACTTTGGAACAATATTGATAATATGCGGAGTGAATTGAGGTTCGATAGGCTATCCTGAAATATTTATATTATAACATGTGAATTCTGGTTCGTTCTATGATCAAATTTTTTATGGTAAGTCGTCGGCCTAATGCAGGCATGAAATTGATAGAGTCACTGCAGGGCAACGGTTGGATTTGAATCTTGAGAGAGGGTGAGGAATGTTGCGTTATTAAAATTGCTTCTTTGAGAGAATTGAATCAGCTGATGCAGTGCTTCTCTTCTTGTGGTTTGTTTGTAATTAATGCAGGAGGATACGGGATGAGCTAGCTAACCAGAATGCTGGAACATGTAACCTCACTAACAAACTGGATAGGGTGAGAATCATATCTAGATGGAGAATGGGGTCCTCTCCTACCCTTATCAAATAGACCATGTTGAACCAAATATAATGTGCTCGAATTAATTGCATTGTTGGTGTTATACTCTGTGTGTGATGTAACTTCCAGGAAATTCATGCATTACGGGCCCAATTGGAAGCAGCAAAATATGATGTGATAAAGTACTGCATAGGTAGCCTTGTTTCCATATCCGCCGTCAGTCTTGCTGTAATCCGCATCCTGATGTAGAAGTGCGGTGGGACTGGAAGACTCTGGTTGCACAGCCCAAAAGTGGGAAATGATGGCTCATTTTTTAAAGCCATCGTTTGATTAAAATAAGTTAACCGAGCAAAGCTCACACGCACATCACCTATGTTGTATTCTGATTCATCGTATTGTATATAACTCAAAAGAAGCTATAGCCAAAGTAGAAAATGTATTGTGTCCGAGTTGTTTTTTGTTTTTTTTTTTAATCCCTTCCACAATTCGCTTCATCATTTTTGGTTTTTTGTTCTTGTTCCCTAAGATGGGCTTGGCGTCACCATTTGGATTGGGCCTCGGGTAATTGAGGAGGATCTGGGCTTGGTTGACTGTCGCTCAATTTTCTCCTGTTAATGGCTTGATGCAAGTGGAGATGAAAGTGACTTTTGTAAATTTATGCTGCAAAATAGTTAATTGGATTCGACTAAGTTGAAAATCGAAACATTTGACTAACTCCAATACGAACTAAAGCTAAAATTCACAGGCAATCACTTTCGTAATTCAGTCAGTTTTTGTTAATGGCCTGAAGTGATTCAGTTGTAACTTTTCCCTGCATGTTTTTTAAGGTTTTTAGTCACCACGTGCTCCGGCGCCTCACAAACGAGAGGCGGCACGTGCTTTCGTTTTTAAGTACGATTTATATTATTTTAGGTGACGCAGGGTTAGGCATCTGACACTCTCCAAGTTATTGAATGCTCAACATTAATAGTCAGTACATTCTAAGTGATTGATATGCACGGGGTCACATCTTTCTGGTCCAACCGTCCGGTCTGGTTCGGTTCTAGCAAGCTTGGTTCTTACATTGCCAAAGGGGACATTAGGAGAGGAATGGCCTAAAAAAAAACCTTTGGTTTTATGAGTCTCGGGAACTTCATGATTTTGGTGACGGTCGGTCATAGAGACTATTACTAAACAGTATTTTTCAAAGCAAAAAATATATTATATTTGAATTATAATAGATTGAATATATATATATATATATATATATATATATTAAGAAAAAACATATTATATTGTTAAAAAATGTACTGCATCTTTTCTTTTTCTTTTTTTTTTCTCAAAATTAAAAAGAAAAAAAAAAGAAAAGAAGAAGAAGAAAATAAATTCACAACATTTTTCAGTTAGAAAAATAAAAAACAGACGAAGATGCCTTTGGGATTCTGCCCCAAAGGCAAAATCAAAAGGAATTGATGTAGATGTGAATAATGAAAGCAATGCGTAAACAGTGTCTGTCTAGGTCCACCAATTTCAAGTGCTTATTTCTCAATACAAAATGCATTTTGCCTTGGCGGCGGGGTCGAACATTTTGTGCCAAAGATCTAAGGTGATTTGGACCGTGGTCCATTACAAATTTGGAGTCAAATCAAGCGGTCGGCAAGAGGGGGGGTTAGGTTAAACTGATTTTAAACCGTTAGATCTTTGCGCAACTTCCGGGTAGGGCCGATTGGATGTTGCAAGGTGATTCTCCCTGTCCGGTTATATTTAATTAGATTGCACTTTGATTCTTTAATTTTCCACAGATGTGGCCAAAAGAATGATTACAAACAAGGAAAAAAAAAATTGACTGATTAAAAAATTATCCTCTTAATTCTTCGAATTGATTAGATTGTCATTAAATTCATGGTCTTTTTTTATTTAAAAAATAAATAAAATTGAGAACCGGATGTCCCAATCATAGTAGAGATATAATCCCTTTATATGCTAAGAAAAATAAATAAATAAAGGGGCCAACACCTCCTTAGAAAGGGGACCTGGCCCCATTATGGCCGTGAAGCCCTCTCCCTCTTATGGGTAGGAAGCCCTGTCCCTGTTGCTGAACATTTTTTTTTTTTTTTTGAGCTTTTTGGTGTTTTACGGAAGTGGTGGGGCTGGCAAATTTGGCCTTTTTCAAGCTGGCACTTCCCTTCTGTACAAAATTGCCAGCCTTCCGAGCAGAAGCAATCTTGAAAGGTTTGTCCCTCCTCAAAAGATTTCTTGAACATGATTGGTCCTTTGCGACTGCTTTGTCTTTCCTCGAGGCTTCCTTAAAAAAGATTTGTCTTTTATGACTGCTTTTAACCGTTCACCAACAATTCGGTATTAATCAACGGCCTTGGGGGGCCTCTTGCATTGACGATGGTTTGTGAATCTACGGCAGTATGGCTTTATGGATTTCGCAGCTGTGACAGCCAACACGGTTGGTGAGTCAATAGTTGAGATTCTTGGTTTTCGAAATCTCCTCGGTACATTCATTAATTATTTAATAAAATTTAATTTATATTAAATATTTTTTTATTAAATTTAATTGTATATGACAAATATATTTTCCTTTCATTATTTAAATTTGTTAATATGGTTTAAATATATATATATATTTTAAAATTAAAGTTTAGTAAAATAAAAAATATTTTTAAATATTATGAAAGAGAGAAAATTATAATATTTAAAAATATTTTTATTTTTTTATTTTTTTAAAAATTAAAATATTATATAAGTAAATTTAATAATATGTCATATAATATAATTATATTTAATATTAATTAAATTTAAATAATTAATTAATGTGTTAGATAAAAAAATTAAAATGAGTATAATTACAACAACTCTTTAATGTGGTAAATTAAATTTAACTAATAAATTAAAAAAATTTAAAGCACTTATTTAAACTATGAAACCTACAAAAAGTTTTCCCTTTTCCGTTTGGGACAAGGAAAAAAGAAGCATTAATTAGCCCACCCAATGGAATAGTCTCACATGGAAAATTTTTTTGTTTGAAGATTAAAAGACTTACATTGGTTATTAGCATCTATATAGACTAGAATTAGAATATATATATATATATATATCAAATATTATTAAGTTTGAGAAATTTTTTTTATATTTTATATTGATATTATAACATTGAATTGTCTACATAAATTTTAATTTATTAAAAAATAAATAATATAACAAAAGCTTAAAATCAGATTAATATGAAAAAAAAAAAAAAAAGAAGCGCACTCAATCATAAACTGCATGTGAAGTTCAAATTTACAGTCTTTTGATTTCATAATATCTCTAGTTTGACCAAAGTCAAATATCAATACTGGTACGCTATAGGCCTTGTCCCCTCAGGAGAGAAGGTTTTGTCCAGTAGTTTCCTGCAAGTAAACAACAGACCACTCGGAGTTGGTTACTAATTCAAACACGAAATTCAACTGTTTCGAGAGTCAGTGAGGATAATATGTAACTTTGAGTTTATGAGAACAACAGCTTCCATGCGAGAAAGTACATGTAATGTCACTGGTGAAAGTGGCCGGAGTTCAATAAATATTTGCCATCATCAAATGTTGGCGGAGATTGAAGATAAACATGTGAAATAATTGACAGAGGCTTGGCTGGCTTGACGCACTCGCTGTTTCCCTTCTCTTCCATCATTATCATTATTTTATAGCAAGAAAATCGCATGAAAGGCATCGCGTCCCTTTCACCTATATATCAGTTGGTTTTCGACGCCCATTCAATGCGGCAGAGACTTGCGGGACGGCATAAATGTGGAGGCAGAGAGTTGGTAGCTAACAGCTAACGAATGCTTGGCAGAGTGTAAAAGATGGATGATTACGCGGCTGAAATTTTGTTCATTGCTATCAATAATTCACTAGAAATAAATTTTTTTATAATAAATTTAAATTTTAAATTACGTAAAATAATTTTATAGTTTTAAGTTTGAATTTTTTTTTAAGAACATCTTACGTTTCAATTGAAGAACAATGATAATAAATTATTATGCTAATTATCTTAAAATTTTCTTTAAGAGATCATCGAGTTTCAAACATGCCATGAATAAAACTACAAGTTTTTAAACCCCTTCTTTATTATTACTTTTATTTTTTCTTTTAAAAAAATATAATTATGTCACTTTTTCTAATCTGAAAAAATAAAAAATATTAAAAAAACAATGAATTTCATACATTATAATATATTAAAGAGGAAAAAAAGAGAAAGAGAGAGTAAAAAATAAATAATAATAAATAAATAAAAAAACACAAAGGCACAAATGCTTTGCACATAATTTGGAACCGTTCTAAGTCTCGTTTGATCGAAAGTAAATTTTCTTTTACACATTTTATTTGAGTATCAAAGTAAAAGAAAGTGACAAGACAAATGGAAAAGTCCACAAAGTTAATCAAACAGAAGCGAAGAGAATGTGTCTTATGGACAGACAGAGACAAAGAGAGGACTTCGAACTCTCCCATGCTTACTTACCATCTCGCTTTTCTTTTTCTTTTTTCTTTTTTTCCCCTCAACTTCTTATTCCTTTAATAATATTCATATTTATGTATCATTATGAGAAAAAAAAAAAAAAAGAAATAAGGGAAAAGAAAAGAAAGTTCCGTCCAGCTTGAGCTCACGTGCCACAGTTTCTCACCACAAGAGGCGCCCCCTAGAGAGGACACAACACGCGCTTCCTGGGCACGGCGGTGAGCCGGGTGGCACGGGGAGCGGTGAGTCCAAACACGTCGTTCATGTCTAGTTCGCTGGGTTTCATTCCATCAGGCAATTCCCACGTAAAGCAGTGGAGAAGATGGGCCACGGCCAAGTCGAGTGCGTAAAGTCCGAGTTGCATGCCCGGGCAGGATCTCCGGCCCGACCCGAAAGGTATGAACTCGAAGTTGCTCCCTTTGAAATCGGGCATCCCGTCCGTCAAGAACCTCGAAGGCCTGAAAGTTTCCGGATTGTCCCACGAATTAGGGTCTCGCCCGATTGCCCAGGCGTTGATCATGA
Organism: Kandelia obovata; assembly: GCA_021464305.1. NCBI lineage: Eukaryota > Viridiplantae > Streptophyta > Magnoliopsida > Malpighiales > Rhizophoraceae > Kandelia > Kandelia obovata. The sequence goes on from CM038473.1 coordinate 9,234,374, forward strand.
CCCGGGACTTCTTGGGGATGTAGTATCCGGCAACCTCGGCTTCCTCGGCGGTCTCGTGCAGGAGAAGTGGGATCGGAGGATGGAGCCTCAGAGTTTCCTTGAGGGTGCATTTGAGGAAGGTGAGCTTGTCGAAGTCACTCTCCTCCACGCGCCGCTCCAGGCCCACCACTTTGGAGAGCTCTTGCTGGACCCTTTTCAAGTCTTCTGGGCTTCTCATTAGCTCTGCCATGGCCCACTCTATCACAGATGCCACCGTCTCTGTCCCACCAAACATTACGTCCTGCAATATCCATGGCAAGCATCGTATTTTACAAAACCAAAAACTCTGTTTACCGACAACACCCCCCCCTCCCCGGGCGCGGAAAAAAAAAAAAGAAGATTCCAAATTCAATTTAATCAAATCAATTTATATTTTAATGTTCAACTTGTGACGCCAATATGCCGTGGGCGGGTACTACTTCAGATTCACGTATATATTCTATAAAAATGGACAAGATCAATAGAAAGTTCCTAAAATAACGATAAACTTCTGGATAACCAAGTAATAATTTCAATTTAATTGTAAAGATATAAATATTTAACTCTTTTGATCAGTTTTGATATCATTTGAGAACAAACAAAAAACACTAAATGGTCTGTTAAGATTTACTTGAAGACCACGTTGCTAGTCGAACTTGAGTTTGATATTAGGAAACAAATTTTCGGATTCAAAGTCTCACCAATCCTTTTTTTTTTTTAAAAATGAATTTAAAGTTTTTTTTTAATTATATATAAAAAAAAAAAAGCAAAGAAGAGATTGCAAAAGTACCATGATGATGGCTTTGATGTTGTCTCTAGTGAGTTTGATGGAGTTCTGGATATCATCCGAGTCATTTACTTTGGCCTCCTCACTATAGAAAGCGAGTAAGTCATCCACCATGTCGGTGTCGCCATCATCAGACACATTTTTTCCTGCCCTCCTGTGGATGTGTTCGTCGATGATTAAGTCGATGAATCGGTCGAGCGAATTACGAGCCCTAACGAGCCTGGAGTTGAGCCCTTGGGGGTCAATCCGTCCAAGCCAAGGAACGAAATCCGCAATGTTGAATGCACCAAACAGCTTAGAAAACTCCTGCAAAATCCGAATAAAATCATCTTGTCCCTCATTTTTCGACCCGAAGGCTGCCCTATAAATAATATTCATCGTCAGAGTGAAAATCAACTCCCCGACGTTCACCGGCTTTCCGGTGTTCTCCGCCACCGATATGACCATTGACTCGACCTCATCTCTCACGGACTCCCATGACTCCGCCCTTTTACGGCTGAAAAGCTTCATGACGCAGAGCTTACGCATCTGGCGCCAAAATGGTCCGTAGTGGGCAAAGGCCATATCAGCACGATCATAGGTTAGATAGGTGACGGCTATGTTGGCGGGTCTATTGGAGAAGATATTATCTTGGGCTTGAAGTACTTGGCGTGCTATTTCTGGCGAAGAAATAGCCACCATGTGCAAGTATCCCATCTTGAGATGGAACAAGCCACCGTACTTTTTAGCTAGTTTGGCCAGTCCACGGTGAGTTAAGTGGTCCATCATGAGCATGTTGCCTATAATTGGCAACCCTTTCGGCCCCGGTGGGTACGGTAATCTCCGGCGAAGCCGGGATATTAGACCCAACAACAAAAACAAAGGCATCATGAAGAGAAAAAGAGCCCTAGCCGTGGCTAAAGGTTGCAAAGCTTGGATAAGAGAATCCATGGCTGTAAAAATATTTCTCTCTCTTGGTTTCTGAGCGTGTCTCCGTGGGGGGATTGGTTAGTGGGGTTTTATCTCTGGGGACGACAAGCTACTTGCAACTTTTGGGGTGTTGCTAATTTGAGTTGGGACATTTTCAGTCTTATTTATACAGCAACTCCTGCCATCAGGGACTTCCCAAGTTGGACACTCTTTAATCGAAAGTTGAATATTAGGCTACAACTCATTTTTAATAGGAAATTAGAGAGTGGAAACACCTGATGTGAAAAGATATATATACATATATATATATATATATTTGCTTTTCAACTTTTCATAATTCTTCCTTGATTTAATCGTATTTTATCTCCTCTCAATTACTTCTATGTTCATTGCCCATTGAAAGTTATACGTAACTTATATCTCTGTGTGTTTTTTTTTTTTTTTTAAGTGCAGTAATCTAGGAAAACCAAGAGTTCCTCAATTTCCGCTCGATTTAGTAACGATTTTACATTGTCGATGACATATTCACGCTTTGGAAGATGTAGGATTGGAAGCCTTAGAGGTTGTCAGAAACTTCAAAAAATAAAATAAAAAATTCAAAATATTTTAAATTTAAAAACAGCATAATATCTTTATGAAAAGGAAAAAAATATATATCTTTAAGATTTTTTCCTAATTAGTATTTTCAATTCAGGTAATTATTTAATAACTCAATCTAGTTTCCATTTTTTTAAATAAATGTTTCGGATATGTCTATGAACGTCCAGGCCAAAGAAATTAGGACCCACTACAGGTGTTAGGTTAGGTGTAGTAAATTTAGGATATAAGAATTGGACCCACAACAGGACGAACCGGTCCAGAGAGAGAGAGGACAAGGGGGTAAGTTTTGTGCGGGTCCCTTTTATATATACAAATATTTTTTTTCAAAACATCTGGTCCCACACACATATATATGAAAAAAAAAGTGATGTATAAACAAATAAAAAAAATAATAATAATGTGCCAATAACAAAATCGTATTGATTGTATTCAAAATTTATTTTCCATATGCACGTTACCTTTTTTTTTTTTCTTTTTCTTTTTCTTTTTTTTTTGTAAAACAAAATAAAAGGAAACCGGACCAAATTAATAAAATTGAGTAACGTTCACGGAAAAAGAAAGGATTGTCAATGTAGGAAAAGAATAGAAAGGTACGGCTCAGGAATAAATGAGTGGCGTGACACAAATAAATTAGTTGTTCACCAAAGCGCAGGATACAAGTATGTTAGATTAGAACTAAATAGCAAGCACCCTTACTTTAAACTGCAAAGAACGACAGCTTATCTTGATCATTCCCGCTAAGAGCACTACTCAACTGTGTAAAAGTAGGAAGCATTGAAACAATCATAACAATGTTTAAGTCGATGTGATTTCATAACAAATTAATAACACATTTTGGATACAAACAACTTGAAATCGATGGGTCTCAATGATTCGTCATTAAATATTAGATCAGCTGCCTCGGCTAGCCTTTCGTTGTGGGCATTCAAGACTTGTTTTTTTGAACGGCACAAGCTCATTGTCCTAATGTTTTCTAATCGATATTTTTGTTTTCTTGACATTGTGAAGAAGTCTTTTTTTTTTTTTTTAAGACGTTCAAGTGATTAATAACTTAGACCTTAATTTTTCCGAATGAGACCCATTATATGTGATCGGTAATTCATGCAGACGTGTTTTACCGACGGCCATGAACGTTTTCCAATTCTAAAATTGCGAGCCATGGAATTTAAAGTACTCCCTGTATCCAAAGAAAGTTCAAAACAAAAACAAAAATATATCAAAATCTCTCGGGATTTGGCCTTTTATGGGGGGCATCACAGCCTCCAAAACTGTAAAAAAGTTTCCGCTGGTCTTTTGGATTAGTCAGTGGCAGCGAGCCACCAACCCCCACCTGTGGATTTCGCTTACCCAAACTAATTTTGGCGTACCTAAATTTCTTTAATTATGTTATTTATTTTATTTTATTGAATCATAAAGGTACCACAATTCTCAGGGGAGATCCGCTCTTAATTTTTCTTTTTTGCAATCTTATGTATGAATTCCTACATCATCACATAGAGTGCATGCAGAAATTTAAGCTCAATTCTCTTTAAATAACACCTCTAAATTTATCAACCTTTTCATAAATCTACATATATTAGAGTTTCAACTAAACTCTCCAAAAAAAATAACACAGAGAAAATTTTTTCTAACTCAATTAACCGATGCTTGCCCACAGCCCCTCTATCTGAAAGTACAAGGAAGCGGAATATGGGAGATTTGATCCCTCACCTTACTTGTCCCCGTCAACGTTACCCATTTGTGCCATTGACGGTTTCATTTTACCAATTTTACAGAGGACATTATTGTTTATACCAAAAAAAGAAGAAAAAAAAAAAGACCACCCTTATATAATAGTATTTATTAGGTAGATATAGACACATTAATAATAATAAAATAATTTTATTATATATATAATTGGGGTAACATATGTAATTAATTTATATTTCTTGTAAATTTTATATGTCGAAATAAATGTTGTTAATTCATTTTTTTTGGGTGCAAAATCAATATTAGAATAATTAATCAGAGCACAAGAAGAATTTGCGCAAAGATATTTTTGTTGCAGATATTTACTCTACCGAGTGACGCTCAATCAAAATTATTATAGTTATCATTAAAGATAAGATAGAGTGAGATTGCGTGGTTTGGCATCATCCCAACGTCACTTCCCCTAAATTGTTTTTGGGTTGCCACCGTGTCTCAAATTTTTTTTTAAAAAACATTCTTAAAAACGGGCCCTGGTTATTTCAAAGCACATTCATCCTGTTTCAATTTACGGCGTGCATCCACTTGGAAACAATCTCTACATTACAATTTATCAATGTAAGTGCGATACACAAAAACCTCGAAAAAAAACAAACATAAATGCTACTCTTTTCATTATTTGACAATGTGACCCTAGTGGCTCGCTGTTGGCACTTAAAATTGACTAAATATATTATGTGGCACTAGATTAACTTAAACTAATTGACACGTCAGTTATTTTTTTTTCAAAGTAAATAAAAATTATCATTTTATTTATAAATTAAAATTAAAATTATTTATTAATATTTTTATTTAACTTATCTTATAAAAAAATTTAATATATGAGTATTGATAAGTATAAATGAATTTTTTTATATTTAATTTTAATATTAATAAATTTAAACCAATACAACATATATATATATATATATATATATTCGTTCAAAGTAAATAATAACGAAAACATTCGGGTCTAAATTAATATAAGAGAAAACTCGATGAACTTGAATAATATTGATATTTTATTGATATCTCATCTCATAATTTGATAAGTTTTGCCAAATATAATATGAAATGGTATTTCTAATTATTTTTCTGCGCTAACCCTAACCCGCCAATTGCGTGGAACCTGGGGTCAGGGAAAGTGTGATGTTCTACAAGGTCAGGGAAAGTGTGATAGTCTACAACGCGACAGAGGAACCCAGAAGAAGTTAATGGGACTTCCAGTCAAAATCGCCAACTAAATATTAATATTTCCAATTAGAATGGAAATGTTCTCTGAATACTTCAATTTTTTCCTGTAACAACGTAACTTTCGAGACTAGAGAACAACATAATGCAAATTTGGTTGGTGAGTATATCATTTCCTTTTCTTTTCAAGATGGGAGAGTGACCATTCAAAAAGAGTGCAATGACCATAAGCAACAATTGATTTCGTGAAAGATACAAACATAGCTGCCATGGGTTGCCGTCAAGGGGTTGGTGTGCAAGGCAGGGAAAGAGGCTCGTGGTTAGGTTAATTAATCTAAATGAAGCAAGATACACATTTTTTTCTAGATGAATGAGACAACGATATTGGCGGTAGTAAGAACCCTTTTAATTCAATGGCCTAATTCTTAATGTACCACTGTTCCATTCGACTTCTGGGTTACAATGAATGAAGTGGCAGACTATTGCGGTCAATGGGCCTAGCTGGGTTGGTGGATGGAATTACAGTTATTAATTTTGAAAGCATTAAAGTGGAAAAGAATAGTATGCTTCTTTTCACGCACATTACTTGAATGCACTCTTTGTATTATATTATTTGAAGGAATGACTCAAAAGTCCTTCAAATGTTAAAATTATAGTTAAAAATGCCACATATTGCCGTATGTCCGTGGACGATGAGCAAGCGTTAGTATTACCGTGGATAGGTGTCTTTTCAACGTTAGAAAATCTGCAATCCCAACTGCCTGAATTAATGCCATTCATTAAGAGTCAACTAACTTTCATTTGGGCGGCTGCTGCCAGCTGCTTTTGGTGCTTGCCATTTCAGGTGGTATCGGGTCTTCGGCCGTTGATACATTGCTGTTTGATGGTATTATCACATTAAGGAGGCATGTGCATGTCAATCGGCAATTGGGACCGACTTGCAACTCAATGATTGATGTGCTTAATTTTGAAGCATTCTTGGCATGTAACACGCCTCAATTATTAACTGCATCTAATTCCATCACTGTAATGTTGTTGGTAAATAAGAATAGAAAGAAGAAACACATTATCATTCAGCCAAAAAAAGCCAAAGAAGATGCACCTTATTCTTCACTCGTTATTCAAGTTTTCTCTATCGTTCACCAGAACATCCATGCCACTTTTATTTTGTTTGAATAATGTTCAGAACATGAAGAGTCATATTGTTAGGGTTTTACTATATACCATTACATCCGTTATAGATCTATAATTTTTATCTTTTCTATTCGAATCATAATGGCTAGATTTACGAACATGGTTTAATATGACACATGATAATTCGTAAAACATAAAATTTAAGCTAATAAAAAGAATAAATTGTGATAAAAGTTTGTGGCCCTAATATTAAATTATTTTTCTTTTCATCTATTGTCTTTTGTAGACTAAATGTACTTATCAAAAAAAAAAAAAAAAAAAGGAGGAAAGGAAAAATAGTTGAAGCTGCTTCGTTTCAATATATGTTTTCAGAAATCTGCAAGTCACACCATTAGCCTCCAAATCGGAACATCATGCCTTAGTTATCAAGAAAACTCGTTTTGAGGTGCATGAAGTTTATGTTGATTTAAAACTAATAATTTAAACTCTCGCTTGATCATGCAACAAAAATAGAGCTGATCCTTCACACAAGTGCGTTTAACTAACGCGAATAATTAAATTGCACGCTGTGAGTTGAGAAAACAACGGGGGAGAAAGGTACTGCGAAACCAAAAGAAATAATCTGTTATTTTATATATTTCAAAAGTTATTTTCTTCTCAGCGTAAACGGCGGCCCAGCCGGCAGATTGTGGGGTGTTCATAGGAGCCGTTGATCTTCTTGTCATGGCACGCGTACAACCACCAGTCCAATGCCGTCCAATCTTGAGTAATCCACGTGGGATGCTATAGATAATAATATCCTATTCAGGCAAGGGCGGTCCGACATGTATTAGCCACGTGTCGAGTGAGATTCCACAAAATGAGGCCGGTTTATAAAGTGTCTACGATGTAGCTGGAAGGGTAAGTTAGAGGCCTAATCACTATAGCAGGAGGCTCCATAACTCGGGCTTGCCACATAGCTTGGTTTTTATTAATTACCCTTTTATTATTATTATTATTATTCCAATATATCTTAAATCATCACTATAAATTGTGTTCTCAATTTTATATATTAATAAATTTTTGCTAACACGAGATATATTGGTAGCTGCGGATAGGCATCAATTAAAACCAAAAAAAGAAGAAGATAAGACCCTTTTTTTTTCTTTTCCTTTTTTTGGAGTATAAAGAAGAAAATAACTCATGCTTGGTCAGCAATCATAATACGTTTAAAATTTTAAGCCAAGCCTCATTGCGAATTTTTTTGAAGTTTTGGAGTGGTCCCGCCTCAACATTTGATACCACGTCACTATAAGGAAAAAAAGAAAAAGGAAAATTGAACTTGAGATTAGTATATTCATGCATCGCATTAGAAAGAAATTTCAAGGTGAGAAAAATCTCCCCCGATTGAGAAGTAAAATACTTGTGAAATACCAGAGAGTAAACTTGAGGCATAGAAAATCTGAAGTAGCCGCCGATGGCATCCTGCTACCAACCACCTTGTGTAGATTTTAAGAAATTCTCCAGCTCCGATATGTGGACCGCCAGAGGGTCCAAAGTAACTCTCAAGCTCACTTTTACTACGGCTCTATCCCACGGGTCTTTTACAATGTATCCAAAAATTATTAATTAGGGGTAGAAACCTAACCGGCTGCCACAAAAAAACATTCAAAATGTCAGCTAGCAGTCACTGAATATAGATTTCAGGACATTTTGTGTACAAGATGCATTTCGTGTGCAAAATTCCCTAAAAGAATAAAATCTGTAAATGGGAGATAGTCATATAGCAACTAGAATGCTGGCTGCTGGCCCCTGTAAGCTCGCAAAATGAGACTGCAAAGAATCACTAATACATTAGATAATAAACGACATGTTTGAGTTAATTTAAATTTAAATTTTAATAAAAATTAATTTAAGTGAATGTAATTTAAATTTTATTATTCAAGTGAAATTAAATATTTATTATTATAATATAAAAGTATGATATTATTATATTTTTTATTAGTTTAGCAAAATTACATATTTATATAATTGTCTAACGTGATAAAATCAACGAAGATATAAAAGGCATATAAAAAACAATTAAAAATATCTCAAAAAAATTAATCATCTCATATAATAATAATAATAATAATAATAATAATAATAATAATTTCATATTTTCTTTTTCTTTTTTTTTTAATAGAAAAAATAGATCTAATCATGCATATTAGCCACGAAGTGAGATTTAACAAAATGAGGCACGGTTTCCCACCATATATGTGCCATAAAATGTCTGCGAAGAGTCCAACTCCGGATGCCTTTGCTGAGTTACGTCTGCATAAATTTATTCTTGAGTGATTAATATATATTTGTTTGGGTCTCACTCTCCCTCTCCTTCACTCAATTTAAATTAATTTCTTTTGCAAGTTTTCCTGACGGAGGACAGACCGCCATTTCGTTGTTTTCTGTATTTTGAGAATTCAAGCAAGCGGAATTCAACCATCCCATTTCGCCATCAACTTCTGGACGTGTCCACATGCATGAAAAGTGTGCATTGCATAGCTTTCGTGCCAAAGGCCAATTTTTCACCGGCGGCCTACATCAATCGAAAATTTTGGTAAAAGCGTGAAGTCATCTAAGAAGAATGTTATTAATTGAACCCCCGAGTCAATTGCATTTTAAAGATAATCAAAATAGTTTTACGTAATCCTGGACAACAATGGCATTGATTCTTGGGTTAATTATTGCAATAGTCTTGGAAAAAATAAATAAATAAGGCATTAAGACCTATTACAAGACAAAGACGATTGCGCGGTACAAAAAGGAAATTTGTTGCATGTCTTGAATAAGTCATAATGCATTGCATTGGGAATATAATCATAAGCTCAGCAATCTGTTTTTTTTTTTTTTCCCTCGTCCCAATAGCTATTGGTAGCAATAGGCACCCATCCTTCTAATAACACTATTTACCTATGAAGTAAACATGTTCATGTATTTAGAAATCCGCTTGTCCCTTTTTAATTTGACCCATTTTAGGTCCATTTAGTTACATTGAATCTGTATTTTATCTCCATTAAAAGTAAGGAACTTTTATATTTTCTGAAAATATTGGTCTGGTTCGGCCAGAATATTAAGATGATATATTTTAAAAGTACAGTTTAGATAATTTCGCTTCACCTATATGCTGGGCCATGTTTGCTTAAGCCATTGAATTATACTCATGCATCCTTTGAAGTGAAAAATTATTCATTCATGCAATGCAATGCGATAATGCCGAGTTATCTTAGTAACTTGAACAATATTAAGAATCATGAAATGCTATCTTAAGATTTATTCGATTATCATTTTTAGCATATTTCTACTCAAAATCCTCCTCTTCTTTCTCTCAGCTAAGCTTTTATATAATCGTAATACATATCGAAGTTCCAAAACTGTTTCTCCAGCTAAGTTAAAAGCTCACAATTAATCGGTTTCATAACAGAGATTTTCAATTTCATACCTGCACTTACTTTTCCTAATGAGATTTGGTACATGACTCGAAAGAAAATCATGACTTGATTTCTCTCTACTCTTCACATATTATTTATCACATTTTCCTTTTTTAAAACGTAACAAAATCAACCACTCTTCTCGCAAGTCATCAATTATTTCCCTTTTCCAGTTTATCGTTATCCACTTCACATGGTAGAGCCCACATACATGATGTCACATACAAGAGTGTGTGAGGGATAAGTGTGGTGTTTATATGTCTACTGTATATGTCTTGTATTTGGTAGCCCATTGATTAGTTTAATCAGTAAAAGAATGTATTCTTGACCTTATAGATCTAGAAATTCTCTTCTCAAATCCCGATAAAATAATTTTAATTTGAGTTCTTTAGTTCTGAACTAAACAATCGGATAAATAAATATAGGGTACAATAATCAACTTGTATAACTATCAGTTCCTATAATATTAAATATATTTAGATTTTTATCTTAAAAATCTCTATCATATATAATTCACAGTTTAACAAAGATTTTGATGGATAAAATACACACACACACACACACACACACACACACACACACACACACTGAAAGCAAATAACAAACTTTTTGATACAGTGGTGCCCAAAGACAATAGAATATAGGAGTTACTAAGACTGAACATAAAACTAGCAAATTTCTAACCGATGTCCTTACGAGCGCGCTTAAGAGAGACAAGATAATTATTATAAAGCATAGAAAACAGTGTTTCCCACGACTGGTGTCTGGTCAGAACGGACGACTTTTTCCAGTTAATAAAAGTGTACGTGTGTTTGACATGTGATCTAGAAGATAATACCAAACATGCAATCTAAAACAACATGTAGTTAACCCAAACAAGGGACCGAAGCCCACCAGAGGAATCATTCTGAAGTGGAGTGTGGATATAAGTTAAGAAGCGCCAGCCAATTAACACTTCCTGAAACTCAAGTCGATGGATTCTATTCTTAATCCTCTAATTATCTAGCGATAGTGCATGGGCGTCAAGCAACCAATAAAAGGGTGCCCCTTTTTGTTTTTTGGTCCTAAATTAAGGATCTCAAACTAGTATGTAATATAAATGTGTGTGTGTGTATACGTATATATACACTCGCACACGCACACACACCAAGGATTTTCTGGTACGATCCCAAGTGTATTTTCATAGTCACCAACCAAAGGATGAGACTATACATACGGCCTTGCACGACCTTTTTATTAATATTCTTGAAATTGAAAAAACATATTTGGTAGGCCGTTAACGTCGCTTACGTTGCAATTAATGAGGTAATTACCATTTTGTCAATGGAAGGGCCACAGTTGCATTGATCTTATCAGTATCTGATGGTGCATAAGTTGTAGGCGCACGTCGTCTAACATCACCATATAGATTGACCTCAAGCAAGAAAGTGAATCAATGGGAAACACCTTTTTTTTTTTTTTTTTTTTAAGAAAAAATACAAATCAAATCCCGAAGCTTTTGCTTGTGATTAGTTTCAGTTGCTTACATCAGAATATATAATATCTTGCAAATGGTTCGTCAAACATTTACCTTTTTTTTTTCTCCTTATTGCATAATGCTCCCATCATGATTGACGTAGCCATTTGCTTCTAGTTGGTGCCAAACTAGATGATTTTTTATTAATATTTCCTTTTCAATAATGGAAATCTTTGACGGATATGTGGGCGAGGAGGGAGCTTTTGGACTAATGAATGGTGTGTGGCAAACTAATCGGTCGTATCAAGAAAACTTTGTTTTTATGATATTTTTCTGTCACTATCACTAGTATTTTTCAGTACCATTTGAGTTGGTCAGCAAGATGATAGCATTAAAAATTAAATGAGAGTCCACCTAATAGGGTATTTAATTTCCTTATGGTTTATCACTAAGTATGCTCTCCTTTATACAATTGGATTAATGACCATGTAACTAATATTAATCCATCTATATGCATGTGTCATTTTATAGATTTCTTGTTAGTGAGCTTCTCATTGATGTGATCTATGTGTTTAGTGATTACCTAGGGACTTTTTTTCTTTTTTGGGATTATTTCATTGTTATGTTTTGTCCTGTGGTATTTACATCTGGTTTCTGGTGGTTCATTTTGGTAGTTCATTTGCATTTGTAGAGTCCCTTTTGGTTGGGTTCTTTGAACCTGCAGGTTACTAGTTCTATTTTTAGCTTTTGTTTAGTCCCGTCATGCTGGGTACTGGTTTTATTTTCTCATAGGTTTATGGACATCTTCCTCTTTAATCAAAGAGTCCACTAATTTTTTATGAAAATAAAAAATAAAAAAAAAAAATCAACTGAAACAAAACAATGTCGTGCAACGCACTAAGAAGCAATGGGGGGGGGTCTGAGACTGAAACAAAAAATGACATTCCTTATAAGTAATCAATTCGTGTGATTCAACAATAAGGATCCGTCACTTAGACTTTGAAGTGATGAATGAGCAAACACAAATATCCTGATATTGGAGTTTCAAGCTCCGTAAGCATGAGCTCATATTCTAGAGGAGAGCAAAAAAAAAAAAATCATGATTCTACGATTTTTTTTAATTTTTTTTGAGGGGAGTAATTGATGTTATAGCTGCCAGCAAGAACATAAGGTGTGAAGCTTTTAACAAAGAAGATGATAAATTCAGCCGAAATTATTGGTTGTTAATTTCGAAAAGTCAAAGTCATGTAATGTGATCGAACCTTTTACTAATTTAACTAGGTCAAAAGGGCATTTAAGGCCCAAAATTCAGCACCGTTCCGTTTTCTGAACGTTTGAAATATTAGATATAGTCAATATAAACTAAAATTTGAAGTTTGTACTCACGATAATGCTCCATCGCCGCGCCAGTGGGTTCCCAGATTTTTTATTTTTATTTTTAAATGGTTAAGAGATGAGAAGAAAATGGCTGAGTTTGGATCAAATTTTTGGCATTAAAAGTCAAGCGCTTGGTTAGGAAATTAATAGCAATTTCTTTTCTTATTTCTTATTATTTATTTATTTATTTGGTTATGTTGTGCGTTCAAAGATTTCAATTACTTGAATTTCTCCCCCCCCCCTTCTTTTTTTTTTGGTCCAAAGGCGAAAAGGTTACTAATTTTGACAAATTCTTCCGAAGATTGGAGAACAAAGTCCGTTGCGTGTTCTTGCTGGAAACGGTCCAGAAGTCTTTAGAAATGTACTAGGATCTTAGCCCAACCCTAAGTGATAGTGGTGGATGCTACGAGGTCTGCACTATTTGATTTGACTTGTAAACCAAATCAAATTAAACTGTATTCGATAATTTCGAGCTTGCATGTTTTGATACGTTTGAGAATTTTGAAAATTATGGTTTACGGTTTATCTTTAGTTTCTTTAAAATTTTAAAGCAAACCAAACTAATAACGTACTTTAATTTTCCCGTCCATGTTTTTTCCTTTTTTTGTTATATTATGGACAAAAATATTTGTCGACAATGCTGGGATATAAGAGTCGGTGATTGCCATCAGAATCTACTGTTTCCAGCGTGGGTCTTGGGTTGACCTGCTGTTTGGGTACAGTTTTGTTCTTCGCCGGACTTTGTTAGGCCCGGATACTGTCGTTTTTTGGTTTCATTTGCTCTGTTCTCTCTGTACAGGAAACCTTTTAGTGGGGACTTTGATCTCCGCTGATAGTGCCTTTATTTTGGCGGCTTGATTATGAATAAATAAAAAATAAAAAAAAATTGTCGGCTATACTTTCAAAGTTGACCCACCGATTTTCAAAGGAAAGAATTTTTTTTTTATTCTTTGCTGTCATCAGATACGTCAAGCTGTAAAAAATTATTTATATTGTCTAATTTATTGTTTCATTAATTTTTTTAATAAAAAAACAAATACCTTAAGTTATTGACTTTATTTTTAATTATTGATTATGTTAAGAACATGTATTTTGTGTGTGTGTATATATATATATATATTCTCTGAAGCTAATAATTAGTAAACTGTAATCCAAATCCATGTACTCGAAAAAAAAAAATACAGCCATGTGGCTGCAATATTAATTATTATATTTATAAATTAAATTAAAATTATTTATTAATATTTTAATTTAATCTTGTTTATAAAAAAAATTTTATCAAGTTTGAGTAAATTTTTATTATGCTGAATTTTGATATTAATAAATTTATAATTTAACATTTTACTCTAAAAATAATTTGCGTTTTACTATTTGACACCAACCATTAAATCCAACGTAACCCTTCCCCCTGCCCCCGGAAAGAGCTAAATTTTGGTAAAATATATTTTTCTGGGAGGTTGTAAACTTACAGAGGAATTGGATGAGGCGAAACTCAACAAAAGTTGGCGAAAAGAGTTGAGGCCGGGAAAATGGTGGGGAAGCTAATAATAAGGATAATGGCCCAGCTTACATGGTCTTAACACTGGCCCGATTCGTTGGAAAACTAAGTCCAGTACTACTAACTTGGGCTTCCATCTTTTTGTGAGCTTAGGCCCAATAAATTTTCTCATTCGTCTAGTCTAAATTTATTATTATTATTTTTTTTTTACTCTCCTCGAAAATTTACCCTATGCAACCGCCTTAATAATTCTCCAAGGTACAGTCTAGATTTTATCTTATGTTAGAATCTTAAGGGATGTACAAGATTATGAAAAATGAGAGATGTGAGATTCATATATATATAAATAAAGAAACCAAAGATGAGAGATGTATTATGTAGCTATTAGTCTAATTGAGTATCTTAATTAAAAAAAAAAAAAAAAAAAGAAACCTGTTATGCTTAAATGAATTACATACATGACTTGTTTTGCAAAAGAGGGGGGGGGAAACTGAAAAAGGATCACCCGTGTGTATTCATACACACTTATATGCACTAGTTAATTATTTTTCCTTTACCTGAAGGAGGAACACAAGTACGGCTTATATACCAAGCTTCTAGCTCTTGCTCGCTTTGTATTTACTGTTCTCTTTTAATTAAAAGATAAAAAGAGTAAATAAATTAATTATGGTTTTTCCAATTTCCCTAACCCCAAATTTTTTATTCTAGAGGAACATGTCAATGCTTAACACTTAATGCACGGCGATTAGCTTTAGGATATATATATATATACTTTATGAAAATAAGAAAATTATTTTTATTTTATATAATTTATGGTTTAATAAATTTTCTAATAAACCAAAAAAATAAAAAGGTTCATTGATTCTGTTACTTCATCATTTATGTTAATTTAACACTTTTGGAATTGCTAGTAAAGCCTAAAGATTACCTCAACATTTTTTCAGCCGATTAAGGGAATTGAGGGTGTTGTTATAATGAAGTGGGGATGATTAATCAGATACATCTTGTTGAGATATTGATCCACACTTTTGTTTATCTGATACATCTTAATTCAAGACAATTAGATGTGTTGAGGCTAGAAAAATGCATAGGCAGGATACATCGGCTAGAAATAATTACAAGGGGCATGTGCATGGACGCCCCCCTTGCAGGGGCAATTATTCTGTTGTGGGTTCTATAGCTTTTTGTGATGAGTGTTTCTTTGTTTCTTGTAGCATTTTGAATGAGACAACTCCATTGAGTGGATGAAATCATCTTATAATCGTCATAATATAGCATAATTATAATCGGGGGGATCATCTTTCGATTTGATCAACCATATTCGGTATTGCACGACCGTATAGGATTCGATTTCAAAGAGCATTACCCGCTGAAACTTTATGTTACAATTTCCATGCGATCTTTGAGTCGGATCAAATAAAAATTATCTTAATAATCAATTGAAGTTGTCTTAGCTACCTAAGACAACGATTCTGTGTGGATAAGATAAAAAAGAAATCTGAGTCTAAATATCAATTTCCAATTTCATTGGGCATTAGAGGAGGCATTTTAGGCAATGCCAACGCAATTGGAACTTGGAGCCAAGCAAATGGCTAGTAATTTGGGTAGAGTTAACAGGAGATGAGCGACCCGAGGTAGCTAGTTATCAGTATTCCATGGTCATTCGCTTGCAGACTCTCCAGCTATCATCTCCACACTGTGTGCGGCTTCAAAATTTGGAACAACTATCCGGTAGCGTAAGTGAAGATGTATACTTAATGTGCCATGGCCCATAGGCTCGTCAATCATCACACTAATGCGACAAAAGTCATATTTGCAGGTTGCTAGAGGAGGGTTCCTTGACTTGAAAGCTCGTAAAGAAGAAACCAAACATAAAAAAAGCTAATGCAACAAAGAATCATATATATATATATATATATATATATACATACATACATACATATATTGACAAAACTAGCTAGCAAAGGCACAAAAACTGTGTATCAAGAGCCAAAAAAGGCATGTCTTTGCAACATACAAGCAACAGGGATCGAGCTAGACATTTTCAACGGGTTATAATGGATGTAAATTTGGACCCTCCACTGGAATTCTGTCATGAACACGGGGCACAGAGTAGGAGCCAACGCATTGTAAAACCCACCATCGCTTTGCAGGACCCCTCCGCTCTTCTGTGACCATCATGGCAACTGTTCATATCCCCCATTCCTTCTCAATCGATGACCCATCTTTTTTCTAATTCCCATTCGTGCCTAGAGAGTTCCCGTTCAAAGCGAACAACCTAACCAATCAAAATCATACTTACATGTTTGTAAAATCTTCTACTTTGTTGCTTCAGGATATTCAGCATGCGACGGACCAATGAATAGTTAACACATAAAAATTACAGCATGTGTCTATTTCATTCATGTAATTTTGAATTGACTAGAAAATTCCTTTAGGGGTCTTTCATTTACCCTAATTTAATGTCTACCTATTCTATTTCTCTATTTTCTTAATATTATTCCCTCTTTTAAAAATTTCGTTTGCTCCAAAAAATCATAGCTCTACCACCAATACAGTTTCTTCTGGATCTTGCCTTTTATTATGGACTTTTCCATTAAAAAAAGATCTTTTCTTCTACGATATAATGTTTGATTTTTAGAGCGATATATCAAGACCCATTTGAGAAAAAGTGCTGGCGCAGTTTACAATCAATAACTCGCTTTTTTAAATATGATCATACAACACAAATTAGCCAAGGGATATCCGCTCTAAATAGCATGATGATCAATCATAATCTCATAAAATTGACACATTACTTGTAAAATCTCTTTTTTATTCTATCAATGTGGAAAAGGTAACCCAAATTTCCATCAAATCGGTCCAAAATATTGTTGTTTTCAATCATAGTCGTCTTAGTGAAATATATTATAAGGGGGTCTACAAAGTATATTTCTAAACCTCTTCCCAATGCGCCCGTTAGAATTAGTACCTACGAGAGGGATGCAATGATAGTTCATGTCCCTTTGAAAGTAGCTTGTATTTCACACCTTAGTGTAAAGAAAAAGGGTGTAAGGATATAACTATCATTCTATCAATTGTAGTGGAGCGAGACAGGAGTGAAGTTGAAGAGTCTCGTTAGAACTATTGATTGCGAGGATGTAAATTTATGGTGACTTGTATTCAACAACCAATTTAAAAGAAATCAACCATGAATTAAAATTCCCTAACTAACATTAATTCCAAAGAGTAAGATGTTATTTCAAAAGATTGAGAGAGAAAGAAGAGTTTGGAGAGGGGTCGATGTCAAAAAGGGTTAAGATCCTACTAGGACCCCCACCAGGATCTCCTTTTGCCGGTTACGCTAACTATATCTGCCTCCACGGTTTTTTCCGCCTTCTCTTTTTATATAGTTTTATTACCACAAAACATTCTTTCCATTTTACTTTACTAGTTTATTTATTATAATCTTTTTGGTGCTTCGGAATTGATTTTATTATATATCTTTTTTTTAGCGTAGAGGGAATTTGATATTTAGCTCTCACCACCGCCCCTGCTTTCATAGGTGGTGGTGGGGACCAAGGTGGGCGAATGGGGCCCTAATGAGTTCAATGATGCGGTCCAACGCATCATTGGTGGCCAAAGGCCGACCACCACCGTCCTACGTGTATTACGCGTCCAAATATCAAGCCATTGAAATCCCTTCTTCAAGTACCCTCCTTCAGCTTCTTTCTACTTTTATATGCTTCCACATTTGTCCTCCTCGACCAATCAAAACAGAAGAAGAGAGTTTGACTGTCTCACAAATTACCATTTTATAAATTAATTGATCACAATTTTAGTGTTGTCATGCAAAATATTGGCGAATTCCGCCTTCAAAGATTTTAAGGCTGTCCCTAAGACTTCCCTAAAGCTTATAAATATTGGTGGGGCACAACTGTTTGTGATTTTAATTCGAAGACTTGAGGTCAAATTTCCCCGAATCTGGAGTTCTCTTGCTTGCAGAGACGTGAATTGGGGGGTTTCCATTGAATGTGGAAAATAATTTATTGGGGTCACTTGTTGAATGTGGAGAACATCTATTATCCAAATAATGATAATTTTAAATAAATTTTTTTATACTTAATTACAAAGGTTAATTATAAATTTCTTTAATTTGTTTGAAATTAAGTAACGTTACTGAAAAATTTTGAATCTAGACCAAAATGAGAGGGAATAATATAATTTAAATGGGCGAAAACTCGCAGGTTGAGTCTCCTCGGGTACATATTAACCATGATTTGCCTAAAAGATATTTCTTGTCGGTTAAAAAAGGAAGAAAAAAAAAAAAAAAAAAAGGGCAAAACGCATGTTTTGCATCAGAGGCACTTCGTCGCTTTTAACCACATATACGTGCAATAAATGGCTGACTGCATTGAACCAAAAGAGGGGTCAAAATTCCTACAAAGAATGAAGTTGAAAGAAAAGAAATGATAGAGACAAATCTGGAATCTACAGTTCAAGTTCACTGTGCATTGGCCCCCGCGTCTAAGCAAACCCCAAAGTCAAATAATCTTTAAGCCACAGCCCCATGCGCGCGGCCTCAATCCCACCTTCAGCAGGCATAGCATGCAATATTGCTCCCTAATTAAGATCATGATGCATTGTCAATGAATTGGGCCTCAAAATGGCGTTTTCTCACTTTCTCTCTCCCTTTTTCGGCCTTTCTTCCAACCCTTTTTCCCTCCCCCAAGCTGTTGTTGCTATTTTTATCAGTTACCAATATGTGTGTCTGTGTGTGTGTAAGCAGTGATCTTTTCGTCTTTTCTATCCCTGCTTCCATGCCACCAATGTGAGGTACAAGTAATTATAAATTTATTATTGCAGCTTCTCTTAAGGTTGTAAATTAACCAGAGGATACTGTATAAAGGTTTTCTTTCCCAATCCTTTATCCAGGAAGGTAGTGCAATTACGAGAGTTTCCTTTTTTTTTTGGCCATCTCCCTTTAGGCTAATTTTCAAACTCGAGATATCAATACCTCAAAAAAAAAAAAATCTTGTTCTTGACAATGTTGTTATATACGGAAAGCTGGTCCGCAGGTGAGAAGTACCTATCGGTACCAATTGACCTTGTTCTCTCATTCTATACATTTTTACTTATAAATGTCATAAGGATAATTGCAGAAGAGCGCTGAGAAATAAGTAACTAGGTAGCTTTTACACATACTCCGGTGAGGTGGGCAGAGAATAGTGTAAGAAATGATGGAAGATTTTAAGTGTATATGTGAAAAATAAAAAAGTCTAAACTTTTAGGGCCATTCATATAAAATTAGTATAAGACTCCTCCGGAACATGATGGGAGTTTTTCCAAAGTTTGAGGTGAAGGTGGCATTTCTCATGGAACCCCAGGAGTATGTGTATAGCTCCGTTCAGTGATGCAGTCCCAGTCATGCAGATTCCAAAATTTAATTGAAATATCTATAAATATATATGTAATTTATAATGTAACAAAACATCTAATGTTCAAGGAGACAAAAGCATTGACAACTCTTATCAAAATGTAGCTTACAGCATTGGCATCTGATCCAAGGAGTCACTTTCCAAGTGCGATTCCATCCACTGTATTTTTAAGGATATACAAGCCGACCATTGTTATGTTAAATAATTATATAAATACTTTAATTTTATTAATGTATTAAAATATTATATGGTAATTTTAACTAAATATATGTAAATATATAATATAAATATAAATTTTTTTATCATCCACACAATAAATTGAGACATTTAATTGTTTATATAATAAAAAAGTCTAATTTTATCTAAGTATTGAAATTGTATTAAATTATATTCAATTAATTTAATTTTTAATGTAATACTAATTCAAAGTAATAATAAATATTCAATTATTTAACTTTTACATAATATTAACTTTTAGGTCATAATAATTCTAAATTAATTTCGACACGTTAAAAATTATATATGTGCAATAACATGAAATTAATTCAGATGAAACACAAGTCGGTAGATTCTCCACTCTGTTCCTCGGCTCCATTAATTCTGTTTGCCGAGTGAATGGTGGTGGAAACAGATATAGTTGAGGTTTGGATTTCATGTTATTACGAAAGACCTTTATATTTGTTTATTTTGTTGCGTTACAAAAAGAAGAAATTAGTGTCATTTTTTTTTTTTGAGCGAAACAAAGGAGGTGGGGGGGTCCCCATAATCGGAGGCTGGCCCCCTCCCCCACGTTGTTGTGTATATTTCTGTCGCGTTGCTTTGTTTATCTTCTACGTAAAGTACAAAGCCCATTCACCAACCCCTGATTGACACGTTGCATCCCACTGTTCTTCTTGACGTATGTTTTCCCTGCTTTTCTAATCCACTCCTGCCTTCGTCTAGATACACTTGTCGAGAAATCACTTGAAGGCCGTACTTGGACCCTGAAATGACCAAAAAGGCCCCATTAGTTGGAACGCCCCCTTCCCGTGTGGCCCTGGGTGCTGAGGTTAGCCTGTGCCCTTTTCAAAGCCAGAATGACTTTTTAAGTCTTTGAACATTTGGGTGCTTTTTGGTAATTTCAGCCCAGCGAAGCCGGGGCAACAAGGCTATTAGTCCAGCCGAGTGGCGTGCGGGGGATCAGGGGGGGGTTAAAACAGAGCTCGGCTTGGACGGGCGGTAAAAATTTTAGTCTTTTGTTGCCCGTAACACGTGGTAATAAATTGTCAGGTTTTCCAGCGTGGCGGCGTGGCACCTTGAATACGAAAGGCGAGTGGGGGAGTCGTGATTTATATCGCGAGACGATGACGATATTTGGAAAAGTTAGATTAGACGGAGGAGCCGTCAATCTCAAAAGACGGTGGGAGTTAGTTCAGAGTCCGAGTGGGCGTTTTGTTCTATGCAGATATTAAAAACTTTCAGAACCATCATCTAATTATAAAAATATCTATTATGTGACCATTTTTGTTATTAATTAAAAGTTTTAATTAAAAAAATTAAAAACATCCAAACATATTTTTATCTATGTAATACTTAAATCCGAAACAAGTTCTACTGTGCCTCAGTTCTGAAACGCATATGTAATAATAATAATAATAAAAATATATATATATATATATTTTATTTTATTTTATTTTATTTTATTTTTTGGTAGTATTTAAGTAGAGGAATAAGAGAGGTTTAATTTCTCGCGGGATGGGAAGACGGAGGAGGGGAAGGAAGGAACTAAAGAGAAATGTGTGCATGGAAAGAGAAAATGAAAGGGGTTTGTGTAACTAAAGAGGCTTATAGAGAATGACGTAAGAAGCTGGGGACAGGCATCAGCCCATGCGCAATTGAGCGGTCCTCACTTCACTTCCCTTCCCTTCCCTTCCCCTCTCATTCTTTTATATTGTCTACTATCTTTCACTTCCAATGGAGTTTCTCTCTCTCTCGCTCTCTCTCTCTCTCTTTCTCTCCTCCACTCTTTTCTTTTCTTTTTCTTATTATATATATATTTCACATCTTCCAGCTCGTCTTCTGCTCCCATTTTTGTCTTCTTCTTCTTCATTCCTTCTCTCTTTAAACTAATTAAGAGCCAGTGCTGCAAACTCTGGGAGGTAAGTCTTGTCTTGTAATAGCAAGGAAATGTTCCCTACATTTAGAAATATTTCATTTCCCGAAACGTGTGTGTGTGTCTACATGCCTGTTTTTCTCTCTTCAACAAGCAATCACTAATGCTGCAAATGGGAAAGAGACTAAATTTGAAGCAATTCCATTGAAATTTTGTTTGAGGATCGCCAGTTTCCCTGCCTGCCTTCCTATGTAGAACTAGCGAGAACATGCTGTGTTTACCCTGGATGTCAATATATCCATCTATATATGTCATAATCACAATACCCATCTTGTCCAAGATTACTTAACTTTGGTCTTTGAATAACTGAAAAATGTAGTCAACAAAGGGACCTGAAGAAGGCATAGATTTGGTAAAAGATTGTTAGAAACCACAAAAGTTTATTCCTTTCTGACTAATATAGGCAAATTCTCAAAACCCACCACCATATTCTCCTTTCCTAAAGTTATCACTGCCCTTTTTATTCCCTATTTTGGGCAAACTGCACTTTCAAAGAAGCAGTTGATCTCTCTCTCTCTCTCTCTGAGCCTGACTGAGAAATACCAAATCGCTAACATACTGAAAAGTTCATCTCACCAAATTATTCTTGACCCTGTCGCTGGAACACTTGCTTCTTGACAGAAAACCCTTACCCAATCTTGAATCAGTTTTAAAGTTCACTTGCTTATTTATTGTCAAAATACTTTCCTACTAATCCACATTTTCTAGGAGTCTAATAAAAGGAAAGGAGAAAAGAGGGACAGGTTATGCCATGGAAATTCTCGACAAACAGACAAGAGGATCAGAGCTCGTTTCAGCAGTGAGACACGGACTCTGCAAGTGCCTTAAAGAGTGCTTTTCTTTTCTCTTTTTAGTATCTCTCCACCCCTTCTCTTTGCAGGCTTGATCCCAATAGAATTGGTGTCCCTCTTTTTGCCTCTCAACCTTTTCTCTTTCGAGAAGCGCGTGCAAAATTTTTGTGATAACGTCACCCTTTCTTTTCCATTTTTCGGTTCTACTTTCTAAACCCCAAGTATAAAACACCCCCCTCCCCACCACCACCATTAATTTTCCATGATTCCCACTCTCCAATAAGCCTATGGTTCTTTAATTTTCTTTGCATTGTTTTTTTTTTTTTTTGGTTGTTGTTGTTTCACTCTGGATGTCAATTACTAGTTTCCAAAAAGATGGTTTTATTATTTACTAGTTTTCTCATAATCTAATCAATACTTTAATCTTTTTGTGTATACTCAATAATATTGAAATGGCAACCCCTCGTTCTTGATGCATCATTTCCACCATTCACCAACACAAGACAACATCATGAGCACGAACCTCTAGTTGTCCGTTTCTTGAGACCTGCACAAGACAGAGGGTAAGGGCGGGCTTCAACTTATAACCACTTGGTTTTTATCAAGGAAACAAATTCTCATGATTCTCTTTTCCTTTCCTCTTCATCTCATTATTCTTTTTTTCTGTTTTTAACCCTGTAGAAATCATTGTTTGTTTCATCACACGCGCTAATTTCCTTCCTTGGATAATACAGTGAGCGTTGCTCACCATCAAATGAGTTTACGATATAACCGATTACAATTTTCACCTTTTAATTAATTTGAAGAATTTTCTTTTCTCCCTTCTTTCGCAATTGAGTTAGCTTTCTCTTTTTAGCTTTTTAGTAGTCTTTAGTTTTCTGTTCTCACTTCAATCCTTTTAAGTTCAGTGACTTTGTTATGATTCTAAGATGACGAAGTAAAGAGCATTGACAGTAATGGGCATGGTGGTGAATTTGATGCAGTAATACCTGTTCCTGTGCGGTCATGATGGACACAATGGAATCGTGTGTCCCACCTGGCTTCCGTTTTCATCCGACGGATGAGGAGCTTGTTGGGTATTATCTGAGGAAGAAGATTGCATCTCAGAAGATCGATCTCGATGTTATTAGAGACATAGATCTCTACAGAATCGAACCTTGGGATCTACAAGGTAAGAAAGGTTCTTCCTTTTCTTTCTCTTTTTTCTTGCCAGGGCTGTAGCATATCATGTGGAATGTCTAGAATTTAGTTGGATCACCTTTAAAGCATTTGATTAATTAGTGCAGAACTGTAGATAGGACATATAATTTTGCTCATCCCAAAAAAAGGTAATAGATAACTAGAAGGTAAAATGCATGTTGCATTCATCCTTCACAAGTTATAACCCTAGAGAAGATACATCAAGTAGAAAAATTTTTAGTCTAAAGTAGATTTAAGAATAAGAATGAAACTGAATTCATTCAAGCCAACCCTCTTGAAAAAATTGAAAAAAAAAAGAATTTTTATTATTACAAGCCCTCTTTTTAACGCATAAATTATTAATCTATAACCTATTTTGGGTGTGCGATGGACAGAGAGTTGCAGGATTGGGTATGAGGAGCAGAATGAGTGGTATTTCTTTAGCCACAAGGATAAGAAGTATCCAACAGGAACAAGGACCAATAGAGCTACCATGGCTGGTTTTTGGAAAGCAACGGGAAGAGACAAGGCAGTGTATGACAAGACAAAACTCATTGGAATGAGGAAAACCCTTGTCTTCTACAAAGGAAGAGCCCCAAATGGGCAAAAAACTGATTGGATCATGCATGAGTATAGGCTTGAATCTGAAGAGAATGGTCCTCCACAGGCAAGCATCACCCCTTTGGTTAAATTGCTCTCTCTCTCTCTCTCTCTCTCTCTCAAGGAGACAAGATAATTGCCTCTTTATGAGTTCTTCATATTAATTAACCAACTTTTGGTGGAAAACTTATGGTCGCTTTGCATAAAGTCAATTTTCGACAATCCATCTTTTCAACTTATGAGAAGCAGAAATCCACTAAATTGATTTCCATGCATAGACCAGGATCTGCCTTCTCACACCATGCATGTTTAGTAGAAAGAATACTTTTACAATCTATAGGTCAAAAGTTTCTAGTAGTTCTAAAGCACATGAATAGATTTCCTCCAATCCCTTTTCTTGTATGGTTTTTCTCTGTTCATTTTGTCAAAAGTAATATTTCAATTTTCTTCTCATTTGATTTAACTTTGGGCTGTCTCCACCACTCAGCTTTACCAAAGCAAAAGCAAAACAAAACTCAAAAAATCCCAGAGAATTTTAAACAAAAAAAGCGAAAACCATGGGCCTTTGTCAGCCTTTTTACTGTGGAAGGAAAAGCTCGAAATAACATAACATAAAATCTCTAATGAACTTGGATTAAGTTATTGCAGGAAGAAGGATGGGTTGTATGCCGTGCATTCAAGAAGCGAACCACTGGCCAAGCCAGAAGCATTGAAGGGTGGGACTCAAGCTACTTCTATGATGAATCAAGTGGAGTTAGCTCAGCGGTTGACCCAATTGATTATATATCAAGGCAGCCTCAAAGGTTTTCGGCTCAGAACATCTTATGCAAGCAAGAAATAGAAGCAGATAATTTAAACTTCATGCACCCTGATAACTTTGTACAGCTTCCTCAATTGGAGAGCCCATCTCTGCCATTAATAAAGGGTTCAAGCTCAATGTCTTTGATATCGGAGAATAACATCATCATCAACAACAACAGCGAAGAAGAGGAGCAAATTAAAGGATCGTCTAGCAACACCAAGAAAGTAACTGACTGGAGAGCACTGGACAAGTTTGTTGCCTCTCAGTTGAGCCAAGAGGATAGGTATGAAGGTTATGGAGTTTCTTGCTTCGATGGGGCTGATCAAAATAGTTCTGATATGCCATTGCTGTTGTTGCAAAGTGGGAGAGATGAAGGGAACAGGTTCACTGGATTGTTAAGTTCAAGCTCTGACTGTGATATTGGAATATGCGTATTTGAAAAATGAAGAGAAGGCAATTCAAATGGTTCTCACATATTTACTCACATATAAAACTTAACTATAAAATTATGTTTGATGAATGCTGATATATATAATTTTGTAAAAATATGGTTGTTTAAATGAGTGAAGTCTCTCTCTCACTCTCTCTCTTTCTGTCTCACTCTCTCACTCACTCTCTCAGACACACTCTCACACACCCACACAAGCAATTATAGTGGACTTTGTTTCTGTTATTAGGGAAGCGCTATAAATAAGGCTATTATGATTGGCGTTAATGCATTGGGTTACTTATAATGAATATCGTAGGATGACACTAAATTTATTGCTTCAGAAGCCATTTATTCAATACAATCAAAAAGCAAATTTGCACAAACACGCCTCACTTTGATAAGAGGTATTTCACTGAAAATACTTATGAAATTGAATTGTAGCCCCCCCTTCCCCCCCCCTTTTAATTCTTTCTGCTGGTTTGTTCTAATGGAATAAGAACAAAGCCTTACTTGTAAAATTATCATCACTTGCCACATTAATCATTGTTCACGAGTCTTGCACCAAAAGTAGTTGCTTTAGCAAGTTTTCAATTCGAGAGTTTAGGTGAATTTGTTCCAGTCAAACTGTAGAAAATTTAATTGATTGTTTTTTCTTAAAAAAAAAAAAAAAAGATGCTCCTTTTATTTTTCTTTTCCTGCAAGGTGGTGTAGGTGTAGCTATCGCTGTCATAATCTCTAGAAAAAATAAATGCTATAGGCCTCATATGGTCCTGCCGACTCCGTACATGTTGATGGATTGGCCGAATATCATATCTTTTATTTATGTATCCTAGCGACGGCATGCTAACCATAATAATGACTTTGTTATTACTCTATACTACCCCAGTAATTAGCATAGAACAATAATTTTTAACGGCTTTATTTGTAGTTCTTTCAGTTTAGACTGTTAAACGTATTTTGCAAATTCTTATGGTTTTGCAGATGTTTTGGTTAAAATGGGAGCTTGTAAATCAACAGATTCCGTAGTTTTTGTGTGAACATAAGAGTTTTTGGGGTTCGTTCATACATTTTGTAGAGACTTTTGAGTAGTGCTCTTGGATTTTTATATCCCTGGAGCACATTTTTGTTGTTTTCTAGTGAATAATATATTTTTGCTATATATATATCTATAGATAGATAGATAGGGCCTGATGTGGAAGCTGTGCTATGTAGGTAGGTAGTGCTGCCACATTGCCCCAGAGAGCCTTTGTGTTTTCTAAATTAGGCAGGTAAAAATGCTTCTGATACAGAGTCTAGGCAAATTGACATAGGAAGGAGAGGCCGTTCATCAGCTAATTGCCTGTTTTCAATGGTAGATGAAATTGCCTTACAAGGATGTACCAGTAATTGCCCGTGGGAAATCTCTGCAAGAAGAAAAACAAATGAGAACGAATTACTATTAATCAGGAACATGAGAAAGATGGTCTCTCGCTCGATGAATTGATCATGGCCACGATGGGAACATCTCGTTTGTGGGTACTAGTGGGCCCGTCGCTTGTCTAGCATGCGCTATCCCGTTGGGCATGCTTTGTCTTTCTTGAACTTTTTTTTAGCCTTGTTATGTTAAGTTCCCCATGTCTTCTTAGTGCCACTTGCCACTAAACTGGGGTAATATAATCGGTATGTCTGTATTTAATCGGAAATAAGATTTTTTTTTATATATATATATATATATAATATATATATATACATACTTGATAAATTATACAAATTTGTGCCCAATTATTCCCATGATTTCTGAGACATTTGTTTGCTTTTTGAGTTCATGTCTGCTCTGAAAACGATTCTCTGATTGAACAAACAGCCAAATTTTTGCAATGCCTTTTGACAAGAGGTGGACCACGGTCCAAGTTGACCCATGCATATATTTGTAGGTGTCGATAATTGTTTTCATTCTTTATCTGTCTACAAACGTGTAATTAATTGCAAATTCATAATTTTTTATTTTTTATTTTTTATCTACTGAATTGCTTGTACGGCACAATGGAAAGTAATTGTCTATTCCTTGAAATCTTTTCTTTTCTTTCTTTCTTTTTTTTTTTTAATCCAACAAAAATGGGACTCTGAGACTCACAATTTAAAGTTGAAGACATATTAGAATCAAGATGTGTGTGTGCGCGCGCGCATTGCAAGTTTGATGTGTATGAGCTCTCATAAGAAACAGGAATGTAAATCCGGAGAGCTTGCTGGTAGTTAGAGATATCCGCAAAACATACAAATGCATCGAATAGTTTTTACATACAGTGTCACAACAGACCCTGAATAAATAGGCTTCTAGAATGCAAACTAAAAGAAGCTTTAATTATTTTTTAAGTCGGCATGAGAATCCTCAACTAATTGATCCATTTTCATGTCCTTTACTCTGAGCAAATTGATGTGAACCTTCCACAAGTAGGACCTGATGGTGCATCAGTGTCAAATGATATAAATGTACGGTCAAAGGAAAAGAGAAACGAGAGAGAAGGAAAGATGGATTGTTCTCAGTGTTAGAACCCCCCGAATGCTGAAATGCTGAAAACAATTTAGAGAATTCAACTGTCACATTTAAAACATTTGACTGATTGCACGTGTTACCTGACTATATAGCATATGGTTTAATCATCCCCCCCCCCCATGGAATGAGTAAGGACCTGCATTCCCATGTCACCATACAATTTGATGATGTTCCATAAGGAGTATGATTACGGCACTCACAGTCCTCCTAATGATTCCAATGCTAAGTGCTACGAAGTGATTGATAATCAGCCCAAATAGACCCTGCACCAAAAAATAATCAGTAGTGTCATCTTCAAATTCATAATGTAAATTTCATTTGAATTGCCACCAGTACTTTCTACCAAATTCAATGCAGATATAAGTACTATTGCTGACCCAGCCTTGGAGGAGACGTCTTAGTCAGATAAGAACTTTGGTGGGAGGGGGGGTGGGGTCGATCGACCAATCGCCCTCGACCGAATGAATGCCAATGAAAGTATGTTTGAATAACACCATGGGCCAAAAAGAATGTCTGCTCATCGTGATTGAGGTTAAAAATAAAACTAAACAATTATAATGCATGCTGTCTGGCAGCGGGTGTGTACTGCAGCAAAACTGACGGGCCAACCAATTAAGAGCGTCCACGTTAAGAGTGTGTAAGACTTTTAATTCAACTGTTGGTGAAGATCAAGGAAGATGAACATGGACAGCAATTAGTATACACGGTTGACCAAAAACCCTAAAAAAGAAAGACAAAAAAGGGTGGTCTTTTGGGAGAACAATGATGCCGATGATGGCACGCAACAAAGTCACCACCACGGCGCCACTTATATTTTGATGAGCTTTTCATGCAAAGATAAGGTCCAGAACTTGAATTGGGGGAATAAAGAGAAGCAACTCGATTACCCCCTTCCTCTCCTCCTGCGGCAGCGACATAGAGTTTTACAACTTAAAGAAAGAAAATCACAATCTCCGTCCCTTTCCTCCCCCCCCCTCCCTTCACGGACATTGCATACACATTAGTTACTAGCTGAAAATTGAAATCAATCTTCAGTAAAGTAAGATAAAGCAAAATAGGTCTTGGGAACGCTCTGCACACGCTAATTCACACGTACCATTTCTCTTTTAGGGAAAAAAGAACCAAACCCCCCATCACCTTATTAATTGTTTCCAAATGCAAGTAATTAGTTTTTCCATATGTTATAATTCGAAGTTTGAATCTAATTTCTTACATACAAGGTTTGAGTGCACACACGCCTATTAAACCTGCAAGCCGCAAGCCTTCGTTTCTTGTTAAAAAAGCAAGTATTTAGTTCGTCAAATAGCCGTACACAGTAGTCGTGGCACGTGTCCTATAAGCAAGTATACTGGGCCGAAAGAAAATATAGTAAAAATAGAAGAAAGAAAGCTCGATGGACTTTCACACTCTACATATGGGCCGAAGAACTGGAAATGGGTCCAATAGTTGTGGACACCATCCAAATGGAGACGCCTTAATTGCTTCCATTTTATAACCGACAGCATGGTGATTCAAAATGGCTTTGAATTTGGGCTTGCAAAAATATGCCCATTTCTCCAGCCCAGAATCCCAATACTGGTTAGCAGGAGCCGCTTTCTTCCCCGGCCTGGCGGTCCTCTTACTTAGTAGCTTCCCCCTTTGTTCACGGACACTGTGTGTGTTCTGGAAGTTCTGGTGTGCGTGTAGGAGGAGGTATTGATCTTGATCAGCTTTTGTCCAACAGAAGAGAGACAGTTTGTTGTTGTTCCTACAAAGGCTTTTTACTTCAGTTTTCAAGCTGTAGGCAGACACGAGTTTTGTGTACCTATATATTTTAGGTGCACGGGGGGCCGTGCCAAAATAATTATTATATATATAAAGAAAAATCATTTAGGCCATGTATTGAATCTATTACATTAAGCATATTGATTTTAAGTACATTTGATACATATTTTATTTCCATTTATAAAATCCTGTTCATATAAATATAAGAATTGAATCAATATAGACTTTTTTTTTTTTTTTTGGGGCGATTTTATGTTCTTGGTGGCTCCTGGTATAGAAAAACAAAAGGATAGTTGCAAACCAAAAAACTTTGCTATATTAATAGTTCTTTTGTTTATTGAAATATAACTTATTTGTGTAAAATATATTTTATATAAAAAAAAATTTACAAGAAAAATAAATTATTTTTTATCATTTGATAAATATATTATGAAAAATAGTTCCTGTTAGCTGCAAAATTGTATATTTCTAAAATTTACACATCACAGCATTCTGATTTTCTTACCCCATGAGATACAAATCGAATCTGTTAAAATGTCAACGTAAAATTCTTTCTATAGCCAAACCAATAATTCCCTATATCAATTCCGTCAATTCGATGGCACATGGGATGTCTCTTGCAGACTTGCCACTCGTAACAAACAAAATTCGTCATACAAAAAAAATAAAGATATTTTCGGTGACTAGTAAAGTTTTTTTCATTGACCGTAATTTTAAATTGTGACAAACACTGAAAAAATGAGAAAAATATTTTAAATATATATTACGTAAAACAAACAAAACTAAGCGATTGCCCACCTTCGTGGAAAGAAACAAGGATGTTATTCAATCCTTTTAGAGAATCCTAGTCCAACAAACATCCCATGCTCTATGTAAAATAATCAAATTATCGAATATATCGAATGCATGGATGAGTTATTTGTATTCGTGTACAAAGTATTTTCCTCTTCCAAAACTGAATCCCTGGTTAGCATTACGTTATATGGTTAGCAAACTGTTGAGAGCGTTCCAACTAGTACATGTCCACTAAATAACAGTAAACTCGTAATGTTTGACTGATATACATGCCTGTAACTTAGATTCACATCTTATCTTCGACAGCTGAAAAACCAAGAGGTTTCAAATCACCCAACCCCCCCCCCCCCCAAAAAAAAAAAAAAGCCAAAAGGTGGCAAGTGGATAATGCCATCGCCTTCTATGATCAAAACCAATCAAATGCAGATCAAACAAAACTTTCAGCCCTTAAAATAACTCTGGCAACGCTCAGTGGGGAAGAAACCTTTTTTCACAAGATATTTCATCTATAAACTACAAGCAAGGGCTTGATCTAAACAATCTTGCCCTCGGCAGAGGATTAAAAACAGAAAAGTGCAAAAATTTGACTTCCCTTGGGCACAATGCTACCATACATGCACGGACAGCGAGACTGACCTCTGAAACACAGCTTTAGATCGACCTGCTTGAATACCAAGACCTAAGTAGCATCCACGATCCCTAAACACTTTTCATAAGAATGCGTTTGGAGGCAATACTAAAACAATGATTAGAAGAATCAAATGACTACTCAGAAATGTAAGGAAAGGAAAACTTGCAAAGATCGGCAAGAATAAGAGTAGTTTGAATAACAGAACACCATATTTACTAGTAGGAAGCCATGGCTCCACCAGCTGCCATTTTTCTCATGCTTCCTTTTTGCTGGATCGCTATTTTCTCTCAAAACAGAATTTGTGAAACTAAGGTTCTTTAAATACATTTTTTTTTTTAAATAATCCCAACTAACTTGACACCTTCCCATGATCCACCATAACCACCACCAAACAGAACCATATGATCCAAATCTGCCCTAAAAATGCCTTAAAAGAATAGGGGAAAATCAAGGGGAAAAAAAAACTTATTTATGGAGTAGTTTTGACAGCAAATACCTAAATTGCTTGGTCGCAGGTCCACTATTCCTAGTTTTCAAAGGCTCAAGTTATTTTCTCTATATCTGCCTAAGAGGACAATAAGCAAGTTCATAGTTTGCATTTTCATCATCGATGAACCTAAATGCTATTACCTTGAATCAATAAGATGAACCTAAATGCTATTACCTTGAATCAATAAAATGAATGCTACGATTCCAAACAAAAAGTAATAAAGTTCAAGATTAAACCTAATTTCCAAGAGAACCCATGCTGTGTGGCATCTATAACATGGCTGCAACTGACAAATACTTGGATCATCAAGATCAACTAAGAACCAAAAATTTCCTCAAAGCTTTGTTCAGTATTTCAACACTTAAGACTTAAAATTTGAGCAAAATTTCCAGATATCATTTCTCTTTTCAGGAACATCTTTGTCAATTGGATGTCATCCAAGGCCATGTCACAGGAAAACACTGCCAATTTCAACTTCAACCTAAATTGTACAATCTGTTAGGAGAGATAAAATAAGGATCTCCCAGAAAATATGTAAGTCTGGATATTAGTGAAGCACCAAAAGACATAATGGGGCAAATGAATCACTTTTGCTCCTCACAAACAACAATAAAAAGGTCAGTGTATTTAAACCCTTGATTTCTTTTGAGGGGCAATTTATCTTCAAAACAACACACTTTCTGAGATTCAACTTTGGCAACAGATGGAAAAATTAACACATGCATAGACATAACCCATCCAAGTCAACAAGTGACAAAAGAAATGAGATCCAAAATATCCCAAACTCAAATGGATATCCATGGGGAAAACATCAAGTTCCACTGGCCCAATGTAGCTCAAGTAACAATTAATATTACTTTCAATTTAACAGTGCTTCAAACTCAGGCATGTTTCTCCCATTAATTATCTTCATGATGATCTCCAAAAAGTCTCCATGATCATACTTAAATATTTTAAACAATTGTACCTCCAGCAGTATTGGGAAAATCTTTCATCAGAATCTTGGCAATTTCATAAAACAAAGTCACTAGTCTGTTTCATTTCAGCTTCAAGATCAAGAATCATAATCACGGGTGCTTCATCTAAAATATAGATCACTAGCATAATGTGAACTGGTAATTGCACTTGACCATTCATACCTAGAGATAAAGAGCAAAGTTCTCCAATAATTGAACTGCAAAGCTTTCTTACTGACACTCTATCCATCCATTGCATGCCCTAAACTAGACGAATGAAATCTAAAAAGAATTTACCAAAAAGCTCAATAGAGAACAGGTGTAAAGGACCAGAAAGAAATACCACAGCTTAGAGACCAAAAAGGATGAAAGAAAAGACAAGAAACTATTTTAGAAATGGTAAGCCATTTGCAAATAACTGGTGCAGTGCATCCTGCTTTCCACACCCACCTACACAAAATTGCAGTTAGAACCTGTAAAACATCTATACAGTGGAATAGTAATATAGCACTGCAAAGCAATGGGAATATGCTCACATTGTTAATAATAGTAGCCACCTCCATATGGGCGATCACCTCTACGATAAGGCGGATATGCACCATACTGCACAATGAACATATAGACATGATGAAACTGTTAGCTATAACAAATGGATTCAGAAAAGATAGAGGTTGCTTACTTACATCCGAACCATAATAATCACGTGAGTAGTGATCACTACCTTCCCCATAATTATCTGAAACATAAAGCCATCAACATAATATATACCACAAAACAGAGACCACAAGTAAGCATGCTAATAACAGACTATAGTGGAAGCAAAATAATCCCTACCATGGTAATGATTTCCACGAAATGAAACTGCTGGATCACCATAATTTAATCGGGGCCTGTGCCTACTAGGTTCTGGGTAATCCGGATCGTGGTCCTAAAGCCAGAGATGTTTGAATTGAAACAAGATCAACAGGAAAACAAGTCATTTCAAGTTAATGACGCATTTGAGTCAAACATGTGTCAAAGAAAGAGAGCAACTTACAGTCATGTATAATGGCCGCTTAATTCCATGTGCACCATCATCATAAAAATAAGGGTCATCAAAGTGTCTTCCAACAAATGGTCTATCAAAGGTTTCTTCTGGATGAAATGGTAGCCTTCTAGAGGAAATATAATCCCTATAGTCCCTCTCAGGGGGATTACGCCAAGGCCTATTAAAATTAGACCCCGATGGGCCAGCAGCTGCATGATAGTTACCTCTAGCAGGGCCTCTTCTACCTCCTACTTTCGCAAAATAGCATGCATTAGATTTATTTTTCCATCAGATGTTTACAGCTGTTAGTTCTATATTATTAAAAGCATACTAGATGAAAAGTCTTCATTAATGTGAAAGCAGAATATCAGAAACAGGCTCAAACAGAGAGAGAGAGAGAGAGAGAAAGAGAACCTCGTCCATCAAATTGCCTCCTGTGAAATGGAGCATATCGGTCATTATAGAAATATTCACGATCCATTCTGTTAGTCTGGTTGTGTCCTTGTGCGTAGGAACCCCGGCCACGCTGAAAATTTGCCCAGTTGAAGTGACGTCCAGCCCACCCAAATGGCCTTCCTAAGAAACAACAGCGACTAAATAAATCAATGATAGCTTGTTGATGATAAAAATATTTAGACCTAAAAACGTAAAATTACCAAATCTTGAAAAGGTTCGAGAGACAGCATGAGCAATTAGAAAACCACCACGCATTCCACCCTTAACAGCCTGAGTTTTGGGCAATGGATTTGACAGCCTGGCTTTCAGTCTTGTCTGACAGTACACAACATCAAGTGCTTAATTGAGCACATCTTTGACAATTTTAGACACAACAAGCAAAGTAGGTAAAATCCTAATGGTGCCATGCAAGTACGTGTGAGGCATGCTACAGACATATTTCTGATGAGAGACTGGCAACAAATAGCAAATAGGATTCATATTAATAAGGGTAAAATGCTGAGGAGGAGAAAAAGAAATGAAATATGTCCCACCTGCTGAGTCCCATTCTTTTTTAGGCTGTAAAGCATTTCATCATGAAAATAAATAGATCCATAAACAAATGAATGGTTAGCCAGGAAAAAGATGCAAGTTGCAAGTAGAAGTGGTGAGTATAGGTTTAAAACAACAAGAAAGAGACAGGAAGAAGTAGAGGAAAGAAAGAGAAGACAAATAGTCAAGCAAAAAGCACATCCCAAAGTACATGGAAAATTTAATCCAAAAGATACCTTTAAATTCCCATCAGTCAGTTCTGCATTGTTTATTCCCTGAATACAGGCGACAGCAGCTTCATGGGTTGAAAAATCTGCAAATCCAAAATCCTTTCTCTTGGCAGTCGACATATTTCGGGCCAGAACAATTCTAACAATCTCTCCATAATCTTTTATGCATTCTCTAACTTGATCTTCGTCCCAATGTGGAAGAAGCCCGTCCAGAAATACTGTCTTCACCTGTGCCATGATTTCTGGGTCAGGATCACGTATAGGTTCAGCAAATGCTACTTTTGCCGTTCTCTCAGAATGGCCAAATACAACATCAGGCTTCTGAAGCCTCTTGTATGCACGCATTGCCTCAGCATGGCAAGAGAACTCAAGAAATGCAAAACCACGGCTCCTCCCTTCATGTTGAACATCTGGGACAAGAGTGATATTCTCGACACCTTCAACACCGTAATCCCTCAGTTTTTGTCTTATCTGCCAAACCAATATGATGTCACAAAACATTGAACAGATCTAGCACAGAAGAAGCATTGTGATGATCAGATCCTTACAGCTTCCTTTGTCCATGTGTTGCATATATTGCCTAAGAATAATGTATCATTGTCCTCACTTTGTGCTGTCCCACATCTTTTTCCATGAATCTGTGAAATTGGATGAGACACAGTGAAAATCATAACCAATAGATCGTGACATGACAACAATGAAGAGACTTAATACCACGGGGTTTTTCATTTCTGACAAGGCCCGCTTTGCATGCTCCTTATTTGCAAACTTAACAAATGCATATCCCTTGTTCTTATTCGTAGACAGATTCCTGTGCAACCGGACTTCAACAACTTTGCCCACATTTTCAAAAACCCTTTTGACATCCTTCTCTGTAGCATCCCTATCCAAGCCACCAACAAATATCTCATACTCTTTCTTAATCTTCCGCTCCTTGGCAACAGCAGTCAGTTCTTTACGTTCCTCTTCTAGTGTCTCAGCTTCTTCAGCAGGCTCTTCAGGATCTTCTTCCACAAAGTCATCCTCACCATTATCTTCAAAGTCCACTCTATCACCATACTCATATCCATCGTCGGCACCATAATCAACTTGCTCACATTGAGCATCTTCTCCACACAATTCATCTTTCTTGATCCCTTCCACAGTCACTGTTTCAATTTTAGGTTCTTCCTTATCATCAGCATATTTTGTCTCAGCAGCTTTAGCTCCATCCTTCACTTCCTCTACTTTTGATGCACCCACAGGGTTTTCATCCTTGGAAGATTTAGAAATTTCATTGGGATGTACATCCGCTTCCACCATGATTTTCCCCTTTCTTGCAGATTCTCCACCAACATCAACAGCCAATTTATTTTTTGCAGTTTTTAAAACAGGTTCTTCTGTTTCCATTCCAGATTGTCTCATCTTAGTAGATTCTAAGACGCCAGCAGAGACTGATTGTTCAACTTCCATTTTCTTCTGTTCCATCTCCATGGTTTGCCTAACATTTTCTTCAGCAGTTCCCTGTTTCTTCGGACTGTCAAATGCCTTTTTCTCCGCTAGTACCTCCCCTGTGATTTCCTCAACAGTAGTTTTTAAAGCTTCCTCCGTCTTTGGTGTTTGCTCTGAAGGAGCCTTTGCCGTTGTTGGAGCTTTAGCACTCCCAAGGGCTTTCTTGTACACCCTCACCACCCGCTTCACAACTCTTTTCTTGCGAGGAGCACTTTGACTTGGTTTCTTGGCTTCTTCACCTAATATACATAATGAGATATTATTACTATTATTATTATCATCGCCATCCATGAAACAGTTCACTTCAAGAATTACATCTCCCGTTTCCTGTTATTTCGTTTCCCCTTTTCTGATGGGAAAGCAACAAAAATCGCTGGGACTAAAAAGAGCATCAAGCCCTTGCGACACCCAAGTCGAGTAACCCTAGTCCCATCCTCAAAAATATAAAGAGTCAGAAATCGATCGTACCTTTTGACTGTTCCGGCGTGGGCTCTGAGCCGGTAGCCCACGAGGCAGTGGTGGCTTCGTTCTCCCTATCATGCTTAGTTTTGATCGTGGAGCCACGCCTTGTTTCGGGGGTTGTTGGAGTGGTCTTCGAAACCACCTTGGCGGCGGTTTTCATCCCCGGCTGCTTACTTTTAGTGGCCGTCGTTTGGTTCTTGATTGTGAATTTGTTAGGATTCCGGATAGTCTAACAATTCGATTATTTGGTTAAACGACTATACATCGTAACAGTGCTTCTCGATTGGTTCAGGCTGGTTGCCATACATAAGGACGAACGGTGAGTATGTAGGGTTGAAGAAATATGGCCACGTAGGATTGAGGGAGGGAAAGAAACGGTGGCGCTTTCCTTTGTGAACGACTCGAGGAGACAGAACCGAACAATGTCGTTTCGCTTGACGACTATACCACGGGCAGGCACGGAGGGGCTCGAACACTTATTTATAGTATCTCTAATTATTTAAATTTGTATTACTTAGTTGTTAAACTAATTATGATTCAATGAGTTAAATGAGTTTTAGTGATTTTAGAAAGTGTGCATACTATCAACTCTCACATTATTAAGAAATAAAATAAAAACATTTTGTATCATATAAATAATAATACTACATATCATAATAAATAACTTTTAAAAAAGAGATAATAATTTGTTATATTTAAGTTCAAATATCTTAAACATGACATTCGCATTTATTTTTATAATTATTTTATTTTTTTAAGAATTGAAATTATACTAACTTAATTTCCGCTTCAAGTCATTCTATTCTCCATTCATGTACGACCAACTATATATGTGTGTACTGCAGAACACGAAATTGTGATGAGTAGCTAATCTTTAAAATGCATGGCTTTACCTTTTTTTAACGTCAACTCAAACTTGGTCAATTCTAATATAAATAATGCATATTTTTAAAAAAAAAAATACGTTTGAAAAATAAAAACATATTAATATTAATATATGTGAGGATCACTTACAACTACACAATAAATCACTCCCAACTAACAACATCCAACACGTTACTCAATCATCTTTTCCTTGGGTTACCAAGACCATGACCCGCAACTAACCTCCCAAGCTGCTGTCGACTTTCTCATTTACCTTTATTCCTCGTGGCAAGCATAATTCAGGTCAGCTTAATGTCAAACATTATTATAATGTATCATTAAATACTTGCATTTTTATTTCAGGACACTTGGGAAGCTAACAAATTAGACCCGTAGCCCGCCAAACTATTGGACCATGGAATCCGGATACATGTTAGAACTGGTGGGTACATCCAAAGAAATGGACAAAGGATCAACAAACCGGACGGCAGTTTCTTCGTTTATTTATTGCATAGATTTATAATGACAGGCATAAAAATAAAAGACAAATTATTACGGAATCTTTGAGACTCTGCGGTATAAACCCAGGAATTTAAGGGCACCTTTTGGATTTGCTTTCGCTGTCAAAATGATAACTTGTTCATCTTAACAACAATAATGTTTTGGCACTTAACATAAAATTCACCAAGTATGCCGCATCTTGCAGGAAAATACTCGAATGTATGACTAATAATGAACAATGGACAAAGGACAGGTACAACAAATGAACAATTTGGACAAAGAGAGATGGAAAAATCCCGTAATTAAACACCAAGAAAGCATTTGGCCCTGAAACTGTAAAATCCATTCGTGAAAGATAACTTAAAAAAAAAAGACAATAAGATTGAAGTAATTGCTGAAACTTAAAGGGAAAATGCTACGATCTGAACCAGAGAACAAAATAAAAATAAAAAATAAAAAAAACAATCAGGGCTGTTGCTGGGCATCCAAATATCCGGCATCAACAAGCACCTTCTCTCTCTTAGCCAATTCAACATCCTCGTCCACCATCATCTTCACCAACTGCTCAAAACCCACCTTAGGCTTCCAGCCAAGCACTTTACTAACTTTGCTGGAATCACCTTTCAGATTGTCCACCTCCGCCGGCCTAAAATACCTCTTGTCAATCACCACGTGATCCTTCCAATTCAAACCCACATAACCAAAAGCCACTTCCAAGAACTCCTGCACTGTATGCGATTCCTCCGTGGCTACCACATAGTCATCGGGCTTTTCCTGCTGAAGCATCATCCACATCGCCTCCACGTAATCCCCTGCAAATCCCCAGTCCCTCGACGCCTGCAAGTTTCCCAGAAACAGTTTATTCTGCAATCCAATCTTAATCCTCCCAACAGCTCTCGTGATCTTCCGGGTCACAAAATTCTCTCCACGCCTGGGCGATTCGTGGTTAAACAAGATCCCATTGCAGGCAAACAGCCCGTAAGCCTCGCGGTAATTAACCGTATACCAATGGGCAGCGCATTTGGAAGCGGCGTAAGGGGATCTGGGATGGAATGGAGACGTTTCGGATTGAGGAGGTGGAGTGGATCCGAACATCTCCGACGACCCGGCTTGATAATACCGGATATGGCTCCTGCCAGTTGCGGCGATGTGAGATCTGACGGCTTCGAGGAGGCGAAGGGCGCCGGTGGCCACCACGTCAGCCGTGTAATCCGGGACTTCGAAGGAGACTGCCACGTGGGATTGGGCGGCCAGATTGTACACCTCGTCGGGGAGAATGGTGTCGAGCCAGCGACGGAGAGAGGAGGCGTCGGAAAGATCGGCGTAGTGGAGCTTCATGCGGGCCTTGTGGGTGTTGTGCGGGTCGATATAGATGTGGTTGATCCGCTGCGTGTTGAAATTGGACGACCGACGGATCAGCCCGTTAACCTCGTACCCCTTGTTGAGAAGGAACTCGGTCAGATAAGAACCGTCTTGGCCAGTTATGCCCGTGATCAGCGCTCTCTTGGGCTTAGCGTCGCCGCCATTCATTGTGGCGGATCCGGAATTATGTGTGTGATTGTCTGTCGCCATCGGTGACCGTTCCGACGGGGAAATGCCTGGGGAGAGTGTGACAGAGTGCCTGCCGAAATTTATAGGTCCGATGCGCGCAGAAATTCAGTCAGGCTCTCTGCGCGAATTAATTAATTAATACGACAATGTTTAATTATTGTACGTGCCCAAAGACGTGCGTTTCAATTTTTAGTTTTTTTTTTATATATAAATATTTTCATATTAGAACTTCGATTAAGGAAAGAGTTTCCCCACCTACATAATATTTTCTTTTTATTTGTAAAATAAGTAAAATATAAGTGATATTCACCTATTATAATAATAAATTATGTAAGTGTATGTTTACTTTTAGTAAATATCTTTTAAAAAAATAATAATCAAATTTATAACTTTTAACTTATAGCAAACATTTTACTATTAAATCACAACAAGGTTAAATGGTACTCTGCATAATATTTATTTCACCACATAAGCTGGAATTTTGTGAGATGAGATTCATAGCAATAGTTGCACGGCTATCAGAGATGGCTTGAGCACTGGCAAAGAAGAAAAACTTTTATGAAAATGACGTGGGAGCCCTTTTGATTTTTCTCTTTCTTTTCAATAATAGACAAAGCACACTGTGTTCATGATTTGTACAACTAGACTAACGTAATGTTCAGGTAATCAAATCTCGCTGTATCAAATTTATTAACAAAATTCATCATAATTCATTAAATATTACATATTTATCATCACAATTTATATATAAAATCCATTTGTAGCGAAAGTGTTATTGCTCAATGATTATGTTTTCTCCTCTCCCCCACCCTTGAAAGCATGAGTATTTTACTAATGAACTTCCAAAGGCCATGACAATCTACACTTTTGAGGGAGGTATGACTTATCCGTAAGCTACAAAAACAACATACACAACTATTGCACTTCCACTTATTTATTGCTCCCGTTTTATTTTCTTGGTCCAAAACAGAGAGACCACCGAGTGTGGCTATCCATAGTTAGATCCCACAAAAGCCTGAATCCTTTTTCCTTCCCTTCTCCACTCTCTCTATCCCACACGTTTACACAAGTATTGTTCTGGGCAATAAAACGCCAGAGATGTCTTCCAGCAATAAGCTAACAATCTGGGCAGGGGGGGGGCACTCAGATCATGGAGACCCCAGGTAGTACTCAAAGCCAAGTATGCCAAACAATCCGCTGCCCTATTCCCCTTCCTGTAAGCCTGCTGAATCTGCACTTCCCAGTCAAGAAGCTCTAGCAGGTCCATTAATGAGGTTTTGCAAGGGGAATTTAGTAGCTTCTAATGCTGCTCGTGAGTCAGCCCTTAGGATAACAAGACGAAGTAGCACTCTGTAAGCCCTGAGAGAGACCCTAAAGTTCAGCCTCATATGCTGTACATATGCCAATATTAAGTTGGAAGCCTCTCTCCCAGAGCCTGACCAATCCCTTGACCAATATGTAGCTTTCAACTAAATAATTCCTTCAATTTTCATTTAAAAAATGAAGTATTCAATATCTAAAATGTTCAAGTTGGACCAACCAAACCAAAATATCCAAGACCCAATGAGTCGGATGGATGCCAAGAGATCGAAGCCCAAGGGATTCCAAATGCCAATTGTAAGGCAAGTCTGACCCAGTAACTAGGCCTTCAAATTTATTGACAAATCTGATCATACAATTTTATGACACCACGACAATGCTGTCAATTTCTACGAGGGGCTTATATTTGTGAATTATTATTATTATTATTATTATTATTATTATTATTATTATTATTATTATTATTATTCGTTCGTAACACTTTCCGTTTTTCTCATGTTGAGAGAGGATTTTAAAGGATTTAAACATTCAAAATTTTTCATCATTGGTATTTAATTAATAGCCATTAACTTTCTGACGATTGAATTGCTCAAAAACTGATAGTAGTTTGATAGAGCTTCAAAAAAGGAATTAAATGCATTTCGATTGAACCTTTGTGGGGTTGGGATTTTTCTATAATATAATTTCAAGGATCATTCTTGATATACAAACAAATAAAAATATTTCTTTTTTGAAAAATGAACCTAAACAAATAAATTTACTATTTAAATGATAATAGAAAGTCATGAAATATTTTTTTATTATTTTAAAAAATATATATTATAAATATGTTGATCATCACATTTATTACTTTAAAATTAAATTTATTTATTTATTATTATTATTATTCTATTATTTTATAGAGAACTTCTCAATGCTCAGGCATCGACACTTTTTGATATATATTCTCGTCTATTAT
Organism: Kandelia obovata; assembly: GCA_021464305.1. Taxonomy (NCBI): domain Eukaryota; kingdom Viridiplantae; phylum Streptophyta; class Magnoliopsida; order Malpighiales; family Rhizophoraceae; genus Kandelia; species Kandelia obovata. The sequence continues at coordinate 9,276,449 of CM038473.1, forward strand.
GAAAAAGTAATAATAAAAAGATTCAAATTAAGAATAATGTAGAAAAAAAAAAAAACATATTAGATTACTCATTTGGTTAGTACTATAGCCGTTGATTTATTTTGAAGGAATATTCTTCATCCTTATCACGTTGACCGGGCCAATTGCCAGCTAAGCAGCTCCCAAAAATCCAAAGGTCGTATTTACGACACAATCAGACCATATAAATACCCACACAGTTGTGCAAAACCTTAGCGCCTTAGGAAAATAGAAAAAAAGGTAATAAAATTTACACGCAAGCAAGCAAACGCGCACGAGCGTCTCTAGGGTTATTCCTATCGCATCTCTGTCTGTCTTATAGGATCGCGTCTCTTCTTCTTCTTCTTCTTCTTCTTCTCGTCTGCTTCCGTTATGGCCGCGCGAGCGTAAGAATCAATTGAAATATTAGGGTTTGCTATTTCCTTGAATTAGATTAGACTGGGAACTACGCGGTTTTTCCAGATCTTTTTTTTTTTTTTTGTTGGGGGGAATCTGAGTAAAAGCGTTTTCAGTTGAGTGATAAAATTGATTGAGGGCAAAGCGATTCTGATCGTATGAAGCCAACGGGGAAATCGAATAGGGTTTCTTGGGCACCAGGTGTTAATCTTTGTCAGGTATAACGGCCATTCCTTTACATGGACTTCTTTTTTTTCTCTGATTTAATCCAATTTCTTGAACCATCTATCTGTTCCTTATTGCCTTGGGGATTCTTGTTTTCTTTTTCTTTTTTCTTTCTTTCTTTTTAGTTCTATGCCTTTTCTGCTCCCAATCGCTAACTTTAATTATATATATATATATATATATATATATTCTATCAATAATGGATTTAAAAAAATGTTGTTGTAATTAACGAATAATGAGATGATTTTACTTGGAATGTTGGGGTTCCGTTGGCCTTCATATTGTTTGTACGATTAACTCATCCGAAGAAGACGGGAAAAAAAGAAAAAGAAAAAGAAAAAACAATTTAGAGAGAAAGAGGAGTAACAAAAATAAATAATATTGCACAATTATTTATTGGCTTAAAAATAAAGACTTTAATGTATAATTGTTGGTAGCACGATTTAAGATTCTGATTCTCGGCACCAATATTCCACCGTTCAATTTATAGATCTCGAAGTGGATTGAATGGCGAGAATGGTGCCTACATATTTACTTTTTACATTGCCCGTGTGTGCGTGCATGTGCAAGTCGCTGTTCTCTTCAGTTGTGGCTGTCTTTGTGTCACAATTCCACCATGTCGCACACGGGAAATTTCATGCAATTCTTTTAATCCTGTCTTCCGTACTATAAATTGGGGATGGAAATATGAACTTAAATCCTCCCAAAAAGTGAATTATACTTTTTGAGAAAAAAAAAAAAAAAAGAAGAAGGAAATTTGGAACAAGGTTTAAAGATTGTCTAAACAAGAAATAAGAATTTTGTTTATATGATAATCTTGAAGATACTTATATCTAATAATAATCTAAGAAATTGGTAATTATTTTTATCTAAAAAAGTGGGTTTCTCCTAACCCTGAATAATGCATCAAGAAATTCTTCATAACTTTGACCTGGACTGTCCAGCTGAACATTTGTTTCAATTCTTACATTCACGATTCAAAGGCAGAGTTGAAGGTGAAGGGGGGAGAGGGGACGCGGACTTTTACATTTGAAAGCATTGGACTCAATTATTAGACTCAATGATACTAGATGAATCCTAATGATAATTAAACTCTTCCCAGCTGTATGGCTACGCATTGAGTTTATATGTTGAAATCTCACTGAGATTTTATTTGACACCGTGTAGTTCATGCCCGCTAGTTACCTATTGTTGTTGACCCCTTTCTATTTTTATATAGGTGAGGCTGTTCGAAACTGAGGATTGTCCTTCAAAAATCTGTACACAAGTCCAAAATCACTTTCAGAAAAAACCATTGTGGGGATTGCAGCATGCAAATCATGAGGAATTTAGTGACCTCCCCCCTGGCTTTGAGGACAGTCACCATTTGTATTCATCTAAGGAGAAAATAGTCAGCATCCCTGTGATTAAATGGAAGTGTCCTCCCAAGGTAAGCAGATAACTTCCTCTCCTCCCTTTCAGTATTTTCATCCATCTCCGGTTTTTTGGTTCTTATGGGTGGTTTCTGATCGGGAAAATTTTCAAGATTACAAGATTTACAGATGATTACTTTTGTCACCTTGAACAGTTTGTTATCAGCTGCAGCTGGCATGTTGCTGCTGGCGAGCAAAGCCAGGAGGCAGAGACTCAACGACTGAGGGAGATGAGAGTGCTTGAAGCAGTTTACCCAAGACTTTCTGACATACCTGCTAGGTAAAAATCATCTAAATTTATGTTATTGTATATTTACTATTTTATTTTATTTTTTTAACAATTTTCATTTAATTGAAACTCACATCTATTTTTATACAGCCCATCTGTTTCTTTCGAAACCCAAGGCAAGAATTATGATGATAGCCTTACACCTATAGTCCCTCTCACTCCTATCGAAGAAGAGGAAGTTGCAGATACGGCTTCTAATTTGTTGTCATCTGAAACCCCTCCCATTAGCTCCCAGCTACCGGCATTTAAGCATTCTCTGCTGTCTTCTGGATCCCTAAACTCTTCATCACTTAAGACCCCTACTTTGGAGCAGCTTTCCACTGAAATACCAGTGCCTGGAAACTTTCCTGATACAAGTGCTGATCTAATTACAGCTGCTTCTGCTGCACTAGCTGCCATTATGTACAGCAGAGAGGAGGGAAGCTTGATTGACTCCGAGTTGCTGGTCAAAATTTTTAGTGACCCAAAAATGATTCAGAAACTTATGACTGAGAATCAGGCACCCAACCCTGTGGCAAGCATGCCAGTCTATGCAACACAGCCTACCGCTAGACCAATGCACTGTCCATCTAGCGAGATTGGATCTATATCAGAGCCTGAAATGAGATTGACTTCTGAACCCTGCCCAAAACCCGACATGCTTGTGGCACCATTGCCTACCAATGGAGACTTGCAGCATATGTCTAGTGAGGTGCTGCCAGCAGCAACTAGATCGCATGCACATCCAGAAACTAATCCAGTGTCTGGGCTGAAGCGATCAGCTTCATCAATTTCTATGCTAAAACCAGAACCCATCAAGGTCTCAGCTTCTATGCCTATAGTTGAAAACTTGTATTCCCAGTCTTTGCACATCCAAACCTCATCGATTTCTATCACTAAGGCGCCAAATGCATGTCAAAACTGTTCTCTTGGAGCCATGAGACCCGATCCCCTTAACAATTGGGTGCCAACTCTTACAGGTATGCCAACCAATCCAAATTCTCTTACACAAATTTATTCTGGAGCCATGAGAACCAATCCTGTGAAGGATGTCAACTACATTAAGAACCTGATTAGAGAACATGGTATTGAAAAGCCAGAGGTGCAGGACCGAAGTATGCTACTAAACATAAATCATCCAAGTATCTCGTTACAAAACAATAAAACGAGAGAAGTGAAAACCAAGTTTCAGAAACCCTGCATGTACTTTAAAAGCTCGAGGGGATGCCGAAATGGCACCAATTGTCCTTACCAGCATGATTTGACATTTCAACTGCAAAATGGTAGCGCAAAGAGAATGAAGCTAGGTACAGAAATTGCTGGGTGAACATAAACATGGGGGGTAACTTTTTTGCGCTAAGTGTCTATGGTAGGAGAGGGCATGAAAGTTGGTAGATATGTGTCAGCATTTCATCCCATTAGATCTTGTTCGGGGTTCAGATTTCAGAAGTACAAAATCACTTTATAAGCTGACACTCTTTAGATAGGAAAGTTAAGAAATTTTCAGCTAGATATTATTGAAATCATTTTGATGCAGTTCTGGGCAGGGAAAATGGTGCCTGTCGGTCTCATCCTTGGCTCACATAATTCTTTGCAAAATAATTTCGTTTATGATTAATTTTTTGGACACTTGGGAACAAAATGGAAGGCCAATGTTTATAATAACTATTAAAGTCGTAATCCATAGAATTTTGGATTATAAATCAAAATGAAAAATAAAAATTATGTATAAAGCCTGAAATATGGCTAATTAATTGTTGGTTGATGAACTTTTTACAACATGATAAGTTAAAGCATAAGTAGGAATCTCCCAAAAAGGGTTTAAAAAAATATAGACGGGAGTTCACGCTGGAATATAAAAACACAACAGATTGAATTGAGTAAAAGTTAATCAACTTGAAAATCCGCTTCAAAAAACATGGTCATGGACAATTTGGATAATGGATAAATGGATGTCACATATTCTTTTTCCACTCAAAAGTACTCGGTTAACATGAGATGTTCTCACACGAAATTAAACACATCCATTTGTCCTTATAGCCGACAATATTGTCCCCATTTATCTGGAAGAAACAGAGGCTTGAACTCCTGGTAATTTTATGCTCGCTAAAGAGAGATTGTAGAAGCATTTACTGAATCAGATGCAAAACATTTACAAAACATGGCCCTATCACATAAATATGACTTTCCTCGGCACACACACAGAGAGAGAGAGAGAGAGAGAGAGGATGTAATATATTTTTTATTTTATTATAATGTGGAATTAAAGGGAAAAACACTTTGACAAAGTTTTTTAAAGATATTTCCGAGCACACCAGTCAGACCAATGGTGGGGGGCAATGCATCAATGAGTCAAAACCAACAAAAGATGGAGGTGTCAGCATATCAACCATAAAGCAAACCAATCTTTGGATACTTCAATCTGATTGCAAAAAGTACATAAACTTCAACGGATATTTCCAAAGCTTCATCATAATCAACCAGTTCTCATGATGATATGGACACCACTATCAGTATCCACAATGTCACTAATCTCACCGACCTTGAGAGCATATGTTGTTTCTTCAAAAGGCTTCTGCATCTGGCCACGACCAAATGGACCTGTAATTATACTTGCAATAAAGCTCCATTTAGACTAATGCATGCAATCATACGATGAAATAAATGCTATATAAAAACCAAAATCATTTGAATCAAATCCCAGTAACAGAACCAGAAATTTTTTACATTAACATATATCCAGAGCAGATGCGGATAATAACAAATGTTCTTTTGCCAATAATTCCTGGGCACATTCATAGAGCTTGTAAAGGAAGCATAGGAAATGATTCTGGGGATTCAATTCAAAGAAAGATTATCTAGGCTATGATCAACAAAAAGGAAGAAAAAAAAAAAGGACAGAAGAAAGAGTAGGAGATTTTCTGGTCCAGGTTCTGCTTACTTCGGGCATATGGGGGGAATTTGGGGTACAGGGTAGATGGCAGGAGGTAAGGCTTGGAAGATGCCATCAAGGTTCATGGAGCAGGTTTCAATATCATGTAAGAATTAGGATACGTGGAGAAAAATATAATTACCAGAAAAGACTAAGGGACAGATGTATGCACCATCAAAGAAAAAACTTGTCACCAATGACGGCATTGTGCACTTTGCAGATATTTATAACCAAGTACCTATCCAGTTGCTATTTTCCTGGTTTCTGAACTAACCAGTCCCTATTCAAATTTGCCAATGTAATGACACCTGCTCACACTCTATGCTGTGAGCCCTTGACTTGTGAGAGACATTCTAGAAAAATTACAGAATCTGACTTCTTCAAAGCTGTGTTGACAGAAGGGCTTAAATAAGAAAAGAACAAGCATAATTAACCAACAGAAAGACAGAGCCCCCTTGTCAAAGAAACTATAGCAGCTGAAACAACATGTATCCAACCCAGAACCTAGTGGGAAGCAAAACGAAAAGGCAACCCAGATTCTCATAAATCAAACCAATTCTTTTTCTGCCTTAAAAGAATACAACAAATACATCATACCTCAGCTGCGGGAAGAAAGAAATTCAAAAGTAGTTTGAACAAGGAATTGAACACAAGCCACTTCAGTACATAGCAAGCTGAAAATATTCTTCTATTACAAGGAATTGAGCACAATGTTGGGCTTTGCAACTAGTTAATAAAAAAGGCTAAATCCTGAGCTAATAGTAATGCTACTGCCGAAGCACACATCAAATCTTAATGATCACTATCTAACTATAATAGCCGAAACTTAACAAATAGAACCTAAAATCAGAAAACCTATAAACTAGCATTCCCATAGAGGAAGATATCGAAGTTGCAAACTATCATAGAGCAATTATAGGGTTCTATGAGCTGAGTGAGGCTAAGCTGAGTATGTCAATTCTTTTACACATTGCAAACAGCACATTTTTATTTTTATTTTGTTTCTCAAACCGCTCTCTGAGATTTCAGTATTAAATTAAGAGGGAAAGTAATAAAATTGAAGAGGAACTAACCGAGGTCGCCGCCGCGCTTGGCGGAGCTGCAATCGGAGTAGCGAGATGCGATATCCTCGAACTTGGCCTTGCCGGAGACGATGTCGTCCCGGATGTCTTTGAGCTGGGAGACGGCGCTGTCTCTGGTGGTGTTCATGATGACGCGACCTTCCGGATCCTTCCACGACGCCTTTCTTCTAGAACCTTGGTGCTTTATTAGTATGTGCGATGCCCTCACCTGATTTGACGACGCCATTTTCGATCTCTTCTTGCCCTTTTCCTTTTCCCTTTCTCTTTCTCTCTCTTTCGCAGACGGTCGATCTACCGACGAGATCGATTCCTTCTTTCTCTTTCTAATCGAATCTATTTTCGCACTTTTTCGATTCCGATTCCGATTGTCGTTCTAAGATACTGATCTATCAGCGAGACTGGAGAGAGCACGATTGTGATGATATATCATTTTACTTGCGTTGCGTCCTACCATTACCATCTTAAACGAACCAACCACGTAGTGACACGTTAGCAAATTATATCGTTGCATGTTTTTAAAACGACACCGCTACGGTGATCGTCAATCAAATTGTATTATTTACTCTCTCCAACCCTAACGCTTGACTCTCTTCTGTGTCCTCATTCGCCGCCTGCAGAGGGAGAGAGGGAGAGAGAAAAGAGATGGGTCGGGTCATCCGAGCTCAGCGTAAGGGTGCCGGGTCGGTTTTCAAATCCCACACCCACCACAGGAAGGGTCCGGCCCGATTCCGGTCGCTCGACTTCGGCGAGCGGAACGGCTACCTCAAGGGAGTAATTACGGAGATCATCCACGACCCGGGCCGCGGTGCCCCGCTTGCTCGGGTTGGTTTCCGCCACCCGTTCCGGTACAAGAAGCAGAAGGAGCTGTTCATAGCTGCGGAGGGCATGTACACGGGGCAGTTCGTGTACTGCGGCAAGAAGGCCACGCTCGTGGTCGGCAACGTCTTGCCCCTCAGATCCATCCCTGAAGGAGCTGTGGTCTGCAACGTGGAGCATCACGTCGGTGATCGCGGTGTCTTCGCTAGGTGTTCTGGTGATTATGCCATTGTTATTAGCCATAATCCAGATAATGATACTACCAGGTGCCGCCACGAACGACCTTTTATTCTTACGCTTATTATTATCATTATTTTGCATAAATATCTATTAACATGTTATGCAATACCGTATTATCTCATGCAAGCGTTTAAGTTATCTGCTTTTGTGTTAGTTGAATGTTAATTTGAGTTGAAAGCTGTTCTGTAGTGAATAAAAGTGAGAGAAAAAAATCCGCAGCTATTGATATAAACAATATTGTTCAGAGTTTGTCCGCTTCTAATTGAGTTTTTTAGCTCTAAATAAATGGATGTCAATTGTTTGAATAAACTCATAAAAGTACGCCCAATGGATCTGGAAGTTGCTTTTTGAAAATTTAGGCTCAAGCTAAATGTTTCCATTGTTTCTATTCCAAGTGAACCCCTGGTTAAACCCGAAGAGAGGGCCATTGAACAGTAATAGCTATAAGGGGAAGAAAAGGTTGGTCGGTCAGTCAAAGGAAAGGGTAGGTCCTGGATCAATTTGATCGCATGCTTGTTGACTGAATTCTTTTTATGTTGCCATTTTTTCAATTTCCGCTGTGTCCGGTCTCCCTATGAAGTCTGGGTGGATCCTCAAAAGTAAGTAAAGAGAATGGGGAAAGAAGTCTAGTGCTAGTTTTTTACTGAAATTTCTTTAACTAACTTTCATTTTTGACTGGTTTCTCTGTTCTGTTATTTGGATTGAAAGAAGGACAAAACTTCTCTTTCTTCCCCTTCGTTCCTTTTTACTTCTTTGATAAATTCCAGTTTTTGTGCATAGCATGTCGATGAATTTACCCAACCTTTTTTTTTTAACCCCTCTTTTCAGTGAAGTTATATCAGCTAATATTTGAATTAATCATCACAGGATCAAGCTTCCATCTGGTTCAAAGAAGATTGTTCCAAGTGGTTGCCGTGCAATGATAGGGCAAGTTGCAGGTGGAGGTAGGACTGAGAAGCCCCTCCTGAAGGCTGGTAATGCCTACCACAAGTACAGAGTGAAGAGGAATTGCTGGCCTAGGGTACGTGGTGTGGCAATGAACCCAGTTGAGCATCCTCATGGAGGAGGTAATCACCAGCACATTGGACATGCGAGCACGGTCAGGCGTGATGCCCCTCCTGGGCAGAAGGTTGGTCTCATTGCTGCGAGGAGGACTGGTCGTCTTAGAGGACAAGCTGCTGCAACTGCTGCCAAGGCTGATTAGAGTGCTTAGTGAGAGTTGCTATTCCATTATTTTCCTTTGGTTTTGGACCGTCGCTCAATAACCCGGTAAAATTGGAGTTTTACTTTTGTTTTCGTTTCATGGATAATACATTTTAATATAATTTTTTCAAAATTAAGTGTCATTGCATTTTCATTTTGATATATGATGTGCATTAGTATATTATCATGCAAATTAGAAAATGTGTTGTCAAATGGAATGGAGGCGTACGTCCTGTCTTTGTTTAAACCAGGAAGATGGGTAGACCAGCCACCTTCATTGTTAACATCTACATCCAAATGATCTGTAAATTAGAAAATGTGCGTTTCAAGTGTCAAACTAAAATGGTAAGCTAATACGGGTCATGGACTGTTGGTTGTGGGTCATTTTGCTTCACTGATTCTAATTGACATCAATTGGATTGGCCAGAGAATGAATGTATTTGCTGCTGCTTTCGATTTGTTTCAACCCACAGCCAAATTGGGAGTTTAAAGTTAAATATTTTTAAAAAATATATATATATAAAAAAATATTGGGACGCCTAAATATTAATTATTTCAATAAATAATTTTAGTAAATATTATAGTCGTTTATCTTAGGGAAGAATTGTATCTAGGTCTACTTGAGGTCCGCTTTAGAGGCCCTCACCAAGAGGCCTTCGGGCGTCCATCCTCAGGCCAATGTACTTAAATGGGTGCAGAGAGCTATTGAGGTGGGATTGAGAGATTCCCAACTCTCAATTTCTCCAATCTTTTTGTCTTTTTTTTTTTTGGGGGGGGGGGGCTTCTCTCCTCTCTTTCTCTCTCGCGTCCCTTGGGCCTTTTGCCTTCGTCGCCGGAGATTATTTCTCCAGTCTTAAACCACCCCCAATTTCCCTTTCTATAGTTGTTCTTGCGGTCGCCGGAGTTCAAGAAATCTGTGGATTTTTCCTTCAACAATGAATGCAAGGAAGCCTGGAAAAGTGATGGATAGACAAAAAGACGTTAAGGGAAGTTGTATTTATTCAAGAGTTCGAACAGCTAGAGCCTAGCAGTTTTACAGGGTATCGAGGTAAGTATATCGGAGGCTTCCCAAACAATCTCACCACGCCTTCAATTATTATATCAGCCACTCTGTCAATTAAATTTTGGAATTTTATTCGGAATATATTTCAAAAAGATTAAAAATTTAAAATTTTATTTTTAAAATTTTAGTGTCTAATCTTTTTTTTTTTATAAAAAAAAAAACAATAAAAAAATATGTCAGATGCTGAAACCAAAAAAGGTGCCACCTGTTTTGCAATCAATCAATATCACCTACAAGCACGTACGTTCTCATTGTCGCCATCCCAGGTAGGCTATCGTGCCACAAAATATGTTATGTGATTGAACTGAATGAATAATTCTAAGACAATTACTTATCAATAACAAATTCTAAGACGATAATGTTATGTGTCCCTGAAGTCAGTGGTTTAAGTAAGCCAATGCGCTTCAAAATGGACGGTGAAAGCCGATCAACATTGAGGGGATGCGTGTCCATTTGAATCCATTTTCAATATGGACGTTTGTGCATGTCGTCTTTCTTTTTCATCTGAAAAAGAAGAAAATTTAGTAAAAATGACTGTTGGTGAGACAAATTACAGAAGCAAACTCTATTTTCCTTCGTCCTGCACATCAAGTCATAGTACAATGCCAGTGAGTAATCAGACATCGAACCTAACCCATATTTAAGAAAGATTAATATGGGAAAGAAATGAGCGTTGTTAATCAAATTGAGAAAAGAAGAAAAAAGAAAGACTCGGAAACTGAAATTCAAAGTTACGCACACTTTAACAATTATATATATGTGTGTGTGTGTGTGTGTGTGTGTGTGTGTGTGTGTGTGTGTGTGTGTGTGTGTGTGTGTAAAGAGGATGATGAGACAGTCGGGAGCTCGTGATGAGTTCATCTTTATATTAGTTTTTTCAATGAATACAACCGGCTGTCTATATATATAATATTAGTTCATCTAGGTGGTGATTATACATATAACTAGGCCAAGCATTAATGAAATTTGGTCAGGGTTACAAAACATGAACAACACGGAAGACTTGATTCATTGTTAATACTAGAGGCATGGCATGCATGGCACTAACATTATTTACCTTGAATTTATTGTCTTAAGGTCGCCGTCAGAGAGCGGAAGACGACTTCTTCACAGGGAATGGTTAGGCCCATGTCATGCTTGAAGCCATATTCCTCTTCAGCTCTTTGAAGCAAGTTTTGAAAGTCCGGGTGGTACAGCCATGATATTGGAACAATGTATCTGCTTCTATTCTCTCCAACATAGACCGCAAAATGGCCTTGCGGCACATCATCGGGGAGGCCTTCTTGGTCGTAGCCATGTCTCTTTCCAAAACTGGAGCATCTTTTGAGAATTTGCTTGATAACTGCTGTTTGAGGAAGCTTCTTTGATTTCCTCTTAGCCATCTGCTTGAAAGAAACTTGTGCTCCAATTTGGAGCCTTTTTTTTCTTTTCCTTTTTTTTTTTTTTTTTTTTCTTCACTCTCTTAGTATAGAGATAGCCTGTGGTGTGGCTAAAAAGAAGAGAAGTGTGCAAATGATGGAAAGGAATTGAATGGGGGTAAAGGGGGTATTTATAGGGAGAGAGTATAGCAAAATGTTGGTGTTCTTATCTGAAAATGAAAATGAATTGTTGGAAATAATATATTATAAATGTATGAAAAAAAAAAAAAAAAAAAAAAAGCCATGTGCTATGCGAGGATAAAAGCAGAAGAGAAAATGTGTTTAATTTGAAGGCGGCAGCCGTATGTACACCGGGGCATTGGAGTTTCCTACACACATTAAGGCTTGCCCTACACTGTTGCCTCCTCCAGTGAGACCGAAGGGACCATTTTTTTCTGAGTCTTCCCCTCTCAAAGTTTCCTAAACATTTTGTCTCTATTCTACCGATGGAACTTATTCCTAATTATTATGAAGTTCTGAAATATCATTCCTTCACAAAAGTTTTGCCCATCAACGGTCCCAGATATTCCGCTTAACTCAATGTACGTGCTCAATTTTTGCACTTAACCAGTATTCATTATCCAATGCCACAAAACGTTGGGGGATTTCATATTACCACACAATCAAGATTCATTAATAAAAATAATAAATAAATTAAATCACCATGCTTTATGTAAGCAATGATAATGCATTTAATTTTATATTTGAAAAAAAAGTTTAACATTTTTGAATTAAAATTTAGATGTCAATTCTAATCTCTATTATTAACACAATGAATACGTTAAATATGTCTTAGTTTATTAATTAATTAATTTTAATTTTAGATATATCAAGAATTAATGGTTCGTCCAATCGTATTATTTTTGTAAATCTATTAAGAACATTGCTCAGACCCCGCAGGATTGGAGTCCTTACTTTGATTATGCAATGTATTGCCCCCTTGCATTTGCGCGTGCAGTGTATAATCGAGCCATGGATTTGAAGGTTGCTTCCGACTTCTCTAAAACGATGCCTCTTCAGCCCTTTTCCCCATCTAGATTATTGCAAACCAAAAGGTTTACTACGAAAACAAGCAACCTCGTCTTCGTCTTTGCAACAATTGCTCGTATTCTTCCTGGTTAGCCTTTTTGGTCTTGCCATGCACCCCCATGTTCGTCACTTGAAGAAGCAAGTTGATCCATAGTACAAAGGGTAACTTGTGGATTATTTTTAATAATATTGTTTTCCAAAAAAATAAAAAATAAAGACTAGTAATAATTATAATAGTTAGTAAGTGGTTAAGCTCATCACTTTTATTGACCAATTTTCGGTTCTCAAGCGAAACACTAAATTTGTTTGTGAATTCTTTAATAGCATACATGATTTTTCTTTTTTGTTTGTTAATAGTATTGAATGGATGAGTTATTTTCAGTGAACCGACAAAAAATAAACAAAAGAAAAAAGAAATTTTTATAATTCATTCAAAATGAATTATAGTACACAATTGCTAAAAAAAATAAAAAAAATAAAAAGAAAGAGGGAGGGAGAAAACTAGATGGCATGATCATGTGATGCAAGTAATAATTTCCACAGTATCATTGGCAAAACCATATCCAGCTCGGATCGCAAAAATGGCGTACAGCTAACTAGTTAATAATATTAGCTTCCATTTGTAGTGTTATGGAAGGGACACTACCTCCTCAAGAACTTCTTGATTCTAGATTCAAGTTTAACTCTAGCATTGCAATCTTCTTCTTTTTTTTTTTTTTCTTGGTCCCTGAAAAAAGAGAGAAAGGCAGGATTCTTCTATTCTAGTTAGATAAATACTGATCCAAGGTGCTGAAGGCTAAGACATGACTACAGTAGAAATGTGAACCTTTTAATCTCCAGCAGGCTACCAAAATGCGTTGTCAAGCCTGGAGCCATGTGCCTAGCTTAATCAACCCCACATACATGACTGCACAGGAAAATGAGGCAAGCAAACCTTTATTCCTCACAAAACATAAGTAACAACCCGGAGTCTGTGGATCTTGTCGAAACGGCCACAACCAAGCACAGAAAACTACAAAAAAAATAAATAAATAATAGCCAATCACTGTCACTGAAGAGGCAGAAAAAAATCATCACTGACAATCAACAAGCATTTCCAAGAACAAGGTGAAGATGGCGATGGCGACTGTTTCCAAATGATTACCATGTGACGGCCGTGTTACTCTTGTCCACAGAAATCTTAATGGAACAAATCAGTTATGCAGTGCAATGCAATACAAACATTTTTTGTGAACGGTATTTGTTGTGATCAATGTGAATTATTGAGGAAAATCTTTCTCCTCTCCCTCCCATTAGGCAAGTCAGCCTGCTTATGTAATCTAATTACTCAGATTGGCCGTGAAGCCTCATACATTTTTGGACAGAGATGCCCGACTTTCCCCTATGCTTATGGTATAGTGACTGAGACCATACGGATCCATTGACTCGTGGGTCTAAACTAATAAGGCAAGAAGATTGTGGTCAAGATAGGAGAGCAAGGATCAATCCTTTTTTTATGGAAGAGGATCAATCCATTTTGAACAAAGCATTCTGTTGGTTGGGATGGAGACAAGAACATCTAAGCCAACTGCATATGACTTAATTCCCTCAAGGAAAACTTCCCCTACTTGATCCTATTCCTCAGTGTCAAAAGTTAACATCCAGTTTCCCTTCAAGCATTTTGTGGTCAAGAATGTGCTCCACAAACCATCTACTATTAATAAATTTTCCCTGTTATACAGAAGTTGAAATTAGTTCTAGAAAACCTACAAAAAGAAAATCTAGATGCTATTCACATGTTCCTTAACATCTCATTGCCACAGCTCGTCTTCCGCAATTGGACTGTCATAAATCCAAAACTCCTGTTCATAAATCCAGACCACAACCAGTTTCAGGGGTGAGGCAACCCGTCAAACACACTTTTCTCAGCTTTACAATATGTGCTTGCACCAAATAATATTTCACATACCATCAGAAAACATGATGGAGAAAAATATGCAGACCAGTGAAGTTTAACCAGAAAACATAGAAGCAAGTCTTTGAACTCTTAAATTCCTCATTTTTCTTCTTTGATGACTGCCCCAGAAACAAAGAATGATAGTATTCCCATAAAAAAAGAATCAAGGTTACAAATTGGAACACAAAATAGCAAATGCTGATGCAGTTGGGTCAATAATCAATACCATAAGCAATTGGAAAGGTCTTGTAGAGTACACCACAACATATGAATTTACATCTCATACTGTAATCTCTTCTCCAGTTATGAAGGCAATTGGGTATCAGAATTTTGACTCCTCTAGAACAATCAATGTGGAATGTCATAGGAACCTGGCCTTTTAACATGTTTGCCTTTGAAAATCAAGCAAAATAAATAATGTGACAGAAAGCAGCAGAGAGACACCTGATGACAGCTATCTACAGAATCCAGTAGGAAATGCTTAAGATCATATATTTAGTCAATGGTTCCTGATTTTCTCAGAGGCAGATGAGCTTTTGAGGCTTGCTGGAGCTCATCAGCTGCTAAGATGTCTTGGTTCCTCATAGTTATTTGTTAGTGTTCATTGTATATTCCATGACAACAGGTTATTTTGGTTGACTGAGAACTGTCATCATCAGGGTACATCCTCAAAGTGTAGTAACAGCAAAATTGAACTTACATTATCAATTGATCTCCTATCCCCAAGGCAAGTAAAGGCAGTAGCAATGTGAACCTAACCACTCACATGTCCAGTCTAACGACTTATCTCAGACATTGCAGTGGAAGAACAGAGTGATGCCAATTTCAAATTCACCCCAATTGCATGTTGAGAACAAAGGAAGTGATTCAATAACTCAGGTAGGACTAAGACTGCAATGCAATTGGAGCACAACTCACACTATCCAAGATCCTTGTTTGTTGCCCCACCTATGTAGACTGTCCATTTATGTGACTGAATCCTGAATAATGTAGAAAAGCAAACAGTGACAGAGCAAGATAGGCGGTGGATTTGCCATGACAGATGCAAGATATGTTGCAAAATATTATTCACAACAAAAGGGAATAGAGAGCTTTTCCATGTCAGGATCAAGAAGTCTGCAAGTGGTAATTTAGCACCCATAATGAACTTGGCTATTGGGTTTTAAGGGTGAGAATTTTGCAAGATGAACCCCAAGAACCACTTTTTGCAACCAACCCCCCCAAAAAAAAAAATCAAAGGTCAACAAGAAAAATTAGTGCATGGTACCAGAGATAAGAACAGATCAAGAAACAAATTCCCCAGATTCTACTGAACAAGAAATAAGACAATAAACTAATGTTGAGAGCTAGATTTGGATATAAGCGGCAAACAAAAGCAGAGCCTGGAAATTATAACCCGATGTTAATTGGAAGGAAAAAATTTGAATTTCATTTTTTACCACAAGAGCAGAGTGACCAAATAATTTAATGAAAGTACAATATTTCAAGTCACTTGCAATCATAGCAGACATTAGAAACAATTTTCCCATTTGAGCTGAACCAAGTATGGGGCAAGTATTTAAATTCTTTCTTTGCAATAGAAGCAAGAGAAAATTTTTAAAAATCAGGAAGAAATACAGAACAAATTTTTTAAAACATCAAGACACAAACTTGAGGCTGCATCAAGCAAACTTATTGCTAGCAATCCAGAATCAACAGCCCTACCAAGTATGTGTTATAAGTGATATGCTAATTACAGCTTCTTATGGCAAGAATCAGTACGCAATATAGCTTAAGAGTGCTACATCATATGTCAAGAGAATCTAACCTGCAAGCCACTGTGATTATCACTTTCAAGGACTATTCAGTGTCAAAACAAGCATCATATGCTGCTTTAATCACATTGCCTTGAGCATTCTGCACAATGCTACAAGAAAATATAATTATCTTATCACAAATCACAATCATTAAAGTTAAGAGTAACTTGCCTTCAATAGCATAGTCTCTAGTTCCAAAGATCCAGTCAGTGTTCAGTCTGATGGAGTGGCTAACATCACAACCAAGAGGTGTCAAAAACTTAAATTGCTGTTGAACAACTAAAGGACAATATGTTCAATTACACTCCTGCAATAACACTTTGTTTAAGACTTAACAAATATGTTGCAGAATTCGGTAAACCAATTGATGAATAGCATTAGGAGCATAAAAAATTGAACATTTTAATAATCCATGTTTAATGAATACACAAAATCAAATGCATGAATATCAATAATAATAATAATAATAATAAAGGCAAAGTTTATTATCACAGCTGAGAACATCAAATGCATGAGAACATTTATCAAACATTTTAATAATCCATGTTTAATGAATGCATGAATATCAACAAAAAAGAAAAAAGTAAAGTTTATTGTAAATAATTCATCACAGCCAAGAAAATCCACATTAATTAGATAAAATTTGACTGGAACATTATTCCACTGGCCAAGAGATAGAGATTAAATTCAGTGAAATCTACAACAGATCAAACAATATGACAAGTTAATTTTTCACAAATCCATTCTGTACCATATCCATCTTAAAGGACTAGTGATAGATAACAAGACAGATATTACAGATGACAGAAAACATAGCATCACAGGTATAGCACAATGTGGAAGAAAAATACCTGCAGAACACCAGCTGCTTCTCTGCTGATAAAAGGATCAGAAACATGTGATGCCCAGAAATTAAGAATTCCAAGGGAGATAGTGGACTCACTCAATTCAGATACTTCATGACCTGCAATTTGCAATAAGAAAACACATCCCTACGAGTATAACATAATGCTGAAGCTAAATACCTGCAGAACACCAACTGCATCTATGCTGACAAAAAGATCAGAAACAAATGACGTCCAGAAAATAAGAATTCCAGGAGATAGTGGACGAACTTGATTCAAAAGTTTCATAGCCTGTGATTTGCAATGTCAATACCAAGACAGAAGTCATCTGCAAAAAAAAAAAAAAAACACTGAGAAGGAAACAGGCAAGGAAGTGGAATTGCCTCGGGCTGCATAAATAACCACATCGACGTGCCATAATTGCAGCTTACAGTGTTTCAAGTACAGGTCTAAAGTTTCATCAGATGCCTATTAACCATAATCACATGGTAGTTCACCAATGTAGGTTTAATAATAATTTTAAAGAAATTAACCTTGCAAACATTACTTAATGAAGAATATCTAAAAGTGATATAATTCACCACATTATTTGAGGATGAATGAATTCTTGATTGACTTCAAACTTTCATGAATAGCCATGGGGGCCAATAAAGCTACCAATTGTAAGATTTGAACATCTTTGATAGGTAATGTATGCTTCACAGAACAAATATCTAAGCTCACATACTCATGCCAACTGCCTCGATGACAGCAGGAAGAAAATGCTCAACTCCATTGCTGATCTGCCAAACATTGGAAGGATTGCTAAAAATGGTCGAAAAACAGACAACCATCAGGAAACCAAGGGAATATCAATTCACTTACCAAAAAGGTGAATGTGTAACAAATGTAAATTGACAACGATAAAGTAATGGATCAACATAAAAAAGTGAATAAAAAAAACTGAAAAAAGGATTTTTTTTCTAATGTGTTTAGTGACCAATTGCTCTGCAAGGTTCTCAACCTTGAAGCTAATAAGTCCCCAACCTGCAAACAACATTAGTTATTTAGAGAAAAACTATAGTATTATGAACAAAGAGATATGAAAAACTCTTCTTCATGCAATTAATCCAATAAAGAAGCCAAAGCATACTGTATACCCTCCTTTATCTGCAAAGAATAAGAGAAAGATTCAAATGAGCAAATTTCAATAAAACAAGTGGAATGATATCAAACTAGACCCTTCCAAGAGGATCTAAGCAACATAAAATAACAAATGTAGGTTATAAGTTTAGAGAAAGAAAAGAAGAATGGAGCCAAAATTTAGATTTTCCAAGAAACCATTCCACTTAAAAGGCTAGAAGCATCAACAAGCCAGACTCACTTGGGCCCAAAGCATGAACAAACTAGAAATTCATTATTAAATATGAGGGCAAGGCAGTGTGATTTGAACTCATAATTACTCGGTTATAAAGGTTCTGATACCATATCAAAAAACCATTCCACCTAAAAGCTTAGGCTATTAGGTGAAGTCTATAATATAAATCACATATCATACTTCAATAAGATTTAATGCCATTAGACAAGGTGGATTAAACTGAAATAAAATTTTATTTCAGACCATGGCAATGCTCAATTCTGTGAAGATCAAGAAAAAAAAAATACAAATATACGAAGAATAAGTGGAAACATGTAAATCTGTATCAAAATAAGAATGTAAGCATGTAATTGATTCCTTGCTCCCTCTAAATCTGCCTTCTCTCTCTCTCTCTCTCTCCCCCTCTCCCTCTCCTTCCCCCAATGCCATTATACATTTAAACTGTTGCAAAGATTGGACCAAAAGCCTTAGGAGAAAGTAAATAGTGTTCACTGACTCATCAAGCATGTTTGTGTATAGAATGTCAAGCATTAGAAATGGCAAATGAAAAAGATTCCCAAATAACTAGCACGAAAGCAAGATAGCTTGCTGGAAGCAAAACCATAAAATTTCTTCCCATGAAAAAGGACAGAAAACAACTATAGAGAAAGTGGAAAAAGGCTGCATTTCTATACTTGACAACAACCCAAAAAAAAAAACAGAGAAAGGTAAAATTTTAGTTAGAAAATAACATATTATGCGTAAAAGTTCTCACCATATAACAAGATTTCATGACTATTATTTAAACTAAGAAAAAACTTATCCAACAAAAATATACAGGTTACGGTTCCTATGCATACCTTTTTGAAATCCCCTAACATCAAAATGTGTTCAGTTATTGAAACACACTTATAATAAACTTGGATTTCAAGAAAGAGAAAGCCCCCCCTCCTCTCTCAATCCGTTATCATTGGTATTAAAGATTGATTCTTTACAAATCTAATAAGAGAGAGAAAGCAAGAGAGAGAGTTGCTCCCAAGATTGTGAAGCGAAACTGAAATTCCTATCTTCAACCGAAAAAAAAATAGCAAAAGAAGAAATGGGTGTGACTAAACAAGTAAGAAAAAGGACTTATCAAAAAAAAAAAAAGAAAAAAAAGAAAAAGAAAGAGTCAAAACCTGATCCCAAATTCAAGAAAAGATATAAAGGATATTTTATAAAACAAGCACAGAGTCAAGAAATCCTGCTGTCAAAAAACAAAATCAAGAAACAGAAAGTCTTAAATTCAAATTTCCTTATTACAGAGCGATTAAGAGAGTGCCTCCGTGCGAGTTAAAAAAGAAGAAGAAGAAGAAGAAAGAAATAGAATTATAAAACATTAACTTAAAAAAAGAAAATCTAATATGCGAACCACAGCCAAACTCTGTTCTCCTTTTCATCTCGTCTAACAAGAAACTTAAAGAATTCAACAGTTCCCAATTCCTCCGACGCCCTAAACTGGACCGTCATTTGCACAACTCTCGAGATCGTTGAATCTTGATTGATTCTTCATAAACA
This sequence comes from Kandelia obovata, assembly GCA_021464305.1. Taxonomy (NCBI): domain Eukaryota; kingdom Viridiplantae; phylum Streptophyta; class Magnoliopsida; order Malpighiales; family Rhizophoraceae; genus Kandelia; species Kandelia obovata. The sequence goes on from CM038473.1 coordinate 9,296,021, forward strand.
ACATTAGGAAAAATTAACCACAATCGAGGGGAAATATGACTATATATATATATATTATACGAACCGCTGAGAATAAGAGCCTATATTGAAATTCTTACTCTCGAAGCCTCGGCCTGAACCGCATTCATCGCCGCCTTCTCCCTCCCGTTTACTTGAGGAGGCGAACACCTTGCCGGTCCGTGCCATGTTAGAGCCACAATGTGACCACCACTACTTTCAGAGAGAGAGAGAGAGAGAGAAAAAAAAAAAAAAAGAGAACAACAAAAGAAAGACGTTGGGGGCTTGGAGAGGATGAATTTGAAAACCGTAAAGGTCTATTTATAGACAAAGGAAGCAGCGTTTAGGAATTTACAAAACTGCCTCTTATTGCATGTGGATATGGATTGCTTAATTTCTTTTTTAATATGAATTCCCCTTTTTGAAAATATAAAATCAAGTAAATTTTTGCTAAAAGATTTGCCAATGCTTTAATATTGCACATATTCACATGAGAATTTATTTATTTTTTTTTTAATGAAAGGCTTTGATTAATTATTCAAAAAGTGTCCTTATGGCTTCATTCATACAATTTATCAATCAAGATTTTGGTAGCATAATGTTTAACTTAATAAGATTTGATAATATATAGTGTAATTTTTCAACAATGATAATTAAGAAAAAAATAATTTAATCGGAAACTATTAGTAGTGGCCAAGAGTACGAGTGTGAATAATTAGATGTAGAAAAGAAAAGGTGTATTCGTTCAACCCCTTCAAAGTCTAGCCCAGGAATTCAGGTTTATGCCCGCAATTTCGAATGGAATAATGCTATTTTGGCTATGACACTCGTGCATAAACTAATAAGGTAAAGAAAAAATTATAAGCAAGCAAGCACTTGTGAATGAACAAATGCTATAGAAGTAAAGAAACAAATGCTATAAAAGTCGAGAAGAATTGCCACTCTCAAAGCCCAACAATGCAATGCTTCCTCAATCAATATCTAGCCCATAGGCCACAGGCTTAAACACTTAATTGACCTCCATTTGCCACTTTGATGAAGTAAAACATCCACACACACACACACACACACAGAGGCAGGCAGGCAGGCAGAGAGCCGTCCACCAATTTCTCCACAATTTTACACTTCAAATGATCAATCCGAGATGCTGACAATCCAGCAGTAATTGAACTCCCCATTCTTCAGGAGCAAACTGGAAGTTCGGCTTGGAATAAGCAAGCGTCCACAAGCCAGAAGGCACAGGGAAGATCACGTATTTGAAGCTCGGAGGGCCATTAATTTGCATTGTTCATTCATGGCCAGAAGTTGAGCCTCTTTCTTGTCAAGAAGAGCAGTCAACCTCACATTCTCTTCCACAAGTTTCTGAACTTCGACCTCTTTCTGCAGTTTCTCACCCTCCAATTGAGTTGTCTTTGCAACCAGCCTGCTTCACAGCAGTAGGCTTATATCAAGCAATACAGCTAAAATTGAAAGAGAACTAGAAATGTGCAGATAGAAAGTTGAAGATGGTTAACTAGCCTGCCAATTTTTTTTAACCTAGGCCACACTTAGTTTAACATGGAAGCCTAAAGGTGGAAATGACCAGAGGTACATCAACAGATGGATGCTAGACTCACATTCATACAAAGCTAAACACTAGGCAACAAAAACATATTTAGCCAGAGTATTCAGGAAGGTCATGAATCACTGACCGTTCAAAAAGCCTCTCAATGGCCTGAAATTGCTTTTCTGATGAAAGAAGTGTTTCTCTCACACTAATGAGACTGCTAACATAAGATTTCAGGGACTCAAAGTCCCTTTTCACACGACAAAGCTCTTGTTCATTTTCTGAAGCTCTTTGCCTTTGTCTAGATGTTTCTTCAACCAAATCCTCGACCCTCTGCCGCATCTCATTCAGAATACTATTTGTACCCAGAGCAAATTGCTCCATCTCCTCTAATTTGGAAGACATGGTCTCGATTTGAATTGCCTTCTGTCTAATTTCTTCCTGACCTAAAGTTACCTTCTCCTTCTCAATTGCTGTTTCAGATTCTGCCATTATAGCCCTTTTAACAAGAGTTTCCATTACATCTGCTACCATTTGGACAGATTTGAGTAATTCACTGATATAAGCTCCATCTTGTTCATTACAGTTACCCTGCTGCTTAGTAAGACTCACCAACAACTCTTCATCTGGACTATCAAGTGAAGAAAGATCAAAATTCCTAGACCAGCTGCAGAGTGGCATACCATTCTTGTCAACAAGTCCCACTCCTTCTAATCGCTTAATGCCACATGATGCATGGGCTAAATCAGGAACAGCCAAAATTCTTGCTTTTGATTTTATGTAGGTCAGTAATGATGCGGTAGTTTTTGTTCTTCGCCAAAGAACCTCCAACTCCTTCTGGGCATCTTCCCCAGATCCCTGTATACAAGCCTTCACATCCATTAGCTTCACTCGCAAAAGATCCAGTTGGGTTTGCCGTTGCTCCATCTCTTGTTTCCATGTATCATGAGTTTCACTTAGCTGAGACTTCAGACTTGAAACATCAACATCATCTCCAGCTGCCATGTCCCTTCCCTGACCAAAAAGTGAAAACACACATGATAACTCAAGTGCTCAATTGCAAAAAACTGACACCCAACCAAGAGACATTAGTGAATCAATAAACAATAAACAATAAAAATTTGTCTAGGTACATAGTAGACCTATAAACAATCCACTCCATTCTTAACTCAGGTTTGCCTCTTAACGGAGTAAGAAAAATAAATAAACAATACGAAAATGAAAAAGCAACTTATAGCTCAAAGTTCCATTTTTCTCTTTCTCAATTACAGCCAAACGAAAGTAGACCGATCTACAAGATCAATAATAGGGAGAAAAAAAAAATAGCCTACTTTTAACGGTGATTTAAACGCTGATCGACTACCTGAACCCAAATAACCCTCAAGATAAACCCTAATTTAGGTAAATTCCCACTAATCCAAAACTGTTAGGGGGATGGGAACAGCTTTCTTAATAAACACCCAATACCCCACTGACCAAAAATACGTAAGAAGCAAAGAGAAAAAAAGATTTAAAGAAGTTCATTAATTAAATGTATGACAAGCGATCGAAGGAACCGAAAAAAAAAAAAAGACAACACCTTGATGTATTGTTCGAAGAAATTGTAGCTGTTCAGAGGTTCAGACAAATGGGTGATTTCTCTTCTTCTTCTTCTTCTTCTTACTAAACACACGCACGCGTAGTTCCTAGGAATAAAATAAAGGACGAGTCAACAGACAAAGCAGAAGGCAGCAAATGAGGAAAGAAGCTGCAGCTCTTGTCTTTGTGTCTTTGATTTTTTTGTCTCTTGTATCGTTTAGCCTATTAATTAATTGATTAATGACGATAAATTACACCTGATCCTGCTTTCAAGTTTCAATCCGTCGCCTCTTTCTTTGCCGTTTGCCTTTGCCCATTTTTTACTTACCTTTTTTTTATTAAAAAAAGAAAAAAAAAACAAAACGAAAACAGAGTTAAATAATAATAATAATTTCACTATTATTATTTATTTTGCTACCATCTTTTATTTATCTATTAATCTTTTGGCTTTTTTAACTTTCGTTCTGCGAAGTGGGTTGATAAGAAAATGTATTTATTAGTTAAGAAAAATGATAAATAAATTACTACACTTTTGTATACCTGTAACTATCATATAACAATTGGTGATTATTATTTTGATTTTTTTTTGAATGAGTCAAAAAAAATTACTATAAAATATCAATCATTATTATTTTTAATTTTTTTATTGGATTATTTTTACTCACTAAAAAAAAAAAGAGAGAGAGAGAGTCATTTCTTCCTTCGGGTAAAGGGGGTGTTTGCAGTATTTGGTTTTAACCGTAAACCAAATTAAATCAAATAGAAATGAATTGGTTTTATTGATAGTTTTAAAATTACAATTTATTTTAGGATTTTCAAAATTATGGTTTGCATTTTAGGTACAATTTATTTATAGTTTTGAACGAAAGCAAAACACAAATTTTATTTTAATTTATATGTACACAGATCATTTTTATACTGTTTTATTAAATTAATTAAGTGATTCTTATGTGTTTATGAATCTAAACTCTTATTTTCGTTTTGCATTTGCTTTTAGATTATAATATCATATTTCAATTTAAGAGCGATGGTTTGCCTTATGTAAATACCAATTTTTTTTTCTTGCTTATATTTTTGGTTCTGAAACTAAAATAATTTGGTTTGGTTTGAGAAATTTCCAAACCATAATTTAATAATTTAACTTAAAATTCACCTTAAACCACACCAAGCCAGTTGGGCACATTCATATTAATTATTCCTTGATAATATTATTGTCGAAAATGGCAAACTACACAATTATTTTATTATTTATTTATTTTTTTTGTCTTACATAATTGGTCATTTTCATTTCATGTTTTTACCTTTGGACCGTACACGTGGCTGACAAGTGGCCCTAGATTTGGACCTCTCTGTTCGAATGAGCAACAGACTAGACGACCTGCCGTTTTGGACTCTATCTCTCAATCTCTGGGTTGTCCTTCTCAAACCAAAAGTATCAACGTCGGCTACATGATGATCGTCCAGAGACAATGAAATCGGACGGCTCAACATGCTCAATGGCAGCCAACTAACAATGTCCATTCCTCTTGGCTCCGATCTATAAAGAGGGAACCAACCTGAATTCCAGGCAATCCTCCAAGTCCCCCATATGGCAAATAGTAATTAAATTGAAGACCAGTGTAGACATCGAGGCTGTCAATGAACGATTTCTGAATTTCAATAAGCAGCAGAGGTTTCCATGCAAGTTTCAATGGCTTTGTTTTTCAAAGACTAGCCGGCATGGAAAAGGCTAGGAAGAAAGAAGATGAAATTAAATTTAAGGCGTGGATTTGGTGGTTGATAGTGTCAATTATTGGAGCTATGGTTCTGATAGGAGTTGTACTCACTCTTGTAAAAGACATCAGCTTTTTCAGGAAAAATGGTTCTGGTTCAGGTTCAGGCCATGGTCGTCATGGTGTTATTGTCAAGAACTATGCTGATGCTCTCGAAATCGCCTTGCAATTCTTCGATGTCCAAAAATGTAAAGTCCATGCAAACCCTTTTGGGGAGTTGAAAATAAATATGTTGATACTATTTTACTTACTTTTACTTTTGTCGTTGTTGATGTTGATGTTGTTGCAGCCGGGAAGTTGGTGAATAATAGGATTGCCTGGAGAGGGGACTCGGGGCTACAAGATGGGAGTGTAGTTAACTTGGACCTAACGGAAGGAATGTATGATGCTGGGGATCTTGTGAAGTTTGGATTCCCTATGGCTTTCACTGCAACAGTGCTGTCTTGGGCAATTCTTGAATATGGAGACAAATACGGTGAAGCAATCGGGATATGCTCAGGATTCCCTCAAGTGGATCACTGATTTCCTCATCAATGCCCACCCTTCTGCCAATGTGCTTTATGTTCAGGTGTTTTATTTAACTTTTACCTTAAATTAAAAGTCAAATACAGCTCTACATGTTCTGTATCTTCATAAAAATATGTACAGTTTCCTTCTAGGATTGAGTCTCTTTCTAGATTTCTGATTGCTTCTGCATTCATGGATGACTACATCTAAATCCGCGACAGAACCCCATGATTTATTATCCCTTAAGATTGTCTTGTCAATCAACGAGTTGTTATTAAAAGGAAGAATAGATCTCTAACTGTTTTGCTCTAAATTTCTTTCCTCGAAGGTGGGTGATCCGGAAGTGGACCACAAATGTTGGCAAAGACCTGAAGCCATGACAGACGGAAGGCCAGTGACACAAGTTAATGAGTCCTTTCCTGGGACAGATGTGGCAGCAGAAACTGCAGCAGCTATGGCTTCAGCATCTCTTGTTTTCAAGAGCATCAATGCCTTCTATTCCAATTTGCTCCTTAATCATGCGCAGCAACTTTTTGATTTCGCTGATGCTTACCGAGGTTCTTACAGTTCCAGCATTCCACAAGTTCAAAAATACTACAATTTTTCGGGATATGGAGATGAACTCTTGTGGGCAGCTACCTGGCTTTATTATGCAAGTAAAGACATATCATACCTCGGATATGTGACTGAACTTCATGGGAGTAAATTTGGTAATTGGCGAAATCCAACTTGGTTTAGTTGGGATGAAAAGCATGCTGGAGCTCAGGTCGGCATTACGATTCAGTTCTTTAAATAAGTACTTGATTTTATCTCTCTATATGTGAATTGAAGATGATATTGATGCTGGACAAATGTCAGCATCTGTCAATAGTCTGCTTTTTTCTCATCACTCTTATCACAACAAAGTACAAACAACATTTTGTTGAGCTGACAATATTGTTTCTTATTATGGAGTTGGTTTTGCTGTCCAGGATAATTCTTTTGGGTGCAAAAGGAATACCCTCTGAGGAGAATCTTGACCTTCAGATGTACTGGGAAACAGCCCACAAGTTCATGTGTGAGCTCCTCCCAGTTTCACCAACAGCCACATCCAGCAGAACACAAAGTAAACTTCTTTACTGATGCTATTCAATAACAAGCTTCTCATCTACTAGTTTAGTTTATTTGAAACCAACAAGAGTCAGTGGAAAAAGAAAATCTACCAGGCACGATGCAAATTTGATTCTTAGCAGTGGAACACTTTGATACATGAGGCATCAATGTGAAAAAGGATTCTCGTCAAAGTGTTCTATGCCTCTTTGGCAGTAGAATGGTAAATGAGATCAACAGGCTCATAGGAAGAATTAAGAAAATCTCCTCTTTTATGTGCAGTTTCTTCCCCTTTATCCCATACACCTGTCTCCTTTAATATCATGTTCCAGAATGAAAGCTGTCCTGTTGATGAAGGTGGTCTAATATGGGTTTTAGAATGGGATCCCTTGCAGTATCCTGTGGCTTTTGCATTCCTTGCTGTACTATTTAGTGACTACATGGTTACATCTCAGATGCCAACTCTATATTGTGGAGGATAATACTATGAACCAGCAGATCTTCGAAACTTTGCTATTGGACAGGTATGCGATTGCCCTTCAGGGCACTTGTGTTTAATAGGGCCAAGTATCATGACCCTCAGCTGAATTATTGCTGACTTGAGAGTGGACTGTACAGGCTGATTATGTTCTCGGAAATAATCCTATGAAGATGAGCTATCTGGTTGGGCATGGGAATTACTACCCTCAATATGTAAACCACAGGGGATCTTCAATTCCTGTTGACGCCACCACCGGCTGCACTGATGGGTTTATATGGCTTACCTTGACCAAACCGAACCCAAATACAGCTGTAGGAGGGCTGGTTGGTGGTCCATTCCAAAATGAAACCTATATTGACGTCCGAAATAACTCAGAACAAGGGGAGCCAACCACATACAACAGTGCACTCAAGGTTGGCCTTCTCTCTGGCTTAGTCACCAGTTCTCCAGTGGCACAGTCTTTCATATAGCACTTTGTGCCAAATGTTGACATTAGAGCAGGTAGCAGCGGCAACCCTTCGTGTCCAACGACTACAAGTCTATAACTTCTGTATAATTGACTCAGTGGTTTCTTTCTCGGTGATGTTTATGCCACTTAGCTAGATGGTCCAATCTTTCGCATGTGCTAGGAGCCCTTTTGAGAAGTTTATATCGTTTGTTGAATTGAATTCAGCACCATTGGATTTTGGGTCCTTGTCCAAAGCGAAGCAACCATTTCTAATTGCATAATTACAGCATTAATTGTGTTGTTTTGAGTATAACCTGTTAATGGTTGCTAAATGATACCAATTTTTCTAGTAACCAGTGCATGTAGTGCAAGCAGATACTATTTGAAGACAGAGGGAGAGAGAGATAAGTAGGAAAAGAAGAGAATTCATGGGTACTTGGCTAAGTTGCAGATTGAAACTGTAAACCATTACAAAATATCCAAATTTTCTGCTTTATTAATGTTACTTCCATATTTAGATCTAGTGCAAAACAAAAACTCTAGAGACTAAAGCTAAAAGTGGAAGCAGCCCGTGCCTGCCATGTAGCCTGGAAATTTGGATGTTGGAGATGCAGTTTCGGTCCAGTACTCATGAATCCTTGAACATGGAGGAAGGTGGCAAAGGAGGGGCATCCAACTGGTAAAGATTGAGAGCAGGACCAACAAACCTGAAAACAATCCAACTGCCGATAACAATGAAAATGGAAGCATAAGCAAACTTGTTGAGCCAAAACAATAGACCCTTCTCCCCCATGTAAAGCTCAGTGGCCTTCTCCGAAAGGTTCATATCCTCCCACTTCTTCGGAGCATCCCGCACTCGCTCTTGCACGCCTTGACCGCCAACAGTACCATCCTCTCTCCGCTGTCGGTTCCGCTTTCTTGACCTTCGCCTGAACCTTATTTCCACGCCGTCGGGTGGTGTTATGGTGGTCGGCGGAACAACAGGCTGAGGCGTTCCATCATTTTCGGTGACATTGATAGAGCCGAGCCTCAACGAATGCCTGCGGCTGCGAGGCAAGAAAATCTTAGACTCAGTCTTTTGTCCGAATGAAAAGTGGTTAGCAGGGATGGCAATGCTCGAAGGTGGAGGAGGCGTTTTACAGGGCAAGAACAGGAAGTTGAGTGCATTGGTTTCCATCTGCATTATCAATTTTGCTTGGCTATTATTGGCCCTTTTATCCATAGTGCCTGCTAGTTGTGGGTGGTCCCTACAAATGCTACGATTGTTGATAATACGCGCGGAGTGGACCCATCGGACAGGCCCATTGGTCTTTGTAGACGCTTAGTCTAGGCCATATCAACCGTCCCATTTTCGAATCACATCGGCGTTTCTTAAACAATAGGCTTTCGTTACTTATTGCCCATTTTTTGGTTTTCTGTTTCTTAAAGAACAGGGAATTTTCAGAATTTCCGTTCAATTTTTTTAAACTCAAACTAACTGTTTTGTGTGTGATTGATATGTTTCTTGGCGAGCAATCAATGAGATCAATACTTCGTTTGTTTGAGACGCAGTATCTCGAATACTACTACTTGTGATTTGTGTTGAGAATAAGCTAAGGTTGAGAGTTTTAGGTGTTGTATTGCTCTTAGTTTAGTATTGGATTCTACTTAGTTGATGTAAATCGACCAACTGTGCATGTTAAGTGGTGAATTCCACTGAGTAAATTGATATAGATTGATCAATTGTTTGTTTGTGTTTTTGGAAGAGATCGAGTAAATTTTCAAAAAATTTTCTCGTTGTTCTCAATGTATGTCCTACCCTCTTGTTAAATGGCAAGTTCTTCCTCCGAGTTGTGCAGCTGACAGTTGAATTGTCAACATTTGTGAAGAAGGGGGCACTCCATGCCTCCCCATGTTGACAATCATGATTTTCCCCGGCCTTTCTGCATTGTGTCTTTCCTTAGTGAGTGCAGCATAGTATTTGGAACAAGCTTTAAGGTTTTGGGTGCTGGTGAGTTTATTGGTTCAATCTCAATCCCCTACCCGTAGGGGAAGCCTAATATACAGCTATTTAATGAATTTTTCTAGCCTAACCCTTTCAAAAATTGTGCATGTTATTGATTGGCATTATTACCTTCTTCTTTTTTTATGTACATACAAACAAGAATAAAGATCAGCAAAATTTCTCTCCAGAAATGCAGCCGATGTGACTAAACATTGTGCCTTCGGTAGCTACAAAGAGGTATTGGTTGATACTTCATAATATCTTCGTTTTTGGTTGTTTTTGTCATACTGATGGGCTTTTACACACATATTTTCATTCCTCATTGTCTAGTTTGTGTGGGATACAATTGCATTTAGAAAATGGATGAAACAGAGCTGCCTGCGGGGTTCAGCCATCGTCGTATGAAGTGGGCAACACAAACAGATTATATTTCTATAAACCTGGGTGTCGTGCTAAAATGCAGACTATTAGAAAGGACAATAAGGTGGAAACTAATGAATTCGCAGAAAATTCCCAGCCAAAACGCATTTCTCAAGCTAGTAGTAATAAAGGTGGCCGATGGATAAAATCTAACTATCAGGCTGGCCCAACCCTTAAAATTAGATCTCGACGACTTGCTTTTCAATGGATGATATCCTGGATAAGTTTGCCATCAAGGTTGATTTCATTGTCTGAGAGAGCTGTGAAACAATGCGATGGATGGTTTTAATGTATCTAGGTGTATGTAAATGTGAAATGCGCTCTTAAGCTTGAGAAGAAACATCTACACCTGCGAGTACTCATGACTGGAGCCGGGAAGTGCATTAGGGAGTTTGCAAATGCTAGTACACATTAATATGTTGTTAGCATTTTGAAGGGCTGCCTTGGTCCTTGCTGACAGTGACATGCGGGTTGCTAGTTCTGGTGAAAGCAGGAATGGATTTGCCAGTACAGAGCACTGCTTGGGTGAATGATAGGATTAACCAGGTTGAAGCTGCCTACTGGTGATGGATGGCTTTTCTGCTGTTCCAGTAAACCGGCTGTTTCATGATTGTACATGTTGGAGTCGTCATATTCTACATGTTGCTGACAGTGTACATGTTGGCTGTTTCATGACGGACTTGTATTCTAGTGGTTTTGGTTTATATCTTGAGTAATTTCTTAATCTAACAGGTATCCCAAGTTCTGCCATAAGTTTTAGATGATTCAAAGCCTGATGTCTCATTAGACAACTGTAATATAACAAACTGTTCCTGTAGATCAGCGATCTAGATGGAAATGATTATCATGCATGCAGGTAACTGGAGATGCAAGGAAATGGAACAGACTGCTTACATTAGTTTATAATGTCTAGCCTTGTTCACAGATCGGACATCATGGAGAAGTGAAAGCCTGGAGGGCCGTACTCCACGGAGATCACTTCAGGAAAGTAGACATGTTTTACCCCTTGATTCTTGGCGGCCCTTCCGAGTCTAGCAGGGGAGGCATCATTTTTATATTGAAATAAGGGGTTTAGGGGAGGCTGGATAGTGGACGGGGAGATTCTGTGTAGGGCGGCTTGTGGGGTAAGCCACTCGATCATACAGATTCCCGCAATGCTTTGTGTTGGGCCACACAAGTCATCTCATGCAACTGCAGTTGTGCCTGGTCATATAATGTACCTAAGGCAATCGTGCCACTCTCCGTTCACATTCTAACATTCACTGCCTAATTGCATACTGGCAGGGCAAACCACATTCGTCGTTTTGCAGCCGGGCGATGTGTATGTTCCTGTGGGCAGGCTTTAACCAATTTTGCCCCGGGACTCAATTTATGTAGACAATCTAGTCCGTCATCCGTCTGGTTAAAGGTTCCGACGTGTAACTCCAACAAAGGCCAGTTTGTGGGACTACATACTCAATTTATAGCATGGAGAACAGTTTTCATTTTATAGCATATATAGAACAGCATTCATTTGAGAGTTTGGTTGGTCGTGTGGTCCACCTCATAGTTCGCGTCAAGTTTTACTTGCCCCGAGTCCTGAATGTATAACATGAACTAATGTAGGGGCCTCCAACCTGATCAAGCCCTTTATCTAGTTGAACTTAATTTATTACAAAAGTAAATGCAAGAGAGAATTCTTGCAAAAATTTGGGAACTTTGCTTTACTTGAATATGATTTATTTGTGTACAAGAGTGAAAATGACAAGAAACTGGGCAGCCAAAAGAAAGAAAGAAAAGTTGTGGCTAGGGGGCTTGCTCTATGTGAAATAGCCCGTCTCTTTCTTAAGAATTAGTAAGACAGGAAGCAAAAGGGCAATGAGACTGCTACAGCGCTCCTACTAGAGAGAGAGAGAGAGAGAGAGAGAGAGAGAGAGAGAGATATAAGAGATATGGAATGATATTGTGATGTTCTGTGGAGATATGGTAGACGAAAGTAAGAGCAAGGAGAGATGATTACCCGAAAGAAAAGGCAGGGATCCACCGCGGCTGCACAATAATATGGCACTCCTTATGAGGTAACAGCTCAGAATTTTGGATAAGAGAGACAGGCAGATGTAGGCTTCACTGGCAAATCATAGTCTAAAAGTTGATAATCAAGACAGAATGACACTGACCATTAATTATATTTGGCCAAGAAAACCAATTAACCATCCCATGCCCACAAGCCACATCCACAATGAATCTCACAGAGGGAGAGAGAGAGAGAGAGGAGGTGGGGAGGTGGGGGCGGGGAGCGAAATCCAATGTAAATGCATGATAAGGAGAGCAAAATCTCATGATGAAGTGTCAAAATCAAAGAAATAACACAATCTGGAAAAGTTGAACTAGAAAGAGATGGAGAGACTGCAACAGTCAGAAGAATTGTGAAAAAGGGAGGAATGAGACTGCTGCAAGTTGAATTCAAGGTGATGGTATATTGCCAATACTATACACCCACCGAAGAAAACTACAAAATTAAAACCCCATTTAAGTGCACAATTTATGTGACACAAAAAAAAAAGAAAGGTTGGCTTAGTTATTTTAACACTTGCTAATTTTTTTGTTTGGACTCATCATGATGACACTTTATCTATATTACAGAGTGAGGAACAAGAAACGCTAGTTTTCCACGAAAGATTTCTGCGTTGCCAGTGCTGTGTTGCCTTTTCAGTCCCGTGGAGTGTGTCACACATGAGACAAGAGGAGATTCAGCTCAAGGCTAGGAGAAACAAAAAGAGCCTGGACTTAAGATCTCTAGTACACATTTGATCAGTCCCATTTCTTATTAAAAAAAAATAAAAAATACTGAAAAACTATTGGAGATGTTGGGCTCCATCGTTCCTTTGCGCCCCCCCCCCCCACCCACCCAATTGCTCCGTGCTCCGTGCTCCGTGCCAAATAGAATTACTTAGCTATTAATTGGAAAATTAGTGCGACAGTAGATCAAAAGCTCAACTTGATGGCGAATTTTTATATCAAATTCTTTGACTAGACGGCAAAGTAAGTTATCATATATTAAAATTTCGTATCCCCTTACAAAAATTGTAATTAGTAAGATTTATAAATATTATCAATTAACTTAAATTCTTAAAATTTAGTCACACAAAATTTTATATTCCTAACAATATTTGATTTGGCTCACCTCACCAGCAAATAGAAGTGATCATTATGTAAGTTTTATTTATCTATGAACCCAAATGAATGGAATTATGACGATATAATATATTTAAAGTCTCCCAAAATTATTGTTATTACAATAAAAATAAAAAATAACTCATATGAAGCTCCATCATCATGTCAGTGAATCAGTTTATTTAAAAACCCTCCAAAAAAAAAAAAAAACCCACCAGGTAGAATAATGGCCACAAAAATAATGTATGGCGTGTAGTTTCCTGATATACGCTTTTCCATTTTTGTCTATCCAGAAGGCATAAAGTCATGTATTCAAACTTTAAACTATGTGCTAGTTTCATGACATCAGGTCGTGCATGCGAAAGGAGAAGGACAAGGGCACTTAAATATTGAGGTCAGATTGTTGATTTCAACATTCCCTTGTAGAGTATGGGTGGGATTGAACTTTTTCTAGTGACTATGTGTCTCGTTCCCTCCGGGACTAAAGCAGGAGCCAAGGCCTTTAAGTTGTGTGCGTGCACCAAGTAAGAAAAATGGAGCTCTTGGTGATGTTCTTGTTATGTAAAAGCTCCAGAAAATCCTGGCCACCACTTCTTTAAATGCACTTCCTCTCTATCTCTCTCGCATTTATTTTTGGGGCGCGTGCGCCAGCGGCATAAGGGCTGCAGGACACTGACAGTGAAATTCTTGTTGTTTTTGTGCGGTTCGTTGATGACTTGTAAAATCTACTTACTAGTCAAACATGTGAATATAACTGGACATTATTTGCTTATAATCAACCCTCTAACTGCCCTCAGTCCTCAGGAAATGAGCCCCTCTTTTGTTTTGTTTTTTTTTTTTCTTCTATAAATTGCTCTTGTTGGGAAAAGTTCATAATTAAGACCATAATTGCAAAAAAGAGAAGAGCCCCGCTACATGGACAGACCATGTAGACCAGGCTAAGACAGGATTTTTTTTTTTTTTTTTAGAGTGAAGATATCAAGATTTAGGGAATAAAGATAAAGAAAAATATAAGTTTTTTTTTTTTTTCTCATTTGAGAGAGGCATCTCCCTAATTTTATTTTTTTCAAAAACGATGTTTTTTATTAGTGTTCATTTTACAATTAATGCGGTGGCCCTAGTTCCACGAGGGCCTAGCGTACCAATAAGAGGGTTCCAATCTCAGAAATTCTTGCAGAGGATAACAGCATAAGATAGGGTAATCAAAGCACTGAAAGGCACAGGAACAGTAATTGGAAAGATTGTGACATAAAGATGGCTCATACGTATTATGCGTGGCCTTGAATTTCCCCTGGATGGGAGATTATTGGGAACCATTAAAGGGGCAGCTGAAAGTCGTTTACAGTTCAGCCCATGACAAGGCACCCCCACAAGAAAATGAGTACAAAGAATATCTTCTACTCTGGCTTATTGGCCTGGTGAAAAGAGGACCATATCTCCATTAAAAGAATAACCTTTCCATGAGCTCAAAATCACACAACAAATCATTTTATGGCATTCATTCATTCATTCAGAAGCCTCTTTCTTTTCTTTCTTTCATATATATGTATAGCACTTCAAGCCTCATTTTTTTCTATATTTTTAATCACTCTCTCCTTCTCTCATTCCCTCTCATCTCTATTCCTCGAGCAAAAGTCTCGGCTCGATAATTTTTATTATTTTTCGTCATGCTTTTTGATCCAGTTAATTCCATTGATACCCTCCCTTTCTAAGCCCCGTTTGTCCCTTATATTTTTACTAGCCCTTGTCTGTCAACTTCAGTCCTTCTCTTTGTGATATTTCACTGATATCCTCTATCGAGCCCTCCATGTGTGATGTGCCCCATAGCCCTCTCTGTCGCTTTTTATAGCTCTTCATCCCCCCAACTCTCTCCATTTCATGCCTGCCCTCTCACCTAACCCTCCCTGCAGGCTCCAATCTTACTCTTTCCCACAGTTATTTTTGTTGGCTTCCCTTTGTTTTGTTCTTGTTTTTTTCACTCCATCATGGAACCTCAACAACAGCAACCAAACCAACAACAACCAAACGAGGATAATAGTGGTGGGGGTGCCAAAGGAAGCTTCCTTTGCAGGCAAAGCAGTACAAGGTGGACTCCCACAACTGACCAGATACGAATATTGAAGGACCTTTACTACAACACTGGACTTAGGTCCCCAAATGCAGAGCAGATTCAGAGGATCTCTGCTAGGCTTAGACAGTACGGCAAGATTGAAGGCAAGAATGTCTTTTATTGGTTTCAGAACCATAAAGCTCGTGAGAGGCAGAAGAAAAGGTTCACCACTGATGTTCCCTCCATGCAGCAAAGAGCAGTTTCAAATGCTTCTAGTTGGAGACCTGAAGATTATTCTGTTCATAACAAGTACCCCAGCGTTAGTCATGGTGATTTCTTTCTCCTTTCTTTTTTCTTTTGTTTGTGACTTCTTTCTTGATTCGGACTCAATCCAGTGGAATCTCTAATCCCTTGAGCTTTCCAAATTTCTCTAATTTCTTTTTCCATAAAGCGCTCTTAATTTCCAGACATGTGTATGTGTTTTGCAGGGTCGTCTTCTATGTCTACATCTTCAGCTAGTTTGCTTACCACTGTTGGGCAGATGGGTAACTATGGATGCGGACCTGTAACCATGGAGAAGTGCTTTAGGGTAAGCACAGATAGCCAAAGAAAATTTTTTGACATGGTGTTGTTGATGAGGATTTGCCTTCTTTTTTTTCTAAGTTGGGTATTAAAATGGCAAGAAACCAACATAAATATTACAACCCATGTGGATGTGGGTTTAGTTCATGTGTGCCTATATTACGACTTTAGACACGGAGCTGTTTTGCTATCAAAAAGGAAGGCAAAAATAGAATAGCCCCTTGTAAAGTTTTTTGAACCATCTATAAAAGGCAGAAACTTTTGGGTTTTATTAAAAGTAGAGTTTATCATAAAATGTAACACCAACCACCTTTCTATCAGGCAGAGGAGGATTCATACGCCTACAGTCCTCTCCAAGCATGTAAAAATGGAAAACAAGGTGGAACGGTTAAAATATATGTTATACATACCCCTCCTCATCTTTCAATTGTCGTAAATCTTTTGTTAAACTTGCAGAAGTGCTCAATCTCGGCTGGTGTCAGCAATGTTGTTCCTGGCGGATCCATAAGCCACAACTATGGATGGGTTGATATCGATCCCTGTGCCCCATCGTACAATTTCCTGAACAAGCAAATCATATCAGCCAAAGAAACCCTGGAAGACGGAGACCCAGAAGAAGTAGAAGAAGGAGAAGCTAATGCAGAGATTGAGACCCTCCCTCTCTTCCCCATGCACCGTGAGGACAATGTCAATGCCTACTGCAACATTAAGCCCGGTCCTAAAAACAGCTACTACTACAATAACTGGTATGGCTCCAATGATGGCAATGGCACTTCTCATACTTCCCTGGAGCTTAGCCTCAACCCCTACACTAGCCAGTCGCCGGATTATCTCTGAAATATTCCTCAATCTGTACGTTCATCCTAATTAGCAACTGTACTAGTAATTAGCTTGCGCCCTAGCTAGGGTACATGTCCTTAAGATGACACTTGTTTGAAGTTCAGGTTTCTTCCTGACCTGACACGTGTTATGAAAGAACTTGGTGGCTGATTATCTTCCCTTAATTACCTTGTCCTTTTTCCAATAATTATGATCTTTTGTGTGATTATAATACTTTGATGGTTTACTGCTCGGATTAAGGGAAAAAATAAAAAGTTGCATGGTACAAAATGATTCATTTTTAATAATTGAAGTAAACCTGTTTCGACAAAGATCTCCAAAGTGAAATCGGTCGGCAAGAAACAAGATACAGGATGTGTGTCTTTTGTCCCATAATATATGGGTTTTCTGTCATCTTCACTGCATAAATAAATGAAAGTTACAATCTGGCTAAATGAAAGTTAAAATCTGGCTAATTTCAGACCCCACACATTCATGAAGATGTTTAGAAGTCTCACGCACTATTGGAGGCGTCAGAATTTGATTTCTTCTAGGTAGGATTAGTGAGTATCCTCTTTTAAGTGAGGAGGAAAATCAATGCTTCCGGAGCTACAGTACTGAAGCTAGGGTTTCTGGTATCCTGTAAGAGATTTAGCTTGGCTGTTGATTTACATGATAGTATAATATTTGTGGTTCTTATTTTTATATTTTTTTAATATACATATACATATAATTTTATACTACATAAATTTATTTAATTATTTTTTTATTTCAACTTAATTTTAGTTTTAAAAAACTTACTTAAATTTAAAATTAAATTAATTTGAATTATTTTTTAAATAAAATAAATTAAAAATTCTCGTATTTTGTATCATTACAATTATATATTTGTTCTAAATAATCAAGGTTGGATAAGCAATTAGAGGCTTTTGGACACTATCCTGTTTATTACATTACAAAAGAGAAAACATATGTTTGACCATGTCTATAGAGCTGTGTATATTTATAGTAGTTATGCAATTATGTCTAAGCTCATGTCTTTCTTTTTGTTTCTTTAAACCACAATAGCAAGATATTAAGTGTTACAAACCAACCGAGTGTAGCGTGATTGGCCATAATAGTAAAATTGTTAAAATTCTATCAAATTCTACAAAATGTCAACTTTAAATCCGATTTCTTCTATAAAAAAAAAAATGAATCCGATTTACACAAAAAAAAAAAAAAAAAAAAGAAGAAGAAGAAGTGCTATAAAACCCTGAAGAGGGAAAAAAAAAAAAAGAATAAATTGCTTCCAACACTCATAAATGTTCATATAGTTCTGGAACCATATGAACGTTTTATGCGTTGCAACAAAACAATTAAGTTTCGAAGTAACTTTTGCATAAAAGAAAAGTTTGAGGGAAGCATAAATGATGAAGAGTTTTGTTATTGTCAAATTGAGACATTCATCCACAATGATATGACATACGTTATATTCTTTTACCTAAAATATGTTTTAAAAAAATACGTTTAATCTTATTAAATACCTTAACAAAAGTTAATCTCATTATTTTTGAAATAAGGATAAAAGTTTTTTTTTTTTTTTATCACTACATCACATCATCATCAAACTTGTAGTTTTTCCTTCTAACTTAATGACACTCAACGATACATGAAACAAATGCTTTGTAGCGGAAAATATCAAGCAGAACCATCAACTTGGCATCGCTCAGGGTGAGGGCATGCATTCGGATGATGCAATCAGAGACATTCAACAACTGAATCTAATTATTTCTGTCCTCCATCTTTCTTGCTTTGCTAAGAGACCCCTTTAATAAACATAAAGTATAATAATTGAAAAAGGGTCCCCGTGGACGTGATTGTGAATGAGATGCATTCCTTCATTTGGTTTGACAAAATTTCACCACTTTATGGCATGGGATGACCCAATTACATTTGAGGGAGATCTTTGGCTTATAAAGACCACAAGAAAGAGGTCTCAATGAGCAAACTATAGACATACGATTCTAGTCATGGTTGATTGATAGACTGAGATTTAGCCTGTGGATATCCAAGCAGATCTTTAAAGCTTTTTAAGTCCTCCAATACGTAATGTCCCATATCAGTAATGCGGAGGCATGACGCAGCATCACGATTTCCAGCCAATTTCATGAAAAGTTTTGCTAAGGCTCGTCCGTGGTTTGTTACCTTGCCATTTTGATCATTATGCGCATGTTTTTCACGCATAACATAGAGACTGAACCAATGAGTCTTCTTTTCCCAACCTTTTTCCTGTTGAGCTACCTTTTCTCCTGACGTTGAAGGCCTTAGCAATAACTAAGCTTTTATCAGCAATAAATTTGCAAAATCGAAAATCAACCCCCTTTTTTCATCCATTTTTGACCATTTCGCGGTCACTAAATGCCGTAGTTTTCTTGCATTGGGCTTTTAAATAAGCCAACGTTTGGACCTTGAAATATGAGTGATTTTAAGTTCGAGTCTCACAATGTAGTGTGTAGTTGTGTTCATCATCCTTCATTCACATGTTTTGTGAGGTAGAAAATCTCGAATTCGAATCTATAGTTAATTAATTAAAAAGAAAAAAGATGAATAGATTCATCGTCACTAGGAGCAGCAGCAATAATTAAAAAACTTGAAGAAATCTTGTGAAAATCCATTGAACTGATTCTCTCATTATGCTAGCAATAATTCCAAATTTAACCCAAAAAAATTATGCCAAAAAAAAAAAAAAGGACATAAAATTAAGTTGAATTTTACACGTATATAATCTTTGAAAACCATACAAACTTTCATATTTTTAAGAATTCATTGGTATTGAAGTTGTGAAGTTGAAAATCTCAAGTTTAAGTTTAGAGTTGATTAATAAAAAGGAAAAAGGTGAATGGATTCATTGTCACTAGCAGCAGAAGTAACTAGACAACTTGAAGAAGTCTTATGAATATCCATTGAACTGGTTATCCCATTATGCTAGCAATAATTTCAAAATTAACCCACAGAATTATGCAAAAAAAAAAAAAAAACATAAAAATCAAGTTGAATTTAGCTCGTACATAATCTCTGAAGCCATACGGACTTCCCCGTGCTTCGTAGAATTGTGCAAATGATTTCGAAAAGAAACCAGATGATCAGCTAATGGTTTGAGTATGTTTTAAAAAATAAATGAATATTTTTCATTGAGTTCAATTAAAAAATATATAAAATAGACGTATAAAATAAGTAAAATATGTTTTAAATTTGAATATGTTCCATTTAACATTTTATATTTCTCGGAGAAAGTAGGACTTCTTGTGATCCCTTTAACCATCTCCACAAATCAAAATTTATGAACTCCTAGAAGAACAGTAGTAACATAATTTACAATTATAATCATTTTCCCGTCAAATTGGTACACGAGAATTTGCAGCGTACAAAGATCGTACAATTTCAACGCTCACCCACTAATTAGCATATGCATAAAACCCACGAGTGGGAAAATCGGGCTTCAATTTCTTACTCTCCTTGATGAGAGGTGTTTGTCAAAGAGGATACGTAGCAGGGGCTTGGAAGTTTAGTCACGAAACTGAAACGATTTTTTACACAAAAAATAGAAGACGAAAGATTGGAAATTAACTTTTCCATTAATATTTTGACAATTGAATCAACAATAAAATAATAGCTCCCATATGGAAGAGAGAGAGAGAGAGAGAGAGAGAGAGAGATTTGTTACCTCACTCAAGCGAGTGTAGGTTCAGCATATTTTATATAATGTGATGGATACGAGTCTTTCTAAATTTAGAAGATGAGGTCTACAGCCTACAGTTGTGGTTCTTAGGGTCAGGCTTTTAAGTCGCCATTGGGCCATAAAGTTGTGAGGACCCATTAACAAGATTTTCTCAGACTTGTCATAAAAAATCTAAAAGAAAAGAAAAGAAAAAAAAAAAAAAAGAACACAAAAAGACTACATAAAGGGGAGAATTAATAGACACAAATCACATGACAGGGACAGGTAAGAACAACTCAGCGGTGGCATCAATGTGTCCTGGTGACAGAGCCGCTGGATTGGCTGGCTGCGTGAGATTTAATTTTATCTAAATTTAATTTTTATTGTTAATTTTTTTTTCAAAAAAATAAATTAATTAAATTTGATGAAAGAGAATACGACGAAATTTTATATTTAAATAAAAAAATTAAAATTTTTAAATATAAATACTATATATCTCTATCTCAATAAAATGTAAAAAATTATGACCAGTACATAATTTTAAGAAATAAAAGTAGAAAAGAAAAATCCTAACGAGGGGTGAGCCCAAGAGCTGGGCATTTGCGGTACTGTATGCTTTCCTGAAGGCCGGCCTGAACATTGAACCGTAATCCTTCACATGAACCGTAATTTTATTATCGAACGTGTGACGCCCATAACAATAAAAGCAAACAGAACCCCAGAGAAGAAGAAAAGAAAAAAAAAAAAAAAGATTAAAGTGGCATTATTTGCATGATTCAGCCGAATTTGAGTCTCAATCTCTCGAAGAACCAACATCTTGGCATCCCTTTCTCCTCGGAAATAGCCATCTCAAAATGGGGATCAACGACCTCTTCTTCATAGTCTTTTTGGCAGGATCATGTGATCTCTCTGGCACTTCCTCTTCGGTGACAATAACTTTAGCCAACGAACGAGGGCTCGCAAATTTCACGCTTCTCTTCTTTTGGAACACCCTGGCTTCTTCAACATTGTACTCGTTAATCTCCAGTTGGGTTGCATTTTCAACGAACTTGAGGTCTTCAACCTCTGGCTCAAGCAGCGGCTGTTTCTGATATAGTTCTCTTCCTTTTAGCCGTTGCAGTTCTCTCTTTGTTTGCTCTAGCTCTTCTCTCAGGGATCTGATGCAATATGTCATTATGTGACCTTCTTCCCTAGCTTTCTCAAGGCTTAGCTTAGCTTCTTCAAGCTCGGTTTTTAAGGCGTCAATTCTGGGTCTACCATATCCATTCTCACTAACTGCAGCTTCAATCTAAATAAGATGGTGCCGTGTTTAATCAGCTAGATACCATGTTTGTTTACTGGAAAATTGTGTGTCTAATCATTCATTCCTTATAAAACATGCATCCATAAGATGGTGCAGTAGGATCACTTATTCATCACTTTGTTGGTAGTCCAAGACAAACAAAAATATGGGAAATTTTTGGTCAATTCGTTAAACTTTTAGTATTGAACCTCAATTTGAAAAGAAGACAGTGTTGGGAATGTTGAGACATCCATTAAGAACTTTCTACCAGCTACACATATTAATAGTTACTCTTTTCAAATTTTCATCGCACAATTTGTCTAGCTAAAGGTAAAATCTTGACATGACAAAACATAATTATAATAAGCATGTTGCTTCACTAAGTTTAAAATTCTTTCAAAAAAGAGTTTCTTTCAATATCCTAAACAGGATTTAAAAAAGATTAACGTATAGTTTTGATCACAACGATAAAGGGGGGCTCCTTTCTTGTGAAAGAAAAGAAAAAGAAAAAGGGAGAAACCACGTAAAATAAAGGAATCTGAATCCTCTTTGATGCATAGCTTCTGGCCATGTACCAATGTCCTTGACCACAATTTGTTGCAAAGCAAAACAAAAAAAAAAAAAAATAGAAGCATCATCAAATAGGGTGGGAGAGAGGGGGACCTCCTTGAGCTTGTTGGCATAAATCTCCCTGGTTAAAATTCTCTCCCCAAACGACATAACTGCCTCCTTAACCGACTGGAATGGCGCTCTTGTATCGATCTCCACCCGACCCATTACCGCCAACCCGCCCTCATCTTTGTCCATGTTGGGACCAAGAGGACTGCCCTACCTTTATGGAGAGATGAAAAAAAAACCAACTGAATGTGAAAGTCTGTGGTGGACAAAGACGATGCCTTTAAAACAACTTTCAACGTGGGAGAGGATAAACGTCTATGTGAGGTCGTTACTAATTAATTAGTGCGCTTGGTGATTTTTCTTTTTTTGGGGGGGCTTTGGTTAATGGAAGTTGATAACATCATGGGAATTTTCGTTTCTTCGCGTCCACTTCACTAGAATCTTGTTGTTTGAAGTTGACAATGGGGTTGTTGGATTGGACCGTCCATCTTCATTTTTGATTCGACAGTTCTACTTCTAGCTATATAGATGTGTGTGTGTGTGTGTGTGAGGCTCTTAACCCCTTTGTCTTGATTAGGACTTGCCTCCTTTCCGCAATGTATTTTGATACAATGGGTGGGTTGGGCGGTCCGGGCAACCAAAGAAGTGAACCAGCAATTGACAATAACGTTGTACTTTGAATTGACAATCTTTAATATCAAACTTAATTCGTTAAAACGCATTGTTCCCTCTTTAATATCAAACTTAATTCGTTAAAACGCATTGTTCCCTCTATACTGGTAGTAGAGCTAGGCACTGAAAGAGAGAAATGGTCATCTAAGTTTATTCCACCCAACTTATCAATTGGGATGGATGTTCCATCCGATGCAAATAATCCAACTTCTAATACTGTTTTTATATGAGCTGTTTGTTGCATTTTCAGGAAGAAAATGTTGTTGACCCACCACAATCATTGCAGGGAGGAGGAGTGTTATCAAGTTGGTTGAAGCTATAGAAGGAATGCAAGTGTCAAATCTGATCCAAGTGTTGTTGATGGATATTTTATGTCAAAAAACATGGACTTTAAGACTTGTAAAGGCCAATAAAAAAAAAAATATTTATTTCTTGACGAAATGAATGTTCAAAATCACGACATTTTTAGTGTTCCACAAAAGAGAATCATTTCTCATCAATTTTTTTTTCACTTTAACAGTGTCGATTGAATCCCAGAATGCAAAAAAAAAAAAAAAAACGGTAAAAGCGGTGTCGAGAGAGACAACCAAACTCAAAATGAAACCAGTAGGTATCGCTAACTTTCTTCCTTCTCAGGAGAAAGAAAGCGCAGATGCTTCCCTTTTGGGGTTGGAAAGCCCTTCAAGTGTGTAACGCTTGGTGAAATGGCAGCACCCTCTACCTCAACTTTGTCAACAATCTCATCATCTTCACTGTCGTAAAGAAATATCGTGCGCTTTCCAATAAAGTTTGCCACTGCAGTCTCATTAACGCTTATCTTGCTGATACCCTCACAAAGTTCATCAACCGACCCTCCATTTTCTTCCTCTTCTTGGCCCTCAATCACTTCTTCATCTCCACCATGGGTACTGGCATTGCCCTGAATGGACCAGATTGAGGAATTGTCATCATCTGTTGGCGATGACTTGTCACTTTCACCCACTTCTCCTACCGTTTGGTAAGTCAGCACAGAGCGTTCTTCTGATGAATCAGAGGTTTCAGACTTCTCAGAAAAATCCAGCAGTAATGCTCTAGTCAGAGTCTTTTGTGACTCGAGGCTATCAGTACCCATCTGCAAGAAAAGCAGCCAATCCCACATTTAGTTTCTTCCATTCCTTCCTTCCAAACATATCACATAAGCCTACAGAGTATCAAGAACCTAACAATCGGAACCAAAATATAATAATATGAAACATCACTGTACAATATCCTTTCATGGTGTGAACAGAATGTAAAACAGCCCCATTATAGTGGGTTTTTCTTTCTTTTTTTTCCTTTTTTTCTTTTTTCTTTTTTTCCTTCTTGTGGGGATAGGTGGACTGCCAATGGATACACAAAACCTTCTACCATGTTTCAATTAGAAAACATTTGGAATAACGGGTCGTAGAAGTAAACTAAACCTGACAAATCTTGAGTTGTTCTTCAGTAATTGGCAGAGGAGTGACCGAAGCCATGCCACTGTTGCTCATATCTCCATCCCCATGGAGATTGGGGACTTGTGGTGTATTCGCCGGCGTTGGTGCGAGAAGTCCCATCGGTGAATTGACAAATCCTTGGAGACGGAGGAAAGGACGGTTCTCTGGTGGAAGTTTTGAGAGCACTTCCTCTTCTTCAACTTTCTGCAAAAGGGTTTGGACCTGACCCCTGAGTAAGGCCTCCCCAGAGCCTGGAGTGCTGCTGTTCTTGGCTCTACAGCTTCTCTTCTTGGCTATGGCCGACGACGGAGTCTCCAAGGCCCCTGTTGCAAGCCCAACAATCGGTGAATCGTTTGTTATATCAATAAGTACGGATCGATCTTGCTGTTGTTTTGCATCTCTTCTTCTCGAATTTGAAACGCTCTTCTCTGACTCTTCAATCTTCCCTGAGAAATCATCAAAAATCAAGAAAAACGTTATAAACCGAATACACCTCAATCAAATCAAGAAAACCCATAAATCCCATTATTTTATTAACCCAAGACGACTTGATAAAATGGAATCTTTCTTCAATATTGTTATAAAAATCCCAAATTACTTGAAAATCTAATTTCTTTGAATCCTGAATTGATTGTTTGAAGCACGAACTGCGAAAAAGTAAAACCACTTACTTGAGATGAGGCTATTGTTATTGTTGGCGTTTCCAAGGGCAGCGCGGGTCTGGGACCGTGTCATTCTTTTTGTTGATGATGGGGTCTCCATGGATTCAAGCACTCAAGCAAAGAAGAATACAAGCAAACGGCGAGAGAGAGAGATAGAGCAAGCGGAAAAGACAGAGTTGATAGCGTCTGGGCAAAATTAAGAGGGTCTATATAAAGACAAATATTTATTTTTAGAAAAATATTCGGTGAGCGCGGGGTTTGAACGGTAATGTGACCGTTGGAGTCTACGCCCTTTGGATAGCAACGGAATACATGAAAACTAGCCGTTAGGGCCAAAATTTTGAAAAGTGCCTCCTAAACTTCTAAAAATTTATAGCTTTTAAGAATAATAATAAAAAATTACTTTCACATTAATATTATTAATTAAAAATGCTACATGCCTCCACTTTTTCATTAAGATAGTCACGTGATTTTCAGTCATATACTACATAAAACTTAAAATATTAATTAGTATAACATATTATTGTTGATCTAAATTTTTTAAAAATATTTATAAAAAATATGGTTTTAATTTTTAGATTCAAGTTTTTTAAAATATTTTATTGTTAAAAGAACAAAAAAAAGAATAAAGGAAGAAATCCTACTCTTCCCTTTTTTTTTTAAAAAAAAAAAAGATCTCATTCTTTCCTATTTAATAATAATAATAATAATGGGAGAATATTTTAACCATTTTTGTATAATAAAATATTTTTAAAAATTAAATTTAATAATTAAATTATTTTTTCCAAAAAAAAAAATCTATGACAGTGATATTATTGACAAGTCATATTAGTTAATATTTTAAATTTTAATTAATGCGTGATTAAATATCACATAAAAAAATTAACATAAAATTAAAGACAGAAGATATTTTTAATGTCAACTTACAAAAAATAAAGAACAAAAAAGCCTATGACTTAAAAAAGATTATAATGTAAGAGAGTAATTTTTGATCTAAACCAATCAAATAAAATAATTTAATTCTCATATGCGAGTAAAAGGTTAATTGGGCTCTCACGGGTCAGTAATTTGGGCTTTTCCAGGTGGGCACATAGCCAGCGATCTTGTAGCTTTGAGGCAGTCCATATGACAAGAGACTCTCGCCATTCGGCACAATGAGACCAAAATGAAAATAATTGGGCCAACCCCAGATGCTACATTTTGGGATGGCAGCTGGCCTTACCTCCAACATTGATCTCTCTCTCTCTCTCGTCTAGATTTACATCGCCTGTTGCACATTATCTGAAATTAGTGAGTTTTGTGCCTATAATTAACCTCTGCTTTTTTTTAACAACCCAGTCTCAAAGAAGTATTGAAGAGGAGTGATTGAGCAGTTCAACCCCTCATCATCAAGCCTCTCTCGATTGTCTTAAAAGGTCAACGAGATATGTGGACCCTGTTTCATTACAAATGTGCAGTATGTGTACCCATCGGATTGGGCTGCCATATGGGGGATAGGCATTTTTTTGTTGTGTTATGCCATAATGCTCAAGCTATTGGCTCCAAGACAGTGTGTTAAAGGAAAGCAAAGAAATTGGAAAATAAATTACAAGCGGGTGACGCAAAAAGGTAGGCGGAGACATAGGAAATCTACTGGCTCTGGCCAACCAACTAGGTAAGTAAGCAAGTCAGCCGCGTGCGGGAATAGTTAGATGAGGAAAGCCACGTGCCGCAAATTCAGCTCATCTTCAAAAACTCTTATTGAAGGGCAGGCCGGGCACTGATGTTTAATCAAAATCCCGAAAATCTATCCCTCCTCTCACAAGAAATCAACAGCTGGAACTTGGAAATGGACCCATTAAGTACAGGGGATGACAAAATTACTAGAACGACATTAAATAAACTATGAAGCAGAGACCTGCAGGGTCACTGAATGCCGTGGGATGTTGGCTCCAAAAGTGGGGAGAAAATGACCCGTGAAATTATTTCAGGCTTTGGGTACTTGAAATAAATTAGAGAGAGTGATACTATTTACATACACCAAGGAGATTTTAAGTTTAATTCACATACAAAAAAAAAAAAAAAAAAAGTTAAATCGACCCAATATTATTTGAGAAACAACTTAAAAATTTTAAGTAAAACTTAATTGAAATAAGAAAAAAATAAATTTATTATATTAAAAAATATAAATAAATGTACTAAACACCACCCCAAAAAATATTATATTATATTGCACCCACCTTTTGGTACAAAAAATTGAATGAATATAGAAGGGTGTGGATGTACCACCTGTGGAAGAGACTGTAGGGTAACCAACAATTGCCGATGGAAATTTGAGTGGCTATCAAAGTGCCACGGCACCACCGCATGCCAACTAAGAATACTAATGAATTACATTAAAAGTTGGATGTACAGATGACGTGGATGGATTTCTAACAGTTAAATGAGTTAACACGGGATCAAGGATAATGATTTTTTTTTTTTTTTTTCCGATAATAGAACAATTATATAATGCAGTAGTGTTCGATACATTGAAATTCATTTGTTTTTTTAAAAATATATATATATATATATATACACTATAAATATATCAATTACAATAAATATCAATGTCACTTTTTTTAATATTAATTAATTTAAAATTTTATCACCTTTAATTTAAATATTATAGACACTTAACTTAAATAGGTATAAAAAAAAAGATACACTAAGTTATTAATAAAAGAGATAACAAAATATATGCACTTGCTATATTTTTTCACTTTTGTTTATATGAATATAATAAATTCATAATCTTTAATCTTATATGTTTTTATTTTAATTAAAATTCACTTAAAATTTTTATTTTCTTTCACATTTAATATTAAATTAATTTAGCTTATTTTTAAGTAAATTATTTACATTTGTTGCGGACATATTTGGCTTACTTTATAATTGCATTATACGAAATTTAAAAGGAAAAAAAAATCAATTTTAGATTTTGACCTTTTGCATCTCATATATCTTCCGATGCGATTTTAACATAGTTTTCTTTTCTGTTTTCTTTTTTTTTTCTTTTTTAGAAATTACTTGTAATTTTTCAAATGATCCCCATTTTATTTCTTTTAAATATTAGTTATCTAACAATCTGTGAAATTTTTGTTTTTCACATCAAATGCTATATTTATTTTTAATGGTTTGTGAGATAAAAATTTTATCAATTATAGGTTTATCTGATATATGTTTGTCACAAATATTACGTTTGATTGATTAAAATTTGCCTTATACATTATTGGTTTGAACATATAAAAGTTTGCTTATACATTCATTATTTGTTAGAAAATGGTGTCCACAGTCACCCTTTGAGAGAGAGAGAGAGAGAGAGAGAGAGAGAGAGGGAGAAAAAAAAAAAAGGAAAATTGAAAGTTGCTATGACATAAACACAAAATTTTGAAATTGAGATAAATTAAAGTAAATTTAAGTAGAGTTTAAATAAATAATATATTTATAAATTAGACATTACATATTAATTTAAAATTTAAAAAATATTTAATTTAAATTCTTTATGTATTTATGTTAATTAATTAATTAATTTTTAATATACAAATTTTTAATTACATAAATTACAATTAAAATTTTAACAACTGCGTGGTAGCATTCATATTCTAGAAGGAAAGAGTTTGGTAGCATGGAGGGTATTGAGTGAATCACGAGCCACTGGGAGGTAGATGGAGGGAAGCTCGAGGGCGTTAGGCAAAGTATATATGTGTATATATATATATATATAGACAGCCATTATTAGCTTCCATGGACGTCAGCCCATTGATTCAGCAGGTCATCCCTTTTTAATAGTTTGCCTCTCTTTGCCATTATTCCAATTAAGTCGCAAAGATTAATATTATATTCACACACACCATCCGAGCCAAGAAAAGATAGCAGTGCAAAGCGAAGGCAATCATGGCTCCCCCAGTAGCAACCCTCACGGCTCTGGCAGAGGAGAAGACCCTGCAGGCCAGCTTTGTCAGGGACGAAGATGAGCGTCCAAAAGTGGCGTACAACCAATTCAGCAATGAAATTCCGGTGATTTCTTTGGCCGGGATCGACGAAGAAGGAGAGAAGAGAGCTGAGATCTGCAAGAAGATCGTCGATGCATGCGAGGATTGGGGAGTTTTCCAGGTGGTTGATCATGGCGTTGATGCCAAGCTTATCTCTGAAATGACACGTCTTGCCAGAGAATTCTTTGCCCAGCCCCCTGAGGAGAAGCTCCGTTTTGATATGTCCGGCGGCAAGAAGGGTGGTTTCATTGTTTCTAGCCATTTACAGGTTAACCTTTTGAGCATTTTCCATATTTCCGTACTGGCTGCAATTATTTAATTGTGACTTTCCTGTCATTTAAGTAGTATCCAATACCAATGGCATTTTTTACTGCAAAGAAGGAAAAGAAAAAAGGCATTTCCTGACAACATTCTTTTTGAACCATGGAGAGTTTGGCAAATCAGAAACTCTGTTTTGCAGCGAACCAAAAGTGACCCCAATCTAGCTAATTATTGGCATGTGCACTATTGCCTAAATTTGAACCTGAGGCCCAATTTCACGTGCAGGGAGAGGCCGTGCAAGACTGGCGTGAAATTGTGACATACTTCTCATACCCACTTCGCACCCGGGACTACTCCAGGTGGCCCGACAAGCCTGAGGCATGGAGAGCCGTGACTGAGGAGTATAGCGAGAAGCTAATGGGACTTGCATGCAAGCTTCTTGGTGTTCTGTCGGAGGCCATGGGTCTGGAGACAGAGGCCTTGACAAAAGCTTGTGTGGACATGGACCAAAAAGTTGTGGTCAATTTCTACCCCAAATGTCCAGAACCGGACCTTACTCTTGGCCTCAAGCGCCACACCGATCCGGGCACCATTACTCTCTTGCTCCAGGACAGCGTGGGCGGCCTTCAGGCCACCAGGGACGACGGTAAGACTTGGATTACCGTTCAGCCTGTTGAAGGTGCCTTTGTGGTCAATCTTGGGGACCATGGTCATGTAAGTATTAACCTGATGTTCTCTCTGTTTTTTTTTTTTTATATTGAATCGGCATCTTAATTTGGTCTTGTTAGAATGATCATTCTGATCACCAACCATTTATAGTTCTTTCTTCACCGCCCGTTCTGATCATGAAATGGTCATGTCTTACGTGGTTAAATGTGGCCCGGGCACGAGCAGTGATAATGACTACCAATTGCTTACTCTAGAAAGAGAGAGAGAGAGAGAGAGAGTAAAAAAAGGAATGAAAAACAACAGGAGATGCACGAGTAGGTACTATAAGTGACTTGAATAAGGTCATGCAATGTCATTTAATTTTTCAAAGAGATAAAAAAAAAAAAAAAGGGCATCTCCTCACACATTGAAGGTTAGATCTGTCAATCCATAAGGGTAGCCTTGGTCTTTGTCAATTTGGAGTTCCGGGTACTCAATTTCTCATATTTTCCTGTCTTGTGTTTTGGACCAAATAAAATGTGGACATCCTTGGAAATAGCGAAGTGAAATTAGAATTTTGATCCTCAGATTGAATCTATCGAAAGAATGGATGACGTGATTAGCTAACTCATTGGCTGGATTCTCTGGTATTCTCTTGGTGCAGTACCTTAGCAATGGAAGATTCAAGAATGCAGACCACCAGGCTGTGGTGAACTCAAATTGCAGCAGGTTGTCAATAGCCACATTCCAGAACCCAGCACCAGAGGCAACAGTGTACCCTCTCAAGGTCAGAGAGGGAGAGAAGCCAGTGCTGGAGGAGCCCATTACATTTGCAGAGATGTATAGGAGGAAGATGAGCAAGGACATTGAACTGGCAAGGCTAAAGAAGTTGGCAAAGGAACAGGAATTGCAGAACTTGGAGAAAGCCAAGTTGGAAGCAAAGCCCATGGAGGACATCCTTGCTTAAATTCTCAATGATACTGTCGTTCTGCTTAATTATATCTGGCTATCTACCCTTTGTGGTCTGCCTATTTTCAAGTTTTTAATGTCGTTTTGTGTAGTCATTTTAATTTCGTGGATGGTGTGTTGGCTGATCTCCCCCAAGCAGCCACTGCCTCGTTTGAGTGTTGTTATGCATAATGTATTGCAGTCTCGCGAATAATATACCCAACCAATATTTCAGCCATTTGTTCTGGTCGTGTATTCTGTGAATTCTCAGTTAATATTTGTCTACTGATGAAGTGTGTGAACCGAAAAAAAAAAATTGTATACGAAACATAGAATGTATTCTCCACCTACCCCATTTCTTTCAAACCACTTTGCATCAAGAGCATACACAAGTAGCTTCCCATCATGTTGCTTCCTACTTCACTCATACACATGGAAGTGGAAACTATATGACCCCAATTTTCTTTTCGTTTCCAAAACAAGCTATCTGCTGTTCTTAGTGATGAGTTGACGAACTTACCTGTGTTCATAGTAAGAAAATCAAAATTCATTATACTGTACAACAAACTGCAGGATAATTTTAGAAGAAACTATAAATTTTATGCATGTCAAAGTTCCCGCGGTGACTAAGTTAGATGCACAGAAAAGAAAAGGAATCGTAATGTTATACCTAACCTTCAGGCGAAAAAGCCTTACCTGCCCTTCCTTCTCATCCTTACCAACATCCTAACTTTGACTCAATAAACATTTTATGCCATTAAAGATTGTTCGGAGTTGAGCAGAAGAAAGGGGGGGGGGAGAATTGTGCCTTCGCTCATTTCATTTCCCTGTTATAATTTTCAGTTATTTATGCCAATAATTTTTACGAAATATTCAAATGAACATATATATTATCCAAGATATTTTATAAAATTTATTTATATTGCAGTCATTCTAATAAATATATGTGTGTGTGTGTGTAATACTTCATTATTCATAATTTACCATATTTGTGTGCTATTTGTATAATTTATTTATAAAAAGATTTCAATAAAAATGGCATTGCTTTTTACTTTTAATATATATATATATATATATATTGGTACAGTTTTTAAAAGGTATTTGAAGGATAAAATGTCTTCTAAGTTCAAACCTCTCACTCTATGTATGCACATACGTTGGAGCAGCGAGGCTGTGACCCACGACAAAGGTTTTTGTTGAGCAACTCTGTTGGACTGAGCCTCTTGTTGGGCAGAAGAGTGCAGACATCAATATTGATGGTTTGGGTTCGATTAAGGTTTGAAAGAAGGGCCCGAGCAGTAGACATTTTATCTGGAAGAGTACTGGATCGAAATAACTATAGAGCTGGGCCTTCTAGCACTTCATAATCTTAAGTAGATCATAGCCTGTTAAGAGGCCCCATTATGGTGAGACCATATCGCATTAAGATACCAACATCGATGGTATGTACAAGTAAGTAAATTGAGATTTGTTGTTGGAATCTTAGGCCTCATATTGCTACGTATAATGGCTCAGTTGTTGGGTTCTCAGCATCCAGAAATCAAACCCACCAACGAAAAAACAAAAGATATTGCTATAATGTTGAGCAGGTGATATTGCACTCATTACAAGCGTAATCATGTTATTCACAATTGGAATTCAAAATCTCGCACATATAGCAATTGTCATGTCTGAAAACAAATCTCACATGTTCTTTCTGTGACCATCTAAAGCACAAACCCTTTTGTATCCCAAACTATTAGCGGTGATTTTCACGTTAATGGGACTGTCTGTAAGAAGATCGTAGTGGGTTAAGCGGAGAAGTGTAGTTTATAGAATTGGCATAGTTCTGCGTGGCACAGATGGCTTCATCTACGCTGAGCTTCTTTGTGTACATTCTGTTGGGATGTCAGGGACATCCTTTAGCTCTGGCCCCCTTGACTTGGTAACACGGAACACAATAAGAGGCAATAAAAGGTTGATAATTAGAAATTTATATTGGATATGTCTTTCTTCTGTGATATGTTGTTCAAGCTATCCTTCACGATTATTTTGATTTTCAGAATCGAGCATGGTTCTCTTGTGATGCAAGAACTAAAAATGTGATTACTATATGCAAGGCAGTTTTCGCTGCCATTCTAATGGCTGATAAGGACGAAAGATTTACTTCAAATGTGAGTTGGCTATGTCATGGAACGACGAAGGCTACAAGTGAAAGAGGAGTTCATAACTAAATGGCTGTAAGTGAAAGAGTAGTTCATAAACTAAATCAATGAATCAAATTAGGCACTTTGCAGGGACAACTTACAGAAGTTTGGTACCCCAAGGCACCAACAAACTACTTCATGTTTGACTATCGCCCAAGAAGGATATGCTGGCAGGTTTGAAGCATCTTCTTGGTCATCCAGGAACCAAGTCCAATTATGGATGTCCGGACTACATGGAAGTAAGCCAAGAATTGCAGGTTCAGGCACCAAAGTCAACCACGAAGCCTTAGGGCCTACATTCCCCTGCTCCTAAGTAGCCTTAATATACCCTGTTTCCACAACCATGTATAGTCAGAGTTCAAGTCAAATTTGTCATGGCATAAGCTCAAACTAAGGACACTAGCCAGGCAGAGGCTGACAACGAATTACTGGCTTCCTTGTTAGGTTAGCATTTCAAGAACACCAGCAGTAATCTCATTTTCCAAATTTTGGGACATCTCCCACGCTAGTGGAGGAGCTATCACATAGAGCTTGAGATGATGAAATTCTGCTTGAGGAGCTACCATTTGTTAAAACTCTTTCCTTGTTCTGTGGCTGCTTGCCTTTTCTTTCTCCAGTTAATCTAACCTGCTAAAATCTCCGGAGTCAGCTTTCATATGTTGAGAAACTAATCATTTTGCAAGAACTAGTAGTACCAAATGTAGAAGTAACCTGTTCCGTTGATCCAGGCATTTTAAGTTCAAGGTCCGTTACAACATCACCAGAATCATCAGATTGTCCCATATAATCTTCCTTTTCATGGTTTGTCAACTTGCTTTTGGAATCCTGTTTGCTTGAAACATGGGAAGTAGAAGCATATTGGGTTGATGGTAGGTCATTTTGATGGTTGGTAGGAATAGGGTATGGAATAAATGTTGAACAGGAAGCAGGAATGGTGCCAGCATTCTGATTTCCAAAGAAGGGAAAAGCCTGCAGTGAAGGATGCATGGGTATTGGGGCAGGTGGCACAGGTACAGGAACTGGATATGAATAAGATGGAGCCATAATGACAGAAGGATCAACAGCAGCGCATGGGAACATAACCGTACATCTTTGTTGATACTGAACATTTAAATTCTCAATCTCAGACTTGAGAGATGCCTTCTCTTCCCTCAGTTCGTTCTTTTCCAGCGTTAGCTGTATTGAACAAAATATAACCAGTCACTTGAGCAATCATATATGTATCATGACCACAGTGATCGCATATGACTAGACAATTACCTCACGTGACTCATCTGAGAGTGCTGCATGCTCAGTCTTTAGTCTATCAACTTCAACTGCTAAATCCTTCAGCACTTGAATTGTGTCTGTCAAAATGGTTGCCTTGTCATTCTTGGGTCTATCTGGGTCTGCATAAAATATAGTCTTGCAATTAACCAGGATTTGAAGCACTTCATATTTCACCTAAAAGAGAAGTTCTTAGTTGTATCTAAGACATTTGGTTTCACGTTTGGCAAAATGCTCTCAACTTTCATGCTTTTTCTTGACAATTATACCATTTTGGCAACAGTAACTGACAATTATTAGAGCATATAAATACAAGCAACCAAGTTAATGAGGGGCCAGAACTCTAAAGTAGGAAACCATCTACTTCAGTAATTGAGTGCAAATTTTTCTTTATTACCCAGAGCACAACCCAACTCTAGAAAGAGCTCGTTGAGACGATCCCTCCTCAGCTTTTCACGGTCTGCCTTCTGAACTTTCCTAGCCACAACGGGATCCTTCACTTCCATTTCAGGCCTTTGGCTACAAGAAAAACCAAAAACCTAATCAAACACAACGAAATGAACCGCAGTTCAATTAGCAAAGCACTTGCAGCCCATCTTAAAGTCCTAAACTGTTCTGGCAAAAAAAAACAAAACAAAACTAAACTAAAGAAAGAAAAAGAAAAAGGAAAAAAGGGGGAGAAGGGAAAAAGTCAACAAATCGTGATACCCGAACCAAGTAATAATACAACACGGGAAAATTGAAAAAGAACCCAATTTTCTAACGGCATCAAGGACAAAAGAATTGAATTAACTAGCGGACACCTAAAATTTTCGAAATAACTTCAAAGGCGAAGCATAATTTTAAGTTAAAGAATAAAAACGATAAGAATTATTTTTTTTTCTAAGAAGAAGAAGAAAACAAAAAAGAGGTTAAATTGCAGAATTAGTACAAAACAGCGCGAACAGACCTAGGCTGCTGGGAAGTGGAGTTTTGAAGACAAGAAGTTGACGAGGGTATCGTGACCGATTGAGAGAAGTCGTTTGTTGTTGGCTTCCACTGATCCATATGCTTGTCCCAAAACCCTAAAATCCTCTCTCTCTCTCTCTCTCTCTTCCTAACACATGAACATCATCGGCTACACAATACAATTGCGAAAATTGCTTCCGAAGAAGGAAGCCAAACAAGAAAGAACCAAGACCCGATCTAACGATGGATTCCGAGGTACAGTTGCCAGCTGTCGCTACCAAATACCAAAACCACCCAGAAACTTACTACATCAGTTTGTGCCTTCCACGAGCCTCTCCAATCCATGTGTTTTCCTTTTCCTTTTTCTGCCCCACAACTTTGTGAGTTTTACGTCCCGCACCCCAAGACTGTGTGACAGATTTTATATTACGAAATCCTAAGGCCCGCCCGCACTGTGCGGGATACAGGCTGCAAGTGACATTTATGTTTTTTTTTTTAATAGAAATATTTTTTTTAAAAAAAAAAAAAACTTCTGTTACCTGTTTTTTCCAAAAACATAAAATGTCCTATATTCCAAATAAAATGTACTATATTTCTTTCTTCTTTAATCTTTGAAAAGATCACCACTCTACTAAGCTTATTGCAATGGTCACATTATTTTTTTGTGGCTCTAAAGTTACCGATTCTTGGAGCCAGAAAATATTTTCATTTTTTAAAGAAGAAAAAAGAAAATGGAACACTGCGATCTAAACATTGAAGCCATTCGGTCACGATTCCTTTTGTTTTTTTATGTTAATAGAATCGATTCATTAAAAATTAAATAGTAGAACAAAAAAAAAAAAGGATTGTTTATAAAGAAAAAAAAAAGAGTTATGCTGCGATAATACTCGGCTTTTGGTCACTCGATCAACAATCATCCAATCACAAACGACGTCGTAAGACATTCCTGGAAACGACGCCGCTGTGCAGCATTCAACACCGGCACGCACGACGAATTCTCTGTGGTGGGTTTTCATTTTTCTAATTTGGGGCAATTTCTGGCAAGGAGCAGAGGCCAGACCGTCAGACGAACAGGAAAGTGAGAATGAAGATCGTGACGTACAACGTTAATGGCCTGAGGCAACGAATCTCACAGTTTGGCTCTCTTCTGAAATTACTCGATTCCTTCGACGCAGACATCATTTGCTTTCAGGTACTCAAAAAGACATTGGGGGCAGATTCCTCAATTCTTGTTCTGAAAATGAAATTCAACTCACTCAAAACCAAACAAACAGGAGATCAAGCTTCGAAGGCAGGAATTAACGGCGGATCTAGCGATGGCTGACGGCTACGAGTCCTTCTTCTCCTGCACGCGCACCACTGTCAAAGGCCGGACTGGGTACTCCGGTAATTACAGCAAAGACATTTGCTTGTTAAATTTCCCCCAACGAAAATGCAGCTCTGATTTGATTGTCTTTTTCTCTCTCTCTCTCTCTCTCTCTCTTTTCCCTTTCTGCTAAGGTGTTGCAACTTTTTGCCGCGTGAAGTCGGCGTTTTCCAGTACCGAATTGGCGCTGCCGGTTGCGGCGGAGGAAGGTTTCACAGGCCTTGTTAATAATAATAATTCGAACAATGAGAAAGGTAAAGTGGCGGAGATGACGAGAGGGCTTGAGGAGTTTGACAGGGATGAGCTTACCAAGGTTGACAGCGAGGGGCGGTGTCTCATCACTGATCACGCTCACTTTGGTGGGTTAGTTATTTTATTTTATTTTTTTATTATGCTATTGTTGGGTTATTATGGTTGAGAAAATAGGCTTGAGATAATATGAAGTGAAATTTCGAGAGAAGATATATTTATTCTTGATTTCTTTTCTAAGGAATAAGAATGAAATTCACATTGTAATGTACAATATTGGCTAATTGGCAGTCCTTTTCAATGTGTATGGCCCTCGAGCTGAGAGTGATGATATGGAGAGGGTGCAGTTTAAGCTCATGTTTTTCAAAGTACTGCAGGTAAACGGAAAAAACAAAGAATTTAATGGAGATTCTATTGTTCCTTTCCACTCTAGTTTCATTGTTCAATTTACAGCATTGATTGTAGGTTTTGAAATGAATACTTTCATAATCTCGGCTCGATATTGTTAAATCTGATGTAGAAAAGATGGGAGAATCTTCTGCACGAGGGAAGGAGGATATTTGTTGTTGGTGATCTCAACATTGCTCCCACAGCCATGGATTGCTGTGAAGCAGGTCCAGATTTTGAAAATAATGAGTAAGCTGTGGGCTGCTTTATATATATGGCAATTGCAAGATAAGATGCTATTTTGTTTACAGCTTTCCCAATTAAATTTACTGTTGGATACATTTTATTCCCTTTTGTGCAGCTTCAGGAGATGGTTTAGATCATTGCTAGTGCAGTCTGGAGGCCATTTTATGGATATTTTCAGGGCAAAACATCCTGAGAGGTTTTAGATATCTGGTTAACAGCATTGTCTTCGGATGATTTGGATGTTGAGCATTGACTGAAACCTAGCCCTTCCATCCTGTAATCTTTACAGGAGAGATGCTTATACGTGCTGGGCATCAAATACGGGTGCTGAACAATTCAATTATGGAACCAGAATTGACCATATCCTCTACGCCGGATCATGCTTGCATCAAGAGCACAACTTACAAGGCCATAACATTGTCAGCTGTCATGTCAAGGACTGTGACATATTAACAGAGTATAAACGCTGGAAACCTGGAAATATACAGAGGTACAATATTCTGAATAAAGTAACAACATGACTCACAGTTGTATTGTTGGTTTTCTGGTCAGTAAGAGTTTCTCTCCCTCATGCATGTGCATGCATGTCTGCACACACTTCAGTGTGCAGGCACCCATGTCTTCTCCTATATGTCTACATGCATAAATGTAAATGTCTGTCTGCTTGTTCATGCAAAGACAATTAATTAACTACCTCCACTTCCCTACGTATAGGTGGAGAGGAGGGTGGAGCATCAAACTTGAAGGTTCGGATCATGCTCCAGTTTATGTGAATTTGGTTGAAATCTCTGATGTCCCCCAGCATAGCACCCCATCTTTATCTGCTAGATATCTGCCCATGATTCATGGACTCCAGCAAACTCTTGGTATGTGAACTTTTTGTTGCCCTTCCATTGGAGCTAGATTTATATCAGTTACATCTGTATTTTATCTCTTTACTTGGTCTAAGCCCTCGATCTTGCACAGTGTCCTTGTTTGCAAAAAGACAGGCTTCTACTCAAGTTCAATCTTGCAGTGTATTGACTTCACGTTTGGAAGGAATTGTCTCTCCAAGGCAAGATAGTGATATGTTGGAAATGGGCTGTAGAATACCTGGCTTATCCACAAGTTACTCATGCCCCTGTTCCCAAGCAGATTCTGATGGTTGCACTTTGAGAGCAGACGAGCATTCCAAGGATTTCACTGATAAGACTTGGCCTAGCAGTGGCACTGAAATTGTAATGCATAGTGCCGAAAGTGGGCATATTAGCTCCGTGCCCACACAGAGAACCAAGAAAAGAGCAAGGAAAAGCCAATGGTCCCAGCTTTCCCTCAGGTCATTTTTTGGGAAAAGTCCCATACATAACAATATTGCCGAAAGCCCTTCTAATGATGTATCGTCAAGTGAGGTAGATCAACTAAACTCTACTCATCACTTAGGTGCAACTCCTGTACCAAATGATCAATGCAGCAGCCCTGAACACTGTGAACTGGGCTTGAGTGCATGCACTCGGGACCAGGGAGAGGTGCATGGTGGTTCTTTGGAGAAAGAGAAACACAATGTTGCCTTGCTGGAATGGAGAAGGATACAACAACGCATGCAGAGTAGCATTCCTCTTTGCAAGGGCCATAAGGAACCTTGTATTGCTCGGATAGTGAAGAAACCAGGTCCAACGTCAGGGCGCCGATTTTATGTTTGTGCTCGAGCTGAGGTAAATTGGTGTCATATCTCAATAATTTGCTCTAGGCAATTTATTATGTTTCTTAGTCAATGCTCGGAAGAATTTGAAAGGAAGACAAAGCTTTTGGATAAACACCTGGATTTCTGCGCCCTATCTTTGTGTATGGAGAATGGTCCAATAGCATGTCATGATCGCAGTAATCCATGGATCAACTGATGATAGCTTTCAATTCCTTTCCTTGCAGGGACCTGCATCTAATCCCAAAGCCAATTGTGGTTACTTCAAGTGGGCTTCTTCAAAATTCCGGTAAAAGGAATGATGGTTCCAGGTTACTTGGCTGGAATTTTCAATACTGTTTTAGATTACGTCTTCCATACATTTCTTTTTGTTTCTTCCTTTCTTTTGTAGTGACCACTGGGCAGTTTCATAATTTCTGCAGCTGAGGAAGTAGAGCATCAGCTTGCAGTGTTGTATAGACTGTAGAGTTTCACGTAATTTATTACAATACCGGCGAATCATCGCATCTTTCTTGTGATCTTTTTTTTTTTTGTATTTTTCCTTTTTTGTTTGGGCTATCGTTTTCCCATTTAGTATAAAATTAAAAAATGGAAACACTTTTTTTAGTTGGTACCGAGAAATTAAAGCCCACATTCTAGACCAAGGCTTTTAGATGTCTTTTATCATCATAGTCATTAGACTCTTGCTCACTGTTACTGTGCAAATGTCGGCTCCTGTCGGTGTATCAATGTATACATATATAGATATATATATCTTGTCTAAGTGATCAAAGTGTACCATGAAATTGATTCTCCACGCACGCTAAATGTTGCAGAAGGGTCGACCCTTTCTTTTTCACAAGATAGATGTCGATACCAGAACACGTAATGTCAAAAACTTTTGTCGGACAAAAAAGTTGAATAATGCACTCATGGTCATGGTTATGGATTATTGAGGGTAAAGCTTATTAAAGTCTTCAAAAGAAATCAAATGCTCATTTCGAAGTGTTAAAACATTGCATCAAGGGTACTGTGAATGTGTGTTTTTCTTCGGTAACAATATGTATGGGCGACTTTCATGTTGGTCGAACTGGAGAGCTACCGGCAAGCAATTTGTTATCATTATCCAATTACCCTTTTCCTCAATAAAGTCCCTGGTGGATTTCACATGCATTTGATCCGAAAATTCAAATAACTAATACCTTCCCAATCAGGAACATGGACTTGATAAGTTGCCAAAACTCCCAAATCCGTTGTCTTCTTTTCTTAGAGTTGCTCTACCGAGAAATAAAGATTTCCTCTTTGTTTCGGTTGCACCTACGAGATTCGTGCCATCAAAAGTAGATTAGCATCGGACATTCTCCAGGGTTTGGGCACACAACAGTTTAGCCTCCAAGACTCTTAGTATTACAAATAAAAAAAAAAGAAAAAAAAAAGAAGGGGCTGTGTAAAATAAAACAATGCTAATAATAAAGCTAAAACATGAATGAAATCGATTTGTCCAAACATAGAATCGTCCCATAACATCTCTTAATCTATCGAGGAAAATTAGAAAGGCTGATCAATGCAACTAGAAGATAAACCAGAGATTTGGACAACGTGTGACCACCAGACAAAGAGAGATATTGACAAAAGCAGAGAGTGGGCCCAAAAAAAAAAAGAACATGCCACGTATTAGTGGCTTTTGAAAAGTTTCTAGAAGAGGGATTAGTTATTGGAAAAGATAATATTAATGTAAGAATGAGAAGATAAAGAAGAATGTAACGGTGGAGACAACAAAGCCTTTGATTCGATTGCCTTTGATAAAGAAGAATATATTGACAAAACCTCGAATATTTAAGTCTGAGTTATCTCTAAATATATTCCTGTAAGGCAAAATAGAATTTAATAAGTTATTTATGCACAAATGGCGACATACAACTAAGATTTTGAACCAATCAATGGAATTTTTAGTAAGTTATTTTAGTTTTGATTGTATCAATAGGCAAGTGGATTTAAGTCTTTGCATCTCTCGAATGTCAAGACTAACGTCATCGACCCACAAGAAATTTCCAGAGCCGCCGCCCCCCTCTTTAACGATTTTTAGTTGTTTTTAAGCAATAATGAAAAAAAAAAAAAAAACACTTTATGTTAGTTCTCTATTAATAAAAATTACCTTCAATTACAAAAATATTATTAAAAATAATTTGAATGGGTCAAAATACTGTCATAATTGCTTGTCTTTTTAAGCTCCTACCTCACTGCCCAGGCACCTCCATTTACTCATCCATCACCACCACCACCACCACCACCCTCGGCTCATCTCTGTAAAACTCTATTCATGTTTAACTCTATTTGATTACTCACGCCTGATCTCATTCACCATCACTTCTACTTTTCTTTCACCCTCCCCCTTTAAAATTTCATCTATCTCAATCCTACCTCATCACCACTCTCTTCTGTCTCCTGTTTCACTAATCCTCACCCACCCCATCATCACCCTTTTCTCATTTTCTTTTTAAAATTTCATCTATGTTAATTTTATTATTATTTTTTTTTATCTTCATCACTCGTACTTTTCTTCTTTTACCTTCACGTCTACTCTCTCATCATACTTTTTTTTTTTTTTTGGTCTTCTTATATTTAAGCATACAGAATTCATAAAGACTTTTGAAAGTGGTTCCAAACTTCACGTATCTTAATATATATATATAAGCAATTTAAAAAAATAATGAATTTAAAAGTGGTCCCAAATGCAACAAACAAAAATGCTCTGAAAGAACAAAAAAATATAAACTTAAAATGATAAAATATGAATAAAAAATCAAGAAACCAAATAATAATGAAATCCAAATATACTTTTACTTATAATCTGTAAAAATTCAATGAGAGGTAGAAAAAGTCGAAGAAGAAAATTTAAAAATTTATTTTTTAAAAAAAGAGAGAGAAGAGACAGAGAGACACTAGGATTAAATTATGAAAATAAATATTTTTAACTTTTTATTATATACGATGACGATGGCATGATAACTTTTTTCATGGATGTCATTGTAATTGTTAATTTTGATATATTATCTTTAATTTTTAAAATTTTGGTATCTAATCGACATTTCGTACTTTGAACAAATTGTGGCTTACGACTGTACGATAGAAGATTTCCACGTTCAAAATTCCAAGATTAGAAAAAAGCTTGGATTTCTCCCTTCCACCTTATTTATTACCATTACTTGATTTCATTTTTAATTACATTTCATTAATTGCATTATAATCGCAGCTTCTGGAACCTTCAGTTTCCAAAAGTCCATTCCCATCTCGTCTATTTCCTTAGAAAGAAAGGAGACTGGAAAAGAAAAAGTTTCAAATTTGCCTTCGTTAATGCTTTGTGCTACCCCTTTGGCGGAGGAGAATATTTAGCAACAACGCAACGCAGTTAAAATAATAAAATTTTAGATTATTATTAGTATTAGCAATTATTACACTACTAAATTGAGATATAAGAAGCTTTGTGTGAAAAAAATAACACACCCTTCTTAAAGGCTAAAACTTAATACCTTTGTGAACTTTAATTTTTTTTTTTTATATTATGGTAAGAAGCTGCATATCTTACGTGGAATCCAATCAACGCCTCCGGGAAGTACAGTTAAAAAACGAAAGCAAATTAAGGATAAAGACGATTGGCTTGATGAGTCAGAACCGAGCTCATCGTATTGAAAAAATGGGATAAAAATTTGAAGTTGTAACGCCGTTTCTAACTTAACTAGCCTTTGTTAACTTAACCATAGTTAAATTTGAACCCTTGTCTCTCTATAAAGACGCCAAAAGACCCATCTCGCCACTCATTCTCAAAGCAGAACAGCTCCTTAGTTATTGTGGGTCTTGCGATGATGTCTGTCTCCGTATCCGTCTCCCCACTCCCCAAAATCTCCGTCGTCCCTTCCCTTCTGGCTCCGCGCCGCACCAGATTCCGGCCACCATCCGTCACCAACAGCGCCACGGCCACCGCCACCGGCAGCAGCTACGGGCAAAGGTCGAATCTTTACTCCGAAATGGCCTTGCGCGCCTCCCCGTACGAGGTTCTGGGAATTCCTGTAGGGGCCAGCGGCCAGGAGATCAAATCGGCGTACCGGCGATTAGCGCGGACTTGCCACCCGGACGTGGCGGCCGTGGACAGGAAGGACTCGTCGGCCGACGAGTTCATGAAAATCCACGTCGCGTATTCCACTCTATCCGATCCCGAGAAACGCGCCGTCTACGATCGAAAGCTTTTCAGAGCTAACCGCCGGCCGTTGACCGCGGGATTTTCGGGGCACAGACGCCGGAATTGGGAAACGGACCAGTGCTGGTAGGCCGAGTTGACCCATCTGGTGACTGCGGTCATAACGAGTTTAATTTATCAACGAAGAGCTCAAAAGCACCGAAAATTGTTAACGCAAGTAAATATGACCGGAATCGGAGCTCAGGTATATAGATTCAGAGTACATCTTGTACCTGAGATACGACTAATCTATCCTACACTGTCCTGTCGATGTTGTGCCAGGGAACAAGCGTAGCTTCAGGAAAAAAGAAGGAAATGCAAGGATTTGACCACTCTCAAGAAGGAGCTCGCAGTGTATATATGCGGACTGATTACTATCCAATATGCCAACATTTAGGCCAAGAGAAATAGTATTCAAATGAAAAAGAAAAGAGTGTAATTGGATCCAACTTTTTTGGCTGGAAATGCGAGTGTCTTGCTTGCTAGATATGGCATACTGTACTGGTTTTGTGCTAGTTTTTTAGTTGCCATTTATAGTCTTACAGCGATCTTTGTTTCCCTCTTCTTTAACTCAATTTCCCTTTTCCTTTTCTATTTCTCCTCCACTGATCTTACGTAATCCACTGCAATCTCAAGCTCTTTTTTTGATCTCAAACTTCGGAGACTGATGGGTGCCCAAAGGAATATCATGAAACGCTAAACATAAATGAAATGTCTTTGGTCTTCAGGTCGTAACATTTTTACATTCACTTTTCA
Organism: Kandelia obovata; assembly: GCA_021464305.1. Classification (NCBI taxonomy): domain Eukaryota; kingdom Viridiplantae; phylum Streptophyta; class Magnoliopsida; order Malpighiales; family Rhizophoraceae; genus Kandelia; species Kandelia obovata. The sequence continues at coordinate 9,340,000 of CM038473.1, forward strand.
TACGTGTTCGTCTGAAAATTGTTTCGGATGTGTGTGTTTTTCTTTTTAAATTTTAATCAATTGGACTGAAATTCTAGTTGAAGAGTGGGCAGTTCTAAACCTAAAACATGTGGTTAGGAATGGGCATATTTATGGAAACACGCTTGCTGCTTTCTTAGATGGGAAATAGATTCGCCAGAGGACTCTCGCAATCTTCAGAGATAACACTTGTAAGGATCCCACCCACGCAGGAATGTGTTGGCAGTTTTCAAGCAATGAATGGATGTAACGCTTCACAATCACTGGCAAATTGGGAGCGTTGGATGACACGACAAAAGGTACGGGAAACGATAATGCCGGACTTCAATTTTTAAGTCAAGTTGGAAAGTTTTGTTATAAATAATAATAATAATAATAAGTTTATTCAATTGGGGAAACCCTTGTGCATATGCCGCCGTACATGTTCCAGAAGATTGTGCATTGTTTGGTTAATTGTGATCTTGAAAGGCAGCCGTTAATTATCTCTAGGTCGTCAAGTCATACTAATCTTCTTTTGGACAACCTTTGGAGGAGTTGAAATGTCAACATAGGGTTTCATGTATGGTATAATAATCATTCTAAGTTAATGATTCCGCATTGAAAGGTTAAAAATTATGAACAGTAGAATTGTTCTCCCAGGAACAAAGTGGGCCAGTGGGGCAAGCACGCCTGTTCGTGTCATGGGCAGATCAAACTTACAGGTTTAATAAGAGTTGTATCCGAAGCCATTTGGCTTTGCAAATAAAGATTTGAACTCCTACTCTTTTCTTTTCTTTTTGTGATCAAAAGTTTACGCCGGAAAAGAACCATACATAAATAAATGAATGAATGAATGAATGAATGAATGAATAATAATAATAATAATAATAATAATAATAATAATAATAATAATAATAATAAAAGGAAAGAAAAAGTCTAAATACATCCTGTAACGTTGAGTGTTGAAAATTAGCTAAAAGATTGTAGGTTTATTCTATGGGGCTTCTTCTCTTATTCTTAATGGCTGCAAATGTTCCAATGACTGAAACTCCCTGGCAGCTAATCAACGTATACATGCCTTAGAAAAATAGTTAATTTTCATGTAGGTTTTATCCAAGAGACAAATAAACCACTCGTTACTAACAGCCGACCGACCAGTGCACCAACATATGATCCTGGGATGCAGTAAAATATGGAGAAGAGGAATAAAAATTGGGGGATATGGTGGGTTGGTTTGCGTCACTGAAATCTAAAGTCAACTTTGGTGTGTTAATTTTCACTTCTTCTTTTTTTTTTTTTTTTAAAGCCCGAAAGAAAAAATAAATAAATAAAAAGCTTCCCCGTCATTTTCTAGTCGTTTTGACAGCTCACTCATGCAAATACTTTTCTAGAAGAAATGGCTATGGCCCTATGTGAGTGGCTGACAATGGATGATCTAGAAGGGAATCACTGAGACATCTCCACCTATAATTCCATGGTTTGTGGAAATTTCCACAAACACGGATCATTAGTGGGAACTCTGCGATTGTGATAAACAATTAAAAAAGTTTGGAAGAGACGCATGGATCTCAGGCCTATTCACTCACAGTCTTTCAATATAAAAATAGAAAATAATTGAACTGCTACGTTCATTTGCCTCTCGTGTTGGGATCATCGGATGATCATACAACTGGAGAACTGAACCGAATTAAAAAGAACCATTTTGTGGTGGCGTATGCTTAACTCTTGGGTATAAAATACGAATTGGTTTTTTTCACCCTTCTCTCCGAGCTTCTATGACATGTCCCATCTTTCGAAATCATATGAAAATGACTTTCTGAAATTAAAATTGGGGTATCTTGAATGTCAAATGTTGTGTGGGGCCAGGGTATGACGCAGCATTGATGTTGACATGGATGGTCCAGATTTAATCGGAGAATTAGTGAACGCATTGTAGCTCCAGGCCGAAAAGGACTAGCATTTTGTATGTACTCTCTTTGTTTTACTCTCCCAGCGACAGGCTTTTTGGCCTGCATTGTAAGTTTCTTTGGAAGTGACGATCGGGTTCCACCATTCTTCTGAAGGGCACTGACAAAAAAGAAAGAAGCTTTGAATAATCAAAGTGGGCACAACTAGCTAGTGTGGAAAAAAACAACGGGATTCCATATATATTAAATTGGATGTAGGACACGATAGATAATTGCATCACAAGCTTCTAGAACACAGCCTTAAAAAGACAAGCATGGCATACTGTTACCAATTATTACTCTGTCGCCCGGCTCTCCCGTATCATTCAATTTATTTCATCTTGAGTGTACAAAAGCCCGAAACAATTTTTAAGTATTATTCTCCAAATTTCCATACAATTTGTTTTTTTTTGGTTTGTTTGTTTTTTTTTTTTCTCGTAGCAACGGGGGATGGTGTATTTGCGGGAAAATGAGATTTTTACTTATTGTGTGCTCTGCATGACCAACAGTTCCTTATTGGGTAAGAAAATGTTTGTGTCTTTTTGCCTTCAAAAATAAGTATGTATATATTTTATTCTGATAATTATATACGGAACTTTAGGAGACTAATACTTAAGATATATATATATATATATATATATATAATTTAAAGTAAAATTACTCCTTTGACCACAAGAAACTTGTAGATTATTTATTAATATGTAAGTGTATAAATCAAATATCATGTTTCACGAAATGTTTAGATGATAATTTCGCGGGATAAGAAAAAATAATTTAGAAAGAAACAAGAAAGGGAAGAAAAAAGAAAGAAAAGAAATATGCTGGTGGTGCAAGCATTTGATTTGATTACGGTGAAGTTTGGCCCAGTCCACTTTCGAACTCTACATTTGATTTCTCAAGGGCTTTAGTGGCTTTAAAGTTGAGGTCTGCTCTTTTGTTGGTCTTGACCCACCGATGTTAAGCTCAATCATGAAGGGTCCGTGAACTCCTCCTGAGGAATTAACAGTCTTAAATGGACCACATGCAGGTATTTGATCCCTGTGTTCGACAAAAATTAATGCTGGATCTTGGTTACTTCCTTCATTTTTATTTTTTAAAACCCCATTGTCACCCTCCCTAGCTCATTGTTCAGTTGCTTGTCACCCTTTTAGTTATCAAATATTATTTGGCTCAAAAACAAAAGAATGGGGTCCGAATTTTTCTGGGTTCAAGTGGAAGGTGTAAGCACAATAGATGGCTCCTCTGTATCACCGCAATATGGTGTCGTAACATAACCCGAGTTGCAGCCTTCCCGATTCTGCCAAATAATAATAAATAAATAAATAAAGCAGATGGGTCACCGGGATTTTTCCCGGTTCAGTTGCCCAACCGAGCTTTCTTCACTCGGGTGGGTTCAATGGCTCACCGGCCAGACCGGCAAGGTGGGATTTGACAACACTGACTCAATGTACGTTAACCTATGGATTTACGGTAAGACAGTTCACGGCAGCAGAAAAGAGTAACGTGCAATTTATGCGGGGCCTGGCCTTGGCGCATCAGTGTCTTTATATTTTTCAAAAAGAAGCAGATAACTTGGTGGTTGGATTCGAATTGAATTTTAATCGTTAATTCATTGTTTATTAAAAGATGTATTTACTGATTTTTTTGTATTTAAATAATAAAATATAATTTATAATTAAAATTTAATAATATAAGTTTATATATAATTTTGTGTCTTTTTTTTTTTTTTTTTTGGGTCACTTGAGAAGTGATCTCTCTCGACGGAGAAATTTAAGATTAGAAGACCAAAAATCGAAAGGCACTCTTGGGTGCAAGGTAGTGGTGACTACTAATGTCAGACGACTAGGGGTGGTTGGCATTTCGGTTTGTAGACTTTTGTGGCCCAAATAATACTGAGAAAGTAAATGTTGTACTATACTACAGGATGCCAGGGACGTCCTTGCCCTCTACCCTTGCTTCCTAAAATGGTCCACCTTTGTGTGTTATCTTGCACGTATCCCGCAGGCTTTTTCTGGCTAGCATATGTAAAATGGATTATGTATGTATCTTCCCAGAGAAAGACAAAAGACGTAGGCAGTGCGAAAATGAGATCTCACTGGCCGAACTTGTCAACGTATCGCTTCCCCAAGTACTTCAAAAAAAAAAAAAAAAAAACAAAATGTTGTAACTGCTAGCATATCTCCCAAAGCATGCATCTACCGACTTAATGAGGCAATGCGATAACTAACATGATTCGATTATTTGGAAATAGAGAACACATCAACAAAATTGCTTGTTTGCCGCCCTTTTGGTATAACAAAGAGAAAGTAACAACCACTAACAGCGAAAACAATACATCAAGATAAAACTAGTTAGCGGCCTCTGGGAACGGAGACTCCAATCCAAATCTCCTTGAATGTCACGTACAAAAAATTACTTTATATGTTTGTATTTGAGTGAGTTTCTCAGTTTGGTGATGTAAATTTTATTGGGGTTTTTTTTTTTTCTTCACCAAATGAACATGCTGACACGATGAGAGTGATCCGCCCAAACACTCAGAGGATAAGCTAGGCCAGGCTCTGTGTACATTAATCTTTTCATCAAGAGGCCGCCTTTCTGTGTCACTGTTATTACTCGATATTTTAATTTCATTGACGGGTTTCAGGCACATATTAGTTCCAATTACTATATCATCAAGGCGATGAGCAGTCTATGCCATGCACCCACATTCTATTCCACGGCGCTTGAGCTGATATATGGAAAACAACTCAAACAGAACGTGGGAGATTTTGTTTGGCTTGTGTGATTATGCATGTGAGATCGCACATGTGACTGAAAGAAAGTATAGTCTCTTCATCACTAAGGTTAGACGCAGTCGATCGTTTTCTTGCTTTTTAAATTTTTCGTAGAATGGTCCGACCGTCCGTGGATTTCAGACATTTTGTACAGTATCTCTATTTCCTCGTGACTTCTACTTTAATGTCCAAGACGATGGTGACGTTTCCCCATCACTCGCATTAATTTGAGCAACAGAAAACGGTGGTGTGCTTCCACGAAAGACGCGGTGCGGAATAAGAACAAAACGCTATAAATTTGACAGGCGTGTTTTTGTACCATACGTAGTCGGTTGCACGCACAAAGGGAGGTTTTGGTTTTCTGATCTTTTGGGGGCAACAAAATGTGAGATGAGCCTTGCGCATTTGGGACGCACTTCGTATCAAAAAGTCGATGTTAAGCATGTAATCCAAGAAAAACTCCCCCAAAGACTGTGATAGAGCTAATTTACCTACCGCAGAGATAATCATTGGAAGAAAATATTTAGAAGTTAATTAATCTTATTGGGAAAATTGCAACACGTTTTCAATGGACTTCGTCTCGCTTTCAACTTTTCCAGCAAAATTGTCAGTCACTGTCTATACATGCTGTGTGTATGTTTTCCTCAACGTCTCTACGCTAAGCTTTTTCTCGAATCACCATAATGACTAAAGAGCAATCCGCTTCCCACTTAGTTGACCAACCCCACACTGTTAATTAGCAGCTCAGTTCTAACGATACTATCCATATGCATGCAACTAGCAAACTCCAAATTTGAAACGCCTAGTGAACGATTTTATGGATAATCTCATATAATTTATTTTAAGCTGAATTTTTCATTTCCATAACTCTCTCTCTCTCTCTCTCTCTGTGTTTTTTTTTTCTTGGCTCCTTAATTAATAGTTTTATTAGGTTGTGCCAATATCTAAGTTGTTAAGTGTTACCGTGTCCTTTTAATTAATATGAGCATTTAATTAGTTATTGGCTGAGTTTAACATATAAACTATTCCTATACCTTAATCAACAGTTTAAACTTTTGATTTTTTTTTTTTTTTGTGTGTGAAATGAAATTAAATTAAAATTTTATGATCCTAAAACCTATTCATACTGCGCTTAAAATTTAATAAATGATTCCCTCGTCCAGTAGTTGAATGGTTTCTTGCCAGCTATGTACTCATTGAAAAATATGTTAGTTTATTAACTTTCCCTTTCTTGTTTGGACGTACTTGTCCTTTATCTATTCAATCTCTGATCCTGCCCTCGCTAACACATGCAAAAAAGCAGGCTTTGGCAGAGTACATAATGGTCGTTTTCAGTTTCACTGTCTTTTTTAATTTCTTCAATTCCTTGGCATCCTTCCTGATGTCTTTTGTGATAAGCCAATAAGCGATGGAATCCAGGCAAAAGGTTCCGAAATGATGCGCTAATTTATAGGTGTAAAAACAAGACAACCTCAATTCGAAACTTGGAGACATAAATATCAGACAGTTGATCGTTAAACCCAGAAAAGTTTCCCTCTCGTCTCGCCATCTTCCATTATTGTACCTAGTTTCTTTTGTCAGAATCAAAACTCGTGGTGGGTCTGCATGGTTCAGACACTTTCCAAAACGGCTAAGCACACGTCGTTCCATCAGATACATAACATAATTTCCCAAGGGAGCCGTAGAGCAGGTTTAAAGTCGATGCCCTCTGCAGTGACAATTATTAGCTGAGGAATAGAAGGTTGTATTATTTCCAGCATGCAAATATGGCATCATGGATCTAATAAAAGCAGTTAGACTCTTAGTTCCAACAGCGGAAATTCAAATTAGTTAAGTACTTAGTTCTAATAACCAGATGCAACAAAATAAAGGAAAATAATGATAATAATAATAATGATAATGTATTAGCATTAATGGCCACAACTAGCCTTTATAACAATATCACCCCCAAATTGCAATGTAAGCCAACTCCATTTATGGTTTTCCATTCACATTGTTCTCATTAGAAGATGATTAAATATATATATTTCTTATTAGAAGCTCATAAATTTGTAAAGTTAAAAGTAACATAGTTTAAAAGATAAAATAGCGATGTGAGTGCATGTATACATATGTGCACATTCAAAGAAAGGTGTTGATTTGAAAATGATTACACCAAAGCTACAAGGATGTTGAACGCTACAGCGACACCCCTTAATTAAGGGTGTATATTTTATTATGGGGGGTTATATGGAATTTTCAAATTATATGTATATATGTACAGGAGAAAGATACACAGAAGATAGCCCTGCAGACATGGGGACTTTGCTAAACTGTGTAAATCTCGGTGTTTTTTTTTTTAATTATTATTTCTTTGCCTAAATTTTTGCACCCAAAACTGCAGTTTACAGTAATAGAAAAAGTTCTGCCAAAAAAAAAAAACTTATTCGAATAACTTCGGATTCCAAATTAGCATGTCAGCCATGTAATTAATTTGCTGGGTCCATTCATTACTTAAGTCTTGTTCTTTGGTCGGGTTAATGTTTATGAGTTGGGGGTCACTTTCATTGTTATGTTTTAATCACTGACCCACAAGATGTGAGTGAAAACAAGGCCCATAGCCATTGGCTTGTAATTATAAGTTATAAATGCAGCAATGAATTTTGACTTATCAAATATAAAAAGACATGTCAGCGAATATAGTAACCTGCTAACTTCCTTTTTATTTATTTATTATTATTTTAAGGAATTTCAGTACTTCTCTGCAAATCAATTGCGTAGTTACGGGCTAAGAACAAAGTGTTGAGAGGTAATAGATTGCAGGATTGAAAGTTTTCTAGTCCTGAGTTTGTCTCTTCCCGAAAAGGGCAGGAGAAAATGAAGAGGGTTAGATAAGATATCCTCGTGGTTGGCACCACCGTATGCTTTGACAACTCATGCCATGCCCGCATGGAGAGAGTATATTCTCACATTTCATAAGATGCCGTGTGTTGGAAACTTGAAAGCTGCCAGAGTTCGACAGATAATAAGGTCAAATCCATTTTACTTACAGAGCAGCAGCATTCATTCGTTCAACTAAACGAGGAATTGTTGGCAACTTATTTGCAAAATAGCCCGTTCATGTAGACTATTCATATTTTGTATCCCTGGAGTTGTCCCGCCCGGATTTTCAAAATCTTAAATTTTAGTTTATTTTGAGACGATTAAGATGAAATTATTTATTAGAAATAAAAGTAGTTTAAATTTTTTTTAATATATATTTTATAAAGATAAAAATTTTAAAAAATATAAATAATTTAAATATAAATTTGGTACAATAAATTCAATGTGAACTTATGCAATATTACAAATAACTTAAAATCCTTTTAAAAATTTTTAAATTGTGTTAACCAAATTAGTTATTTTTTATTTTAATTTTTAAAGAATTATAAATCAATTATTACAACTATTATTTTCTTTCTCTCAAACTAGTAATTTTGAACAGAAGTAATATAAATAGTATTTTTTATTTCTTTTCACATTCTTTCCTTATTCTTGTATTTTAAATATTGAAATAGTTAATTTTAATAAATTTGTGTGGTTTCTTTTACCTTCTTTGTGAAGTGTACGACAATAAGAAGATCTTTATTTTAGAAAAATAATCACTTTCATTGTGATAATTCGTGTATGAAAACAAAATTATTCTTCAAATAATACTTTTAAATACTTCAAATTAATATTATTTTTAATTTATTTCTTTATATTTTAATATTACTATTTTCCTTTAATATCATTCTTCGTTAACCAACTAAACTTAACTAACTACAAAAGCAAAATTTTTTAGAGAGAGTCTAAAATTTAAATTTTAATTCACCTAAAATCTCACATTTGTGTTTTAATTTCAATAAACCTTCCCTAAATTAATCAATCTAATTGTAATTTCAACATATATATATATAGTCAATGATATTAATATTTAGATTATAGTTGTTAAAACTAAAAATTTAACAAATCTATCATTAAATTATGCAAATAACAAGAGATCATATTACTAAGAAATTGAGAAGTTGGACGAAAGACTTTTATAATAGAAAAATAATTTACATAAAATAGATAATCGATAAATTTAAAGAACTCTTACACTTTTGCATAAAAAAATATAAAAATTATTGAGTTGACAACTTCAGAAGTTTTGCTTGTCATCTCAACAATATATTGTTTAACATACGGGTGACTCAATCCACCTCCAAGTAATATGACACGATCCATTAAAATGATGGGATTTTATTGATAATATTTTAATTTTGTGGAGTGAAAATGAAAGTTGTTGGAAGTTAGAGGGGTACCGAGAATATTCAAAATACGCACAAAGAATCTCAAAAGGACACACACAAAAAAAAAAAAAAAAAATGCCAGCCCAAATAATTGACGAAGAAATATCAAAATCCGAAAAGAATATTCAATTTATTAGCTTATGAAGCTTTATTTAATCACATTAGTCACAAAACTTTATTTTCCCTAAAGAAAACTCTACAATATGCAGAAAAAAAAAAAAGAAAAAAGAAAGAGCCATAGTATTTATTTGGGTTGTCCCACTAAATGTCATACAGTGGAACAGTTCTACCCACCAATAACACTATAAATAAAATAAATATATAATTTTTCATTAATCAAAAAATAATGTAAAGTGGTGTATATAGTTGTGATCCGACCCGCAACAACTACCAATAAATAACAACGAAAACTTCCCATTTACTAGCCCTGATATTGATAATGATACACATAAATGTATAATATTAACAAGTCAACTAATTCCTGTAGTATTTAATTATTATTATTATTATTATTATTATTATTATTATTATTATTTAATTCAAAATAAATTTAAACTCCTAAACAAAGACGCAATTTGATAAGAGTTGGGATTTTTATTATAATATGATTTGATTAATCTTTTAATGATGAGTGTTAAGAATCTCGTGTTCTATGGTTTGAAAGCAAGCTAAAAAAATAATAATAATAATTAGATTAATTAAAGAAATTTAATCTATAAACACAACAACCTAAACAATTATAATAAATTTCGTTTCCAACGATTAAAATTGAAATAAATTTCTTCTTTCTTGGAAGATTACGACTGATTCATTCGCTACTTTTCTTTCTTTCTTTCTTTCTTTTTTTTTTTTTTTTTTGTTTTTACTAAGAAAGAAAGAAAAAAAAGAAAAAAGACAAGGCGTGCAATTGAGGTAGGTTTTGGGTTGGGCTGCAAAGACCCCAAGCTGTGTTCACGTTACAATTCAACCCCGAAAAAGTTGGCCGTCAATTAATCCGAAAAATCTGCTATTTAACAGTCACGTATAAAGTTTGCTTTCAATCCATCAAATAATATTGATATACTTTTTGTTTTACATTTTTGTAAATATACCTCAAAAAAGAAAAAGAAAAAGAAAAAAAGAAATCTTATTGCACTAGGAAGAAAATAACAAGACCGAAGACAAAATGCAGAATATTAGGATCTTTCGACAGAATGGAAGCCATAAAAAATGTAAAAAAATCTCTCATTGCAAGTGACGGCGTTTGACGATTTTAATATATTCCCATTATAAGATAGATCAGGTCGTTACCTCAAAGCACGATAGAGATGAAGAGTAAATGACAAGGGTAACACGGTATATCTATAAATAAAAGAATAAAGGGAAAACGCGTTTGACGATTTTAGACCCGGCGACCATGGAAGAAGAAGGCTTAAGACTCTGCTGGAACGGAACCTAGAAGAAAACATCGGTTGTTTTGGGTAGGCTTGTAGTTCACAGGAAACCTCAGATCCCCCCACAAAACCCATTATTTCTCTCTCTTTTTTTTTTCTGATAGATTTGTGTGTGTGTGTGTGTGTTTTTTTTTTTCTTAATTGGTTATTGAATCAGAGTTCAAAAAGGAGCCATCTTTGCTGGAGATTTGAATCGATTGAGGTGAGTTTTGGTTCGCCATGGCGGACTTGGTGAAGCAAATCTTGGCGAGGCCTATTCAACTGGCGGACCAAGTGATAAAAGCCGCTGACGAGGCAAGCTCTTTCAAACAAGATTGCGCGGAACTCAAATCCAAGACTGAAAAGCTCGTTGCTTTACTCCGACAAGCCGCTCGTGCCAGCTCTGACTTGTACGAGCGGCCTGCCCGTCGAATCATCGACGACACCGAACAGGTACTCGACAAGGCTCTTGCCCTCGTCCTCAAGTGCCGCGCCAACGGCGTCATTAAGCGCGTTTTCACCATAAACCCAACAGCCGCTTTCCGTAAGATGTCGTCTCAGCTGGAGAACTCGATTGGCGACGTTTCATGGCTTTTGCGGGTATCGGCACCCGCCGACGATCGCGACCATGGGTACTTGGGGTTGCCTCCCATAGCCGCTAACGAGCCAATCCTCTGTCTCATATGGGAGCAGATTGCGATCCTCTATACTGGGTCGCTTGACGATAGATCTGATGCTGCAGCTTCGCTTGTGTCGCTTGCGAGAGACAATGATCGGTACGGGAAGCTGATAATCGAGGAGGGTGGGGTCCAGCCGCTGCTGAAATTGGTCAAAGAAGGGAAGATGGAAGGTCAAGAGAATGCAGCGAGAGCAATTGGGCTATTGGGTCGCGACCCAGAAAGCGTGGAATATATGATTCTTGCAGGGGTTTGTTCGGTGTTTGCAAAAATACTCAAAGAAGGTCCTATGAAGGTTCAGGCTGCTGCGGCTTGGGCCGTTTCTGAACTCGCCGCGAATTTTCCCAAGTGTCAGGATCTGTTTCTACAGCATAATATAATTCGGTTGCTGGTAAGTCATCTTGCGTTTGAGACAGTTCAAGAACATAGTAAATATGCTATTGCCAGCCAGAAGGCCACGTCAATTCATGCTCTTGTAATGGCCAGCAACAATACCGGTGCTGCCAATAATTTGAACAAGGAAGCAAATGAGGATGATCAGAGTCGAGTTTCTCATCCTATGGAAAATCGGATCACGAAACAATTGCAGAATGTGGTGAGCAATACGATGGCGATGAATGCGGCATCCAAGCTGGCACAACAGAAACCAGGTTATAACGGCAATGGTGTAAGCCAAGCCAACATTCTCAAGAGCAACAGCAACATTGGCGTGAAGCAGATCCATCATCAACACAATCACTCGCTATCAGGGGTCAGTACAAAGGGAAGGGAACTCGAAGATCCCGCCACCAAAGCCAACATGAAAGCGATGGCAGCAAGAGCTCTCTGGCACCTTGCCAAAGGGAACTCCTCCATTTGCCGCAACATAACTGAATCCAGAGCACTTTTGTGCTTTGCAGTTCTGTTAGAAAAAGGGCGTGAAGATGTTCAATTCAATTCTGCAATGGCTTTGATGGAGATCACGGCAGTGGCAGAGAAAGACACTGATCTGCGAAGATCAGCATTCAAGCCTAATTCATATGCCTGCAAAGCTGTTATTGATCAAGTACTGAGGATCATCGAGAAGGCTGATTCAGACCTCCTCATACCATGCGTCAAGGCCATTGGGAATTTGGCAAGAACATTTCGGGCAACGGAGACAGGGATGATTGCTCCGTTGGTTAAGCTTCTAGATGAGAGAGAAGCTGAGGTTTCTAGGGAAGCATCAATAGCCCTCGCAAAGTTTGCCTGCACAGAAAACTATCTTCACCTTGACCACTCCAAGGCTATATTGAATTCTGGAGGGGCAAAACACCTAATCCAGCTCGTGTATTTTGGTGAACAAATCGTTCAACTCTCGGCGTTGCCTCTCTTGTGCTACATTGCACTTCATGTGCCCGATAACGAGGAGCTTGCACAAGCTGAGGTGCTCACTGCCCTTGAATGGGCATCCAAGCAGCCTCACCTGAACCAAGATGAAGCATTGGAATCATTGCTGGTAGACGCCAAAGGTAGATTGGAGCTTTATCAGTCTAGAGGTTCAAGAGGATTTCATTAATCCAACCCAAAAATACCTAGTTTAGTTTGTTGCGGCATCAAAATTCTCTTCTCTCTTTTCTGTCGTCCTAATGGAGTGTACATAGAATTAGTTAGTTCTCTTCAGAATTGTTTCCAAGCATTCAGAGTCTTTTAGAAAAGCTGTTGCACCATTATGCGTTTTCCCCTTCAGTTTTGACTCCATCCGTCCATGTCTTGGTTTCAGTGCTCATCTTTATACCAGCGAGTGAAGTATAAACGCCATATGTTTGCAACCTTTGATCCAGGATTCTGTCCTCTGTATGGGTCATCGTAATCTGCTTTTTTTTTTTTTCTCTCTGTTTTTAGTTTCCTCATGTTCTCAAGTTGACTTACTGCTACAATTATTGGTACCTTTGTGATGACTGGCTGAGTTGGAACAGCAAGATGTCAAGTGGGAAAAGTTTGCTGAGTTGAACTAAGTGGGAGAGTTGAGTGCTAATAGAGTGGGAATTCATATTTAAAGAAAAACTTGGAATTAAAAGAAACTAAACACATATTTGAATCATTCTATGAATAAAAAATTTCATGTGTTTCCTTTTACATCATTTAATTATAATAAAAATTTTATTGATTTAAAATTGAGATTTTTATTTTTAGAAAAATTAATTCTAAAAATAAATATAGGTTTATAAGCTATTTCATTTTATATAATTAAGAGCTCAAAGAAACTCTTAATTAACTAAATAAAAAACTCAAAATATGTTTTTTTTTTTAAGGTTAGAGAAGAAACTTAGAGAATAGAAGAATATCTCAATTTGATTAAGTTTTCAAACTCATAACTTGGGCAATTGTAGGCAAACAAACCATATGTTAGTGAAAAATATCATGGCTTCATCTCGTATGCCCCTCCACCGAATTCCAACTCTTCACTTCACCAAGCTTTCTGCAATGTCTTATGGGAAGCGGTTGTGTGTTGCAACCGTCCTAGTTGTTTGGTTCTTGTAAGTTTGAAAACGTCCTAGTTGTGTGTGTACATTTTTTGGCACTGAATTCATGGATATCCTTATTGATGTTTGGATACGCGTGAAATTGGAAAATTTTCGGTTCGACATATAAGGATTAAAACGCTATCTCCCAAGCCCCACAAAAATCATTCATGTTTTTGTGATTATTTTAATTAACAAAAAAATAATAAATAAATATATATAAAACAATAATTGGAAATTCTCTATCTTTCTAGAAACTTAAACTCGCAGCGATCAAACTCGTAGAAATTATACGAATAGGTCCTTCTACTCTTATCGGTATGTAATTACATGCTACTAACAATGTGTTTGTGGGGACGTCTGCCAAAATTGCTTTAACAAATCTATGAGCCGCTTGCATTGCAGGCCCAAGGAGTGTAATGGGTGAGAAAAAGCAAACTCCATGAAGTTTTTTATGTTCCCTGTTATTTAGTTGAACAATAGGAAGACGAGACAAACTAACCATTTTCCGACATATCTTGAAAAGCATATATTCTAGCGGCAAGCAAACGTTAGATGTAAGTAATTTCCCTTGGGAGTCAGTGGCGCAATGATCTATATTCACAGGAAAAAGACAAATAAACATAACAAAATATTATTAAAAAAAAAAAAAGTTGAATCTTCGCGATTACATAAAGCAGCCTCAGAAATTTCGCAAAAACAGAACAATGCAAGGTCATTTTCACCGAGTGAAAAGTCACTTGGGAAATTGTTTTACAAGACACGTTATTGGAGTTACATAATCATTTAAAAGAAACATATGATGATAATAGTAAGAATGACGATGATATGATGAGAAGCCACGTCATCGTTCAGTATGTTATTCGTACTTCTCTTCACCGAGCCTTTGAAGATGGCGTTTTTTCCCATTTTCAGGTTCCTGTTTACTACAGAGATCTGTCTTCTGGCGGAAGAGTGGTTTCCATTACACCCCAGCGGCACTGTAATTTGTTACATGTCAATATTGTTGCAACTTTTCAATGAACTTTTTGGGCCACCTTTACAGGTGAATTTATTGCGTTATTATGGCCTTTCCAAAACTTTTGATGAATCATATACAGTATGACTATGAACTGTGTTTTCCATTTTTCTTTTTTCTTGACACTGAAACCACGGATATATCATTGGTTGAAATCATTACAAGGGATATTTAACAGGCGCCTGCGGGTTGCTAGCCCAATGATGGGGATCCATTGACAATCTAAGACTGTTTGACAACCCAGTCCACCACCTGGTTAATTCTAGTACACGAATGATTAACTAAGGTGGGCAGGTTCCCGAGGAAAATGGGCTCTATTTGCCATGGACAATCTGTTCTTGGGGGCCTTGTAGCGCTTTAATGACCAAAAGGGGTTCTGATTCTTTGATTGTTCCAGGGAGGCTCGTGGACACAGCCAGTTGTGCTGCAATCCTTAACCGCCCATGCCTCCTCAACCAGGACTGACCTGAGCAAAATTCTTGACAGAGGTTTAAGCTTAGCCCTTTGTCAGTATTAACTTGAGAAGTTACTATAAAAAAGAGGGAAAAGAAGAACTAACTAGACATGTGTGCGCCCATTATGTCTATTCATTTGGAGTTCATTTATTCGGAGTGGCTTCTTGGGGGACAAGTTGGAATTGTTGCATCTGTATGTATTTCGTTCTACGTGGGATCCGCAGGTAGATAAGTGATGCAGTTATGCCCTGAAGGCTATAACGAAAATATTTTTTTTTTTAAAAGTAAAATTAATTAGAAAAACTACATACCCCTGCATTCATTAAAATTCTTTAAAAATATATAAAAAAACATGATAAATAATATAAAAAGTTTAATATAATATCTTATATTATTCTATTTTTTAAAAAAAATTATTCAATTTGTTCACTTGGATCACCAAATCATGAGTCCATTAAATTGAGACCCAAGTAATTACAGGCATTGAATAGGTTGGTATCACTTTGGTAAGAAAGAGCAAAAGTAACGTTGAAAAGAGGAAAGAAAGAGACATGTGATTTTGAGGGTGTCGGTTTGGTTTCCGATTATAACGTTGTACTTAGAACGTTAAAGTTATAACACACACGCATGCACGCACACTCCCTCTCTCGCGGGAATTCGGTGATCAAAATTTCTTACATATATTTTACTTTCTCTCCTCTCATCCTCTCCCTCGTTTCCTCTCATTGCCGAGACAAAGAAGATCGGAAGAAAATGCATAATCTCTCTTGCACTTCTTCCGTTACGCAATTTCTTTCTTTTGCTTCCTTGCTGTTATGTTATAGAAGTTGAAGATTTGCTCCATTGATGTCTGTGAAAAGAAAAGAAAAGGAGAGAGCACTTGGGGTTGCGGTTATGGAGGAAGCATCAGCAGTGGAAGCTTCTACTACTACTACTACTGCTACTACTACTACTTGGGTTATCCTTTTCTTTCTTTCATGTTCTTTATCTTGTTTTAGTCCGTGCAATTTTATTTTTATTTTTATTTTTTCATTATGTTTATTTCTTGATCTTTTCTGTTTTTTGTCCTTTGGGTGTCGCCTATTTTGGTCAATCGCTCTTTTTTGGTGTTTTCTTTCTTTTCGAATCTTGAACGTCTTTCTTTAATCTCTTTCTTGAATTTTAATCTTGCTTTGTATAAACATTTCTTGGTTTTATGTGGGTTATGGTTATGTGGTTGTTCTCGGTATCATCTGATAGAGTGAAAATCTTTGATTTGTTGTTTATCTCGCCGGTTCCTAAAATTTACTTCAATCAAGATGGCAATGGTTTCTTTTCTCTCTGTTTCTTGCAATGCAAAAACGTTATTTTTATTTTTGTTGTGTTCGCAAATTTACTATTTCTCATGTGTAATTGTCTTTCATTCTTGCTTTGTTTCCTCCCGTTCCCCCTCTAATCAACAATATTGTTCTGTTTTATGCTAATTTACATTAAGCATATGAGGCTTGATTGCCCCTTTTTTTTCTCTCTCTTTGTTTCTTGTTCTTTTGGCGTTTCTTGTAATCAGCAACGCTGTTGCTTTTTAGCAAACTTGTGATAAGAATCATTGTTTTTTTTTTTTTTATATGTGGTTGCCATAATTAATATGCAGATTCTTCGTCACCTTGTCCTTGCCGGGCACATAACTCATGTGATTACCTATAATTCTTTTGTTGAGCAGAATTCAATCCTGTTGATTTTAAAGCTTCATGTAAACTTCATGCTATAATCTTTCCAGGCTTCGTGAATTCTGCTCAACAAAAGTTTGCGTATAATTATATTTTTCCTCGCATTTGAAATTTTTGGCAGTGGGGGCTTTTTATAAGCAGGGTACTTGGTAGATGCTGGATATCATCATCACTCTGTTGTTTTTGGAGGTTCATTTTAATTTTTCAGAATCAATAGCTTCGTGATGTTTTGCTAAAATTTTTTTAGGCCAACAGTCTACTTTGAGTTGGATATGTTGTGTCATTCGACTTGTATGCAGTACATATATTTTCAAGTGCCTTCCGGATTGTCTATACATGAATCATTTTTAGGCAAAGACGGTTGTTTTGGAATCTAATATAAGCAGTTAGCTCTATGATAGATTTCTTTATAATATATCATTTGAAAATAGTAAAGCCAGCAAAGTAGCTACTAAAGTTGGAAATCTTGGGGTGGCACTGATTTTTGCCAGGGTATTGTCCAAGTATGTTTGTGCAAAAACATTTCTAAATGTTCTTTTTCTTTTCCATTCACTTTGTGTTTTTGCTGATTTCAGTCCTTCAAGGCAAGTTAAGGGCTTTTATACATTGTACGTTATTCAGTCTCCTATTGCAACATGCTTGCTGTTTTAAACTCTCCAAGGTCCTGCCAATGGCTTACAGTTTATTATGAAAGACAAATATTTGGTCCATGGACATGGTCAAATGTAATCCGCAGAATACAATTAACCATTCTGTAGTGCACAGGTGAGGAAGGAGCTCGGAGTTGGAGATGATATGAAGCCTTCAATTTTCAATTTCGGTGGAGGGGTTGGCATTACCTCTAGTTTCTTGAACGTGGTTTTGTGTTTTTTTCGCATTGTACTCCTAAAAGCCTGATTGCGCACGGTGGAGCTGTACAGTGTCCTGAATTGAATCTAGATTTGATGTAGCTTTCAGACCGAATGACTATGAAACTATAATTGATGCTTCCACATATGATGGGCAACATAGTAGACATCTTTATTCTCCTCCCCCCACTGAGAACCTTCCCAAGTTCAAAATTATAGCCATACCTATGAGAACATCCCCCTTAAGGTTTGTAGGACACCACTTAACCACTGCCTTCAAAACTTTGAACATGTCCTGCAACAGTTGCCCATGTTCCTCTCCCTCTCTCTCTCTCTTTATTGCATTTGCTATTAATGATGAACGACCCCAGATTCTCAATCTTTAATGTTCGCCAAAAGCTCTAATTGATTAATTGCCTATGACTTGCTTGATTGCTCAACTTTTGTCTTTTTTTTTTTGTTTTTTTTTTGCATTGCTCTGCTGGCACTGAGACATTTTTAGCTATAATAACGCACTGGTCGTTAATTCTTGACGTGTTTTATGTAGTTTGAGTCATGTAAATTTGTTTTGGCTGATTGATTTGTCAAGTGGAATTAACTGCTATCGCTACATCATCAGAACAATTTTCTACACTTGGGGAGCTCATGTGCGAGGCCCCTTGAGCTACTGCATGTTACGTTTGCTTCAAAACATTGTGATATTTATGGAGAGCAGACAGCTCCCTCAAAAAACTTGCCTTTGTTAAACGACTGCAATTTCTGAACGGTCTCTGTTCTTTCTTGATTGTGTCTTCATTTGTTGCAGTGCCATTACAGCTATAGTGCACGTGGGCTTGGTTCTAAGTCAGGCAGTGGACCTCTGTACGGAGCAAAAAGTTAGCCGGCGGGAGGGAAAAAAATTGTCTGAGAAGCCATCAACAGATATTCTAGAGGTGACCTTATTGCAATTTTATTATTATTATTATTATTTATTTTTTTATTTTTTTGAGCAAGACTACAGCAGGCCCCATACTTTGGTAGCGACAAGTAGCCGCGCACCGAAGTAGGAGCTTGTGGTTAAACTAACCATTTGATAAATTAATAAAAATGAAGCAATCTAATTGGTTCTTTTCGGAGCCATGTGATTGTAGCCCTTCGTGTCTTCCCATGAGTTAGCCAACTAATTTTTCTCTTTTCTTCCTTTTTTTTTCATTAAAAATAATTTTTTTTAGTAAAAAAAAGGTGCATTTTGATTCATTGATGTTTTCATTTACCTTTTTTTTTTTGTTAATGACAACTAACTATTCAAATATTATTTGACTTTTTATTCAATTTTAATGTTAATAAATTTAATATTTAATATTTTACTTTTAATATAGATATAATTGAAGTTCACTGAAAAAATGCGAGAGTTGATAATATATTCGTTAAGTGTATATATATATATATATATACAAAATTACTAAATTGGGACTTAATATTTCACGTAAATATCAATAATAATATTTTTTTAACTGAAAAAACGAAGTTTGCTGGGTCAGAGATGGATATATATTTTTTATTTCTTTTCTTAGTACGAGAAAAAAACAACGTTGTAATCGAGAATATATTTTGTGTATAAACAGCACTAAATCAGCTGGATCTCGCTACGCTCAGTGTATAGAGAAGCTCAAAAAGTCACTTATTAACGTTTGGCGCTAGGGATCTCTCTCTCTCCCCCTCTCTCTCTCTTGATCGGTTCATCTGGCGTAGCAGTTGGTGATGGCGGAGGAGCAGGCGACGAGATCCATGAGCAAGGAGGAGAGGTCTACTGGCAGGGTTGTAAAGTTCAGTGAAAAGAAGGGTTTCGGCTTCATCAAGCCGGACGACGGCGGTGACGATCTGTTTGTTCACCGCAGCGCAATTCTTTCCGACGGTGGCTACCGTACTCTGGCCGAGTACGACTTGGTTGAATTCACCGTTGCCTTGTCGGACAATAAGTACCAAGCGATTAACGTCACCGCCCCCGGCGGAGGCCCCATCCAACCTATCAAGAGGGGAGACGGTCATGCCAGGCGCGGCGGCGGCGGCGGATTCGGAGGGTCTTGGGGCCGGAGGTATAGTGGCGGCGGTGGAGCCGGTGGGGCCGCTTGTTATACCTGTGGGAACACTGGTCACTTAGCTAGGGATTGTGATTATCGTGGCGGCGGCGATAGTTACCGTAGTGGCGTTGACAGTAATGGTGCTTGTTTTAAGTGCGGCAATTCGGGACACTTTGCTAGGGATTGTCCGCTCGCTAATGGCGGTGGTGGCAGTGGCAATAGTGGCGGTAGCAGCAGCAGTGCTTGCTTTAACTGTGGAGGATATGGGCACTTGGCTAGGGATTGTCCGGGTGGTGGCGGGGGAGGTTGCTATAACTGTGGAGGGTATGGGCACCTGGCTAGAGATTGTTCTAGATCTAGGTCAAGCAGCAGGCTTGGTGGTGGCGGAAGCGTATGCTTCAATTGCGGTGAGGAAGGGCACTTTGCAAGAGATTGTGCTATCAACTCTTGATTGGAAGAAGAAAGGAGAAATAGTAAATATTTCTCTGTTTTTTTTTTCCTCTATCTTTTGGTTGATTGCTTATTTTGGGTCTTTTTTGTTAGATTTTTAGGCTTTTATATACGTGTGTTGTGTTGGTGCAAGCCGGCGATCCTCAATTTGGTAGATGGAATTGTCCCATTTCCGACACATACAGATGCTGGTTCAGCTAAAGCATCGGTTTTTCTTTTTCTTCTCTTTCCTTTTGAATTTGTCGATGAATGCCGGATAACATTTTTATCAAGGAGTTCTTATTGTTTTTAACATATTGCATATCTAGATTTTGCAATATGGATTTGATGCTTTTGGTTTGATATGTATGGAAAGGCCAATTTGGTTTAGTATGATCCTTAGTGCTCAATGTTCCATTGACACTTTGACATTATTTGTGGGTTTGTTACTGGGGTTTTCATGCAATATATGCATTATATTTAGGAATTGTCATAAATTTGAAACTAATATTCTTTGGCCAAGGATCTTAATGTGGAGCTTGTCTTATATGACTCCATGTTTGGAGTGTAGGTGTCAGAAATTTTGTTTTGTTTTTTTGGCTGAGTATTACTATTCCATCTACGTGAAGAAGTGCCTGAGGCTTAGGTATGTACATTCCCATTCAAAATCTGAGATTGCATGCTAATTGAGAAGCTGCTGCAGCTTGTTCAGTCACTGAGGGGTTGAAACTTAGTATTGTATCATAAGGCCTAGTTTGGCCAAGGACTTATGTTTTTCTACTCTTAGTGAGCAAATAAACTCATTGGTTCTTGTGCTTGAGCTGTGAACTGTATGCAAATGAAATTCAACTATTTTGGTTTCATTTAGTTTAGTGTATATTTTGGTTTGGCAGGTGGATCTATGTTGGTTTATGGCTTTAGAGTTTATAAGTTGAAGCCTCTGCCCTGCATATTTGGATTCTTCAATTTGAGCTAAAGTAAGATAGCTAAATGAAAGATCTCTTTATGAATTGCTATTTGAATTATGTCCAATTGTTTACTGTTATGGACACCTTCTTTTTCTAGTTTTGATAATGATGATTTCAATATTTTCACGTGTTGGGGTCGGATATTTTGTCTGTAGTTGCATTATTTTCCTTTGGATTTGAAACGATTTTAGAGTTGGATGCTCATTGCCTTAATCATTCTCGCCCGCATCAAGTACTCAGGTTGGAGTAGGATGTTGGCTTGTAGGTAAAATTGCTGATTGGTGACACTAGCATTAAGTATTAAGGTAATGGAACTCGCCCGCACAATAACAGGGACATGCAAATGACACTACAAACGAGGAAAATTGGTGATCTCTGATTGTGATGCAATATTGAGACATTTGTGAATCCAAAAGTGTAATACATAGAATTTGAGATGTGGTCGGGGTTTAGAACAGTGAGTGTGGCTTTTAGCATTCCAAAGCCTTGTAATCAAATCGCGGTTGTAAGAGAACGTTCTGAATGCTTCTTGCCTTCAAATTGCTGTAAAGCAAAGCAGAATGGACTTTGAGTATGAACCTTTCTCATTTTCAACCTTAGCATACAATTATTGCAGTTCATGGGAAGCATCATGTTTAAGATATTAATAGATGCTTTTTGCATAAAAATTGATGTGAAGATGGTGAACTGCTAGTCACAAGTGGATAGATTCAGGTGTGAGAAATGGCTAATCAGGTACATCAAGATGTCTTGATAAGCCAGTTTGAAACATAATGAACTGTGGGACAACAAATTCTTCAATCGATCTCTTTTGCTATTCTTCGGTATGCTAAAATTCACAATGAGTTCTGGCATTAATAATAACATTAAATGTTGGACAAGACGTTAGTAGCCGGAGAAAAATGATAGAGATGGTATAATAAGAATATGTGTAACAAATTTATTAAAAAAATAATATTATTATATTTGTTGTATATTGACATTGAGTATTTTTACCTGAGAAATTTAAATTTTTAATTAAAAAATTATATATATATATAAGAAATAAGGCTTACATTCTGAAAATTATTCTCGATCAATTTTATTTGACCCGGACTCTTGATGTTAAATATTAATTTCCCCACGATTCCCTTCCAACCAAAGCCTACATCAGCAGTGTTTGTTAGTACCGACCTACAAAAAGTATCCCCCGCGGAGCTTGGCGAATCATATGGGTACCTAATTCTCCATGCCAGGCCTGTCTCTTATACACATCTAGATGTGTATAAGAGACAGATATATATATATATATATAAGAAATAAGGCTCACATTCTAATAATTTTTCTCGATCAATTTTATTTGACCCGGACTCTTGATGTTAAATATTAATTTCCCCACGATTCCCTTCCAACCAAAGCCTACATCAGCAGTGTTTGTTAGTACCGAACTACAAAAAGTATTCCCCGCGGAGCTTGGCGAATCATATGGGTACCTAATTCTCCATGCCAGGCTTCCCCCCACATGACGAGACACGCTTTCCGTTAGCCCAAAGTCCATACACCATTCTCCAAATCACACATCGCCAACACTAACATAAGAAGGGCACTCTATGATACCAAAGGTCTCGGCTTTCTGTCCTTCTAATTCATTTCCGTCCATGGCTCGTGCGCAACTGCTCATTTCACTTCACTTTCTTACTTCCCTTTCCATGTCTTCAGGTATGTATGTCATCAGCCCAACCTTTTTAACATTTTTAATCTTTGGTCAAGCATCAAAGAATTTATTAAGTTCTGTGCCTTGCTTGGAACAGGCGTGCTTTCTGCTGCGTTTACGTTTGTGAACAGCTGTGGCTACTCAGTGTGGCCGGGCATTCTGTCAAGCGCCGGGACTCCGCCGTTGCCCACCACGGGCTTCGCTCTTCAGCCAGGCCAAACGTCCACCCTTTCTGTGCCAGCCTCCTGGTCAGCCTCTCTGCACCCAACAGGCCACCACCGGGAAATTCACTTGCATCACCGGCGACTGCGGCTCCTCCACTCTCGAATGTTCTGGCAACGGGGCCGCCCCTCCTGCCACATTGGCAGAATTCACACTCAACGGAGCCAGCGGGCTTGACTTCTACGACGTCAGCTTCGTCGATGGCTACAACCTCCCAATGCTAATCACTCCACAAGGCGGCAGCACAGGTGGGAACTGTACGTCGACGGGTTGCGCAGTGGAGCTGAACAATGCCTGTCCTTCGGAGCTGAAGGTCGTGGACGGTGGAAATGGCCAGAGCGTGGCGTGTAAGAGTGCCTGCGTCGAGTTCGGAGCCCCGCAGTACTGCTGCAGCGGAGCCTACGCGACGCCGGCGACGTGCAAGCCAACTTCATACTCGGCCTTCTTTAAAGATGCGTGTCCACTAGCCTATAGCTACGCTTACGATGACGGGACGAGCACTTTCACCTGCCCTGCTGGCGCCAATTTCGTTGTCACTTTCTGCCCATCTCCCACCGTCAGGTATTAATAAAAACCATATTCCAATTTAAATTGACTTCCTTATATTTTTATTTTTTAAAAATCTTTTTACGTTATTTAATTTAAATATAAAATTATATAATCATAAATATTCTGATTTTTAGGATTTTTGACCTTTGAAGATCAGTAAGGCTACTCGCCAAGGGGTGCTTTTGATTCCCCCGCGTGCGTTGCATATCCCAATTCTTTAAACTTTGGTTTCTTTGGATTGGGATTGAAGATTTTTTTTTTTTTTTTTGGTTTGGCAAATTTCTAATTTTTTATTTTTTCCCTAACGACGACGGGTTGCAGCTTGAAGTCGACGGATGGGCACGTTGGAGTCTCCGCCAACTCTGGTAACAGCACACCGTACTTCATGGACGGTTTCGCCGTCGTCGTCCTGGCGGCAATTTGGCGGTTGTGGCAGCTCCTTTGACCCCGCCGTCTTTGGAGACAACATTTTCCAATCCAGGTTGACAATTTTGGGCTTGGGATTTTATGGGTGGGCCCCTTCTTACAGTGACACTTTTGTCAGTGAAGTAGTTGAATCCACAACTTGGCTGGGGGGTTATCATACTTGCAACCCAAGTCAAAGGACCGGCCCAGACAATCTAAGACGAACCACTGGACTGCAATGCTGATGCTCTAATCGGAGATAGCTGTCGTGGTTACTTCCAATCAAAGATTTGACTTTGTGTGTGTGTGTGTGTGTGTTTTGTTTTTTAAGTTTTGATGCTATGTGTTTGGATTGTAATGTATACTTTATTAGGAGGTTACGAGAAGGACTAGTTGGATTATGTGTTTGTTTTTATTTTATTTTTATTCTTTTTTGGGTGTTTGCAAACGTAGCCCACTAAATCCAAACTTTGATTACTTCATATTCTGCTCCTTTTTTCGTCTCCTTCTTTTGTACTCTTACATTCCTTCTCGTCTTTTCCTATGTTTGGTTGCTTCGCGGTGTCACTTTTGCCGTCCCTTGTTAATTAATTATCCTTTTAATCACATCTCATGCCTTTGCAAAATTATTCGTCAAATGCAGGGTTCACACGTAAGGCTCTTCCTTTTTTTTCTTTTTTTTTTTGTCCTAAATGTTTATAATTATTTATAATTTGATCTTAATTTTTTTTTTCATTTAAATAGACAATGAAGATTGTTTACAAATTCATTTTTTTGTTAATAAAAATTTGTCAAGCCATTAAAATTCATATATTGAAGAAGTAGAATTTTTTTTTTATAAAAAAAAATACAAATATGTATATGGGGCATATTTCTCTCTCTTTTTTTTTCAATAAAAAATAATTTATCCAACAAAAGGTTACACCTCGTGAAGAAGGAAAAGAGGAGTAATATTTGGCTATTTATTTTAATGAATTTTTTTTGCATTTCTCCTTTTAATGATTTTACTTTGTATTTGATTTTTTTTTCTTTATTTATTTTTGTTTAGTCAAAATAAATTTTTAACTACTTGACCAAAATTTGTGGATGGAAGAACGAATTTTGAAAATTTATCATTCAAATAAAAATGTAAAAAACTTTTAAGATTATATTATAAAATTTTTAAGAAAAAAAATATTTACCCCCGCCCCCCTTTCCTTTCTTTTTTTGAACATTTGCGGCAGCTAAAACATTAACGGTTAAAAGGTAGTTTCACTATTAAATTTATGTCGATAGGGTTGAAAGGTCGTTTTTGTTAAAAGAAAATTCAATGGAATTCATTTATTTGTATAAATACATAGCGTTGAATCATAATTTTATATATTTATTTGTTATTAATTAAGATACCTATTTAGCTGTAAATTATTTCAAACATTTTTTTAAGCCTAATTTTAAAAATTGGTCTAATCATCAAAATAAGTTTGGATGGGAGCTGACACTTTTGGGCATTGTAAGTGGCTTTTAGGGCTCACAACTCTTCTGGCCCTTAAGCCCATCAAAATTACACTGGTTAATGCTAATTATAGTATCATTAAAGTCATCATCTTATATTGATTGTTGTGCTTATCCAAAAGCCTTTAAGTTTTACTTGGAAAGTTAAAATGTGAGCACAAACTCCCCACAAGTTCATCGATTAAAGAATGAAGGATCAAGTGCCATCCATTCCTCAGGTTATTTGGTTATTGTAACTTTAAAACAAACCTGTAGATAGATAAAAGGGAGCTCTTTTCTATCTGTTTCCATGTTCTACTTTCTAGGTTGCTTTGCCTCGACGATGGATCACAATTCGTTATAAGATTCACACACAAACTAGTAATAGTTTCATAGTCTCCAATGGACTATTGAACTTTCATAGATAGTCGAAATTAAGAGAAGAAGAAAATAAATAAATAAATAAATAAATAAAAACCCTTCATATCAGTAGTCACCCCAAATTTAAGTTCATGATCATTTGGCTAAATATTTTCTAACATCACATTAAGAAACTCAGAATACAAATCATATATTATAATTTAACAAATAATTCGTATAAAAAAACATATTAAATTAAATTATGGCATATTAAACGGACTTTATCTGTGCATGGCTAAACCCCAATCACAAAAGGGCATCCTAAATCCCAACTAACAAAACTGTAGCAGAGATTTCTTTTCAAATGAAGAGTTTCTCAAACATGCACGTTTGCGCTTACATGGTAAGAGTGCACCTATCATTTTAGGATGCACGTATTCATGCGTTGTCATTTTGAAAATTAGTGCACCAAAAGATTTCTTTCAATGCCCATGATTCTTGCCCGTTGCACAAAGTTTCTTTACACGACTAGGGAAATTTTGCGATGGCTATAAAAGGATGAGGTCACCAGGCTAATGCCAAAAGGAAATTTGTTTCTTACCAGTCGAATTGATGGACTGAAAGCTACTACGCCCTGGGGGTTGCAAAGGGAGGCGACACCAACTCTAGTAAAGTTACAATTGTCAAGGTCTCTGACGTCGATAGTCACACTTGTGCGCTGTTCTTCAGTGTAATTGGTCTTCTAAGCCGTGGCAGTTCCTAGTCATTCTGCTTTACTGAGGGCTACCACTTGGGAGCACTTAGTCCCATTGGCAAGATGTCGCCAGCTTCCATGAGACTTAAAGATCATCATCATCTAAATCTAAGCCTAGATGTCATGGATCATACAATGTGTGTTTAAAGAAGGATAAAAATTTTTTTTTTTTTTTGGCCGGGGGAGGGGACAACTTTAGTGCTTTAATTCTGGCATGATCAAATAAGAATTCAAAGGTAAGAAGTAAAAGGCAATTCGAGCAAAATTAAAGCTACAATTCCACCTTGTCCCTCTGTCTTTTGCCTCCACTTGACATCTCTATCCTTTGACCTTCCTTTCTACGTTCGTTTTTGTTATGCCCATTTCTCCATTTTCCTTTTCAATATTACCTTTCCATTTTGTTATTCCTTTTACTCGTCCAAGGGTATCAGTTTCCGAGACTACCACACTTTGGATTTTAGGAAAGGTGAGATGCATCACTGTTGATTCTGCGGTTACTAATAATGCCAACCTTAATGAGAGGCCTCCTTTCATTATAAACCACGTAATAATAACAGCCTTTTGCCTTTGACAACAAGCTTAAGAAACAAAGAAATTCCATGATCTAATTCAGAAAGAATGTTGGTAGTAGTCACATTGCTGTAGTGGGATGACGATAAAACTTTAATAAAAACGATGGATTGCTGAGAGGGAAATGGGAAAAAGGGATGATGCCAAGAGAAAATTAAAAATCTTACTCATTTTGTGCTTTACACGGTATGTAAAGCATCAATTTGGTGCCAAAGCTGTCTATGAACGCATCAAACATTCAAAAAAGGGGAACATAGCAGTCTTCTTTTTTATATGACCTCATTCCACTGCAATGACAAGTTATTCCACCGAATTTGAGTAGGGCTAAAATAACTATGCTTGTGTTTCAATCCATCTTCATAATTAGTTTTCAGACCAGTGACAAAGAAAAGACAGGACAAGCACTTCACAAATGTTTGAAAGCAGAAACATCTAATACAAAATCTCTAATTAAGCAGGACCCCGTGTGTTTTCTGTTGATTTTTGCCTTCATTTTGGTTGATGCACATTTTAATGTGACAATCCATGGTTATACCTTACTTGCACATGGCTAATTTTTCTAGTCCATACATATATATAAGAAGAGGAAGATGGAAGAGACAAGATTACAACTCCTGTATAAGTGGTCCACAAACCAACTGCTTTAAATAAGTGGTCTTTGCACATGGCCAATTGATGGTGTTTTTTTTTTTTTTGGTTGTTTTTTGGGCTTTGTAGGGATAAGTTTTGGCACATGCAATCTCCAAGTCTTGATCTGTAAAAGCCCAAATGAGTTACTGCAAGAATTGCCCGAATAATGAAGAAGTTGCAAAGTAGATAAAGCAATATCAAAATCCATTTGAAGGATTCTGAATTCCCCCATTTTACTCGTTCGCTTCCACGACCATGCATGCCATTAAATTAAAGACTTGCCAATCGACTGTTGCTTGCAGAGCAAGGTAAAGCTTGTCCCGGCGAAGCGTGGAAGGAAGAGGGGGGAAAGGGATACTATATTCGTGTAAAGGAACTCAAAACGACCAACGAACTTGTAGTTGGACTATGCAATATACTGAGTGGTCAAATAGTACGATGATTTGACTATAAACCCAGGTCGCTGATATTATTATGATGACTTGAATTACAGAATATGCTAACCAAGAATTAATAGATACACACATATATTTCCTTAGGACTGTAGCTTTAGAATAAAGAATTGTGCAAAATGAATAAAGTTTTTCTTTTCTTTTTTATTTATTATTTTTAGAATTAAGATGTAATTATAATTTCCAGTATAATAAAGTAGAAAAGTTATACATATACATAGGAGAAGTAGGATTTAGGGCATGAAAGGAAACATAAATATAGCCAATAATAGAAGACGTCAGAGCTTACGTGTGATCATATTCCATTGAATTAGACACCAAACTGAAAATCTGGTCGCTGTGAAATCAAAGAACGGTCTCGTTTTGATCTTCACATGCACAACCAAGAAAAGATCCGGTGCTAGTGAACTAGAATAGTTCCCTAGAATCGTAGGAGTAAGGTAATTGGAAAAGTAACGGGCAAATTGACACATAACCAGAAAAAAAAAAGAAAAAAAAAAGAAAAGAAAAGAAAAGAAATGCAGGGTGATCCCAGATGCGTTGGGAAACGTTGGAAACTACTTCTAGGCACTTCGTGAAGTTGATCAGGGGTCTACACAAACTCAAAAAATAGTCATTTTCTTTTCTTTTTTATTTGGTTGATTAAGATTCACAAAGAGTTTTTTGTGTGGATCTTACAAATTACAGATATTGATTGAATTTTTCTTTTTTGGGTTTGATTTGAAAGACTAACTTGTAATTTCGTGCCAATTAACTTGTTATGTAGATTTAATCTTATAGTTAAAAAAAGAAAAAAAAAAAGGAAAAAACATAAAACTTATTGGTGGGTGTTGGGGGCCTGTCAGGCTAATTAGCCTAAGCATATTCCGGTTATCCTCAGTCGCTGGTAGGGTGGGGGTGGGGCGGCCCTGTTGTTGTTGTTGTTGTAGTATCTTGTATGCCTGGTTTTTTTAAATTTCGTCAAAGAAAAAAATTAAATAAAAAATATACTGATTATTATATTTATTAAAAAGTTCATAATTATTTGTTTTTATATTTTATTTATTTTTTATTAAAAATATATTATTTAAATATTATTAAATTTAAATAAATATTATTTATTATAGATATTTAAATTTATTTATTAATTAATTATTGTATGCTTCGTATTTTATAAATAGAATACTTGCATGATGATTGAGATTCTCCACCGCCACAGCAGCGCTCCCATCTCACTATATCCCCCATTTTAGCATTTCCTCCCGCCTTCTGCCCTTCATTTCATGCCCTTTTCAGGAAAATGGAATAGAGAGATTACATTTACAAAAAGTCAAGAGGGTCATTAGCAATTATTTGTGGGATATTATTATTATTTATGGGTGTTATCCTCCAAAGCCTCTTGCAGCATTCCCCACCTCTCTCTGCCATGTATCGCAGCAAGAACCCCTGTCTTGGTTACTGTTCTTATCCTTCCCTTTTCCCTTCCCTCCTCGCTTCTTCACTTGATTACCTCCATGAAATGTATCACCAATATTGTCATTAAGCCACTGCCACTGTCTTTGTGGTTCCTCCCACCCACTAGCAAAGAACACAAGAGGAAGAACCATATTGATATCACCCGGTTCAAAAGTGAAGTCTAAACCCATTCATATCCAACAAAGTTCCAAGCTTTGATCTTCAATTTTTATTCCTGAAGACCCCAATTAAGCATAATCCTTATGGGTTCATTCTCCTACTTCCATCTCCAATTTTCTTTAATCTTCACGCTTTTATTCATTTCCAAAGGTAATTAAATTATCACAGTTAAGCCTTATGCATAGCCCTTATTTTATTTTATAATAATTATTATTATTATTAGAAAAATTGGAAATAATTATAATATGTGAATTCCATTAATGGTGAGGTGGTGGTGGTGGTGGTGGTGTCATTTTCAGGTGCTTCAGGTGCTAGATTCACATTCGTTAACAAATGCGATTTCATGGTGTGGCCTGGAATTCTAGGCAGCCCGAAATTATCCAGCACCGGTTTCCAGCTCACCAAAGGCAGCTCCCGCTCCTTCCAGGCCCCTACCGGCTGGTCTGGTCGCTTCTGGGGCCGAACTGGTTGCAATTTCGACGGATCTGGCCGTGGCTCCTGCGCCACTGCAGACTGTGGCTCCGGCCAAGTGGAGTGCAACGGCGCCGGCGCAACTCCCCCTGCCACGTTGGCGGAATTAACTCTCGGCTCCGGCTCCAAAGATTTCTACGACGTTAGCCTTGTCGACGGGTACAATTTGCCGATGATGATGGAAGCCAATGGAGGGTCCGGTGGCTGCGAATTCACTGGGTGCTCCGCGGACCTCAACTCGAATTGCCCGGCAGAACTGAGAGTCGAGGGCGGCTCGGCTTGCAGGAGCGCTTGCGATGCGTTTAAGAACCCCGAGTACTGCTGCAGCGGGGCGTATGCTTCACCGTCTACTTGTAAACCTTCCTCGTACTCGCAATTGTTCAAGAGCGCGTGTCCAACGTCGTATAGCTACGCGTACGATGATGCTACAAGTACTTTTACTTGCACTGGCGCTGACTATACCATCACATTTTGCCCCAATATGCCCAGGTAACATGTTTTTAACTAATAACCAAATGCCAACTTGTTTAACTAATGCTTGTGTTATCTCCGCATCTGGTATTGTCATCATGACTTTAATTTTTAATAATTGGATGTGTGTGATTGCAATTAACCATAAGAATTATCATGGATATCTAACCAATAGATGTTACAGTGAAATGGGAATTCGTATTTGTCTTAAGCCTACTGCTGGCAGCGTAAAAAGAGATACGATCCGGTTTATTACTGTTGTTTTTCCTTTTTTTTAGTCTCGCCATATTACAGTTTATTAATGGCATGTGTTCAAGGTTGCTTTTATGTTATTGGTTCGTTAAATGTGTGTAATAAGCTGACGTTTTGACTGTGGAATGTATTCCTGTACAGTTTAAAGTCCTCAAGTGTTTCTCCTCCGAAGGCAACAGAGACAGCCACTAATAATGATACTGATTCAGATACAGAGACACAAGAAGGGAGCGAGTCAGGGAGTATAGAACAGAATGCAATGGCAGCTTCATGGCTGGCAAGTCTGGCCACGGGAGATTCAGCAAGAACCCATCCTTTTTGGTGGGTTGCCCAATACGCCTTTGTTTTGGCCGCGTCTCTCATTCTTTGCTACATTCACTCGTAGCAATAGCAATTTACCTTGGAAATTGGCATCTTTTGTGGAGAGCAAAAGCGGCAAGCAACGAAAACCTGATGACCAATCAAGGAAGTTGACAAATTTTGCATGTTAAATGTCAAAAACATGATATTTGTCAAGTAATTTGTCAAAAAGCGTAGTGGGAATAGAATGTGATTCCTCCCCCCTTTTGTTTTTCAATCTTTTAGCCTGCATTTTCTATGGTTCTGTGGCCCCAAAACTAATAAAGCAAAAAATATTCATGCTAGAAAGTAAAGCCATCTACGTGCTGGTTTCATTGCTTAGATGATTAATATATAAAGGGGAAAAAGTGAATGTTTTCTATGCGAATCAAGTCTTGGCAATCAGCTCATCAGCTAGGAGCCAACTTTGCCGGAATCCCTTTGCTTCGCAATTTGTTTACTCTAGGAAGGTTTCACACTCCCTTTTAGCTTTCAGCTTTGTTTACAAGGAAAGTGACTAGAAATGAAGCAGTGTGTTGATAATTCTGGTAAAAGCAAAACTGAAGTCGGTGGCAGGATGATGGCTTTGTTTCCCAACTGCTTTTAATTGCCAAATGTCGGATATGCTATGTAATGAATTAACAGAAACGAAGTAAAATTTACTTCAAGACACAGCTTTTAGGGGCAAAATCTGATGTGCTTTTCCCCACTTAGACCAGAGTTTTATAGAATTATTTATTGTTGTCTTGTCAATTTCCAGCAACTCTTTGCTTGAAAAATTCATTGAGAGTTTGGCCAGTTTTACTCTGTCCGCAACCTACCACAACTCTCTTCTTCTGTCCGGGTCTAGAACGGACATCGAAGAACATAAGGTAGGACGCAAGAGGGGTTAATATATTTGATATGGTATTGCTCTAACAAACTGTAGGAGATTTCTTAATGTGCGTGAGGTATTTTCGGCTGAACTTTGTTGGCAATTGGATCCTGCGTCAAGAAGATCATTACCATATTGAAAACTGTTACTTCTAAAGAAAGACCGAAGGTTGGTCAATGGCATTTTAAAGGAAATGAAAAAGAATAAGATAATTCCCGTGTTTTTGCCAGCCATTGATGGTGAGATCCAATATGGGTGATTGGGTGCTTTGATCTTTTGGAAAACGGTGGGAGGGGACAACAGTCGCCAATAAGAACCTAACACATGGCTGGAATCGCTTATTTTTAAAATCTAATGTTGGCTGGTACTCAATCACCGTCACGTTTGGTTTATTTCAGCCAAGGGAATAACACCGACCATTCCGCTTGTCAAAAGTCACAATAATTTGGAATTGATGCTGTGAATGATATGGAGTTGGTATGACACCAATCCGTTTCTTCTTGGATAACCAGCTTTGTAAGGTGTCTGAGGGGTTGTATGAGTTCAAATTTTAATCAACATTATATGATTCGAGTTGTATGTTTACAGCAAAGTCACACTTTTCTTTTCCCTTTTTTTTTTTAAAAAAAAAATAAAATAAAAAAGACATATTTGATACGATTTTAACAGTAAACGACTGAAAAATTAGAATAAATAAATAAATAAAAACACACATAAAATTTAGAAATGGACATTGTGGGTTGAGATGATAATTCTCCAATGGGCATAGTGAAACGAGGAGGTAGTGTCGGCATGTCAAACATCACAGGCATGTCGTGGGACAATTGGGAACCAGAAGTGGAATTTGATAATCAATCAAACCACTAAACGAATGATGATTAATTCAAGGCTAGTTTGCATGGTCCCCATCCAAGAGAAAATTCGAGTGCATCGTTATTGTTGAACAAGGCAAGAAAGGTTAAATTGCCAATACGAATGCGACCCAATATTTGTGGCCCAGCTTTGGAGGATTATGGAACTTGGGATGGTGCTGCTTAATCAATTGTGTGGTGGAACCTAAAATGAAGGAAGAAACAAAGCTTCTTTTTTCTCGAAGATAAGAGAAGACTGACAGTATATTTTCAGTGATGCTTTTCCCTCTCAACTTTTGGGAATCTTACTCCATCATAACATCAGAAAGGATGCTTTTGCCTTTCAACCTCACCCCAACTTTTGTGAACTTGGGATGGTTAGTTAGTACCATTTCAAACCATCAGAAAGGAGACAATTGCCAAGGAAAAATATAGTGGAGACAAGCGAAGAAAAAGGACCCGTAAAAGGCATGTCTATTGTTGATCGCCCATTCCCCCCAGGAAGCATTAAGATCGTTGTTCCCACGGTGTAATGACTTGGTTGCATCCATCAACAAACCTGATCTCCATCAGCCTGGAATGAGCTTTGCTTAACAGCATCCTTCTGCTTCTTCCGTTTTTCATCCTTTGAACGCTGGCATACATATTTAAGTAAAGCCGGGACAAATTTTAATCGGCCCCATGCTCAATAAATTTTTTGCAGAAGTTAGTGAAGCATTCACAACAACGGTTCTAGATTCAAAGCACAGACCAAAAGACATAAGCGAGGGAGGATGGTCCCCCTTTCAGTTCGTAGCTAAGAATTCAAACAAAGGCATGCTGGTTTGTCTAATCAATAGGCACAACTTGCTCATTGCCGGGACTATGAAAAGCAATTTATAAAATGTATAATTCTCCAATAAAAGTTAGTTTAGTTGACCCACAGGGCATAGAACATCCTTTAAATTCGTCCTTTTCCACTCATGGACTCCTTAAATCCAAATGCTTTTTAGAACTTTCAGGCTTAGATGAAGATAAGGAATCTTGTGTCAAAAGCTTGAAGCATTCACCGATCACAGTGAATTATCCAAAACGAAATCATAATTAACAGGAAAGAAAATCAATAGAGAGCATTCTCATGAGTTTCCTTTAGAATTAACAAAGCATAAGCCAGTCAGACCTCCAACAATGTAGTGCTGGGGAATCCCCAGTTAAGGAATTATGGGAACCGCCATGAGAGCAGGGCGATAAAGAGATGCAACACCCATCTTGCTATTCCTACAAGGGTGCTGCATAGGTGGACCAAAAACAGAAAGTTTCTTTGGAAAAATGAACTTCCATGCCAAAAACATGAACAGATAGCTTGAGGAATAAACTTCATAATGTAATCCTGACCAATAATGGGTAGCAGTGATCCGGTTCATATGCAGGCCAGGAGTCACCACCATTCATAAAACCTTGATGAAGCCTCCAAACTTCTGTATCATAGTTCTCTGTTACCCAAAAACGCAAGCCATGTTCTTCAACCATCCTTAAAAATTTGTCCAAAGAGTTGCCTCTTTTAGGGCTGAAGAATATTGCCTCTGATGGTCCAGTTTTACTCAACAAGATCTTAACAGTACAAGCAAGGCTTCTATGGAAGTCCTTAAAAAAAGTGCTGTCAAAGTCACATACAAAGTCACTGAGTGTCAACCAAAACAAGTTAGGAACACAAAGGAGAGAACGTATCAATTTTGTGTTAGCATGAGCTATGGTTTCACATTGTGTTTTCAGTCAAAGTTTCTTTCATTGAATAGTGCAGAAACTTTAAAAATTAGAACCCAAGTAGTAAAACTAATGGACAGTGAAGATGTGGGAAAAAGAAGGTAGTGCCCATATAAGTAAGCAGATTGTGTAAATGGAAGCACTCCATCTATTTATGACTCTAGCCTTGTCAAACCCCATCTTTAGCTAAGAATATGCAACTATTGGAAATTGTGGTGTTTTTATGAAAAGAATTCAGTAATTAGAACAATCAAGTTTAGAGATTCTTTCTTTCCTCACATCGATAAAAACATCAAACTTGATGCATATTTTCTATCTAAATAGAAAGTTTGGAAAAAAAGAAAAGACAGAGCTTACCAATCACTAGCAACAACAACATCAAAACTGTTGGATATACTTGAAATCTCCTCATCCCAATGCAATGTCATAGTTTTCACCTTTGTACTACCGAATACTCCTGAGTTAGCATCTATGTTATGCTGAATATCTAAATATCAAGATTTCAAATATAAGAGTCAAGAAAATGACAAAGATGGAATGAGAATCATTGCCATTTTTGCATGGTACAAACGGACCATAGTTTGACTGGAACTCTACAAACCAACAGCAACTTTAGAAAAATAATTGGGCCAGTTTGGATACCGTCCATGCCCACATCAAATTCCTCAAGACTGAACCAGGGCTAAAACTCAGTCCTTGGCCCATCCCTAATGAATTTAGACACTTGCAGCTAAAATAGCTTACAGAATTTAATTGATAAACAAGGAGTAAGAGAGCTTAAAGAATTGATTTTATAAACAAGCATCACAGACAACTGGACCTCATCACGAGAAAAAGGAAAGGTGAGACAATTTTATGTCTAATTGAATACATCCCAGGGAAATATTGGAAAAATAAGTTTAATTTCTATGTGCATCTCCAAAGGTTGGGTAGTGTTTTGCAGTAAAGAGTTGTTCTGCCATGGCTTCAAGTATGGACTACATGGAGATTCTTGAGGCGATCAAAGTATACAATCTTGCTAATGAGTCTCTGATTAACGGACCATAGCAGACATGACATGCCTCAATACATTCCATGGAAAGTCACTATTTTTCTACAAATAGATGTCACCACAAAGCCCCTTGTATGATGTCTAATTGAGTTATCCTACCATTGTTTTTTTCCTCCCAGTTGGCCTAGGCATTAGCAGGACTTGAATTGTAGCTTAGTTTAAGAATAACATAAATGGTCTCTAGAGAGAATACACGGCCTTGGGCAAAAACCTTCAAGTGTATCAACCATCAGACAACACGAACTTGCAATCAAGAATAAAGCTTGTGCACGTGTCTAGAGCAAAAATCACAGGGATACAATCAACTACTTGAGGATTTCCATCAGAAATTACTACTTCTAATGCTTGAGTGGTGGCTGCAATAGCTAATCCAGCTAAACCATATCCTGATCCAAGCTCAATTACTTTTTTGGACCTGCATAATATACACAAATGAATAGACATAGTTCAAATAAGTAAAAGGGCCACCAAGAAGAGCTTAAATGCAATGCAAACAACTAAAAATGAGGGCAAGACATTTTCTTTGTTTTTTTAAACCCCCTTGACCCCAAAGATTCATCAAAAGCACAGAGTAATAACATATTGCATACCTGAACATGTGTGCATGTGAAAAACAATAATAAGCAAGGACTTCTTCTGATGGCCAATGACCTGTGCAAGTGTTTAAACCATGAACAGAAACAACAAAGTTACTTGCTTGATCCTTAACTTTACCACCGAGAAAATGCCACAATACTGTCCTTAATGAGGAAGCACGAAACTTACACACAAGCCCAGTGTTGTCAACATTGTACTTATTGGAATTCTCAAAATCCTTGAGGTCAGCAATGTTGTTGTCCACTCTCTGGCTGCCCACAAAATTGCAAGCCACTACAATTTCAAATATGCTTTTACATAACTGAAATGCGGGCAACGTTAAAATGTGTGTGTGTGTGGGGGGGGGGGGGGCGAGACGGGTCCCACCAAATGTTCTTCCTCCAACAACCCATAAGATGAGAACGCCCAATATTGTGTGTAAAAGTGGGGCAAAATAGTGTTGGAAGAAATTCCACGGAGAAAACGACACCGTAATGAGCTGCAAAGGACTAGGCAACGAAAGAAGAGAAGAGAAGAGAAGAGAGGAGAAGGGAAGGAAAAGAGAATCGCTCACTCACGTAATGGAAAGCTTTGGAGCTCCATGAACGGGTAAAGTGTAGCATAAACAGGCGTCCCCGGAACTCAAACCTTCTTTGCGGTCGACAAACTGGGCGGGTATCAGGTTGAACCCGTGACCCTTCTTCCTCGAAATGCGATTCGTATCACTGGAAGCAGACTGCTCATCGTCTGCAACATCATCGCATTTGTGCCAAATTCAAAACGTCGTTTGTAATCAAATTTGAATTCCGACGAACATGGTCAGTCAGCTAATGATCCGAAGGAAGAAGTCGGAGAGATTAAGGAAGTACCCGGAGGATTACGATGTAGAAGAGCTTGACGAAGGATTCCCCATCTCAGAGAAGAAGCTGCTTTTACATCCATTTCCGCTTAATTCACCCTACCCAACCCCTCCTCCTAGTCCTTCCACTTTCTTTCCTCCCCTCCCCTCCCCTCCTGCTCGTGATGATTTGGAACGACTTGCCGTTTTTGTTCAGATCAAGACACACGTGCCAACCTTTTTCGGTCTTCTTTATTAATATATATTATTATTACACGCGCCAGCCAGGGACGCTCGTGTGCTAATATGCTATTTATCTTTGATTTATTTTTAATTTATTAATTTTGTTATAATATATATATATATATATATTATATACACACACATAGTTCATTACTAATAAATAAAAAATTTTATAACTGATTTTAAAAAATTAATATAGTAATTTTTTATTTGATAATTAATTATAGTTAAAATTATTTTTTTAATAAAAATAATATTTTTATTGATAATCGATTATAGTAAAAAAAAATAATGCCTGGAAAAGATATAAAAATGGTTAAAAAAAAAGAAATAGGGGAAATAGGAATACAATTACAGAAAGGACCTTTTTTTTTTAATTTTTCTGAACACAACAGAGTGGGAGGACTCATTTCCAGGCTCAGCCAACCTCGAAAGAGAGAGAAACCTAACAAGTGAAAACACAGAGAGAGGAAGAGAGAGAGAGACAGAGATGAGAGTGGCTGTAGCATTGTTTGTATTCCTGGTGCTGTTGGGTTGTCCCATTCTCCGTCCAACTTCCGCTGCTCTGGTTTTGGAAAATGTGTCAATTCCCTTCCGTTTCATTCCTGCTCACTTCGGTAACGTTTCCTTTTTCTTTCCAGCCTCTGCTGTTTGTTTCCTGAGAAAACTTCAAATAGAGAGCCGACAATTCATAGTGATTTCTTCCTATATATATGTGTGTGTTTCAGGCCCGGCCATTAATAGCATGGGAATATGCGGGGCTGTGCACGTGGTGGCCGATCCTCTGGACGGTTGTACTCCTTTACGCAACAGTTTGGAATCCAACGAAACCGACAAGGCAAATTTTGTTGTGATTGCAAGGGACGAATGTTATTACATTGACAAGGTTCGCCATGCGCAGAATGCAGGGTTCGCTGCTGCGATTGTTTATAACGATCAACCTGACGGGGACTTGCTTACCAGTAAGTTTGCTCTTTGTCCCTTCGAGCTCTTAATCACTGACGCCTACCCTTTTGAACCCTGACCTCGCTCTCAAAGTTTTAAACTTGCTGGCCACTAGACTAGTTTGCTCCTTCCAGCTTTGCCTTTGCACAATCGCACCGTTTCTTATTTCTACTGTGTGGCGTTGAAAATATATATATATATGATATCAATTGTTTTTTATGGTGTTTCGTGTGTGAGTGTGCAGTGGATGGAAATTCTGAAGGCATAAACATTCATGCTGTGTTTGTTTCAAAGGTAGCCGGTGAATTTCTAAAGTGCAAGATGGAGATTGCTGCATTATTCCACCTGTTAATTCTGATGATTTTGATTGGGAGGATTACTGGACGGTTATGAGAATATATGGGGGGAGCGGTCTTTCTTTTATATTGGTTACTTACTATTGTGCTAATAATTTATGCTCCAGGCTGGTGGGACTGGTGCTGCCAATGGAGATCCTGCAGTAGAGTAAACGTTGATTCTAGGACAGTGGAAGCATCTCCCCGTGTGGACCCTGTGACAGTGCAAGCATTTCCCCGCTTGGAGACCACGACAGTGTTAGCACGTCCCTGCTTCACGCTCTGGTCTGGTCACCAGAGTAACTCCATCCTTGGAGAAACTTGTGCCATTTGCCTCGAAGATTACAGAGAAGGAGAATTCATTAATGCTCTTCCTCGTAAACATGGTAAGAAATAGCAAAGTTGCTGATACCTTGTTAGACAGGAAAAAGTCAAAAATAAAAAATAACATGGTTCTTATTGTATGCTGCGCTGCTGCTGCAGCAGTGTTTTGTAACTTATGTTACTGACATTGTCAATGTGAATTCATTTGCAGAGTTTCATTCAAGATGCATGGCATCCTGGCTGACTAAGGGAGGCACACTGTGCCCAATGTGTATTCTTTTCCCTTTTTGTCAAATATTTTGTTAGGTGGCTTTTTTTTTTAGGTCTGCACTGCACAGCTACACATCTTTGGCATTTGCAGTTGTGAGGTTTTCTCAATTGCACATGAGACCTTATTGCTGAAAGAGATTGCTCTAGCTCCTTGCAATTTATTTTAAATGGGTCTTCCTGATGCGGCGGAGCGGTTGTTTAATTAGCGGTGATATTGAAACTGGAGGCTGCTTCAACCCTTTCTGTGATGCCAATGATTGAGCATTGGCTGCAAGGCATTTTATTAAACGTGCTTTTTCAACTTTTGATTCCTGTATAAGAATCCAGCTTCAGCAAATAACTCTCTTCCCATAATGGACTGTCAAGGTTAAGAGCAGGGATAGTTTGAGTTCACCATGTCGTGTTTTTCTATTTGTGATGCACAAAATGGGAGTTCTTTCATTTATACAGAGAGAATAATCTAGTCATTGCCGTCTTTCCTTCTCTTCATTCACCCAATCACCAAGCCTCAAACACCTACATCAACAACGCTTCCTGTTAAAGCTCAAACTGCAACCAACCCTCCTCCTCCGCCACCCACGAACATCACCACATCAAAGGCGCCTCTGGATCACCACGGACTTGAAAGTCATCCTTGCTTTTCTCAGCCACGGATGGGGCCAGCAAGGCACCCACGATATAATTGCTGCACAACGTCACTCGCCTAGCGTTGAATTGTGATTAGGCACGACCCATGACGATGCTGTGGGTCACTCTGCTCCTCTCACTCCAATTCATACGTTTAATATATTATATCAACTAGCTCAATTAATGTTTTATTATACATTTATAAAATTTAATAATAAGAAAAACCATTGTCGAAAACAAAATTAGTTGGCCAGTATTTAAGCTAAACCGAGGGATCAGCCCCACATTTTTCTGTCAGCAAGGGTAAAATTTTCTCAGCAGTCTCCCAGCTTTGCCTATAAGCTCTTTGAGGCATCTGTGGAAAGGGGTAGCCCTGTATCTAATTATGTATTTCTATCAACTTTGTTAAAGGCCTGAAACAAATTTCCTGCCCTTTGTTGCTTAATTCGGTATGGGTTTTTCTCTGGGTTTGTTCCCTTGTGTGGTTTTCCTTCTCCTTTTGATCCCTTTCAGCTCAGAAACTGAAGCCTTCGCTGTTGATATTAAGGAAACTAAGCGTCTAGTTGAGTCAGGCTACACTTATCTGAATGTTAGGTACAAATTAGCTTCTCTTTTTCAACGGTCCTTTTTAGCCTTTTCAGTCTTCTAAACTTGATACAAAATACAAATGATATATGCATCAATATTCAAGTAGGTTTCTTGGGAATTAACTTCCGGGTTTTGGATTTTCTTCTTCCTCTTTTTTGACCCCATATGTGATAGGACAGTGGAAGAGTACAAGAAAGGGCATGTAGATGCAGATAAGATATTCAACATTCCTTATATGTTCAATACACCAGAAGGTGGAAACTTTGCTTTGAACTGTCTTGAACCTTTGCTTACTGTAATGATTTCCATGTTGCCTGAGAAAATAAACAATAAAATATATTATGGTAAAGAGCAAGTAGAGTGAAGGATCCTGATTTCTTGCAAAAGGTTTCATCTTTAATCAAGGAGGAAGATCATCTTGTTGTAGTAATTTCCCTTGTTGATGATAATTACTTGTTCCTTCCCATGATCATCTAATGTGAGCATGTGTCATTTCTTTTCTTTTCTTTTCTTTTTTTTTTTTGACTAAGTTTTTGTTCCTTTTATTGATCATGTAACAATTACAAACTCTAATTGCATTTGATTTATTTTCTTGATAGGGCTGTCAAAGCGGAGGATTCAGATCCCTATCTGCAGCTACTGATCTTTTTGCTGTTGTAGGTATTTTATTTGTTTTTTCCCATGTTGATTTCACCAGATTTACCAAGCCCTTGGTTCATTTTCTGGAACAATCCATCAAGTGCACTTTTTCATATGGATTCCCAAGAAGTTTCCTGCCTATTTTTGATTCTTTTGAACATCCTAAGGGAAAAATGGGAAGAAACTGACATGTTTGAAGCAAAACTGCAGGGTTTCAAGGCTGTGAGCAATGTGAGAGGAGGTTATCTTGCTTGGGTGCAGAATGGATCCGCTCTGAAAACAGAAGAGGAATGGAAAGTCGAGCTCTGATTGGTAAGTAATTGTATTGCAACTACAGTAATCTCCTTTGCTAAGTACAACCCAAGTCTGCAAAAATCCCAGTTCAATGTTTTCCGTTATGTCCACTCCAAAATATTTACATCTATAAGGAGGTAGCATTCTGTATTTTATATGCCCTACACTGCTGCGGATGTATTGACCAAGCAGGTCATCGAGGTTCTAATCTGCAGTGTCATGACACTAAATGAATCACAAATTCACAAGATAAACAAATTTACTACCGGTTTACTTATCAGAAAAAAAAGAGGTAAAAAAAGCATCTATTATCAGCTTTCTTATCTCTGCAGAGAATCTTTGAATACATTCACTTTCTTCCAGCAACATTGACTACAGACCTATCGTGACAAAAGAATAAACAAATTCCTGAAAGGCATCCAAAAACCTTTCCTATTCAAGTTTGGTTAGTCTGTTGACCATTGACGACTAGGTCATGCCGGCTTAGAGAGTTCTGCAAGACTTTCTGGCACAATGTGGTGCCGGGAAAATTGAGGAAGTTATAATCCAAATATTGTTTCTTATCAGAATCTGCTATCTTTGAGAACCCAAATGCACGTATCCATGTGTCCAAGGCACTAGGAGTTGCGGGCAGGATTAACCTCTCCACACCCAATTTCATTAACTGCTTTTCAAGTTCGTCCATCAAGGAAGTGCACATTCCACGCCTACGATACTGGAACCTGGTGCCAATGAGGGGCACCTCTGCCACCTTATCTCCCAGAACACGCACATTAGCCACTGTAACAAGCTCATCATTTTTCTCCAAAAGAACTGTATAAAATCTCACGAAATTCAGACGATTTAGGACTGATCCTCGGCTGAATGTCAGGTCTTCAATGAGATCCCTCCCTGTGTATGCTTCTTTAAGAGGTTCAAAACACTCGGACATCACTTGAAGAGCAAGATTGAGTTTGCATTGGTTCTCTGACCATAAGTCAAGTTCGCAGTTGTCCGATTGCATGGACTTCATTAATGTCCAAGTGAGACCAACCCCACATACAATTCGCTTCCCCACAAGGTTTTCAAGGCCCAAGAACATATCCATGCAGTTATTGCTGCAAAACCAATTTCCAGCATGATCTTCTCTTTTAGGCCTCGCTTGTCTTTCATTCCCCAAGCATCCAACATGGTATTTGTGCCGGCATTGGTGACAAACGAGGACGGAGTCACCTTTTGATTGCCGAAGGTTCTCTTTGAAATTGCATCGGCCACAAATGCTGCAGAGGCATGATGGACAGAACCAATCACCCTCTGGTAGATCTTTCAAACCAAGGCAATCTTGATGGAATGAGGATGGGCATTGATCGCACAAAATTAGATCACCTCCATTGTGACATATAGAACAAATGGCATCGCTGTCATCCTCCTTACCCTTCGGTTCGCTTGCTAACCGTTGCAAATCATTGGGGCATTGGTCTAGCATTTCCATTTGGCAGTCTAACAACGATCTTCCATCTTTCAAAACAATGTTGGCAGCTGGTCTGTGTCTTGTGCTTCCAGCATGAGCCTCAAAGTCATTGAGAGTAAAGTTCCTTTGACAACAATAACACTTGACCCCGTAACGAGTAATTTTTCCTTTCTTTAGCCGAAGAGGATTCTTGCTGTCGCAACAATGTACCCTTGTCCTTGGCAACACTATATCATTGTCAATCAGCCAAGACAAGATAGTAAGAGGATTGGAATTTGAGGAGCTACGAGACACCTGCTGTCTAACCCTTTTGGTTGAACGCCTTGTACAATTAGACCGAGTAGTTTTAGAATGTTCTATCGGTTTCTTCAAAAGCGGGCATTTCTTTCCTCTTTTTGGTTTTGGAAAGCTGATATTTTGGTCCTGATCATGCCTCAACCCAGAATTGTCGACCAATCCAACTGTATCACCTGTGCAATCAACTTCAAATGAGAGTATGGGCATCTCAGCCTTCCGCTCCATTTCTCTTGGTCGTGCTCCAGTATGAGACTCTTTAGTATCATTGGGCGAGCCTTCCTCAATCAGGTGGGTTGGACATGTACAATTCTTTGTCACAGAATCCTTCAAATAAAGACACAGCTGACGAAGTGAGTAGTAGATCTTACTTTCGTTTGGTGAGATGTATTTATACCTGTAACTGTTTTTACATTTGCTGCGCTCAATTTTCCAGCCTAGATGTAGAAGGTGCGTCCTGACTTTTATTGCAAGAGATTCTCGAGGCTTCTTGTGATCACCCAAAGAAGCAAATTCAGTTATGACACCAGCACAGAAATCGACTCTAGGAAGCGTGTCCAGGACTACAGGTAGCCAAGTGTTCGAATCTTTG
The DNA here is from genome assembly GCA_021464305.1 of Kandelia obovata. Taxonomy (NCBI): domain Eukaryota; kingdom Viridiplantae; phylum Streptophyta; class Magnoliopsida; order Malpighiales; family Rhizophoraceae; genus Kandelia; species Kandelia obovata. The sequence goes on from CM038473.1 coordinate 9,383,851, forward strand.
CTCAGTTTCGTCAAAAGAGGCCATTTCTTTCCTCTTTTTGGAGCTGGAAAGCTGGCATTTTGATCCTGATCATGTGTCAACCCTGTATTGTTGGTCAATCCAATTGCATCTTCTGTGCAATCAACTTCAAATGAGAGCAAGGGCCTCTCAGCCTTCCGCTTCTTTTCTCTTTGCTGTGCTCCATTAGAAGACTCCTTAGTATCATTGGTTGAGCCTTTCTCAATCAGGTAGGCTGGAGAATCACAATTCTTCATCGCTGTATGCCTCAAATCATGACAAAGCTGATGAAGTGAGAGGTAAATCTCACTTTTATCTGGCGAGATGTATTTATACCTGAATCTATTTTTATATTTCATAAGCTCAATTTTCCAGCCTACACGTAAAAGGTGCATCCTGACTTTCATTACAAGAGACTCTGGAGGCTTGTTATCACCCAAGGAAGCAAATTCAGCAACGGCGCGGGGACAGAACTCCACTCTATTAAACATGTCAGGGCCAACAGGTAGCCAAGGGCTAGAATCTTTGTGCCTCGAATCTCCCAGCTTCCTTTCTGGCTTATTTGTACCAATTCTCGATGATTGTTCACCTTCAGTGACAGGATTAGTGTTAGAATGCAATACTATTTCACCCTCCAATGGGTTCTCAATAGTTGAAACGAGGCCAGTGTCTGCCGAAACTGCATCAGAATAGGCTACATTAATCATCCTGTCTTTGCTTGGCAAAACCACCCGAGATTCCATAAAAGCTGCATCAAGATTCAAGCTAGGACCATCAAGATAAGGTTTATGATCCAAGCTAATTGCCCTAGCCAACTCCGGCCAAATGGGTTTCACGTTACAAGCCCAATCCCCAAGCTTATCCTTCATTAAACCCCAAGTCTTCTCGGCAAAAACCTCGGACTGCCAATCCTGCAGCGTCAGTTTGCACCCTCCAATCCACTCAAGCAATGGCCAAGTTCCCCGGCACTTCCAAACTCCAGCATGCTCATCCCAATCTTGACTAATCCTTAAAATCTCGACTCCAGCCTTTACTTTTCTGTTCAATCCCGGCACGAAAACGACCCTTTCGCCAGATCCATCTTGACATTGGTCCAAGATTGCTCCTTCCCACCAAGCATCCATTTGATACAAATCCACACACATTCCATACGACAACTCCGTAGTATCAAATCTTATTTCTGGGGGCAACGGCCTCAAGCGTCCAGAACGGCGGGAGACGACTTCAGGGAGTCTTTCAGGACCTTTATCACACTGGACGTAACAAGATTGCTTGTCGGAGTTAACAATGGTGGCCCTCTGCCAAGAACCCACACAACCGTTTTCAGTGCTTCTTATTTCAATCTTTTCATTGAGTAGAAACTGGATTTTCCCTCTCGCCAACGTTGAAGCCATAATTGTAACAAGAAGTGTTGCAGAAGAAAACAAAACCAAGAAAGAATAAATATTTTTTTTCTTTAATTCTAAGTTTAGCTTTCTAAACGAATCCTAATGATGCGTGGATTTCCTTCTGCTCCCGGTATTTGGATTGCAACCTTGCCAATTTAGGAGTTTTGTAACTCTTTGGTAGTCCAGTAAATCTCTCTCCCAAAAAAAAAATATTTAATTTGTTGGTTTTTAATTTTTAAGAGTGTGAATGTGTGTGTGTGTGTGTGTGAGAGAGAGAGAGAGAGAGAGAGGGAGGGAGGGATGAGGATAGAGAGAGAATGCGGAGATTGACTGCAAAGCAGCTCAAATTACAATATAAGACATGGGCTTAAGCAAAGCAGCTGTTGCCACGGACTTAAAAGCATCCTTTGGGCAATTTAAGCTCGAGAAATTGCTGGAAATACACTTTAGTTCACAGTAACCCAATGGCATAGGCCCATTTATGATTATTACATCATCTCCGCGTAAACAGGCACCTTTGATTTTGCATCTCTCTAATTAGAAGAATTTATCAAAAAAAAAAAAAAAAAAAGAGGAGGAGGATAAACAGCTGTTTTGGTTGATAAGTAATCGATCACCTTGGAGTTACAGAGTTCACGAGATTGGTTGGACATTGGTTTAAAAAGTTGTTAAACTTGTAAATAAATATTAAAGATATTCCATTTAAAGTTTATTTAAATTAAGAGAACATAAATTAATAATCTTGCATAGATTGATTGTCGTCTAGACCCTTTTGTTTGGGTGAAAGAATATTACTGAGAAATAATCTATGCGTTGTGTCACATACGGCTATGTCTGGTTTCATTAGATACTAACGTAAAACCAAAATGCCACAGAGTAGGCGAAGTTGGTATGGCATCTCTACCGAACCAGCAATCGAGTGAAAAAAAAATATAGTATTTCCGAGATCACAACCGGGCGTTTGTCATTACAGAAGAGTATCAGTATTAATATTCTGATTCATTTGATTATGGAGTTTTCATGATTCCAAAAATATTCACAGAAAAGTTGAAACCTAGAAGACAAAGCCACGTTGGTGATATCCCAGCATGCTGAAACTTGGTAGTCGAGATATGGGTTCTGGGGGCCCACTGGCCATTGTCCTGCAGCTAACCTTCCATGGACTCTTAAATTCTCCTCTCTGACGAGGAGTCAGTCAGTGGAGCCACAAATTAAAAGATGCCCTCAGAAGATATCCCGAAATTGTTGACCTGTAGGACCTGAAAATACATAGGCCCTGCATGAGCATTGAGAAGTAATTAATGAAACAGATAGTTGGGGGCTTTTTCTGATATTAAAGTGGAGAATTGGCACACTGATGCCGAGTGACCCCGAAGCTGAAGTAAATCAGGATCTGTGGGTGGCTTTTCAGTGAGAGGATAATGGATGAAGGAGAGAAACCTTTGGCTTTGACCCCTACGTGGGCTGTGGCTACTGTGATCACTGTTTTGATTTCTCTTGGGTACTTCCTCCATGGCTCTTTGAAACGGTGTGGAAAGGTAAATGTGTACAAGAGAAAACTTAGAAAGCAAAAATGCCAATGCCCTTTTCATCACTGTTGATTTAAAAGCCGTCCTCATTTCTATTTTTCTTTCATAGTGGTTGGATAAAACTAAGAGGAAAGCACTGCTTTCAGCCCTGGACAAGATCAAAGAAGGTAAGGAAGATGAATTGGTCTGTTATCCCATTAAAGGTACTGAAACAGTATAATTTTGATCTCATTATGCTTTTGATTATCAATTTGTGAGCAGAGCTAATGCTATTCGGCCTTCTGTCTTTGCTGATGGGTCATTGGATCGTTTTTGTGGCCAAGATTTGCGTTAAAACATCAGGCTTGAGCCGCCGGTTCTATCCATGTGCGGTAAAGGAAGAACTAAGATCAACACGGGAAGTTCTTGTTTCAACTTCATATTACAAGAATGTTTCACTGGTTAGGGAGCTAGCGTACATCAGACGGCGCGATTATTGCCCTGAGGTGAGGTGGCGTGTTTTTTCTGGCCCAGATAACAATTTAACACCAGCAGGGCAGCCATAATTCTGTTCTCTAAAAAGGGTCTTTTCTCAATTGAACAAAGGCCATCACATTTCAGGATTTCATGCTGGAGTAATCAAAGTTTTGTGTGCCTTCCAGGGCTATGAATCTTTTGCTTCCTCTGAAAGCCTCGAACAGCTTCATCGTTTGATGTTTGTTCTCGTCGTTACCCATACCTCGTACAGCTTCATCGCCGTTGCCTTGGGCATGATTAAGGTCAAGGAAAATACTGAGTTTCAGCAGTACATTTTTCCCTTTGAAGCTGGATCTTCACCTAGGAAGCTCTAATCTTTCGCCTCTTTTTTGGCAGATTTATAGCTGGAGAATTTGGGAAAACCAGGCAAAGTCCGTGGCCATTCTGATAACAAAAGGTGTAAATTTTGATCACTTGTCCATCAATCCAAGACTTAGTTTTTAAGAGTCCTCGTAAATGAAATTTCTTTTTTTTTTTCTTTTTCTTCATATGGACTCCTGAATCCCAGAACCCCGAGAAAAAGAGACTGACAACGGAAGAAGAAGAATAACACGGCTATCTACCTTCATTACTCACCACACTTCCCATCCATGGAGCCAGCACAAGGTTCTGGTTTGGCTGGTATTTTCACTTGCTTAAAACTTCTTTTTATTGTACATATACATCCTATTGCTTTCAGCTTTACAAATTTGTCTGTTTTCATTTACTGGTAGAAAAAAATAAATAAATTCAAGATCCTAGAATTCTGGAGAAGACATAGGCTTTTTTTCCATGAATTTCGTCCATTTGAACCAAAATAGTCCGTGTTACCTAAGAACCTGGCATCTCGTTGTTACCTGCTCCGGTTAAATTAGAGATATCTCGTTTGCACAACTACATATTGGACTTTCCAGGAGGAGAAAGGAGTTTTTTTTTCAAATTAATTAAAAATTACCAATCTCTCTGTCTCTCCCTTCGTTATTTCTCAAACTAATTGCCTAAAACATCACTACTTTCTTGTTTGGTTGCTGAGAATCCTCAGGAAAGAAAAGAACTTCAAATTAATCATCGTGATGTTTGCGTTATGTTAAGTCTTTCTTTTTTAAAAAAAAAAAAATTATTGCCGAAAAGATGCACCAAAAATTTAATTTCAAGGTAGTTGTTTCCTAGAACTCGTATTGGTAGAACTTACTTGAGTGATCAGCATTTCAATCTTGCAGCTTTGCTTGAGCCGCCAATTCTGGAGTTCAATAAATCAAGCTGACTACAAAGCTTTGCGCTGGAGCTTTATCACTGTTTGTTCTCTCTGCTCTGAATGCTACTTTTCTATTGCTCCTGTTATCTTGTTCATTCACTTACTTTAACTGGGATGGAATCATGCCAGAACTGCATGATACCCATTTGGTTTTTCTGGTCTTTTTCTCATTTGTTCTCTGCAAAAAAGGAAAGTCCAGAATCATATGATAAGCTGTAGCCTGCATTGCTAATTCTTGACTAAAATTTTTTCGTTCACTAATTTGGTCTCCTCTTTATAGACACATCAGCTTCCTTTGACATATGATTTCCTTAGTTATATGCTTCGAAGCATGGAGGAGGAATTTCGTGATGTTGTTGGCATCAGGTTGTGCCTCTTACTCTTTGTGTGAAGGAATTCTGTCCATTAACTTTTATTAAATTGATGAATTTTTTGTTTGAGATTCTTTTGCAGTGCGCCTCTCTGGATTTATGCCATATGTTGCATTGTTTTAGACTTCCATGGTAATTTTTCCAAAAGTCCTACGTAGTTAATTAGCTATAGGACTGTACGTTTCCTGATTAGCAATGCCTGAGATTAGTTTTGCAAGCAAGTACTTAATTTAGCAGAACTTCATTCTCTGTCTTGATCCAGGAACTGACATTTACTTCTGGCTTTCTTTTATTCCACCTATTGTAAGTCTTCAACATATCTCCTTTGACTTCTGCATGTACTTGGTTTCGCTTAACAGCTCTATGTTAACTTCTTTCTTTCTTTGTCCCTTTTAAATGTATGATGTGGACATGAAGCTAATCCTGCTAATTGGTACAAAGCTTCATCGTGTGGTAGTAAAGCTGGCCACTGAAGTCCAAGGAACCTGTCCAAGGCTGGGAAATTATCAAATCAACCTGAGGGATGAGTTGTTCTGGTTTGGGAAGCCCAGAATCCTTTTGCGATTGATGCAATTTATATCGTTTCAGGTGAGTGATGCTTTGGAGGTGTTGTGGTAAAATTGAAAGTCTCATCCCTTAATGGAAAATTTCTTTCGCAGAATGCTTTTGAGATGGCGACGTTTCTATGGTCACTGGTAAGATTGAAGGTCCATAATCACGTATCTTTTGTATATTACATTAATTTTTCCTCATTAGCTATTGAATTAAGTGCAAAATATCCCTTCTTGATAGCTTTGCCACCACTTAAATGTTAGATAACATGTAACATCAGGAGCTTCCTTCTTTCTTTCCCATGTAAGTGATGCTAATTATGGTTTCTGTTCCTAGTGGGAAATTAAGGATTCTTCTTGTTTCATGGACAACCGAAGGTACATTACAGTCCGCCTGACGTTCGGGTATGACATTGCAATAGTATGCTTCCAATCTTTCTAGCGAAAATTTGTTTAGCTCTGCCTGAAAATATTGATACTGCTTATACCTATGATATCCGAAGGGTAGTCACCCAGTTCTGGTGTAGCTTTATCACATTCCCTCTCTACGTAATCGTTACCCAGGTCTGCCATTTTATACCCATTCCTTTCATCATCTTCTTATGGAACCTCTCCTCTCTTACTTAGAAGAGGTTTATGTGGTTGCAGATGGGAACAAAATTCAAGAAAACTATAGTTTCAGATACTGTAAGGAAGTCGCTGCATGGATGGCAGAGGCGAGCGAAAGCAAGGCATGCCTCCACTCCACTCCTCGGGACAGAAACTACACCAACCCCAGCTCACACAACAATCGATGGCACGCCCGTAATTGATGACTCCTCTAGCAGCTGCCGAACGGAAGGAAGCACCTTGAGGTGGGTTTTGGATAACTCAAGCCTTCAGCAGGAAGAGGAGGAGGAGGAGGAGGCATCCACCACCTGTCTCTTATACACATCTAGATGTGTATAAGAGACAGGAGGAGGAGGAGGAGGCATCCACCACTCCTCTGGCTGAAAGTGATGAATCGTCAAGCAGCCAGCAAACAGGCAGGTGCTCCATGTGAAATGACTCTGTTATTTTTGCTAATGACTTTCATATTGACAACAATGATGTAAAGGATGAAACCTTGTTCAGGGTGAGACATTTTTTCTACTCGTAGAAATTTGCCAGACTAATTTCAGGCCCAAGATATAGGGCAAGTCTACATGTATGCATCTTTCTGGTGATCTTTACCAATGAGCTCTGTAGGTCAATGGTTCTGAATTCATCGTATCAAACTTGAGTCGGTGCCAAATAGTGAGAAAAAAAAAAAAATCTTTGTTGTGATTTTGTACAGATTTCTAAGCGTGCCACAATCGCCTATTACTACTTGTAGTTCACATAAGATTTGAATATAGTCCAAACAACATTGAACTCATGATCCATATATTTAAAAAGAAGTGTCTCAACCTTTTTATTATTATTTACATTTAAAAATATATGTATATATTCTGATAATTAAAATTTTATTTTAAAAATTTTGAATTTTAATTTTGATAAAAAAATTATAAAATTTATAAAAATGAGAATGTTTAATTCACCACTTCTTTAATAGGTGAAAATATTATTACTATTATTTTGAGTTATTGAAAATGTAAAAGGTTCTTTTTCAAAAAAAAAAAAAAAAAACCTTTTTTTTTTAATTATTGTTCCATCTCCTCTAAAAGGCCCCAATATGGACTCAGAATCAATCAAAGATCTCGAATTTACATTATATCCTATCATAAGCGGACACGGCAGGGATACCAATGGGCCCGGCTACATTGGAATAAGAAAGTGCAACTAAACCCCAATTGTCTATTCTGCGCTGTTAGAAAATCGGAACCCTTCTCACGATCCTTACCCTCCTCCACGAACCGAAAAAAAGGGTAAAGAAGCAATCTTTAATATAACCATGGTCCTCGAGGTAACCCCTCTTCAAATTTCTCAGTAATCTTTTCATAATTATGGATTGATTGGTTACTGTTGTTAGTGTCCATCTAAATCATCCATCAACAGGCGACTATCATCTGCATCGATAATTCGGAGTGGATGCGAAATGGGGATTACACTCCGTCCAGATTTCAAGCTCAATCCGACGCCGTCAATCTCATTTGCGGCGCTAAAACCCAGGTCTTTCTCCTCTCCCCCCCTCCGCCCCCAACCCTTTTCATTCTTTGGTTTATGTTTTGGTTTCGAATGCTTTTTTATTGCTGCCATGATCTTTTGAGCTGTTCGCCGGGTATTTTATGGTCCTTGGTTGGGTTATTGAATGGTTGAACTCAAAATAATTGATCTTTGTGGATTAAATTCGGTTTGAGCGTGGTGTATTAAGGGTTTTTAGTGAATAGATTTGGGTTGTGGGTGCAGTCCAATCCGGAGAATACAGTGGGAATTATGACAATGGCAGGAAAAGGTGTCCGTGTTTTGGTCACGCCTACTAGTGACCTTGGCAAGATCTTGGCTTGCATGCATGGTCAGTTTCTTTGCTTACTCATTGTTTGGATACCGTATTCTTCATTGTTCATTTCCTGAGCTTGAATTTCTTTTTTCGGATGTGTTTCTCTGCCAATTTAGGCTTAGAAATAGGTGGTGAGATGAACTTGGCTGCTGGTATCCAGGTGGCTCAACTGGCTCTTAAGCATCGTCAAAACAAAAAACAGCAACAGAGAATTATTGTCTTTGCTGGAAGGTGTTGTCTTATTTTGCATTCCATCGAGTTTCTCAAATTTATGCTTGCAGTTCTTAAAACTTTTCCATGCAAAATTTAATTTTGCAGTCCCATTAAGCATGAGAAGAAGTTATTGGAGATGATTGGAAAGAAGTTGAAAAAGAATAATATAGCTCTTGACATAGTTAATTTTGGTGAAGATGATGATGGGAAGACAGAAAAGCTAGAAGCTCTTATTGCTGCTTTCAACAGTAATGATAGCCACATTGTTCATGTTCCTTCTGGTCCAAATGCACTTTCTGATGTTCTTATAAGGTCGAGATTTCAACCTTCCTTTTTCCTTATTGAGAGTAACTTATTTCGTTATTTGCACAACTGGATAAAAATGACCGAGCTGTCCTCATAATTTCATGTCATTTGTTGGCAGCACACCAATCTTCACTGGAGATGGGGAAGGCGGAAGTGGGTTTGCAGCTTCCGCAGCAGCGGCTGCTGCAGGGGGTGCTTCTGCATTTGAATTTGGGGTGGATCCCAATCTTGATCCTGAACTGGCCCTGGCTCTCAGAGTTTCTATGGAAGAGGAGAGGGCCAGGCAGGAAGCAGCTGCTAAAAAGGCTGCAGAGGATGCTGCTAGACAGGACAAAGGAGGGGAACAGAAGTCTGGCTCACAGGATACAACTATGACAGAAAATGCTGGTGTTTCAGCCTCTGAAGCTGACAATAAGAGAAATGATTTGACAGTTAGTACCATTTGCTCATCCTTCCTTCAACAGTTGTACTAAGGCATTATCTTGAGATGAACTTACATAAGTTAATCGCAGGATGAAGAGAATGCCCTGTTACAGCAGGCTCTTGCAATGTCAATGGACGAACCTTCTTCCGGACACAAATTGAGAGATACGGATATGCCCGAGGTAGCTGCAGCGGACCCAGATTTGGCACTAGGTGAGCCTTATGTAGAATTAAGCCATTTTTCCATTTCTGCATGAATGGATGATTATTGTACCCAAGTTCTTGCCTTTTTCCTCACTTGGGTCTAGGAACTTGATGTCTCAAGTGCTCAGACTTTGGCGAGGCAAATGGAAAATTTTTAGATCCTTACATCTGCTGAGAATATCTTAACTTAGGATTAGGAAATTCTGTCATAGTACTTGATGGTATCTGTTAATTTCATGCTTTTAGTCTTGTGCATTTTACCAAGGATTAATGCCCTTGGACTCCTTTTGATTTCTATGATATCCTAATACTGCTTAGGACTTAGATGCTTCTCCCCACTGTCATACTCTGCAGTGTTTATCTCCCTAGAATCAGTGGCATTCTGATACTGGTAACCTGCAAAGCTGTTTGACCATTGTTTCATTATGCAAGTCTTATTTTGTGGTTCTTGCAGCTCTTCAATTATCTGTGCAGGATGGCACAAAAGAGCCAGCAAATGAAGCAGACATGAGCAAGTTGTTGGCTGACCAGTCTTTTGTCTCCTCCATCCTTGCATCGGTATGTGTTCAGCAATTTTCCATTACATGTGCATCCTTCTGCCAATTGTCTGAGAGGAAAAAGGCAATCTCTTCCAGCTCTTCATTAATCTATATGGTTACTTCCTTCTGCAGCTCCCAGGGGTAGATCCAAATGATCCTTCTGTTAAAGACTTGCTTGCTTCCATGCAAAGTCAGTCCGAGGTGAGTTTGCAGTTGTACCTTTTCTCATCTTTTCCTCTGTGCCACATAAAAAGCTTCCCCCCCGAACTTTCTTTCTTGCTGTTACTTGTATGCAAAGGCCACAATGTCTAATCTTTACCCTTTTATTTTGCTATCAATGAAGTCCCAAGATAAGAAGGATGAGGACAAACAACCGAAAGAGGAGAAGTGATAACCCCATGGTTCTGCTTTCACCTCAAGTTCAAGATCTGTTGTAGCTTATTGTGCCCAATTTAAGAGCATTGAACCATTGAATGTAAGCTTTTCAATACACTTTTGAGCTTAACTGTTGAATTTGACGGTCCTGCCAAGGTCTGAAAGTGCCCTTCAAGGTTGCTGTAAAAAGACCAAATACCATGGACTTATTAGAAAAAAGAGGACTAAAAACAATGGTTGTTTTATTCTCTTAAAAAGAGCTTAAGGTGACACAGCCTCTCTTTATTTATTTTTACGTTCTTCAACTGCAATAACTCAAGGGTGGTCGTGAGGATCATGTGCGGCTTGTCCTTTCTGGTCCTGGCCCAATCCATAAATATGAGGCCTTCCGATACCGTGAAAAGTAATTCTACTAAGTGTTGAATCTCTTTTTCTTGTTTTGGAAAAGGAAAAATGTAAAAGGTAATTCTGTCACGGCTGGTCGGCCCCAGATGTGGAAAAAGAAATAATTAACTCATTTTTAGCAATTCCCAGTTTGATTTAAAATAAGGAGCAATGTCATCAGATGAAGAAGAGGCGGGCATGGTAGCCTACGTATACAAACCCTACTGAGTACAAGCACATACCCCACCACGCAACATACGAGTAATACGGTTTACAGGCGAAAGAGTGTTTTCTCTGCCCTTTTCATTAAAGACAAAGATACCTTTATAGAGGTAGGGGGCGTGGGGGTGGGAGGGTGGTGTTATAGACAATAGAGTGATCGAGAATGACAAGGTAAGGTAGAGCAATAATGGTGTCCTCACCGGCTGGGCATCTCTTTCAAGTGGAATTGAAACCTTGCTTGCGTAAGGGGCAATGCCACCTCCCCGAGTCTGTGGCACCAATAGCATCGTCCTCCCTATTGTCGCCCATGTCCTCTTGCTTTCCCCATCCATCTATAATGTACCTTTGTTTTATGGTTTAAGATTTCCTTTCCTTTTGTTTTTTGTTTATATGTAGTAGGTACGTGATCGAAAATCGTTCTTTTGGTGGGTACTCTCTCGGGGTGGTTGAATGTGTAATTGCTTTCTATTGTGTTCTTTAATTCAAGGGAGATTCACCTTGGTTCCACTTTTTACAGACAATTACGTACATTAATGCTGAACTGAATCGGCTGTCTTCTTCTGGGCCCAAAGCTAGTCCTTTTTGTTGCAAATTCCCGATGGGCCTATTGGAATGAGGCAACCTTTTTCGCTTTTCAACTTGAAACTATTGACCTAGAGGTACATTAACGTGGTGCTTTTTGGGTTGTCAGCTGATCCAAACCGATGCTCCTTAAGATCCTCCTGAATGCCTCCACAATCTCCATTGCACTGGCTTGTTAAAGATTATTATTAAGCCTGCCGCTAAAAGAGAGAAGGAAACAAGACTCGGAAGCATGTCAATGGATAGAAAAATTTTAGGGAAACTTCTGGCCAAGAAACCATTAAGCTTGCAATTCATGCACTGCAAGAGGCACTTCATTAACTGCCGGGTTCATTTGTGCGGCTGCTAACGTAACTGCAATGCATTGTAAAAATTTATGGCTTCCTCCTCTTCCAGTAGCAATAAAATTAGACAGTCAGTGGCCCATGCAGGTCTCGAACCTGCGACCTTCGCGTTATTAGCACGACGCTCTAACCAACTGAGCTAATAGGCCAGTTATTGGGAGCTTTTTAAGTATTTTAATATTTTTAAAAATTGATTGTTCAGGTAGAATTGCCTTTCAGATACAAGTAACTGTTGTAAGATCCTCTGTGATTACATTCACTCCCCCCCCCCCCCCCCCCCCAAAAAAAAAAAAACAACGAAAGTCTACTGCAATGTAAGAGCCTTGTGCTCTGAGACTTGCTTTTTGATTTATGTGAATCTGAGGGGAGTTGTTGTGGGGTTCCCAATGCTTCATTTTTATGTATATAAATTCATCCTAGATGACCAATTTGAGCCTGTTAAGGGTTGAAGCTCACAAATTTGAGCCTCATCACCTTGGCAAGCTTGTTGGTAACTTGAATGACATAATTTGTGCTCCATTAATTTGATTTAGGGTTTTAGGGTTTCATGAGCTTTTGTGCTCCATTAATTTGATTTAATGACATAATTGTGATAGCTTGTAGGTGCTGAAAAGGATGACTATGAGAATTCCCCAATCACTTTGGTGATCACTTTTCCTGTCCCATAAGCCCTTTTCAAGGATTGGAAAAAAAGGTATGAATACTCTTTCAACTATCAGAAACCATTAACTTTGATTTTCTGTATAGCTTCAGTGTACATGGAACAAGTTTATTCTCTCTCACCTGCCCTCTCTGTCTCCATTCTATAATTTTTGGCAACAATTGACTGCACTTGCTTCTCCATCTCTTGATAAATGACATCTTTCTTACTTTCCCTGATTCAAGTGAAATGGAAGAAAGTTGTTTTCTGATATGATTCAATTGGTAGGGACAACTTTGCGTCAACTTGATTAGAGTATGCATGCAATACAATTATTTTTCTGTGTTGTATTTCCATTTATATTGTCATAAAACTTTCAACTAAAACAACAAGAAAGCTTATTTAGTCTTATCATGAAATACTATTCTCCTGTTAAGTGATTCCTTCATTGGCTGATTCTGTGGTGTCCCTTGACATATTCTTTTATCCTGTTGGAATATTTTAGACACAGACACTAGCCGCAGATGAGAATTAGGAGCCAGTAGAATTTGGAGACGATCCCACCCTTGAAAATTTCTGTGTACTGTTGTTATTAAGACTCAAAATTTGCACAATCCTGGATGAAAACCAACTTTTGCCTTTGCGCCAAGCAATAGTCATTGGCACATATATTTGGACGCCACTTGATTGCCACTGATTGTCCATTCACTGTTTTTAGGCATTAAGCTCTGTCAGTCCATGTGAGGAGTTTTATGCTTCAAGATGAATCGTGTATCAATTTGTTTTGGTTGTGAAACTAGGAATTCTGCTCAATGTGAGAAATAGGATTGGTGTAAGAAAGAAATGGACGAGAATGGCGTCAGAGGAAGGAGATGGTTTAGACATTAACATTTCTGTCCATTACCGTAAATGCCCAGATCTTTTATTCCTGTCCTATCCTTTCAGATTTACCGTAAAAAATATGGTATAAATATGGATTCCTATTTTAGGATTTTAGACCAGCATTTGCCCGAGAAACAAAGATTTAGTAGAATTAGCAGTTCTATCAGGTGATGAATATAAGTTGAAAGTGCATATGGAGCAATGGTTCTTGGAACTGCTGTGGTTCGCTGTTAAGCAAGTGTTGCGTATTTTGGAATCTGCACTTTTAGGCCCATTATCCATCTGTCAAGAGGCAAAGGTTGCGAGTGATAGGCTTTCTGGACACATGGGTTATGAATTCGTCATTTGGAAATGAGAATGAACTGTTACTCTGACTGGTAGGAGTGGAGCTTTCTGCTTAACAAGGCCTGTGCAAAGATTCTAGTATGTCTGTTAAAATAATGATTTGTTTTTGTTTGCATGCGTTTTTGGTTGAGACAACTATTGTTTGTTCATAGAGTACATTAGATTGCAGCAATGAGTCTCTCTCTCTCTCTCTCTCTCTCTCTCTCTCTCTCTCTTTATGCTTGAGTGGGATAGGTTACCCGCCTCTGTCCACTTCATCTTAGCTTATCCATAACTTCCAACCTCCAGGTGAAAGACCAAAACTTTCCACCTAAAACTTATAAGGGCAAAAGAAAATGCGTAGAAAAGAGCACCATCATCATAATTTATCGTGGAATGAAAATGAAGAAAAAGAAGGGAACTAACTAATTCAATATATGGAGAAATGGTCGTTGATCTACTCTCAGTTGGACTATTTGATATATGGTTTATATCAATTACCATCAGTTTTTCCAGCACGAAAGAGTAAATTTCAGTTTCAAATTAACAATGATCCTCTGTTGTCTTCCAATTCAACAGATATTAGACTCGAGAGCCTCACTTCATCTCCAGACTTGATTGATCCAGAATACCAATCTTCAACTCCAAGCCGAGAAAATCATTACTGCTGCCTTTAATGCTACCCCTGCAACTGCATTCCTCGCTGCTTTGCATTCCCAAGCTGCTGTAGAATAGGCAACTTTTCTAACTCCTCTCCTATTGGCCAGGTGGGTATTCATAGGGAGGGCATATCCTGAGCTCTCCGCTGTTCCCTCTTTCTGGGTTCTTCTGGTTCTGATACCTGAACCCACAGTTTGCATTCTCTTCCTTTGAAACCGGAGAAAGCCAAAAGCTCATTTAGTCAATGGCTGCTTCATTGACTGGTCGATGAGTGGAAGGATTCATTTTTCTGCTCATTTGCATTTTTCTTATATGTGTGTTCCAGTAGTTCTTGACCTCATTATCTGTTCTTGCTGGCAATTTTCCGGCTACTAGGGACCACCTGTTACTGTTACACAGAAAATTTAGTCTTTTCCATTAAATCAAGCCCAAGTGAGGAAGGTTTTTTCTTTTTTCTTTTTTTTTCCTTCTTCCCACTTTTCTGGGGCCTTAATTGTTGCCAAGAAGGCTGTTGTGTAGTTTGACAATCAGTTCCATCTTCTTCCTCGGTAAAATTTCCTTGCCGTAGATAGTTGATCCACCAAAGGCGACAACTTTTGCCACAACGTAGAAGGCCAGCTGCTTTTAGGAAGGGATCTCCAGCGCCCCTCTCCATGAACTTTGATGTATGTAAGCGGTGAAGCGTTCATCTTCTTCTCTAGTCCATGCTCCCTTGTTGACATGAGCTCTCCACGCAGCATGGAGACCTGTCCATTTGTTTGTTGTGTCGCTTCTTCTCTAGACTTAGGCACACTAATTGTGTATCAGTAGCCTTCTCTTCCTTTGAATTGAAGCTAATGCTGTGAGTGGACTGGATGACATTTACTATAATTTATCGGTATAGGCTCCACCAACCCTAAGCACTGATCGTTTCTAGATTTTGAGTTGGTAAAGTGAAAAATGGTATAGAGATGGTCTTCTGTTGACGATCTGCTAATTGCCCATTTTCATGATCCGATTAAACTGCCGTCCAAGAACACTTTTTCTTTTTTTTTTAAAAAAAATTCTTTTTAACAGTTATATGTATGGATTAAGCATTCAATAATTAAAGAAAGGAAAAATATGGGTCTTTTAATAGACCAAAAAAAAAAAAAAAGTAAAAATATGGCGCATCTCTCTTACAACATACAATACTAATGAATCATAGGTCAATAAATGTTAGAATTGTCTCTAAAATTGAAATTTCCATAATGTGGAAACAATACTTATGATTTTTCACATAACTTAAAGGATGAGTTGTACCAACAAGGATTATTATACTTCACAAGAAACATTTTCATGCAATTGCTCATAAAAAAAAAAAGCTTCATGTAATGGATATGAAAACATATTCTTTTAAAATAGTAATTTATAATCAAGAAAACAATTGATTGCAAATGTTCCAACATCATTTTTGCATTATTCTTCTGTAAATTTGTTTGTTGAATGAGAGCAATTCCCCTAGCATTATTCGTAGCACAAAAGAGAGGTTGGAAACCGAATAATCTAAGATATTATCCCGTTCAAATAAAAGAATAATTATTTGAATTGAGTTTTACGAAAATTAGACACAATACTATATGTAGACAGTACCCAAAAGTAATTGAAAAATAAAAGCGGAGAGAGGAAAGTGGGGGGGGGGGGAAGTGAAATTATGCAGAAGTAAGTGTTCAAGACGCAAATAGACAAATCTCCTGTATAAATAATTAGACTCCGCAACGGCTAGTAACCCTAACGGTCAAAAAAATTGAAACCTTTTATTTTTCCTTATTTGTTCTCTTTCTTCCTTCACATCTCTCGTTTAAACAGCATAGAAACTTCATCTTCTTCCCGTTTTCTATCTTCTCTATCTCCATTATACAAAAAGAATACTAATAGAAAAAGAAAAAAAAAACGATCTTTCTTGTATCAGATATGCTGCAAGATATGTGGAATGCTCCGCCTGGTTTCAGGCCCACCAAGTCTGCACCGTCCTCACCAGCAAAGCCGCTTGGGGTCTCGAGAACTCGATCCGATTCCTTCCAAGCCATCCACAAAGTTCCTGTGGGTGACACTCCTTACGTGAGGGCCAAGAATGTTCAGGTTAGTTTCCGGGTCATCTTCAAGTTCATTGGGTTGGTTTTGATGTTTGATTGATGGGTTTTGTTTGGTTTGTTGTTTCGTTTGATTAGTTGGTGAATAAGGACCCAGAAAAGGCTATACCGCTGTTTTGGGCAGCGATAAATGCTGGGGATAGAGTGGATAGTGCTTTGAAAGACATGGCTATTGTCATGAAGCAACAGAATCGGGCAGAGGAAGCTATTGAAGCCATCAAGTCACTGAGGAACAGATGTTCAGATCAAGCACAAGAGTCTCTTGACAACATTCTTTTGGATCTTTACAAGGTTTGTCTTTGATTTCTGTGTAATTATGTATCAAGCCTGCTTCATTTTTTCTGACTTGATTCTTTTGAACTGTCTTGCAGAGATGTGGGAGATTGGATGACCAGATAGCATTGTTGAAACACAAACTTCACTTGATCCAACAAGGACTGGCATTCAATGGAAAGCGCACGAAGACTGCCCGTTCTCAAGGGAAGAAATTTCAGGTCTCTGTGGAACAAGAAGCAACTAGGTTACTGGTAATACTTGATAACAGGACAACTACATTAGAATAATTTCATCTCTGAAATAATTTACATTGTTGGCATGAAAGCTGTTGAATTGTTTATCACAGGGAAATTTGGGATGGGCGTTGATGCAACAGGACAAGTACATTGAAGCAGAAGAGGCATATCGACATGCACTCACTATTTCACCTGATAACAACAAGATGTGCAATCTCGGTATATGCTTAATGAAGCAGGGGAGGATAGCCGAGGCTAGAGAGACATTGCAGCGAGTGAAACCAGCCGTTGTGGATGGTCCCAGAGGTGTTGATTCTCATCTCAAAGCCTATGAAAGGGCACAGAAGATGCTCAAGGACCTTGAGTCTGAGATGTTGAACAGAGGCGGGGACCGGGTTGAACAGAGCAGGCTGTTTGATGCCTTTCTTGGTTCTTCCTCAATTTGGCAGCCTCAGCCTTGCAAAGATCACCACGTTTTGCCAACATCAAATCGGTTCGAATCTCGTGACAATTTCGCTGACGAGAATAACGATTCAATTAAATTAAACCAGATGATGAACCCTCCTCAGCCAAAAAGTATAATTAAACAATTTGGCCCTTTTGGGAATTCTCTAAACGTTGATGCAGCGCCATTCTACTCTAAAACGGTAAAGGAGAACAACCAATTGCATGATACCGATACCCTTAAAAGAACAAGGTCAGGAAATGCAGCCAATTTAAACAGAGTGAATGCAACGGGGGATTTCAGTAATCCCGCAGTGGACACTGAGAAACCGGAAACCAAGTCGAGAAGGCTATCCGATGAAACAGAAGACAAGTTATCGCAGTTGTTGCCGGATAACAAGGACTTCGAAGAGGCTATTCTTGCAGCGGTCATGGGTCCGAAGAACGAAGAAGACGCTCCAGGGAAGACGACAGCTGAGATTGGCAATCATGGGATGAACTTTCAGAGGAAGATCGATAACAGGCTTAAGGTTTTCCGGGACATCACGCCTTCCTCTCTAAGCCCAAGAGCTTGATGGTGTTGTGTTTTGTCTACTTATCATCATACGTACCTAATTATTTAACCTTAATATTATATATCCCTGACGGAGATGAACTTGTTCTCCATATTTCCATTATGCAGTTGCATGATTAGAAATTCCATTATTCTTGTAAAGCCGTCCTAAAGAACCTTTTAGCTTAATAATAATACAATAAACAATTTCTTGAAGTTCTGCGTTGTGGGGGGGAGGGGACATCATCACCACGGGGGGGCACAATTGGGGCAGAAGAACTGCTTAAACTTTTGTCAGCTTGATAGAGATAATCGAAGAAGAACATATATATATATATATGATACAGCAACTCCCGCTGCTCTCTCTGTGCTTAGGAGCTCTTCTTCCTACAGTTTTGGAGTCGCTTTGAAACTCAAGGCAGCCATAAGTCGTAATTTTTCAACTCATAATCGGATTAATGATGATGAGATTATAAATGAGCAACTAATGATTATAATAATAATAATAATAATGCATTGTGAGCTCACGTTTATCTCACGTCAAATGTTGTTATTTAAGCTTTTCTTACTTAAACGAGGAGATCCAACGATTTGGTGGGAAGCGCCTGAAGAAGATGCTTGCGTGGGGGGGGGGGGAAGGGGAATTCTCATCTTTAAGTGGATTTAGGGCCCGTCGTCACGTCTCGGCTCGTGAAACGGGGAAATGGACCACTTCAGCCCACATATTCTTGTTCTGCCAAAAATTTATCGTTGTTCGAGCCGACACAATCTAATGTGGGCCCCGTTCCCCATGTTGCCCTCTTGTCCTTGGGCTAACTTTTTCGTACTCTTCATTCTCCAATCTCTCTTTTTTTTTTTTTTTTTTTTTTTAAGTAAGCGTCTGTGTTTTCTTTTTCTTTTTTTTTTTTGAATTGAGAAATTTTATGAATGAAAAAATAATTATTATAAGAAATTCTCTGTAGGGTTTTATCTTTATGTAAAGCATTTTGTTTTTTCCGGCAAATTGAGAGAACTTAACTCAAGCCCTCCCCTCCACCCCCCCCCCATCTCTCGGGCTGACACATCGCCAAGACAAGATCTGATCTGAACGACTCCATTAGAGAGCATCGCCAAGATTTAGAATAATATCTGCTACTTGACATTAAGAAAATGCTCTCACTCGCCTCAACATCGTAGCACTCATCCTAATTATATATATATGTGTGTGTATGTTTTTTATTTTATTTTGAAACAACAATGGTCTTGCCTTGCCTTGCCTTGGCTGCATTAAAAGAGCCGAAGTTCAAGGGCCGTTGAAATGGGCAAGTTACCGAAAACACCCTTCCTTCCCCTTAGCTTTATTGAGCAGTGTGTCCGTACATGTCAACCAAGACAACTCAAGGATACGTTTGTGGTTTTTTGACCTGTGGCTCTCCCCCACCACCCCTACCCAGGGTCAATGAGTCAATGACAATAAACGAGGCAGAAGGTTATTTTGGTCACTAAAAATAGTTCAAATAAACAACCGTTTCTGGCTCTCTGCCCGACGTTGTTTAGTCTCTGACACCTCTCATCTCACGCCTGTTCCCCTGCTTCTCCTCCTCCACCACCACCACGACGGCCGCCTACTCCGCCGCCACTTCGCCACCGCATAAGGATAATCATTATCCCAAATCACCGTCTCCGGGAACCGAGAGAGGCAGAGACAGAGAGAGCCTTCATACAGGGAGAAGGCAAGGCGTCGGTCTGCAAAAGAAGGGAGCTTTTTGTATCGAAAGAAGGAAGTTTTTTTTTTTTTTTCTTTTAAATTAGAGCGAAATAGGTTAAGGCAGCTTTAAAGTCAAATTTGAAAGAATGACCGTGAAAAAAAGACGCATCATTTGGGTAAAGCTCCGCTGCATGGCTTAAAGAAACAGTGCTTTCTTCCAACAAAGATTCCAAAGAAGCCAAAGACAAGACAAATTCACTTTCCAACCTTAGCCTCTCCAAATCAAGAGGAATTCACTTTGAGATCTGTAAGACCAACCAGAAAGAAGAAAAAATATGGGTTGCTGTTACTCGAGAATAGAGAGAGAAGAAATGGTGTCAAGATGCAAGGCGAGGAAGAGGTACATGAAGCAGCTGGTTAAGGCTAGGCAAGCTGTCTCCGCTTCCCATGCAATGTACCTCCGCTCACTGCGTGGCACTGGATCAGCCCTCCTCCAGTTCTCCAACACAGAAGCCAACCTTCATCACCACAACCACCGCCTGCCACCTGTCCGCCCCTCCCTGCCACCTTTACCACCAACCCCACCACGTCCTCCCTCAATGAGCCCCAGCTCCGACACTACTTGGAATTCCGTGACCGCCTCTCCGACCCTCCCGCCTCCTGCCGCTCCCCCGCCCCCCCCGCCGCCGCCAATGGGGTCGAGTTGGGACTTCTGGGATCCGTTCGTGCCGTCTCCTCCCCCGGTGTCAAGGTCGGTGACTGAGGAATGGGAGGATTTGACGAACACCACGGCATCTGAAGTGGCGGTCACGGCCACGGGGACGGCCAGCATTACTGCACCGCCGTCTTTAGTGAGTGGCTTCTCGAAAGAGACAGGTAGTGGGAGCGGAAGTGAGCTGGCCATGGTTGTTTCAAGGAATAGTAAGGATCTGTCACAGATTGTGAAGGAGGTTGACGAGTATTTTCTTCAGGCTGCTGATGCCGGGGGTCCACTCTCTTTGCTTCTAGAAGTCCCAAGCTCCAACTGTTCAATTCAAAGCAATGGAGGTGGGTGGTTTCTTGAAGTTTTTTATTATTTTCCTTGCCCCTTAGATTTTATCAATTACATATTTTGTTTAATTGGATTTTCGCAGGTAAAGTTCATAACTATGGCTGCAATTTGACGAGTCCATCATTGTGGACATGGGGTTCAAGTCCAAAGCTGAAGGGGTTTGGAAAGATGGGTGAGGAAATGGTTAGAAGTAATGTAGGAGACGAAAGCGTCTTAAATGTCAGTCACTGCTCTACTGTTGAGAGGCTATATGCCTGGGAGAAGAAACTATTCCAAGAGGTCAAGGTAGATCTGCAGATCTCTTTAGAGAATCTCTAGAACTGTTTTTGCTACAGTACACGTTAAACCTCTGATAGAGATCTGCATTAATGAGTTGATAGTCCAAGAGTAGTCATTGTGACATCTCTTTATTGCAGATAATGTTATCACTTTCTTTTTTGTTATCATTTCTTTGTGATTAGGATGCTGAGAGCATAAAGGTTGAGCATGACAAGAAAGTGGCTCTGTTTAGAAAGCTAGAGGTGAAGAGTGCTGACTCCGTGAAGACTGAGAAGACCAAGCAAGAAGTAGAAAAATTAGAGTCCCAAATGATGGTTGCCACTCAGGCCATCGAGTCTACCTCTGCTGAAATAATCAGATTAAGAGAGACTGAGCTCCATCCTCAACTCCTCGAGCTTGTAAAAGGGTCAGTCTTCTTCTCCTTTCATCATTCATCTGCTTTCATAAATCCTCCCGTCTTCACGTGACTATAATACCTCACTTTCCATTCCCGAGGCCAGCGGTCAGAATTCCATTGCATGTTAAGATTTGTGCTTGGGGTACCATTTTATACATCAAAGTTTTTATCCCTCTTCAAAATTGGAATTTTGATTTTGGCCCACAACTCCACCACCGTTTCTTCTTTCTTGTACTGCGTTTGATGGTGTCCAAGTGAAGCACTGTAAGTTGGGCATTAAAAGGTTAATCGCACATTGAGTGAAAGTCAACTCTGGAAGATCTGCGCGGCTTCATTCGTTTTCTTGTACCGTATAGTTCAAGCTTCCTTGTTTCCTTTAATTCCAAAGGCATGCACTGTTTCCAGCTGTCCATGTACGACCCTTGAAGGGCTATGTACTCAAATATCTCAAACATATTTCTTTTTAACTCTCTGTCTGTCATTCTAAGGGAGACCAAGATGGACGTAGCCCACTATATTTCCACGAATGGGGTCATCAAGCAGATCAACGGTCCTAACTGCTTTGTGGGAGAAGTGATTAATCATGGCATATTGTACTTACCTGTAATATATTACTGTTTTGCAATTTGATGCACATGCAGTTTACAAAAAATGCAGTAACTATAAATAGGTGAGTAATATTTGTTCATCTTGTATTCATGTGCATTAGATGCGTGTCTCACTGTCTTGTTTAATTGATGAGACCAGTTTTGTCACATGTGATACTTCTTTCCCTATGCATCAACTACTGACAGTCTTTTGCTGCTTTGCAGATCGATGTGCATGTGGAGAAGCATGTATGAGGCTCACCAGGTTCAAACGCACATAGTTCAGCAGCTTAAATACCTGAACACAATCCCATCTACTGAATCCACGTCTGAGATTCACAGGCAATCAACACTCCAGCTTGAGCTTGAAGTCCAGCAGTGGCACCAATCATTCTGCAACCTAGTAAAGGCTCAACGGGATTACATCGAGTCCCTTGCAGGCTGGCTACATCTCAGTCTTTTTCAGTTTAGCAAAAATCCTCTCGCTAGAACCAGTCAGGAATCAAAGATATACTCACTGTGTGAAGAATGGCATCACGCAATTGACCGCATTCCAGATAAAGTGGCATCTGAAGGAATCAGAAGCTTTTTAATGGTAATCCATGCCATTGTAGTTCAACAAGCAGAAGAGCATAAGCAGAAGAAAAGGTTGGATTCTGCAGTCAAGGAGTTCGAGAGGAAGGTATCTGAGCTCAGATCATTGGAGAGCAAGTATGGCCCATATTTGATGCCCGAAACTTTGGGTGATATAAGGAGCAAGAACCCAGTTGCAGAGAAGCGAGTAAAGGTTGAGATCTTGAGGGCAAAGGCAGAAGAGGAAAAATCTAGGAACGAAAAGTCGGTGAGCATAACAAGGGCAATGACACTAAATAATCTACAGATGGGATTTCCACACGTCTTCCAGGCAATGGTAGGATTTTCAAGTGTTTGTATGCAAGCTTTTGAGTTGGTATACAATGAAGCCAAAAATACCAAGCTGGAGCCTGATGTGAAGAGGATATTACCCTGAAGAACAATTATGAAGAGTTGGTAATTGGTTCTATGTCAATAGAATTAATAAGCGTCCTGTTTTGTAGCTGGATTGAACTTTAAAAAGATTGTTGCTGCACCAACCTTGGCTGGTTCCATGCGAGAGAAAATTATATTGGCCACATATGGAATCTATAAAAGCAAATGGAGAAATTGTTAGTACTATCCGATAGAGCCAGTTTTTTCATTAGGATGTGAGGGTGATAGAAGTTTTGCTCGAGGGCTTTTCATCTTTGGTTGTTTTGTACTAGTAAAGGGTGTGAATGGTTTGAATTCCTTCTGCTTTCGGTTTTATTCTTGAATTTTGGATATCACGGTCAACCGAGTCCCAAGAAAATAGTGGATAACCCCATAAATAAATGAGTTACAGATTCGATGTTTGTGGAGTGCTTACGAGATTAAATACCACTTAAATATCCTTTTACTCTTTGTATACCGGCGGTCAGAAAAACAATTCTGTCATTGTTCTTAATGAATGCTTTACAGGCACGTTTACAGATGGTTGTATTATTGTTTGATTTAAAATAAATGCCAACCACGAAGAACAACTTGGAAAATGCCAATATCTAAGCCTACAATTTCGAGATAATGTCTGCAAAATTAGCCTTCGAAGTTCCAGTAAACACGTTCCAGTTTGATATTTACTTATTATTGAAATACCGAATCCCAGAACAAGATTTTCCCGGTGATAGAATTTACACTCAGTTTCTTGAAAGCTAAAATTGATGAATAAAATATGCAATCCTAATTGAAGAAGGGTTACTTTACACAGTGAATTAATCCCGACTCTTGCTTACAAATGAATTAAAATATTTCTCACCAATCTTCTATTTCGTCATCAGAACTTTTGCTTTCTGTATCATCCAGACTCATTTTATCACAACATTCGTCATCTGTCTCGTTGGCTTCAACCCCAGAAGACCTGTATTTAAGCCACTTCAATGCTGGCGCGTACTCAGTAGCTAGCTCCGACACAACAGAACAACTGGATCCACCATAAGCAACAAATCTTCCTCTCATCATTTCTCTCTGCATTATCAGATATGCATGTCCCATAAAGCAATCAAAAACTAAATTCACAAAAGAAAAACAAAAGGTTGCAAGCAATCAGCAACAATAACTCAGAATTCTTTGGTGTTCTTTTATAAATGATGATGTGATAATTAGTGTTCAAATTCTGTAGATGTACATGCCTCTCTCTTTTTTTGGGTTGGGGGGGACATGGAGGGGAGCAGAGTTTGTGCTTTACAAGCACTGGATTTTTCATGTTCAATAGAATAAAGTTAATAACCTAGAATGAGCAACAGAAATTACTCATAAAAACAGAGAATGGAGTGAAATGGAGAAAGCAAATCAGGTTACCTGGTTTTGCAACATGGATCGCTCAACATGCCAGAGCCTTGGCCTACGAACAGAATGCCACCTACACAACCAAAGGAATTGATACATGATTTGAAGTAATCACTTACCATCAGACTGCTTCAAGCACATAATGCAATAAGAACCTGGAAGGCAAAGGATGAGCATTTCCAAATAGCACCCCACGAACAGCAACTGAAGCAGCTGCTGATTGGAATAAACTCTCAGCCTCATTGTACCTAGCCAACCTTCCTCGAAAAGAAGAAAGAAGCAAGTCGGCATCACTTAAATATGAAGTCACATCCCAGGTATCTTCCATTGCTTCATCACTTAAGAAGTCTAAAACTGCAAGCAAACAAAATGCCAGAAATAGATCTTGTCACGTATAATGGGAATGAACAAAAAGTGACAGACAGAACTCGCATTTTGTTCATCATATTATATGAGCTTGAGTGCATCAAGAGGGATAAGGAGGATGTGTTGGCATTTGGGATCAATCTTTTCTTTTTCTTGTTTATTTTTTTGCACCAGAAAGAGGAGTGTGGGGCATGCGCACATGAATGAGATGCATGTTGGTTGCCTCAGCATGTGGATGCCTGGGAGCAGTCAAAGAAGGATGATACGTGCTCAAAATACCATTTTCTTGTAGAAAATCAGCAATTGGCCTTGCTTGCCCGTGTGCTTGAGAGAGAACCTTTTCTGGAGTGTCCATTTTTAATGGCAGCCTACAGAATTTCTCCTGTAAAAGAAATGCACCTTGGTCTGCAACACAAAGGAAATCAACTTAGAAGAGATGGCATCTAGAACAGGTATAGCATAGTCACTAGCCCAAAAGAGGAAAAAAAGAAAAAGAAATAATAGACGCTCTCATTGGGGACATAGCACCCATCAACTTTTTTAAGAACCTCAATAAAATACCTGATTTAATGCCACCTTCAGTATCCCTCTTGTTGTGCAAGAACTTTCCCAGGGCATGAAATAGGGAAAGCGTCTCATCTCTACCAAATGATAAAGATCCACTGGCCAAAAAATTACTCTCATCAGCTTTTCCAGGTGAATAGCTGGAAGTATAATTCAGTAACGATGCATTCGACCCTGGTTCTGGTTTCACGCAGAAGAGCTGTAGAGATGTAATAGCATGTCTGATATCACCTCCACTGGCTTGTGCTATCAGATCAATCTGTTCAGCGGTCAGATTACACTGCTCCCCTCTACATATTTTGGTTAGTGCCTTCTTAATGGAGTTATTCGTGATGGGATTAAAAGCGACCTGAAAAATTCCCAGGCAGTTTGCAACAAGCATTCAGGAAAAATAGATCATCATTCTTCAGATTGAATTTGTTCAAGAAAGTAACCTTACAAGCCCCAGCATTCTCAAGAGACAACTCAAGTTCTTCCATGCTTCTTGCCATATGGTCCACTGACTCTGCCTTTTCATTGTGGGTTACCAGTATAATTGTTGGTACTTGAGCTGATCTTATAAGAAGAAGCAAGCAATTTTGAAGTCTTTCAAAAGCAGCTCTACCATTTGTCACAGGAAGATCATCAATCAAGAGTACAATGGATGGTTTGGAAACCAGGGAAAGAGATGAAGGTATTACGCCATACTTCCTTATTTTCTCAATGAAATTAACAAACTCATCCAACTTGGACATGTAGTGTAACCCTAGCATAAACCAGAAAATGCCATCAATAGCATATCCATTAATGGAGGCCACATTTTTCTAATCTATAGAACTTTAAACACAATACACAAGTTTGGTCTCAACTTCCAAGTTCCTTAAACCATTGATCTGAACTTCCATTTTTCTTTACCCACAATGAGCTCCACATAGTGAAAATTTAGTAGATAAAGATTAATATGAGTTACAAATTTCAAGGGAGATGCATGCAACTCCCAACATATGTAGCCTACAATACAAGAATGGACCAGAGATCAATCTACCTGCATTAGAAGCATGCAAGTGTTCCTGCCAAATTGTGGGAGTAGGTGTGTTCCATTCGCATAAAGTGGCCCCAAAATGAGATGCAATCACATGGATACTTGCCTACAAGAAAAGAAGCAAACACAATTTTTTCTCATAAATTGAGCATTATAAAGTTCATGAATTTCATTTGAGACCATATATACAGAGTAACCATTGATTATCTACCAGTGTGAAAATAGCAGAACAAGAAGCATGCAACAGGAATTCAGCACATATAATATCTGTGTGTAAATGGAATATATAGACACACATAAAAATTAAAAACAAACAAATAAAGCACACAAGACATGTATGTATACCCAAACACTCCTAAGAATGGATGTGCATACATCACACTTGACCTGTGCGGGAAAGTCAAAATTATGATCTAGGACTTCCTTGTCAAAAAGACATCACCAGCTAATTTAAATTTAACATCCCAACAATGTCATTTCCTAAAGAATGCTCAGAACGTGAGAAACAATCGCTACTTCAACTAGACTGAACACATTAATGCATGCAAAGAAGAGCCACAACTTACAGATTTTCCAACACCAGACTGGCCAGTCAGAATGAGAACTTGGTTTCGTATATTTTCCTGTAAAAATATGGACAAAGAGGCATCAATTTTCCTGCACAAAGAAGCAAAATTAACTTACAGGTAGCAATTAAAACAGACTCAAGCATTTCTTGTGACTCCCCATCCCCCCCCCCCCGGGGCGGAAAAGCACTTGAAGCTCTATCACTATCCAGGACTTCAGTTTACATGATTGTTTACTCTATTCCCCATTTAATTAAACAACTAGAATATACCATAACAACTTTCACAGCAATAGATTCACCTTTGGAGTCCTTATTCTTTCCTCAAACCACATCTTAACTTCTTGAACCTGCAATTACGAGGAAACCACCGAATCATCACTACAATTCTACATATGTGACATGAAAAGCAAGTAAACTGACCTTCTTCTTGTGAACAGCGAGGTCTTCCAAGCACCGAGGTTTGTACTTATCAACCCAGAGTTCATCCGAGTTGTTCCTTCCAAAACCAGGACCAATCTTCTCTTTCCGGTCACCTTCAGTAAGAGACCAAAAAAATTAATAATAAGTAGACTAAAAAAAACAAAACACACACACACACAGAGAACATTAACTATAAGTAATAACAACCAACACATTTAAATACACAACTACGGCCTACCAGCAGATACCTTGCACCCAGACAGTAAATCCTCAAAGTCTTCGCAACAGAATTTAGACTGCATTGAAAAACAAAAAAAAAAAAACAATTTTCAGTTAGCTTCCTAGTCTTTTGAAAAGAATGTAAGACGAAGACAACAAAGAAATTATCAAATTATCATAAACTTAGGCAATACCACATTAGCATTACTAGATTCTCTGCTCAATCGAGATCGAGAACTTGAAATCCGAGGCCTCTTCGAATCTCTGGGAATTGTACGGGTAGCCAACGGCGGCTTCAATTTCGGCTTGTAATAGCTCCGTTTCGAACTCAACGACCGATCATCATCATCTTCTTCTTCATCGTCAGATGATAAAACTACAACCCTATTTCGTTTCCCCATTATCAAAATAAAAAAATAAAACACACACACCCCAGGAAAAAAGAAAAAGAGAAAAAATAAAATAAAATAAATTAGGTTTCTGTGAGTATAAGAAACGCATCTCGCGCCAGCGCCATGGCCAGCGGAGAGAGAGAGAAAGATTAAAAAAAAAAAGAAGCCCTAGAGAGAGAGAGAGACTGTGAAGAGACTGGGGAAATGGAAAACAAAATTTTTTGCGCGGGTTAGAAAAACCGCGGGGTTCATTTGCGAAAGATTGCATGGGAAGCTTAATGGGCGTGTGAGTGTCGTTTTCGGAGTTTTGAGTCGGATCCGGGGCAAGATTGTTTAGAGTTCGATGGGCTGAACTAGTTTGATGGATGTTAGGCCCATTCTAGTTTTTGGTTTCATTTGTGACCCAAAAGTTAAAAATGTTATCTGAAAAGTAATATACGAGAATAGGTCAATGAACAAGAAATTATATATTTATTTTTGAGATCTCAAATTTTAATTTTAAATATATATATATATATATATAAGAGAGAAAGAAATTTGATGAACAGCCAATCTACCCCTTTTTTTATATATTTTATTTTAAATCAAGCTTATATAAGAACTCTATTAAAATTGGGATAAAAGCGATAAACTTTTAATAGAAGATGAAAACCATGATATTATGTAGTTGGAGCAAAAAGGTTGTGTCGTGGGAAGTACTACTGCCACCACTTGTTTATTAAAGTTAAGGAAGAAAAAAAAAATAAAAAGAATTGCGAAGATTTTTACTTAAGTTTTGAACTAAATAGGGTGATTCATTACAGTGACCAATAATTTTTATTATTTACATGGAATACACATGTTTAAATTCATGTTTTTGGTGTGGACTAGATTTGTGGGTGGGGGATTGGCAGTTGGCATATCATATCAATTTATTTAATAACATATATATATATATATTAAAAAAAAAAAAAAGACTAATTATGGGTTGACCCTTTTGGAGGTAAAGGGCATTGAAAGATTTAGGGAATCCTGTTTAAGTTGCATAGTAGGTATGTTGATTGGTGATGTACCATTTGATGCCACCGATGAAATCAAAAGATACCCCTTCTGTCGTCTTGATAGCCCAATGGAATAAGGACAAGAGCAAATATTATTTTCAGGTCGATATGGCCAAAACAGCAATACACCTATCATATATAGAATGTGATTTTCAGGCCACTACACGAAACTATAAACCAATACAAAATAACCAAAAATCTCCCACCAGGTTGGAATAGAGAGATGGAGAATGGCAGCAATGGAATGCAGCCCGTCCTGCAGATGAAAGGGGGTTTAGGGGAAGAAAGCTACGCCAATAATTGTAAATCCCAGGTTAGTTTCTAGCTTTCTCTTTTATAGGATGCAACAAGAAGAATCTGTAAATCAAAATATAGGATATTGTGTATTGACTATATGATTTTGTGATCTAGAAACTCTCGTCCAGTTTTCACTTGGTATGATGCATGTCATTTCTTGGCCTGCCATTAGACCCAATGGACAGCATGTTAATAATCCTCAAATATGCATATATGCAAACAACTTCTTTTCCAGGACACTAAATTTAGCCGACTTTCTGCAACTTTTTGTAGAGTGCATCTCTAGCAAGGACAGTAACAATACTAGAGCAAGCTGTGATAGATTTCTGTGAGACCAACAACTTACCGGAGTGTGTCACTATAGCAGACCTTGGATGCTCTTCAGGACCAAATGCTCTGTTTGCAGTTGCTGAGATCACAAGCATCATCCACGGAAGGTGCTCTCGACTAGGCCAATCGTGCCCAGAATTTTGTGTCTTCTTGAATGATCTTCCTGAAAATGATTTCAACACAGTTTTCAAGTCCTTGCAAGCTTTCCAGACGAAAATAAGGGCCGAGAACGGGCGTGATTTTGGCCCTTGTTACATTTCTGGTGTTCCGGGCTCTTTCTATGGAAGGCTTTTTCCGTCAAATAGCCTGCATTTTGTACATTCTGCTTCCAGCCTGCATTGGCTGTCACAGGTTTGTTGTAATCTTCCATTAGCCAGCAGAATTTTTTTTCCACTTCCAATTCCAAGGTTGACTATGCTTTCATCAGGCAAAATTTGAACAAAGTTTATCTTCCATTAGTCTACAAGCTTCCCAGTAAATGGCTGATTTAGTGCAGTTCAAAACATATCCATAGTCGGCACAAGTTGGTGAAAACTATGTATTGGGGAATTACTGTACAGATACTGTTTGCGTCCAAAAAGGCAATGGAATGCAGCAGCATCATGAAAAGTGACACCTGTCTGTTTGCATCTGAGATGTGCTCTATCATTGTACTGATTCCCGTCCAAATAGATTAAATTTTCTGTCCGGTACCATTCTCTGGGTCAATTCCATCTCTTCATTGAATATGTTTATAGGTACCTCCAGAGCTGAATGACAGATCAACTCCACTAATTAACAAAGGAAAGATATCTGTGTCAAATACAAGTCCACCTGCAGTGGTAGATGCTTACCGAACTCAATTTCAGAGGGATTTCTCTTCATTTCTCAAGGTGCGATCAAAAGAAGTAGTTCCAGGAGGGCGCATGGTTTTGATGTTCAGAGGAAGAAGGCTTGCAGATCCAACACCAGATGAAAGTTGTTTACTATGGGACTATCTAGGACAAGCCTTCCAAGCCCTGGTTTCAGAGGTATATTTTGTACTATCACTCTTCTCCTTCTGCTTCGACATTGAATTGACGATATAATTACTTGGGGATTCAATAATTCAGGGGCTGATCGAAGAAGAAAAACTGGACACCTACAATACTCCGTATTATGAGCCATACATAGAAGAGATCAAGGCTGAGATAATCAAAGAAGGGTCATTTGGCCTTGATCGCCTGGTGACCATCATAATTCCGTGGGATGGTTGCAACGGTGGAATCAAGGGTGACAGAGCAACAACAGCCAAAAACATGGGAAAGGCCATCAGGGCTGTGAATGAATCAATGATTCAGAGCCATTTCGGAACAGAAATTATTGACCGTTTGTTTGAAAAATTCAGCGAGATTTTTGCAGCGGATACAAAGGAAGTGGGGCATGTCAGTGTTATTGTATCTGTGATCAGAAAAGCTTAACCACACCCAGGACATTTGATAAACGAGTTTTTTCTTTTTTCCTTTTTTGGTCTACCTGCATATTTTCCCTGTTCTCGCAGCATTGCTGAAATCATGCGTGTTTCCTATGAAATTTTCGTCTTGAACTAGTTTACTAAGTTTTGAACTTTCTTGATTTCCTTAATGATTAACTTACTCAAATCAACACGATTTGCAACACTTGACTTGTAAAAAGAGCTGACGCCGTCCCAAGAGAAGACCCCGGCAATTAAGAGTCTAAAGCAGGTAAAGCGGAGAAGTGACAGATTTATGAATGAGAAATGAACTTTCCAAGTGACCAAAAAATAATAATAATAAAGAAGAGAGAGAGAGAGAGAGAGAGAGAGAGAGAGAGAGAGAGAGAACATGACAACAATTTAGGAAATTTGTTAAGGTTAATTACATAAATTAACTTCATAAGATAGACACCAATCATCTTCGGTTCCCTATTTTGATCTATAGATTCCTCAAAATGGGCTGAAATGAATTCTTTTCCCTAAATTGTTAAAAATCCAGACGGTGAATTTAACAAAAAAAAGGAAAGAAAGTTATTCTTTTCATTTTATGAAGCCCGACAATTTTTGCAAGTTATCATCATGAATGAACAAATATCACTCATCATTAAACCTCTTCGATGTGTATGTATAAACGTGTGTAATTTTGTTTAGAATAATATGATTTTAAAAAATAATCAATTATAACGCATTGAATAGATTTTTGACCATTTTCGGAGCCTCAACCAGCCATTAAACTGTTGATAACAAGTTTTAAAAAATAAAAATAAAAATGGTAATTTTATGAACAACATCTAAAAAAATATTTTGACTTTTTAAATATAACTCATTTATAGTAAATTTTATTTAAAATAAATAAATAAATAAAATTATACTAAAAAAATAAACATAACAAATATTATATTTTTTTTTGTAAAATAAATAAATAAAAGGAAAAAAAATAAAGGAAATTGTTAGTTAGCAAGCCCCCCCCACCAACCCACCAACTCCTCGCCACTTCTTTATTCATTACAGAGCCCAACTCTACGATGTTCACCAAACTTCTATATCCAAACACGTTCCAAATCCTCCCTAACCCGAGTTCGGACCCGAACCCGATACCGAACTCATGGCTGCCACCGCGAATGCCTTCTCTCTATCTCCCTCCACCGCCCGTTACCTAACTTTGAAACCCAAAACATTTTCCGATATCTATCTCCGGTTCCGAGACCCCAACTCAATATCGATTCGGCTGAATCGGGTGGGGATTTCGAGGGAAAGTTCGATTCGAATGAGCTCATCCAGATTAAGCGCGAGTGCGGCTCCGGTGATGGATCAGTCGGTTAGTCCAGCGAGTTCCAAAGAGCCTACCATCGTTGATGTCGATTTGGGTAACCGGAGCTATCCTATCTACATCGGATCTGGGCTTCTGGATCAACCCGAACTGCTCCAAAGGTATTTTGCTCGTCTTACATTTCTGTTCATTTCCCATAATTTTGGACAAAAGCCAGTATTTGTTGGCTAAGGAATGGAACTGGCGTTTATTTCGTTAAAATAGTATAATTCAGTTATTTCTGTTGATCACCCGAGATTGTTATGTGCAGGCATGTCCATGGGAAGAGAGTGCTTGTGGTTACTAACAATAAAGTGGCACCTCTATACCTGGATAAAGTTGTTGATGCCTTGACGAGAGCGAACCCGAATGTTTCGGTCGATAGTGTAATTTTACCTGATGGTGAGAAGTACAAGAACATGGTGGGTATGATTGGAATTTGGTCTATGGTGTACTTTAGTTGTTGAGGCATACGATGGGCTTTGTTGTGTAATGAACATTTTTGTATTTGTGGTCATTAGGAAACTCTCATGAAAGTGTTTGACAAAGCAATCGAATCAAGATTGGACAGGCGATGTACATTTGTTGCTCTTGGAGGTGGTGTTATTGGTGACATGTGTGGGTTTGCTGCTGCTGCCTTCCTCCGTGGTGTTAATTTTATTCAGATTCCTACCACTGTTATGGCACAGGTATTTTGCTGATGGAAGCTCTTTTGATTTGGTTGGTTTGAGCTAGATGCCCCTTTTGTTCTTTAGTCAATGAAGACATTTGCTCTTTAGGTGGATTCTTCAGTTGGAGGGAAAACTGGGATAAATCACTCCCTTGGGAAGAACTTGATTGGTGCATTCTACCAACCTCAGTGTGTTCTTGTAGACACTGACACACTGAACACACTGCCAGATAGAGAACTTGCATCAGGCCTTGCAGAAGTGATAAAGTATGGACTCATCAGAGATGCTGAGTTTTTTGAGTGGCAGGAGAAGAACATACAGGCTTTGATAGCAAGGTATATCTCCAAGGAAAATCATCATGTCTTGAGGTCACGCAAATTAACATATTGTGCTTTTCCAATTGAATACTTATCTTTATGACCAAGCGTCCTGTGAAGATAAGTGCAAAATGTGATGAACTTCAGATGAGATTGCAGTGCACATTTTCTGGTTATCATTTGTAGCATGGTTTTTGACCTATAACAACGGATTTTTTTTTCTTAACAATTTTTTTGTTGTGGGGTGGGGGGCTGGGGGTTGGGTTTGCTGATTGCAGGGATCCAAGTGCACTGGCTTATGCAATAAAACAATCTTGTGAAAACAAGGCTGAAGTTGTGTCTTTGGATGAGAAGGAAAGTGGACTGAGAGCGACGCTGAACTTGGGTCACACATTTGGCCATGTAAGCTTTGTGCTCCTGCCAACTGATATTATTGTGTTCTAATTCATGAATGATAGACTTTACCTTGGTGGGGCTTGGGAAGGGAGGGCTCATGAGCTGATATGCTGAACCTTCCAACAAGATCTGTGCACATGCAGGATCACGATTTTGCTTTGATAAAGTCACTTCTCTTTGCTGTTTGATTGTCTTAGTGCCCATCAATTTGAGTTATTGAGTGACTTCATAAATTGCACTCTTGGTGCTGAATTGTTGCTCGCACGTGGAACTATGTTTGTGTTAATGCATCTAAACTATCCAGTAAAATATCTCCATTACACATCCTTTGGCAGGAGAAAGACTGAACTTGTACCTTCATCCCACACCTTCGTAATCGAAAGGCAAAGAAAGTCCTTTGTATTAAAGTCTAAGGCTGGCATTTCAAAAGAATTTGAGGAAAGCTTTTACATAGTTGCCTAATTAGAAAATACTTTGTATTAAAGTCATTTAAAATTTTCTTAGAAAATACATAGAGACTAAGTCTTCTAGAAATTTACCTTGGACTTCTCAGTCTTTCCAGTTCATAAATCTGGGGCTACCTATTTTACTTCAGAGTCTGTTCTTATTTATAGATATTTTCATCAGCAAATATTCCCATAATTATTAATCTTCCTTTGTGGCATCATTTCAGGCTGTAGAAACTGGCCTTGGATATGGGCAGTGGCTCCATGGAGAAGCTGTTGCAGCTGGCATGGTACTATATATGCTGCCTTCATGTTTCAATTTTTATTAATTCACACCCCTCTCACGATCTTGTCTTGTTCATGGTGATTTTGCTTGTTTCTTAATCTTCAGGTCATGGCTGTTGACTTGTCTTACCGTCTTGGTTGGATTGATGATTCTATAGTGAATCGAGTCCGCAACATTCTACAGCAGGCCAAGCTACCCATTGCTCCACCAGAGACCATGACAGTGGAGATGTT
Organism: Kandelia obovata; assembly: GCA_021464305.1. Classification (NCBI taxonomy): domain Eukaryota; kingdom Viridiplantae; phylum Streptophyta; class Magnoliopsida; order Malpighiales; family Rhizophoraceae; genus Kandelia; species Kandelia obovata. The sequence continues at coordinate 9,418,342 of CM038473.1, forward strand.
CAAGTCTGTAATGGCGGTAAGAGTTATATGCCATTTCCCACTGTGATCAACGCTCTCAACATCTTGTATCCTCATTAATGTACCTTGTCTTGTGTCATGGCAGGTCGATAAGAAGGTCGCTGATGGGCTGCTAAGGCTTATTCTTCTGAGAGGACCCTTGGGTAATTGTGTATTCACAGGTGATTATGATAGAAAAGCGCTTGACGATACACTCCGTGCATTTTGCAAGTTTTGATTCTTAAATCTTTTTCAGTGTACGCAACTCGTCGCCTTTACATTGTTCATTTGAGTAGTCTTTATTCTGATGGCCTTGTAACCTTGCCAATCGCTATTTAACATAATGATCGATAAAGTGGTGTCTTTTCCTCTTTGGCTTGCGTTTCCTTCCATGATAAAATCCCAAATGCAGTCAGTAATTCTACCGCTACGTTTAAGTACCTTTTCATAATAAAGATTTATAGCATTTTTAAACAAACTCTGCAAGTTTGTTCGGGTTGCAGTCAATTGGGCAAGTGATTTCAATTTACTAGAATATAGGATGTAAGAGATTCTAGCGAGCCAGAATGATAGTCGGATTTCATGGTCAAATAAAGAAAATCATCAACGAGCCAAAAAGAAAAAAGAAAAAAGAAAAAAAGGGTTTATAAAGACAAATAAACATGCTTGGGGAATTAAGAGAATTGTAGTAACAAAACAAACAATATCGATAAATCTAAGATAGGGGTGATTTTGAATTTTTGTTTCATCTAGTGCCAATCACAATTTTTCTCTTATAAAGTTGGATGCATGTCAAACCTTATTCTGAGTACTACTGCTTGTCTCCCTCCGGCATATTACCGGGGCAAACCTGGCAAACCTGCAGCTTGAAATGAATGCCTGTGCCGCAACTTTAAAAAGTCCCATTTCTCGGATTATCCTAATGCACGTGAAGGCAGAAGAAATGATACCTAGGACGAGAAGTTTCCGGCGAAAATGACAGTTTGGCAGTGTACATATTCTCTTACTCTAAATTCATCTACGTCTTCGTTTTCTTCTTCTGTTCGTTGGTATACATTAGCACCGATTATATAATCGTTCCAGATCCTTTCTTTCTTGTGGAAGTTCGGGTAGTGTGGACCGTCACACTAAGACTCTCTGACGTGTCGGTGTTTAAAGGATACATGTGTACAAAAGTGCAGTCAATCCCAAGTAGCAACATGCCCAAAAATACTCGAGACTTCAAAAGCCCCTTGGCTGGCAATTTTCACATGTTTCTACTTAGCTCCTTCGTTGGTAAGGGAAGCCTCTCGACGTAGAACACCCTTTTGAGCCAACTTTCCTACAAGGTTTCTTGTTACCGGCGATGGGTTTTCTGGACTACGCCTCTGAATTATGTGACTGGTCTCACCATGGTAATCATAAAAGGCTTGAAAAAACGCAAGCAGTTGCAGATTCGATCTCTCAAGCTATACCCCATTTATTTTCTTGCTTTAAGTATGCATCTTCCTCATCCCATACATTCAAGAATTCATTAACTATATAATCACTTTATTTTATATGTATATATGTGTGTGTGTGTGTGTGTGTGTGTGTGTATTACATAGACGGTGGAGATTAAAGTGAGAATGGACTGCGAAGGATGCGCGAGAAAAGTGAACAAGTCTGTGGAAGGAATGACAGGAGTGACGCAGGTAGGAGTGGAACCCAAGCAGCACAAGCTCACCGTGGTCGGATATGTGGACCCCGAAAAAGTCTTGCACCGGGTCAGGCATCGAACGGGAAAAAGGCCGAGTTCTGGCCGCACGTGCCATACGACGTCGTGCCTCACCCGTACGCGCCGGGGGCATACCACAAGAAGGCCCCACCGGGGTATGTTAGGAACGTGCCGGAGGATCCGCAGGCTTCTTCTCTTGCCCGTGTGCCACTTCGTTCGAAGTCAGAACCATCACCGCCTTCAGCGATGAAAACCCCAACGCTTGTGTGGTTATGTGAATTGATAATATGTAATTAATTAACATTCTGTATTGCTATGGACTTTTTTGTTTTTATATTTACTTGTGTTTTAATAAATACATTTTTACATGATTATCAAAGAAAAGAAAAGTTTATTCTATTTGGTACGTCGAATTTTACTTGAAATGCCAAATAAATTGTAGCTGCATAACCAACCAAAATGAGAAAGTCTTCAAATTTCTAGGGATAAATGACTAAATTAAATTTGTATAATTCCACATTCCAAGGTTTTCGAATCATTTACGAAGCTTGCATTAATGGTAAAACAATATGAATTAGCTAAGTTTATAAAAATTCAATAAATTCAATTTTTTTTTTAAAAAAAAAAGTGTCAACTCAAATAAAAAGTGAAGTGCATTTTTTTTTCTTACCTTTTTTTGGGGTTTGTAATTTTAAATTATTAACCAACAGGTCAGCAAAGTATTATATTTATTAAATGAAAGGATAAATACGAGCTTTAAAAATTAAAGAAAAATTTTTTATGGACACAAATTTTGTGTATACAAATGGTAAAAAAAAAAAATCAATTTATACTAGATAGGAAATATTTTATGCTAAACTCAACACATCTAATATAGCATTAAGAAAAATTGTATAATAATATAATAAATATTAATATAAAATACCACCCTGCGATTACCTTCATTGGAATCTAATTGGTCATATTTGTCAAAATCAAGAATTTGAAGGTTAATAGAAATAGTAGTCTTGGTAATAATAATAATATAAGATATTATTTTATATAATATAAATTAATTACGTAATCATTTATATTTACCAATCTTTTATTGGCATGCAGCGCGGCTCTTACATAGGCTCGCGAATTGCCAAAAACACAACGGGCATACGGCGTCGTATGCTTTGTAACCGTCCGTGTGTTTCCCAAACGTGTCGAGTGAATGCCTCAAAAGAAACCCAAAATAAGGGCCGCTCGTTCTATAAATACCCATCCTCCGCCCTTCTTCTAGGGGTCGTCGTTTCCGTGTTCGCCTTTTGGATCTGAGGAGGCCTCGTCTGTTTCTCTGTAGCCTCCCCGCCTACTTTTCTATCTGCTCTTCTCATCTTCGATCCCCAACCCTAAGATCTATTTAGAGTGATTATTTCAAGCGCAGCTTCCCGCGATTCTCTATAGGTTAAAACCCTGGTTAGTTAGTGGCGTCTGTTGTTTGTGGATCCCGGATCAGATCTGAAACTAGGGTTTCTTCGATATACGACCGGCGTTTGGGCGGCGTTGCCGGTGTTGTGCTAATTACAAAAAAAAAAAGCTTGCTAGGCAAAAAAAAAAAAAGAGAGAGAGGAAAGATGTCTCGGTGCTTCCCGTACCCTCCTCCTGGGTACGCGAAGAAGGGCATCTGCGACGAGGCTCTGATTGAATCGATTAAGGTTTGTTGAGCCTTAGAAAAAACAAAGTTTCCTTTTATGTGCTCAACTGCTCCGCCCGCGTTTTGATCTTTTTTGCCTGATTGATGCATCTTCTTTAGTTGGATTTTGCATATCTTCGACGATGGCAGATGGCACAGAGAGAGAGAGAGAGAGAGAGAGAGAGAAAAAGATATTGAGAGGAAAAAAAGTAAGAAAGTTTCATATCCCAGAGCAAGAGAGGGTGAGAGGAAAAAAAAGAAGAAGAAAACTTCTAAGTGCTCAATTTTTTGGATCGCTTTTTAATTTGTATGAAAGGTTTTTTGGGTTTTCTTAAATCGTTAACGATAATTCCTCATTTTCGAGCTGTTATTATGGATAAAGATATTGAGCTCTTTGGGATTTTTCTTCGAAAATTAAAATAAATCTTTGATACTGCATAAATTTGATGTTGGGTATATCACGTCTGGAAAGATTACGGGCCTATTTGTAAGAGGACCATCTTTTTTATCATTTGACTGAACAATTATTGATCGTCTGGAACAATTATTGTTTTTTAGGAGTAATTGTTAAAACCTTAAAAGAAATCACATTGAAGATGTCTTTGGAGTAGTTTATGGCATGTTTTAGGCTGTTTCAGAGCCTGTCTGTGTTACACTGGTGATTGTTTTCCATGTTGCTACTGGGTGATCCCGCATGACTTTGAGCTTAACGAAGTGTTGTAATCAACGGAGTTGTGTTTCTACTGGCATTTACCACTGTGTTCTCAAGCTGGTTGTTGCCCTGTTAATTTGTAGGTGCAAAGAGAGACGGAGAAGGCCAAGAAAGAAAGGAAAAGGGAGAAGAAAAGGGAGAAGAAAGAAAAGAAACAGAAAGAAAAGGATAAGGCCCGGGGAAGTGGAGAGTTTGAAAGTGAAAAGCAGTGTCATAGAAAGAGGACAAGGGATAAGAGCAGTCAAGAAGATCAGAAAGGGGGAGGGTTTCAGAAGAATGGAGATAATGAAAGGGAACATTCTGACAAGAGTAGTGTTACGGAAGAACAAGGATATCCAGGTGGTTCCCAGAATTCTTTGGACAGCACTCTGAAGAGTAACAAAAGACAAAAGCAGGGCACGCCCCCTGATTGCAGGCACAATCCTGGTGAGTGTTTGTGTGTTTCTTCCTTTTGCAGGGGAGGCTGTTTACTTGTTGGGTTAGTTTGCTTCACATGAGCACTGATATCTTTTGTTCAAAATTGTTATTACTAATGTGAAGGAAGCATTATTCGGATCCGGCTGCCTTTTCAAAGGCATAAAGATCCAGAAGTGCTACCCAACAAGGAACAGCCTTTCTCTACCTTGGGAATGTCTGATGATGCCTCTATCCAATGGATACATGAACCTGCTCCTGTGCCTGGCAGAGAGCAGGAAGAGCATCCCTGTTCTACCTCACTAAGTACTTGCCAAGATCCAACTTTGGGGCTCAACAAAGAAAAGCCCTTCTTGCCTTCCGAAGCATCTGATATATCTGTCAGCCAAGCTAAGTTGGATCTGCCAACAAAATTATGTGGCAGTTGCTCACCTCATTTAGCACGAAAATTTATAAATCTTGTTGAGAATTGGGTTCCACCTCTGATGCAGTGTGAGTACACTGATTTGGATAATCAGGAATGGCTGTTGGGGACTGCACTGCCACAGAAAGAATACTGCAGGCTTGAAGTTTGTGAAGCTGGCAGCATGGGTTTAAGCCATGGAGACTCGAGTCCTTATCCACGAACGTGTTACTTGCCTGAAGCTGATATATATGCGTTACCATTTACAGTACCATTTTGAAGTAATCTTGTGATGTATGTGCCCTGTTAATTTTCCCTAGTGCCAAAAGTTCGAGGGATCTGTTGGTTGGTATTGCGGCCATTACTGTCTCATTTTACTCATAGGCGAATTCCTCCGTGTGTGTCAGGATTTTAATTGAGGGGCTGAGTTTTGTAGGAGCGAATTGCTCCAAGGAAGAATGGAAGATTATAAGACAACTTCTATTTTACCTTCAACGTTCGTGGGCTAATCGCTAATGAGTTACTGGTGGGGGGGGAGAATGGAAAATAATCTTACGGAATAGTTTTTTCTTCAAAAAAGGAAAAGTAAAAATCCAGAATGGCCAAAGTGCGAACGTAGATCTCTTTCCTGCTAACACAGCGGGCTTAATGTTTCCGAATTAAACTCCGTCAACCATCAAAGTATCGATCGTGGCGGGAATTGCCGGCTTTCCACAGACCTTTTAAACAGAAACAGGGTGACAACAAAACCTCGGCCCTGGTGTCAGGAATAAGTAGAAAGAATGGTTGACGCTTGAGGGAGTTTCTTACAAGGATTTGGGCTAAGGATACTTCTGTTATTTTCTCAATCCCCATTCAGCATTTAATTGATTACACCGTTCACTTTCATCCTTGTCACATTTCGGGAGCCTAAACTGAGGTCGTGTGTTAAGTGCAAAATCCTGATCAAGGTTGGCATCCAACAACAATTGACCATACCATTTGACATCCTATAGCAATCAATAGGAGCAGGCCATCGCCATCGATGGCCCATCTCTCGATCCAGTCTTCAAAAGGCCACAACAGGCATGTAGAGATGAATCATAATCATTGGTTAACAAAATAGTTCTTCAAGGCCCAAACTATAACAACAGCCAAGGCAGCCAGATCACGGAGACAGCGGGAAGAGACCCACAATTTGCTCTTCTTCAATAAGAAACTAGCAAGATGCTAGATAAACTTTCAAATGTAATTGACATAACATCGACACACCCTTAAAAACCATACTAAGTCGAAGAAAAAACGGTGAGACGCAATGTTATCTAGCTAGATGGGAATATTCCAGTCTGTTAATACATAAAACATATCAAAACCGGGAGTCATGAAAATGAAGATGAGCAATCATGTAATTTAAGGGAAATACATCCAGAACAATCCAAGATAGATAGCAGATAACAAATTGCCTGATGCTCTGAATCATTTAAGCTTCTTCAAGAGAGACAGGAAGAGAAATGCGAAAATGTAGGCAGCACAGAGGCTGTTAACCCCTTCACTTAATCCAATCACAATATCGAACAGGCCTTTTGTGCTTTGCTCTTCTTTTTCTTCTGCTTAGGAGGTTGAAGGACAACCCTGATGGCTGCATCAAAAACTGCTTTCACATTCTGCAAAAATTGCATTTTCTCTCAGCTGTGAGATCCTGACTACAAACAATGACAAGTAAAGATTTACAAGGGACATACCTGCTGTGTCTTCGAACTGCACTCTATGTAAGCAGGTGCACCTATCAGTTTCCTCAGCTCTTCTCCCTTTTATACAAAGCAAACGACAACAATGGTTACAAAGTAACAATCAACGACTTCCATGCACAAAAGGAAAAACATGCTTGTCTAATCTCTCAGACCATTCCATGCATATATCTTTACCTGAGCAGTGGTAATGGGAACAGCACCAGGATGGTCTATAAAGAACTGCTTATCATCTCGAAGATCTGGCTCATTTGAAATCACAATTAAGTAAGAAAAATATCAAGAGAATCACTTGGATAGAATATGGAATCATTGCACATGTCATTGATTCAAAAATCAATGATTCACCTTCTAATAAAACAGATATTCACAAAACATATAACAATGGGAAATGTAATTTTTAGCACTGAAATCCAACCATAAGCAGTCATAAGCATCAAAGCCAAATCAAACATGCTTTCATGCATGGAAAGAAAATGGTTTTTGAGGCAGCAATACATAAGGACATGTGTGATTCATGGGCACACATTACAAACATAATAAAGAGAATCGATAGGAACAAGACAAAATGCTGAATGATAATTGACATTTGAAAACATCAAAAAAAAAAAAACAAATATAGTTTCCATTTAATGCTGCCAAATTAAAAATCATCATAGCATAGGAATTTTCTTCATAACCTGCAATGATGAGCATCTTGTGGAACATGGTTCCATTGAGTCATAAATGCAGTAACAAGACTATCATCCAAGCAGCTTCAGAGATGGCGGCCCAAAAGAACACGGAAAAAGAGAAAACAACCAAGGAATGAATGGGCCTTATGCTGCAGCTTAACTATATAGACTACTTGGATGGAAGACATAAGGACAAGAGTGCACAAAGATGAGAGAAAAACCACCCACGACAGAGTAGCCCCTATGCTGCAGCTAAACCAACTGCATCTATAACTTAGTACCTAGCTTTCTCTGGAATCTATAACTTAGTACCTAGCTTTCTCTGGAAACAGCCGTACAACTATAGGCCTACATTTGAGGGCGAAAAAAAATAATTCCTTGTGCCAAAGTTTTATGTAAGTATGGTCACAACATACCAAGCATGAAGCAAATAGCATAAAACACAACCTTGACCAGTTATCCATGGGAGAAAAATAGAGGGAGATCCCACGCAAGTTCCTCAGTGAACATGGAAGATGCTCATGTATGATCACATACTCAAAACATCAAGTCATCATCACTAATTAGACAGGCAATAATGAAGTTCCTCATCAGTGTCTTAAAACACCATTGCCAAGACATTGATGCATGGTCCAATGACAATGATTAGGCCAATAAACTTGATTTGATTTCAATCAATAGAAACAGTTCACAAGGAAAATCATGTACTGTATCATCATAATTTAAACATTTCGATATGCACAGCAAGCAACAAGAAAGAGACTGAGCATTATATTATTATACAGCTCCCAATAGAGAAAATAAAGAAAACCAAGAAAGTAGAGAACTAATACAGAAGCATCAGTAGACAAAAGATTTTACCGAGCTTTGTTCCAACAAGGACTATTGGAACACCAGGCGCATAATGCTTCAACTCTGGAATCCACTGGAAACGAAGCCAAATAAGGAATTAATTAGCATGTTCCAACATCTAGAAATAGAATTATCTTAACGTGGAAAACACAATGTAAGATCCTTACCTTTTTTGAAACATTCTCATAGCTGGCCTTGCTAATGAGAGAGAATGCCAGTATGAAAACATCTGCCCCGCGGTAACTCAAAGGTCTTAATCTATTATAGTCCTCTTGCCCTGTTTCAAACAACAACAAACTCAGACCCATGGCAAAATGTGTCTAAGATAAAGTATCACATTGCTTTACTTTTTTTTTTCCTTCTTCACATCAGGACAACCCCATCCTCAGAAACTGAAAAGAAAGGAAAAGGAAATCACAAAAAGATCTTAGGTAAAATTACCAGCAGTATCCCACAACCCCAGGTTGACAGTGCTTCCATTCACGACCACATTTGCGCTGAAATTGTCAAAAACAGTCGGCACATAATCCTGTTTAACATGAAAATGCAAAAGAATAAGACAATGCTTGCTACGTTTCACTTATTATCATTAAACAGTTTCATAACAAATTAAATATCTAAAAAAATATATATATCTATAATTTTAAATTTCAAACTAAAACACAGATAAGCTGAGATTTTTATCCATATCCAATTTCAAAAAATTGAAAGAAGAATAAGATTCACAACATAAAAGGGTCAATAAAAAACCATAATCCCAGCCAAATCTTCGATGCATTCATCAGGCATTTATGAAAATTTGAGTCTTAACCCTAATTCTATGATCCCAAGAAAGAAGGAAACCCAAAAAAAAAAAAAAAAAAACCTTGGGATCAAACGAAATGACCAGCTTCATTTTTCATCACAGGCCCATATAACCATCCAAGCCTCCAAAATCATTACGTCTTAAGCACAAATCAACACCAAAAATAAATAAATAAAGGAAAATTTACGCAAGAAAGAACTAAATAAGATAAATAATCCAAAAATAAAAAAAAAAGAAAATTTACCGTAGGGAAGGTGTTGCTGGTGTAAGAAATCAAGAGACAAGTTTTACCAACAGCACCATCGCCGACCGTCACGCACTTTATAAACCTCGAAGCGCTCATATTTCTTTATCTTTGTCGCCTTTTTTTTGGGTGGGGGGGGTGTTGAAGCGAATAAACAGAAATAATATAGGAAAGAAATCCCAAAAAAAAAAAAAAACGAGGCTAAAAGGAAGAAAAAGGCCTCAGATCTTCACACCTGAGGACAAACACAAACCCACCGCCACCAACACTTGTCCGTCAATACGCCATTGATAACACATAATTAATTACAAAGAAAACGAAACCCCACCCCCCACCCCTACAAATTTTCTAAACTAAATAAAGATAATTCTGAAAAAAAAAATTTTGAAGGAAACCCCAACAAGAATCGGAGAAATGTGGAATTAAATCAACGAGAAGAAATAGAAATCTTGACAGAAATATCACTGAGCTGCAGAACAAGAAAATGAAAAGACAGAGAGAAAGAGATCTGAAAGGCAAAGAAAATGGGACGTTTGGGTCTTAGGTGGCCGGGAAATTATGCCGTTGAAGCGTTCGTTCAGCCAACCAACTCCTCCCGATTCTTTTGTTCCTTTTTCCCACTTTTTCTTTTTTCTTCTTTTTTTTTTTCTCTCTCTCTCTCTCTCTTCTGTTTATAATTAATAATATAAAAAAATTTCTTTTTGGTTTTAAACTTTTCGTCCCTCTTTTTTGTTTTTTTTTTAGGGGTTATTTTCTCTTACGACTTTTTTCTCTTTTCGAAAATTAAATTGAAAAAAAATAGCGGGCCAATCGGAGGATGGATCGCAGACGCAGACGCCTCCCCCAACCCATTTTTCACTTTCTTCGGGTGTCGGATCCTACCATGGGCCTTTTTCCTATTTTGTAACCTTTCTATTTGAATTAATTCCTATTGTTTTGCTAATTGACCTGCAACTGCCACCCCCCATCAATGATCTTCCAAGGCCTCTTCTCCAAAATCAAAATAATAATAATAATAATAATTATTATTATTATTATTATTATTATATATAAATAAATATATGCATAAATCTTACTTAGACTAATATTTCTCTCTCAAATACTTTTAATATTAATTGAACTTGTTTTAGAAATAAATTAAAAATTAAAAATTTACCCTTTTTTTTAAAAAAAATATTTTAACTTTAAAGAAAAATTATCAAACAATAAATTATAATAAAAATAAAATTTATATTTTCATAAATTTTATATTTGATATAAAACTCATTTAAGTGTTCATTCATTACAATTATTTTATTTATTTATTATTATTACTCACTAATTAATTCAATTGGACTAAATTTCAAAGTTGTTCCAACCCGGGACCAGCCCCGCCCCGCCAGGACCAAGCAAAATTGTCAGTAACCTCAAACTCAGCCCCACCTTCCAGCTTGAGGAAGGCAATCAAGCGTCCATCAACCGTTAGAAGCTGGAGACGGAGGAATTGCTGAGGGGAGTCGATAATGGGTAGGTGACTGCAGGCCTGCCTTGAACTCACCCCTTTGGAGCCGAATTCAAATTTCGAATTTCAAAGACCAAACCTTCGAATCCAGCTTCTTAAAACGTTCCGGATCAGTTCAAAACCTTTGTCTTAAGAACACCTGCGGTACCCTCTCTGGACCTTGCTTTTCTAAGCTTATTAAGATGAATATAAAATAAGACAAAAATCATTTTATCTTGTTATTTTTTAAATATTTGATGTGTTATTAATATCATTCAAATAAATTAATAATGTATTAAAAAAATATATATATTTATTTATAAAAAAATTAATTATTTTGATGTGATTAGATACTTAATTTATTAGATGTATTGATAGTAGATTTATTTTTTTAATCTATTCTTCTTAAAATAATAAATGATTTTATATAATAATAAAAAAATATTTATTATTACTTTATTTATTATAAAACAGAGTTTATGAGATAATTTAAAAATATAATTCATACATTATAACTATAAAATTTTATTTCATAATTTAAGATCGTCAACATTATTATTAAATTATAGATAATTTATGTAACAATTTAACTCAAAAAAATTATAATAATTACGAATATAAAATAAAAATTATTTATAAAATAATTAATTGATATAAAAATAATAAATTAATATAAAAATTCGTAATTAATAATAAATTTTAGTTATACTAATAATAATTGATAACGACGCTTTAAGGTTAGTGATGTATTTTTTGTATTTACAGTGTATTGTGTAAAAAATAGAAAAATAATGCCTAATTATTAAAATTTAATATACATTTGATTCATACTTTCGTAAAATAATTTTTTTTTTTTTTTGATTCAGTGTTAAAGTTTTACGAGTGATTTGTTTTTACATCAAAATGGGTTGATTTTCTAGAGACTATACAAACATATTACTTTCAAAGTTTATATGCTGGCCAATAGATTTAATATTTAATCTTAAAAAAATATTTACCGTATGATGTAAGATTTTTTTTTATAATAATAATAATAATAATTTTAATTTTAATGTACTAGACAAATTCAACAATAATTTTTCATTATTAGTGGAAGTGATGATAAAAAGTCTCAAATTCAATCTAATATTAAATAAATAAAAACGTGATAAGACCAATCAAAGCACCATGCTTACTTAAGACAGTTAGATCAGACCGTTTTCTTGGGTCGTGGAAGTTAATACGACGGGGATGCAAAAACACGCAAAGGCTCGAGCATTTAATCTCTCTCGACAAAGTTGGGACGTTGGGAAGCCACCATGGTGGCTTTTATAAGATACCGACTGCTTTGATATAAAATTAATATAAGCGACATATGGCCCTAAAGTCAAACCCCAGAGAATTCCACAATTAAGAACAAAGGCAACTGTCAACTAATCGCGACCAGCTTTTTGAGTCCATGTCTTCCCTTGAGATAAAACCCATTTATTTATGTATTAACTTTATTTATGTGTTAACATAGCAGTAGAAAGAGTACCTTGCTGCGCTCCTGGACTCCAAACAGTTTAGCTTGAGATATAACCATGTTAATGTTCCTCAGAGAATCCAATTTACCAATAAATCTCGAAATGTTATGATTCTTAAAAGATGATTTTTTTTTTCTTTAAAAAATTATTTTTTTATATTCAGAAGTAATTTGCGGGATCATGCACCTTTTTTTTTCTTTACTAGTTGCTAGTTAAAACGAAAACAAAAAGTACAACTAGTTCGATCCAGCCTATTCTTGAAATAAACAACTCCCACACGCTCCCTATCCAAAAAAAAAAAAAAAAAAAAAAATCAATACACCAAATACTACACTTAGATTTCTTGGATTTGTTGCCTAACATATCGGTATTAATTTCTCCCCCAATTTGCCCTATGGATTGGAAAAATTATTTACTGACAGAACAAAAAAATGAAAGATCTGACTGCTAGAACAAGTACAATCATAAATGCAATAGAAAAAAATTAGGAAAGAAAAGAAAAATAGATTTATAACCTCAGAAATCAATATCAGCCCTACCAAAATAACTTATAATACTAAAAAAAGTAAAATCACCAAAAAAAGATTTCGCAGATATTTAAAAAAGAAGAAGTACTCGATTCTTCTTAAATAGCTATATTGTCAGCTTCAATATGTGTACATTTTCATTTACCCTCTTGCAATCGTCGTATTTTAGCAAATCCCTGACAATGACGAGGTTTTCTTTTGAGAAAGCCGATGCCCCGTTTTGGCTTCTATTTTACTATGCTCTTGCTGTGGCTGGCAGTCTCCCACCCCTGTATAATGCTTCGGGCATGTACTCGGCTAAGAATTTAAGTGTTCCAGCAATTTTGGTGTTTGGAGATTCGGTAGTGGATGCAGGCAACAACAACATGCTCATAACTGTTGCTAAGAGCAACTTCCCACCTTATGGGAGGGACTTCATGGGAGCACAACCAACTGGAAGGTTTAGCAATGGAAAGGTTCCCCCTGACATTATAGGTAGTCTTGACCATATACTTTGCTGACTGAGGAGGACTCCTCCCTCTCTCTCTCTCTCTCTCTCTCTCTCTCTCTCTCTCTCCCCCCCCCCTCATTTTGTTTCTATTCACAATTTTCCTTTATATTTCTTGATGACAGTCCTGAAATTGATACATAAATGTTTTCGGAAACCCCAATTCCAAGCAAATATGGCCAAAGTGACTTGTTAGTTAGCGCCTTGCAGCATAGCATTTTGTTTTTCTGTAGCTTAAAAAAATATAAAATATATAAAAACTAGTTTGACATGCTATGGAACGAGGCAGGTTCAAGTTGAATAACAAGACAGGCTGACGAGGCAAAAAGATGGAAGTGATTTGATTTAATGAAGGCTATCAACTTTTACGTGAAAGTAAATTCCAATACTATATGATATCATCATTGTGGAGATGGGAATCAAATACACCCGCACAATATTATTATATATCCTGCGATCATTACTTAAAATCTCAGCTATTGTACACGATTGACATGAGTATTCTCTTAACAATTCTCAGCTGAGGAAGTCGATCTAAAGGAGCTCTTGCCTGCTTATCTTGATCCAAGCCTGCAGCTTCAGGACCTCCTGACCGGAGTTAGTTTTGCTTCAGGTGGTGTTGGTTATGACCCTTTCACAAGCCAATTAGCGGTAATGAATGTCACCGCGTCCTGCCACATGCATCCTTCTTCCCTGTTTTATTAATCCTTTCCTTGAAAGTGGTTTGTCCTTTTCTTTGAACACCAGGCAGTGCTGTCTTTATCGGATCAATTAGAGATGTTCAATGATTACGTAGGGAAAATAAAGTCGGCTGTGGGAGAGGAAGGAGCGGCGAACATTGTGCAGAAAAGCGTCTATCTTGTGTGTGTAGGAAGCAATGATATTTCCAATACTTACCCTATCAGGAAATCTCAGTATGATATAAATTCATACATCGACTTGATGATCAACTTTGCCACAGGGTTTTTTAAGGTATGCCCATGACCAACCCCGGACAATTAAGCTTGTGTAAAAGCGATGCAATCATTACTTGCGTCAATAATTGGCTTATCCAAAAGGGGGATAAAAAGTTAGTCCATATCTAATCTTTCTCCGGACCCTACTCGAGAAGATCTTTCATTTGCTTCCCTTTCTTTTTTAACTTAAAATTAATTGAAGGTCAGACCGCCGAGAGGCTTCTAATCTGGGTATAAATGATCTGACTCTGATCAGACCAAAGTTTGTGCATCTAAGCCTTGGGAACAAGAAGTGCCTCGGCTTTTCTAGAGTTTTTAACCATTTCTTGCCTGCAATACATAATTGTAAACCTGCCTGCCTCTGACTCTGTTCACAGACCAATTGCATCGCAGTTTGTCCAGTCTTCTCACGCCTATTGAATCAGCCAACTGCTTCATTCATATTAGTTGGCAGTGCCATTACTTCTACTTAAAGCTTTTGCCTCGTATTTATTACCACTGTATAACAACATCAAAGGCTGGGTCATTACCAAGTCATCGGGATCAATTGCCTGTGGAAAGTAATTCAAGTTAAATGGCATGGCATTCATACCTGAAGTGCCCCCACCTCATTAAATTCAAGATCACATAATCATACAACACTGCAATCTGTCTCTTTGGTGATAAGCGAACGAAATTATCTAAATCTGCTGTAGCCATTCTAAATTGGAATGATCATGATCATCTTCGTGTTTTGCAGGAACTTTACGGACTTGGAGCAAGGAGAATTGCTATAGTAGGTTTACCACCAATAGGGTGTCTTCCATCACAGCGAACTCTGACAGGAGGCCCAAACAGACAATGTAATGAGTTCAGCAACCAGGCATCAGTGCTCTTCAATTCCAAGCTTTCCTCAACAATCGATTCTCTCAACCAAGTGCTTCCGGATGCTGCGCTCGTCTTGGGTGATATCTACAATCCACTGATCTCTCTCATTCAGAATCCAGCTAAATATGGTAAGTTATCACCTCCCCATCATCTGTCATCGTTCTGCTTCACTTGAATATTTGTAGTTAGTGCATCCTATCGCAGATCTACATGTTTTCACAACAAGAATATTTTGTTATGCTTACAGGTTTCGAAGTGGCAACCAAAGGATGTTGTGGTACTGGGAATATAGAGGTCAGCATACTCTGTAATAGTTTGGAAGACAAATGGACATGCGATGATGCCTCCAAATATATTTTTTGGGACAGTTTCCATCCAACGGAGAAGACTTACAAGATCCTTGTCCCATTAATCCTTAACCAAGTAATGAATAAGTGGTTCTAAATTCTCTCTCTCTCTCTCTCTATGTCCTCTTTCCGTGTGTCTGCTATGGTCCATTCAAAAAATAAAGGAACCCTTTCAATTAGTCCACTTCCCCGTGTCATCATCGCTTCTCCTGACTGGACCGCAATTAGCAATTCCCATTGTATGTATAAAATACAGGCATTTATGAATACAGAATTTAAAGTTGATCCGTGATTTTTAAGAACAAGAGTAAAATTCCACTTTAACTAACAAAAAGAAATTTAAGATTCCAGCCTCCAGAACCTGTCGTTCACCTAGCAAGCATTGTAGAGCGCAGAGGCTCATTGGGCAGGATGTCTGTTCCACCAATAAAAGAGGGTAAAATTTTTCGAACAGTTAACACAAAACTTAATCAGAGGCAGACTTTTTGCCGGCAGACTCGCGTTCCTCTCAGGATGCTATTAGACGACCAGTAAACAGGTCCTTGTACTAGTTTTTGAAAACAAAAACACGTAGCATTCAAATATATAGAAATATACATTTACCCAGTCTCGCAGATGTAATTCCCACGACCGAGACATAATTTCTGCACCCCTGATGCAACCTAGTACTGCCCAGCAAAACTACAAAATTGCATATGCCCTTTTCTAGCTATGACTACCTATAGGATAAGAAAACAGACTATACACAGTACAAAATAAGTGGCAATATGATAGAAACCACGATAAGAGATCAGCGAAGCTTATTCTCAGCAACAGCCTGGCATAACTCATCCTCATAGAAGAGTACGCGATTGGAAGCTAGCGATTTGCATAAGGGCTTCGATAGAGCAGATGGCGCCATACATCTTGAAGGGAATGCTGAATCCTGGAAATCCTGGAAGAGAACAGCGGCAATTTGCTTCACTTCAGCAAACTTACTGCGAGAAGGTGGCCGGGGACCATGTTTTGGTGCTTTTGGGGTATGTGGACTTGCCATAAAGGAGTCTTTTCCATCCTCCTTGCTGAGTTGATTATTTAGGAAATTTTACAAATTTAGCAACCAAATAAGCATTTTGAAAAGAATAAAAATCTTCCAATTCGGATATACCTCACAAAAGGCCAATGTTCATTTGGCCGCGGGGTTATTATCCTCAACATTTCCTGTCGAGATCTATCCGGTGTTGTGAAATTGAAATGGTATTGCCTTGCAATCAAAACCTGTTTGGGTAATCAAGTTCAACATGATCAGTCAAATCTAGCGTCTGATATGTGTCAGAGTGGACACCTATGTGAGAAAAGAGGGAGAAACTTACGGCTTTTCTAATCCTCTGAGAAACATGAAAAACTGCTCGCAATTGGTCATGGTGCAGGTGGCAGAGTATTTTAACCTCAAAAAAGTAAAGGGAACTGGAATCAGTGCTCAGGAGGAAAACGGACAAGAAGGTTACAGAGCAGTGAAGGAAACATGTGGTTAAAGATTTAGGCATCAAAGACAGCAAAAAGATATGATGTTTAGACTAGAAAACAGATAATATAGCAATCAGAAACAGAATCATTGATGGACAACAAGAAGCCATCTTTTTGTTAATTGAAGTCTAATGTAGCTAGTTAGGCCTATAAAAAAAGGTTTACTCTTTGTAATTGATAGGCTAGATCGTTGCTGTCTCTAAGTGTATATCTCCCTACCCTGTCTCGTCTTCCCAATTTCTTTCGAGTTTCCCCGCTTCTTCCCTCCCTTCTTCCCCTATTTCCTCTATTCCTCTATCTGTCCCACATCAAACTCAAAGGCCAGTGTGTCACTGATATGGTCATTGAATTTACAATCTTCTACAAACGCATCATTGATTTCAACCTGACTGAATTTGAACATACACCCTCACAATAACAGAGGCCCTGCGCTGTCTGTGGGCAACTGAATTATGTATTTATGCATATCCTAAATTAATCCATCCCTCTAAATAGCGTCAACAAGGAATGAATGAAGAAGCACAAAACAAACTGAAAAGGTCCCTTCCTAAAGAAGCAGATAAATAATGCATATCCTAAATTAACCCATCCTTAATTCCATTCCTGATGCAGTTAGGAAAGCACAGAAGGAAGCTCGGATCAAAGGAAAACATCAAAAAATCCCTGAAAGAAAGTGACAGGTGCATATCTTCACACAACATTTTTCTTTTAAAAAAAAAAAAGATTTAAGGGAAATGACTATTACCAATAAATCCATAGGTAGGGATTCCAGCCTTGACTCGGAACCACACTCTTCAAGCCGAGGAGTCTTGGGCGTCCTTACAAGATAATTTTGTTCAACCAAATCCACAGGGGACAACATCAAAGGGCTTTTCTCGATAACTTTATTCTCAACCGCCACTTCGACATCCTCGGACTTATTGCTGCCGAATACGGCAACTCTTTTCTTCCCCAGATCAGTACACGAATTTGCAGCAGAGGGCTTGATATAGCGAAGCTGGGCAAAAGCACCAGGTTTCAGATACCTGCTGCTGGAGCTCCGCGGTCGCCTCTTCTTCTTGGGAGCTTTTAAACCCCTCTCTTTTGGAGACACTTTTCCCATCGGTAGCCTCACTCCTTCAAGCAACAGTTAACCTTGAAAATAACACAATCAGCCATCAATTAGAACACAATTTCAAAGTCATCCACACTACACGACGACAAGGCTTCCCTCTTCTCTTCACCATCAAAATGACAACTGATGAAACAACTCGCATTCATCAAAAGATATACTCGGACAAATCTTCCTTCAACCTAACAACGGATTTCTCATCGAATATGATATCTCGCTAAACAGCCAAAAAAAGAGAAGAAAAACCCTAGAAAGTCAAAATTCAAACAGAAACTATCATCGAATCAACATTGAAATATAGGTAGAGAAACCGAAGCTCGATTAATTAACTGAACTTTCGACTTAAAAAAACAGATAAGGAAAAGCAGAGACGTACTAACCTGGAATTCCCTGAAATTTTGAAGAAAATAAGGTAGACAGTACAGAGAAGAGAGGCAGATAACGAACAAAGCACGCACGGAGAATGAGCGAGAGATATTTCAAATTTGAGAGAGGGAAAATAGATGAGGTTTTTCCCTTTATTTGAATTCCGTTCGATTGCCCGCCAAACATAATTTGGCATTTGCTTATTAAAAAATATAAATAAATAAATAAAACCCTAGAAAACTATTTTACGTGGCGGATTCTGGTTGGATGGTCAGAGAATAGCTCTGTATATCCTGCGGCGTAAATTGCGTTGTTAGAATTTCCACCTGCTTTTATTTATTTTTATTTCCAAAAAAAAGAGAGAGAGAGAGAGAGAGATAGATAGACGGTGGTGGGTCTTGGAGGCAGAGGGAAAACCCAAACATCGTGCTCAATGACTATATTGCCCTTGTTCTGAAACAGGGACCCACGCGAGACACTTACGTGTGAGAGAATTTACTGCACTTAAAAGACAAATTAATCCTTTCCACGCAGCCATTAATTAACGAGCGTGACTGCCGCCCCCGGCAATTTAATGAGGGTATTTTAGTTTTTTTGTTATGGTCGTTCAAAAATTTTGCACGGTTAGGTCAACAAACTTGGAGGTTGGTGGGTTGCGGGCCCACAACGATCTTTGACGGACCGAGAACATTTTCCAGCCACTTGCGAGAGTTTTATATATTTGGGCCATGAATGGACCCACCTGTTTAAATGGGACTTTTTGAGGCCCACTTTGAACTCTTGGCGGGCTTTTCCGTGGCAATGTTCAGGATAGTAGTTAGATTGCTTAGGAAGAACTGTCGGCCGGGGAAGATCTTAATATTATTAAAGTGATTTGCAAAAGTATTTGTACAGCTGTCCAATTGATTGCTCTTTAATGTAAAAAATAAAAATAAAAAATCATGATGCCCAGCTACAGACATGGTGTGCATGCCATGCAAGTCTTACAACAACGTATTCATTTGCCCCCATTTGCACCTGATCAAACAAGTTACCCCACCTGCCATCCTTTACACCAATGGTGGAATGTTGGATCGGAATCTTATTATTAAGCATTCCAATACAAGACGAAACTGACATCTTCTTTCTTTTATTGTTTGCGAGTATTAAGAAATTGTTCCAACCGAAATGTTCTAAGATATTGAACAGTGACCCTTGCAGGTATTACAGATTATATTATATATTTTATATTCTTAATAGGCTTAAATTAAATTAAGGCATATTTCAGCTTAAAATGAAATGTATAACCAAAGTATTGTCTCACCGATCCCTGCCGGAACAGGACACTTGGAATGGAGACGTGAAAGCAGGTGAGAAAAGAGAAAAGAGAAAAAAAAAAAAAAAAAAAAAAAAGAGGAAAATACAAAATTCTAACATCTTGTGAAAAAGGCTATTCATCGTGAACCAGTTCGGGTTGTGGTCAACTAACCCATCAATTCGCACTTCTGTAAGGTCAATTTTGTAAAACTTGAGATCTTAGGATGCCCTCCTCTAAATGAATTGGGCCAAAACAGAGCATGTGCAAGACAGTTGCAATGTCGGAGACGACTGCGATTAGATGGTAAGCCCAAGGACCACTGGTAGAAGTGGGTCTAAACCGAATTGGTACAAAAAAATCTGCCTTATCTTTCTTTACAAATCGTAGCAATTGGATCAGCTTTTTATCGGGAGATGTGGACCCACAAAATTGGAGTGAAAGGGACTTTTGTGACTCTGGGACGGCATTCTCTCAGGTTTGGGCTTTGAGAGTCCAGAAAACTAACTAGATTGACTGGCACTCTTACAGTCTTTTGGGTCAAGTCTCCACTAGCCCAATTGTTTGTGCTTCTTACCCAAGTTCTGTCCGCCAAAATGATGGAGTGGATTTTTAATATGAAGGGGACAATTACAAGAGTTGGATTGTAGACAAAAAAAAAAAAAAAGTTAAAATTTTAAAAGGGTCATACCCCATTGCCTTGAATCTACAACCAATTGCAGGCGGATGGCGACCAAGGAGAATATAAAACCTGCTCTGTTGGCTTTGGGAAAATAATAATAATAATAATAATAAGGGCGTGCTACATATTCACAATGGACCGGAAATGGCCAGAAATTGCATGCAATGAGATGCAATTGGGCCAAAGATTAATAATAACCATGTACTACCTCTTATGTTTTTTGGACTGTTTAATAAAACGTGGGCGATTGATTTGTACTGACCGTAACTCGTTGACAGTTTAATTTTTATATGCAATTGGGCCAAAGATGAATTGATTAATTTATTGGCGCAGCAGCATGTGAAGCATATTTGTTGAACACTGTGTTGATTCCCATTATAAATTACAAAAATAATAGGGTTATTGCTTTGAGGATTCGAAATGCCAAGTTAAACGAGACCCACCTGTAATCAACTTGTAAACTGAATAATGAAAGTTCACCCAAAGGACCAAGTTCACGAGAAGCTGAAACTGAAAGAGTCCAAACTTTTTGTGCCCAGACAGAATTTAATGCAAACACTTTCTTTCGTGTCGAGCGATTCTTAAATTGTACGGAAATAGACATCGATTTGCACGTTATACGTGCATAAGACATTGATTTGCACAAAATCTAGCATGTGAAGCCAAAACGGTACATTGGTTTTGCTTTCCTAACCTCTCTGCCCATGACTCCAATTTATTTTTGTCCTCTCGCGAGCTCCTTTCATCAACAGCCTCTCAATTTGGCTTTTAATTAAAACAATCGTGCGTCCAGCTACTCTAACTACTTTCTTCTCGTTTAAATTAAAACTCTATTAATTCTGATACAAACGTTCGACAATTATATATAATTTTATTAAATTACTAAAATTTCACATAATAATTAAAAAATACATACAATAATATAAATATCGGGTGACATTTAATTTTATCTAAATTAATTAAAAAAATTAAATTAAACTCAAATAAATTAACTTATATTAAAAATATAATTAATTCCTAATAATAACAAAAAAAAAAGGGAAAGCAAAATACTTTGTAGTGTCAAAGGGAAAAAGGGCTTGCTAACAAGGTCGAATTGATACGTCAACCCATTGTCTTCCCTTTTCTTGACTTTAATGAAACCCAAAGTGCTGCAGCATTCTCCTTTTTTGAATGCGTCAATAGAGAATTTTCCTTTTTATTTTTATTTTTTCAATCTTTAGACTATGCCAAGTTGGACTGTCGAAGTTTTTAATGGATAAAAATTGTAGCCATCAAATGGTACTCAGCAAACTTTTGGTCTTGATCATTGCTCTTCCTATATTCCGCTTTACATACATACATTGACTGGAAAGAGGCCTTTTCGAATATTCCCTATTCGCCCGTATACAAAATAAGTTTATTTGTAGTATATTCCAACGAAAAAGATCACCAAAACTTTAAGGAGCAGTGGGGTTTTCTTCATATTACAATATCATCAATTCTTGCACACAGGGCACTTTCAAATGGAGAAAAAGCTGCAACTCGGTAGAAAGTTGAAACGGCTCATAATTATGATCTTGGGTAATGTGGCCATGGACGATGGTCGCTGGTGGACGCGATTGACCGCGATTGCGGTGGTATTTAATGTGTGGACGGTGACATTGGTGCGTTTCTTTCGGATGTTTTATACTTTTATATGCCTTTGCTTTTGTTTTGCGTCTTCTCTTGTTACAGCCTAATAAATAAACACCTAATAAATAAAATAATAATATGATTATGGCGTGGCCAGCCCAGCCCCCCCCGCCCAGCCATTGCCATGAGACGAAAATGGCTAAGCTGAAAGGAGGTGGGTGGACACGTGCGATAGAGAGCACGTGAACTTTATTAATGTCGTACATCATGCGAGGGTCCACCTGGTAGCTGGCAGACTGTTTTTGATTTTTTGGGTTTATTCCTCGTGGGGGGTTATGGAGAGGGGTCTTTTGACAACACTACTTTCCTACCATTCTCGTAGACTGCCACTAATTGTTTCGGGTGAATAAATAACATTATCATAATTAATAAAATGTTGGCTCTTACGAATCGGTGTTTTCCAACCAAGGTAGCTTCTAGTTTTTTTTTTTTTTTTTTTAATATTTGGAAATTTAACGCGCTGCATTTTGACTGCAAAAGCACGGCCGCCAGCTGTAGCTGGCAATTTAGTACACTGTTTTTGGGCTAGCCAATCCCTCTCCTCAACCGGTCAGTCACTAGCGACTAGGGTTACCGCTAATACTGCTCCATTATCCAATTTACCCTTGCAACTATGGGGCCAACGGCAAGGGCTTTTTTGTACATTTGAAATGTCACACCCTCACTCTATTTGGTAGGCTGCTAAAATCGCGGGCTTGTATGTAGGGGGGGGAGTGGCCTACTAGGGGATGGAGACAAGGGGATGGCGCGTGTTCGGTTGCAATTGACGCCAAAAACGCTGTGCAGTGGAGGCGCGGACAAACACCACCGAAGCCGTGAGCCATAGAAGAAAGACACTTGTTTGAGCGCAGTGCAGACTGCTACAAAAATCCATTGACAGACTGCGAAGAAGAAGAAGAAGCTCTTTCTTTGCGCAAAGCAATGCCTGTGATTCCCAAACTCCAATGCTCTACCATCTTCTCACACGAGTTTTGTTGACTCTCTCTCTCTCTCTCTCTCACTCTCTCAATAAAGTACAAAGCTCTGCTCCACATTTCTCTCTTTACACCCCGCTCGAAAGTTCTCTTGTAAATTGAAGCTCTCATTTTCTGGGCTTTTTTCTGGTCGTGAACTTGAGTTGGACTTGGAGTCTCTGGAAAGGAAAGGTAAGTTGCTTCCCTTTTCAGTTTTTTTTTTTCGGTTTTTAACTTTCACTCTCTCAATCGGGCTAATTTTGATTTTGCCTTGTCATTAGACTAGAGTCGAATATTACATCAAGAATAATTTTAATTAATTTTCCGTTAAATAGTTAGTCAAGAAGCTTAACGGGCGGACAATCCTCATTTCATTATTGCTATATATATATATATTTTATTATTTTTTTTTCTTTCTGAATTGTCTTTTCTGTGTCTTGTTTAATCTTTACTTTTATGGCAGTTGAAAAGGACTTTTTGGCCGTTGATCGAGAAGATCTTCAAAGGTTGTTTGGTGCTGCTTCCAAATAGATCTCGGCGGAGCAAGGTGTGAATGTGATCCTGATCTGATATTCTGTAGATCAACAGACAATTTGGCTAACTCGCCGGTTCTGGAATAGCGTTATTGAGTGTACAATTTTGGACTAAACCTTGGTGTCTTCCAATTAGCAAAGCAATGCAACATGGAGGAACATACCACAACATAAGAGTTCCAAGGATTATGAACCAATTTATTTAGAAGAGGTAAATAATTGAATCCACAATCCCTTAATTTGGCTACATGGACTGTATTGGGCCGAAAAAATTTTTTTTCCCATCTGAGGTACTGTCCTGTTTTCATTCATCATCTGGACATCTTTGGTTAATTGGCCTTTTACTTGCTGTATTGAGGTAATCTGAAGATTGGGATTGAAATTATGTTTTAAAATGCAAAGGGACAAGATTTTGGATTTTTGGTGTTGCTAATTGGATATATTTATTAGGTTGGTTGACCGGTGAAGATGGCTTCGTGGGATCATCTAGGGGAGATTGCCAATGTTGTCCAGCTCACTGGCCTTGATGCAGTCAGTCTGATAGGGTTAATTGTGAAAGCTTCGCATACTGCAAGAATGCACAAGAAGAATTGTGTGCAATTTGCACGGCATCTAAGGTTGATTGGGAACTTACTGGAGCAGCTCAAGATCTCTGAGCTTAAAAAGTATCCGGAAACAAGAGAGCCATTAGAACAGCTTGAAGATTCATTGAGGAGGGCTTATGTTTTGGTTCAAAGTTGCCAGGAGAGTAGTTATCTCTATCTGCTGGCCATGGGGTGGAATATTGTCTACCAATTTAGGAAGGCACAAAATGAAATTGACCGGTACTTGCGGCTTGTTCCTCTCATTACTCTGGTGGACAATGCTCGAGTCAGGGTATCAGTCGTTCATGTTCTTGTCCTTGCTTTGCTTTCTTGTTTGTTATTCCAGTGATACTCGTAGCCCTCATTTTCTTGGCTGCTTTATTTACTTGTTTATTTTGTCCTTCAAATTGGAACTATATGGGCAATCTCTGCCAATGATAAAAGGCAAAAATTGTCAAGTTAATGAATACCAAATGTGTAACGGGTTTTGCTAAAGGTTCTATTCTTTTTATCGTTTGTCCTGCAAGGTTTCATGGCTCTGTTTGTGGGTGTCCAGAGGAGAAGAGTGATTAGGGTAAGAATTAACTGAAATGGGTGAGAGCTCTCACTAAAATGTTACTCATGTTGCTTGGGAAAGCATAACTGGTCTGCTAACTTTACTCAAAAGGGATATTTTTCATTTCTTCTGCTGCTGCCAGCTAAGTCTTGTATTCAACACTGCATGATAAACTCCTTGCATTTGTAATATACATTAATTGATGCCATTGTGCTGATTTGGAATTCAGCACTCACAGTGAACAGGACATCACAAGTCCCCTGCCCATTAGGTTTTTATGATCTTGTTGGTTTAGAACTCAGCACTAGCAACATCAGCAAATTTATTGTGATGCTAAACCCTCCAATTTTACCTTTCAAAGAAAAAAGTGAACAAGGAATAAGAAAAGTAAAAATGGATGCTTGTTGTGGATAAGATAACATATCTGGTTTGCTCAATGCATTGGTTTTTTTCATTCCTTTGTATTCATGTATTATAGTCAAACATGGCTAATAGTTTAAATTGGCTCATATGCAGGAGAGGCTGGAAAATATTGAGATGGATCAGCGCGAGTATACATTGGATGAAGAGGATAGAAGGGTGCAGGATGTCATATTGGAGCCAGAACCCTCAAAAGATCACACAATGGTGCTAAAAAAAACACTTTCATGTTCTTACCCAAACTTGGGTTTTAAAGCAGCACTAAAAAAGGAAAATGCAAAGCTTCAGCTTGAGCTTCAAAGGTCACAAGCTAATTATGATGTGGGCCAATGTGAGGTTATTCAGCATTTGATTGAGGTCACAGAGGCAGTTGCCACTGGTTCTCTTCCAGAAAAGAGTTCTCCCAAAAAAGGTTCAAAGAAACTGGAGCCTAGTTATTCAGTTGGTAGTGAGAAAGACGATTCACTTGATGAAGGCTATCATAAGGAAAAAGATTCTTGCACTACTTCAAGGTTAGATTTCCTTGGAAATCATTTTACATGAATTGTGTGTATCTTGTGGCAATATCTTTTTATGTATTTGGCATGCGCAACTGTTCAGCAGAAAAACCTGAACATTTGATGCATTTTCTGTTTCAATTTATCATTTGTGTAAGCCTAATTTGATATTAAATAACTGTTAATTTAAATCTAAGAAGTCAACTAATCTGTTGCTGTGGAACTCCACTTGGAGCACTAAAGATGAACTTCCCATTAGTAGCCAAGGGCAGTTCAGAAAGGTCTGATTATCTTCTTTCTGTGCAGGAACACATCCTCTGTTTCTTCAGGACATGATCTGCTGTCAAGCAGAGATTCACGTTTGCATGATGATTGGCATACTGATTTACTTGGTTGCTGTTCAGAACCTTATTTATGTATGTCCTCTCAGGCACTTAAGTTGTGTTTTGATATTAATGGTCTGTTCCTAACAGTAACCATGAGATATGCCGTCTTGTTCTCTTCTGCGTATCTCTTACTTTGCTAGAATAACTAATCATGTTTGTGCTTTCTTTCTGTATGACATGAGAAATTGCTCCGTGTCTCACTTGCTTGATTTGAAGTTCTTTGCATACAGTGGTGAGATATCAGGGGTTTCGTCCTTCTCAACCTACAAATACTAACCAATAGCACAAATGTTCTTTTGCTTCTGCCAGTTTAGTGGCACATTTAATGCCTATAGATGTGGGATTGCCATGCTTTGTAATAGAACAACTGGGTGACTGTGGTGTATTAATTTTACTATTTTCTTTTGTATCTTATGTTCCACAGTGTTCCTGCTTAAGTGGAGTATGAAGGAAATAAATGTTAGATGTCAGACTTGTCATTACAGGACTATCTTGCATGTGTTAATTTCAATTGTTTCTCATGGGCATCCCTTTAAATTGCAGGTATAAAGACATTATTCTATCCTTGTGGCACATTCTCAAAGATTGCGACTGTGGCAACCAATAGGCATATGTGTAAGTGACGTTAGATTATGTTTGTGTTTTATTGTGATGGTTGCCTTCTACCTTTTCTTTTCTTTTTATAATAGTTGATGGTTGTGTCATATCTTTGAAGTATTCCAGTATGTGGAATTCTTTTCCCATTTTGTTTTTGTTTAAAGCTTTCTATACAAGAAAGCATCTACTGTATTACTAAAGAGATTGTGGCTTCTTTTGGACCACAAACAAAGAAAAAAGATAGTGGCTTCACATACATGTAAATGCAGTACTTACTCTCAATGAAGCAGTAGGATTTTTCAATGTAAATCACTAGAGAGATGTTCAAATAAGCTGATATTAAGACTTTCAATGCCCTATACATGAACATTTTTTCCATAATTATTGATTCATCTAAACCTGTAATATTAGAGTGTCCCTGAAATGTGTCATTTTGTCAAAGCTAACAGAAAAGGTGGTTTTTTTTTCCTTGTTTATGATCATCAGCTTCGGCTGAAGCATGTAACGATTTGATGGCATATTCATTGATATTGTCATGTTGCTGCTACACTTGCTGCGTTAGAAGGAAGCTTCGCAAAAAGTTGAATATCACGGTAATTATTTGACACCAATGCATCATTATCTCCATTCAATTTTGCATCATATATTAGAGATTCAGATACGTTATCTGATGAAGTGGTGCCTGTTTACATGGCTAATGTCTGTTCATAGTTATAATGATCATGAGACAATAGCTTCAAGCTGCTGTCTGAATCCACTCAGAAAATCCATACAACTAATATGCTCAGGCAATGTATGATGCTTATGAAATTTTCTAAGGATGCATAATGCATTCTATGTGGAAAATTTACAGAGGTTTATTCGTAATCCCAAGATATGGGTGTTTTGCTCATGATGTAGTAGCCTCTTACTATCTTCTCCTTTGGCAGGGAGGTTATGTCGATGATTTTCTTTCACATTTGATGTGTTGTTGCTGTGCCCTTGTCCAAGAATGGCGGGAAGTGGAGATTCGTGGGGATTATGGTATGTTGTGATCCTGTCTTTGATAGGAACATGTTCTGGATGACATTTTGTAAAGCTTTGTAAAGATGCTTCCCAGCCCTTGACAGTTAGCAAGTATGAACTACATTTGACATGAATTCATTTCTGACAGGTAAACAGAAAACAAAAACAAGCCCGCCAACACCACAGTTCATGGAATCATAAATGATCGGATGAAGCTGCTCTTTACTTATCGTCCAGACGTTAATACCTGTTGAAAGCGAGGAAGGTAATGGCTATTTGCCGCCCTTGCATGATATAGTTGTATGGGACTTGCTTTTTCTCTTTGAGTTAATCATACATTAACCCTTATGTAAAGATGCTTTTTATCACTTGCATAGTCTGGATATGATGTAATTACTGCATTTCAAATTAACCTTGTGGTTTTACGACTAACAGTTCCCTGTAACCTTACGGATCTACACTTTTTCCTGGTGTCATCTGAGTTTCACGTGCAATGATAACATGATTTTGATGCGTTAAATTTGAGGAAGGCAGGAAAGGTGGACAAATCACCCAACCGAGCGTGATTCTCCTTATCCGTGTTGGGCCGGGCCGGCTAATCGTAGAACAGAACACAATTCATTTTTGTGTTCGAGTTCAGGCAATTCAGCCCGTCTGATTTTAATATATCTTTGAACAAAAATAAATAATAAAAAAAAAAGAAAAAGAAAAATAAACGAGGGGCCTACGCACTGTCCAGGACCCATCTACATGGCCACGTCCAAGTAGCGGGTCCTGTACATACTCCGGGTAGATTAGAGAGGTTGCTTTTTTAAGTTGACCAGGAGGTATTCCACAGTGCTTTTATTTACGGTACGAATATACCAAAATCAAGTTCTCGAGAGGGAGTGACTATCTGACCGTTGAAAAGAAAATTTCATCAGGCCGATTTGTGTCAGAACCGCATAACTGGTTTACTTATTGCAACCTCTCTCTCTCTCTCTCCTTCCTTAAAGACAGGAATTGGTAATGGTAATTCACATCATTAGTCTACGATCTGCTATTCAAAACCCAATAAAAGATTGACACGTATATATATAAAACTTTATCCTTTTCAAAGACAGAATCGCTCCCAAAAATATTTCGCGCCTCTATAAAATGCCCGTCTAGTTTCCAACGGCAAGGCACGCGAGTCAACCGATCTTCTCGCCGGTCTAGTTAGGTTTCCGTCGTTTTCTGTGTTTCGTTTTTTCAGCGGCAGAAACGATGTCGTCTATGAGGAAGATAACTCTAAGGAGCAGCGACGGCGAGCCGTTCGAGGTGGACGAGGCGGTGGCGCGGGAGTAGCAGACGATCAAGCACATGATCGAGGACGATTGCGCCGACAACGGCATCCCACTACCCAACGTCACCAGCTAGATCCTGGCGAAGGTGATCGAGTACTCCAAGAAGCACGTGGAGTCTCCCAAGTCCGACAATCGGAGCACCACCATCGACAACGATCTCAAGACCTGGGACGCCGGGTTCATCAAGGTCGACCAGGTTACCCTCTTCGATCTCATCCTAGTTAGTTCCTCTTTCTCTTCTTTGCTTCACTTTTTAGAACTGTTTGCCTTGTGTAGATCTTTTTCAATTGTTGTTGTTAGTTGATTTTTATTTATTTATTATTACTATTATTATTTTAAATCACGTAATAGAAATTGTAATTTGTTTTTTTTTTTTTTGGAAAAAGAATTATTGGCTTAACAAAGGTGTGATGCGAACTAGAATAAATGGATAGTCCGGGCAAGAACAATACGTCAGCTCTTGTTTGATCAAGTGATTGCTAATTGCAGGCTGCCAATTATCTGAACATCAAGGGCCTACTGGACCTTACTGGCCAGACTGTTGCCGACATGATAAAGGGAAAGACCCCAGAAGAGATCAGGAAGACTCTCAACATCAAGAATGGCTTTACTCCTGAGGAGGTAGAGGTTCGTCGGGAGAACCAGTGGGCATTTGAATGAATTGCTTAGGCTTAAGCCATTTCAAGAACATGCTTAATGCAATATGGTTCGGTAGGCTTGAATCCTTCATGGCTTTTAATTGCTGTTTTGAACTTCGGAGGAGCACGTATGACATGTACATAACAGTATAATTTCGGAGTGAGGGGCTTGACAGTCGCAGGGTCATCGCAGGGTCATCCTGCAGTCTATCCCTTGCCTATTAACAATTGTTGGTCGTTCCGATGTTCTTCTCTATGTTTGTCTATATGTGCCTGTCTTTCAACTTAACGACTCTGTGCAATGTGCATTGTCCTTTTGATCATGGGTTTGAGGTTACTTAAATGTGTCCTTCAATGGATTCTGCTATCTGAGACTAAGAACTTTGTAGCAGAACTTGGTTTTCCTGTCTATTGGATGTTGCCCAAGAAATTTGGTTCTGTGGTCTTGCTAAATTCTGTGTTGCCCTTGCGTGCATTCCTGAAGCACTGCCTTGAACTCCCTTAACTAATTTTCTGTGTATGGCATGCAGAAGGTATAATAAACCTTTGTCTAGCTTGATTTTCGATCAAGATTATTAATACATACAAATGAGATGAGGTAGTTGATGGCAGTAAAACTGCGAAAGAAGTGGCATTACCTTTGATTTTTCTCAAATGCACTATGAAATAAATAGATGCGTTCTGGTTCTTCGTTGATGCAAACTGAAAGCCACATATTGGAAGAGATCTTGGCCCTGTTTGACAGATGTGCGTTGCTTCGTTTAACCCCCTGGTAAACATCAAGAGATTCCCCTGAATATCAGGATAGTTTAGGTTCAATTGCAATGTACAAACTGCTCTATGCATTTTACATTGTAGAATATGGTCGAACTTTCACGGCAACAGAGAAGAACATTTTTCTTAGTTAAGATAATCATATTTTGTTGGCCAAAGTGAACTTAAAAGACCGTGTAAAATGATAAAATCAATCCATAATGATTGTTAGGAAAAAAAAAAAACAAAAACTTGGGCACGCATCCACTTAAAAACTGGAGAGGTGTCTGCACTTAAGATTGCTAGTAAGGCGGGTGCTATTTGGCTAACGCTTGAACTTTTTATCATTCATATGGAGAGATTGTAACAATTTTCGTATGACAGTGGTGTCTTCCTACAAAATTGATTCCTGAATGCCTCTTCTCTCAAGTTCTGAACTTGGCTGTCTCTGTCGGCTAACCTGTGCCATATTAGAATACCTGCCCACTATGAAACAGCAAGCCATTTCATAGGCCCGCAATGCAGAAAGTCCGTCAACTTCTCTCATCGCCTGCATTAAACATTTCATGACAAGCTGAGGCCAAACATTGACACTAATTCATGAATGAACTACAGTTATCATGGTGACACCAACTAGAGATTCGTTACCTCTCTTCCTTGTTTGCACAGATATGAGGCTAGTTTCCCCACCTGTGTCCACTTTAGTTATGCTCTTCTGAACTGTCTATTTAGCCGACTCCAATTAAATTTGGAGTTAAGACTTGATCGATGTTGCTTGTTATTGCATTTGAACTGTCCATTCACAAGCATTGTTTCTCAGCCATTTCATCTAGCACCACGTTGCTCTCACCCATCACATTTTGCCAATGGTGAGCCAATTTGTAATTGTGAACAATGTGTTTCAAGTCTACAAGATTACATCTAGGTACTCTTCCGATTCCTCTTTTTCTCACCATCTCTTTGACCCTAGCAACATCATCCCATTGACCAGCCACCGCATAGATATTTATTAGTAACTGGTAATGTGAGAAATTATGAGGCTCCATCTCTATTAGAGATTTTGCTATTCTCTCCCCAAAAGTTGCACTTTCTTGGAAACGGCATAGGCTAAACAAATTAGCCCATAGCAAGGATTCTGATGAACTATCCTCATCATCCTCGGGCATGTTCCTCAATACATCCTCTGCCTCATGAAGTTGGCCAACGCCTGCATAAAGATTAGCCATACACCAATAATGTGCAAAATTGGGTTTTATATTATGCAAGGAAGACATCTCGTTGAAAAAATTTCTCCCCTCTGCCAACAGTCCTGCTCGAGCACAAGCACATAGAACACCAATGTATGTGACCACATCTGGAAGCATAGTTTCTCTAGCTCCTGACCCTGCCTGACACAACATCTGTGCAAACAAATTAAGTCCATCAATTGGGTTCCCATGAATGCAGTGCCCCAAAATTATTGCATTCCAAGAAACCAGATTCCTATCCACCATTTTATTAAAAATCCTCTGTGCCACTTCCACCTTGCTGCATTTACTATACATATCTATCAACGATGTATTGAGAATTACACTCAATTTTGAAAGCATCTTAACAACAAACCCATGAACCGAACTTCCTTCTCTCAGCCTAGCTGACCTTCCACAAGCGCTTAGCACACTCACCATAGTCTGATCATTACCTCTCAATTCACACTCCACCATCCTCCTAAATAGCATCAATGCATGCCCGGGATTATTACACTTCAAAGACCCATGAATCATTATGTTCCAAGAAACTACATTTCTCTCAAGCATTGTGTCAAACAGTGCATAAGCAAGACCCAGCTCGCCAACACTCAGGTATCCAAATAAAATCGAATTGCACGATACCAAATCTCTATGAGAAGTTTCATCGAGCACCTTCCTACCAAAATCCATAACTCCACAACAGCAGTACATATGAATCAACGAGTTCCTCACCGGCAACACACGATCAACACCGTTCTTCACAGCCTGCCCATGGCACATCTGCCCAGATACTAAAGCTCTCGCCTTTGCGCACGAACCAACGAGCCATACAAAAGTATAGCTGTTCGGAGAAAACCCATTTCTAAGCATCTCAAAATAAAAAACCACAGCTTTTTGTGGAATTGAACTAAGCGAGTACCCCTTAATCACATTATTCACACAAAAGGTGCCAGGAGAATCGATGTATCTAAAAATCAAAACGGTGTAATCAATATCGCCGAAATTCAATGAATGTTTCAAGAGTCTGGCGGACCAGAAGGGTGCGAGCCCACAAGCGATTAACTGGGCGTGGATCTGAACGACGTGTCGGGTGCTCCGGCACGACCTGAGAAGTCCAATTCCCTGATGGTCAATCTCAATGGGTCTGTCTTCTATGTAAGGAAAAGAAGAGTGACAGAGAGACGAAAAGTGGAGGGAGACGTTTAAGTGTTGCTTGGAAGGGAGTAGCAGTAGGGATTGGCGACGGTGACGGTAGGTCAGATTAGCCTGTCTGATTCGAAAGAAGTCTCGCATTGAAATCCTTGCCATTCAACTTGGGGCCTTCCTGCTCCCGCTCCGATTGGATTCTTTGGGACTCTGTTCGGTTTCAGCCATTAAAGCATTCTTCTTGCTTCGGAGCTATCTTTGCTTCTCTGCGCGCCGTTTTCCTTTCCCATATCTGAGTTGAGGGCGGCGGAAGGTAAAAAAAAACCAAAAAAAAAACAAAGTTTTCCATTTGGTGTTTGCGCGTGTGAGAGAAGAGAGAGAGAGAGAGAGAGAGAGAGAGAGAGAGAAAAGAGGAGAGGAGGAGGAGGAGGAGGAGGTTTCAGACGTTGTCGTTTTTGAGAGAAACCCGACATATTAAAACGGAGCGTTTTACTGGGATTTTGGTCGGTCTTTTTTTCTTCTTCTTTTTTTTTTTTTTTTTCTCTCTATTTTTCCTCTTATCCGGTGGGGCGTTCGGAGGGCGCCATCCTTTTTGGTCATTGCAGTCAAAGTTGGGTGTTTTTCTGATCTCTACTAGAGGAAAAGAAAGAACCTTTTGTGTTACAAAATAAGATAAATGTTCTTTTGAAAATGACATTTTCTTATGAGGCATATTATAATGCTTAAGCCTCAATGCATAATATTTGTCAGAATAAATACTATGCAGAAGTATAGTTTTAAGAACTTTTAATTTCTAAGAATAGATCTCGTCAGTGGTTAAACATAATCCCAGTCTATGACAATTGAGTGCGAGGAGGACACCAGAGGTGCATAATGTCACGTGACACATTGCACTTGTGATTATATATAGCTTCTTGTTGTTGTACCTAGCTACCTTCTGGTTGCTGAATTGGATCAGAACATTGCAGTCATTTGGTGTTGTCATTCCGGCATTTTATTACTGCTGCCTGAGGTATGGATCAAAAGACACTTGTTGTTATATGTTGTTTGCATTTCTAGCATCAGATTGTCCGTGGTTTCCAGATATAAGTGGAGGTGTCTAAGTCAAGGTTCATATACTTATACAGGTCAAAATGACTACGCTTCTGTTTAGATATCGACTAGCAGGCAGGCCACTAAACGGAGAATGTACCATGAGGAGATGACTTGAAGTGGTGGGTATTTACTAACATGATAATGATGTGAAAATTAAGGTCGAGGGTAATAGTCACGTTTAGGTGTAACAGCTTTTTCGTTGGAAGCTCAAAATCAGCTCTCCCTATCTGTGACCAACCTTCCAAACTAAAAGAACCAGCCACCAACAAAGAAGAATATCACTCACTGCCATACCCTTCTTGTCTGCTTAAACCCCTCCATTATGGTCTTATTAAAGGTCCAATGGAAGTACCCAAAAACCTGCAGTAAACCAAAATGGTCTTCAAGAGGTTGGTCTCCTATATTTGCCACTTCATTTGCTCTAGTAGCTGCCACCTCCCGATTGAGAATGCAGCTTCCGGCAAGACGATCACAATGCAAGTAGTCTTGGACAATGTCAAGGCAGCGTTGGACTCTCCGGTGGGATCGAGCTCCGATGAGACATCACCAGAGGTTGAATTTGCTGGGGGTGATACGTGTTGTGTTTGTTTATCCAGAGTGAAGGGAGGACAGGACGTGCGTGTCCTTCCATGTCTTCACAAGTTCCACTTGGTATGCATCAACAGGTGGCTTAGTGGGTGCCAGAAAGCTTGCCCGGTATGCCGGTTCTCAATGGAGGAGGAGCATACTTGCAAGCAGGAAGAGCAGCAGCTGCTAACCGAGGAGATGACTATTTGGTTTTCTTCTTTCCATGTAGCAGGATTCTAATTGCGTGTGCCATGTTTCTTTACCCATTTTGTGTGGTCAAATAGTCGGAAGCTGATGGCATGAAATATACCCCCCCTCCAATGAACCACTAAATAAAATAAAATAAAAAATAAATAATATATATATATATATATAACAAACGGGAGAATGAGATGGGAAAGTCTCGCTGGTCAAAAGGCAGTATAGTCACCAAGAGTTGAGAGACTTGGGAAGTAGTAGCAGAACTTCCCAGAACAATAGGAAAAAGTACCGTTCCGTTCTAGCAGCCTTTTTTTTTTTTGGGGGTGGGGGGGGGTGAACGCTACATCAGGCAAACCTTATGCTTTTCTTTTAACCTACCATTCTAAAATACCCTTTTGTTAAAGTTTATAATAGAGACCGAATGATCCTGAAAAAACACAAAGCCAGCAAAGCTCCCGTCAGCCGTGTCCCCACTTAATTGTGCTAAAAGCATGAAACACTAGTGCCCTGAGAAGCCCAACTCACTCTGGTCCAAAGGTGAAATAAGGCTTATCTATCTGGCCCACAAAAAACATACACGGGGTATTCAACCATACGGGTCGCGAATTACTGTACTGTGGTCCAGTCGAAGATGTCCTTATTCCTTTTTTTTTTTTTCTTTTTTCATTTGTCTCTTTTGTAAGTTACAGTGGGAAACAATGGAAGATGTATGGCCAACAGATATCCAACAAACAAAAGAAAACACCAACCAAGGGACGCGCAACAATAAAGGTTGGAGAAATAAAAATCCCCTGGCAATTGGCAATATAGAATCAGACAACAGACGTGATGGACAGAAGATAGCTAGAGATAGTTTGTTTTTTTTTGGGGGGGCGGGGTGGGGGTTGATGTCCGTTCTAACGAGGATTCAAGGACAAAATGTCCCATCGTTCAACTGTACATCTTCTTGGAGCCATCCCAATTGAAATAGCACAGATACAGACACAGACACAAACTGGGTCTTTTTTATTCTACCCAATTTT
The DNA here is from genome assembly GCA_021464305.1 of Kandelia obovata. NCBI lineage: Eukaryota > Viridiplantae > Streptophyta > Magnoliopsida > Malpighiales > Rhizophoraceae > Kandelia > Kandelia obovata. The sequence goes on from CM038473.1 coordinate 9,453,835, forward strand.
GCACTCCCAAACCGTCCCACCTCCACCGAAATAAAAATCCAACTACAAGAGGCGTTGGCCGAAACCCACCAGTACAATATTCCTGCTTGTAAGGAGAGAGACTTGAGTATGATCGTTTTCTTTTTTTTTTTTTCCCCACCTCCAGTTTAAACCCCCATAAAGGAACTGGTGCTAAGTCGACATGCGAGCATCTGATAATTCTCAAAATGGAGCCGTTGAAGTTCGATGGAGAGTGTGCTTTTTAGGAAGTTGAACGGCTGCAGCCATTCGCAACTGCCCAAAAATGTAGTAGACACACAACGTTAAAATTAAATACCTATGAAAACCAAAAATCAAGATGAGCTTGAAAAAATGTTATACGGTGGTATAAATACAGTAGAATTCTATCACGAACTTACCCAAAAAGAGGGCGAGAATTTTGATATTCAAAAGAAGAAAAACAGACGAATGGGGGGGCACATTTTCAATTCTTTTTGTTTGGTGTTCTTCGAACTAAATCAATTACCTCTTCCTGCTCTCTTCTGAGTCTGGCATTTTCTTCCAATAAATGCGCCACCTCGAGCTCTAATTCATTTGTATAAGCCTGCAGGAAAAGAAAGATGGCCAATTCCAAGAAGCAAAAAGACATCCTCTAAGAAAAAAAGAAGAAGATTAAAGACACATATAAAATAAATAATTTTTTTTTTTGACGCGAAAAAGAAAAGTTAATTTCCTGCTTCCTGGCCCTCGATCGAGCAGCGGACTCACGATTCTTGATCATACGCTTGTGCCGGCGATCGCCTGTACTGCCATCGGAATCTTGAGTTCTTTTTCTCTCAAACGACGGCAGCCCAGGAGATGAATCTAAGGCCTCAAAAGGAAAGTTGAGAGAAGAAGATATATTTGACACTGGGTAGTGACGGCTTTGCAAGTGGGAGCTGGTCCTGAGTGGATCGGAACCGTGGTGTGCAAAGTCAAATGACGTCGTGCCGGTGTTCAAGCTCAAAACAGTGGCGGGAGGAGACGGCACAGAAGAGGCATAGAGGGCCCCACGAGTGACTCCACGACAAGCGGAGACTATCCTCGTCGGTGGGTCTATGCTAAAGGGTCGAGCAAGAAAGTCTTGGAGGATGAAGTTAGGGTTGTGGTGATGAGGATTGTGGAGCGGTGGCGGGATGGCAGAGGAGAAGTTTCGTTCAGATGGGTGGTCATGAAGTGAGGCCAGATTGATATCTTTCCAAACCTCTTCCATTGTTTTGGCCTTTGAGACTTGGTGGTGGTGGTTATTGGAAGGTGAAGATGGGGAAGGAGACGGTAAAGGAGATGATGAAGATGTGGAGGGTGATGATGAGATCATCCCGTTAAAGCAGAAGCTTCCTGTCTGTAGTGCGACTGTGGATTTAGCGTCCGTGCGTGTAGTTTGCTGGGAGTAGAGAGTGGGGGAGGGGCATTTACAGTGACAAGGGCCAATGCTTGACAGTTGCGTCAATGGTCATTCTTGCATCAATTGCCTTTTTGGCTTTTGGAGCATATACGTAAGATTGGGATTGCAAAGCCCAGTCGAGGAGCTGAGTTTTGATATATATAGATTAAAAAAAAAAACTAAAATTCATTCAATAAATAACTGTTAAAATAAAATAAAAAAAAGCTATGCTGGTTTGTTTTGTGCTTTTACGGTCATTCCTGTTCCATAATTGTGGAGCAATTAGGATTTAGCCAATTGTGGCTAGAAATTGTCACAGCCATGCACGCAAAGTTCGCTTGGAAACTGCAGCTTTAAGAGAGAGAGAGAGAGAGAGAGAGAGAGAGAGAGAGAGAGAGGGGGGAGGTCGGGGCCTTCCCCCCTGTCCCTCTACATATGGCACGATGGGGGTAAAATTCAATTATTTGCGAGCTCCCTTCCCATGGCAAATGTAAGTTTTATTTGAGAAAAAAAAATAATGAATTTATAATTAAAATAACAAAATATACAATAAATAATATAAAACATGTAAAATGTTCAATAATATCCACTAGCACTTTTTTTGTTTCTTGCTTCTTTCTTTGTTTTTTTTTAGTGTATTTGCCGACACAATTAATGGTCCTCATTACACATTTATTAATTTTTTATAAAGAAAAAACAAAAAACAAAATAATAAATATATATAAATATATATATTATTTTTTTCATTTATTAAATAGAGCCTATGCTGAAACTGACCTCTCGTCACGAACATTTATCCATTATTTGCTGTCTTATTAGTTATTAAATACAGTGCCAATTCAAAACAGTTTTTTACACGTGGGATGGTTACACGAGCCTTACAATAAAAGGGTCTTATTATGAGAGCCTCGTCAAAGAGTCATTGAATGTTAATGGACAGAATTTGGACACTTTGAATGGGATGGGTCCAACCCCTTGAGTTATGGATACAGCCGTATCATTACCATCATCTATGAACTCTGAACTGAACAGAGAAGGGAACATTTGACTGCAACAGGGAGAGGGGGGTTGAAAAGAGGAGTGGGTAGAGAGAGCCACAAGTGTATGCCGCCACTGGAGAACACACGTCAAGGTCAGTTCCGAGAGATTCCCTCCCTCTCTCTTTCTGTTTCTGAGCTAGCTAGCCAGAGAGCTATATGTGTGTGTGTGTGTGTGTGTGTGTGTGTATATTGCTGTGACTCTGAGATTTGAACACCTGTTTTGTTCAGAGGATAACATGAGCAGTACACAAGCTCAGTCTAATTGACACCATGGACCGATCTATTTGCAGGTGGGGAGGCGGCGGGACAAATGCCCTCCCCCCCCCCCCCATAAAACATGTATATTTTCGCTTAATGTTGTAAAATTGCCTACTCTTAAAATATTTATTGCTCCCTTTCCTTTTGAGTTGTCCCACCACCACCAGCAAACATAAAATCATATATAATTTGCTAGTTATTTGTTCTAACCTATCCAAAAGTGGCATTTTTATCTCACTATCTCTTAAATTTATCATATACATACATACATATATATATATATATATATTTGAACTCATCTTATTGCATAAAACTTCTGCTGTAATATAAGTCCTTACATACAAAACAGATTAGTATTTTCATAACTTGAATTCATAACAGCTAAATTACAATAAAATAATTTTTATTAATATGTCAAAATTCTTAGTTCAAAGAGAAAAATAAAGAGATCATCTAAAATACCCTCGTGTAATGAATAGAAACTTGAACTTTTTACCTGTTTTGTAATGAAAGGTAACCAAAAACTATTAGGGGTGGGGAGCGCTGCACTTGTATTCGAAGAGCTTTGAAGCGTCGTCAGATATTCAGATGCACAGAGTGTAGTCTTTCAACTGGACAGCTGTCAGCTCTGTAACACTTTCTCTAAATCGGACCATTTTTTCAGTAAGCCCCACTCCAAGGCAGGCCCCACCATTTCCTTAGGCCTTTGGTCACATTCTATACCACCACAAGCATAAGCACCAGTGCGGCGTTTTATAACTTTGCTCACAAGTGACAACCCCAACCACCGCACTACCTCCTTTAAGATCAAAACTATGCAGGATGCAGGCATAATATTTTCTTTCTTTCTATCAAACCTATGCAGGATGCAGGCATAGGTGTTTCTTTCTTTCTTTGTTTTTGTGTCTTTTTCTTTTTTATCGGTAGGCCTTTTTCTTTGCAGTTCAATTTTAGCACGTATGCTCTCTCTCTCTTCTTGTATCTTTAGACACTACCAATTAACGAATCAACAGAAATGATACAATAAAAAGGTAGGTGAAATTTGTTGTAATATAGGGAAAAAAGGGGATGGGTTGTGCCCTTTTGGGAGAAAACAACCAAAGATGGCAATTTCTATGAAATGGCTTTGTAGACGAGGACAGATTTCCACACCGTGTCAAAGTTCACACACACACACACACACACACACACACACATATATAGATAACATGATCTCGGGAGTAGACCCATCAGGGCTTCCTATTTCTGGGGATGAAGGGGCTACAGATTTCAATCAAATTCTGATTTTATTTCTCTCGTTTTTTCTTTTCCGAATTTCCCTTTCAATTTTAAGTGCGTGAAACATATTTGGTATTGTAGATCCGCATAATCATTAGCAACCGTACCTAAGCCATTAGTGGGGGAGGTGACTTGGGCTGCCAAGTTTAAATCGCCACAGGTTCCCCCACGGCCTTGTGTTTATATAGGCTAAAAGGACCAAAGCATCGAAGGAAAATTCTAACGGGACTGTGGCTCCCCAACAAACGATTAATACGGTTCCTCTTTCTTAAATACCGTTCTCTGTAGCTAGGAAACAATCAGCTACGACCTTGTCCGTTGTTTCTTCCTCTTTCTTTGTTTTTCCCCCCTCACAGGGCATGGATCGACTCTCCCCATTTCCGCTAATTCGACCCATTGACGGGCCAAGAGGCGAGAGGACCACGAGGAAAAGAAGAGAAACTCATAAAAAGCAGATTAATTGAAAAACAATGATAAAGAACAAAGTCATCCTCCTCACTGTTGACCCAAAACAATATAATGAAACACAGCCGAAGTATATATGGACTCTGGACTAATAATCCCTCTGAAAACTGAATAACTACTAAATTAAGCCTGATCAGAGAATTAGACACGACAAACTCCATAGTCCAAGTCTTGGCACGTAATGCCTGGTCAGCAACAAGACACCTCAACGGAACATATTATGCAGTGAAATCTTCAACAGGCTTGAAGTATACATATGACCAAAAAGAAAAGTGCATGTGACAAAAAGACAACTCTGAAAGAAGTGACTATATGAGCAGAAGAAGAGCAACTGATAGATGTAGAACGATATCAAGTGTCCTGAAAGGCCACCCTTTTCTCTCCCCTTCCCTTCATCTGCTGACACAGGAGCCTGAAATGCATTCTTCTTTCCATCCCTCCAAATTTCATTTTTTCACTTCTCAAGTTTCCACATGGTTTCAACCCCAAACATCTTCCAAAAACCAGCTGAGGGGCAGTAGGGGACATCACAAACAAAATTCCCCAATTACCGAAAAAAAAAAAAGAGAGAGAGAAAGAAAGGCAACCCTGACAGCGAAGGTAGTCATGGAATAATAAGGTGGCATGCCAGCGAACACCAAACATACATCCCAATTAACTCATGCTACCAGCCCAGTTATGAATTTAATTATCCTTTTTCAGTTTAAAAAGTTGATTTTTTTTCTTTTTTTTGCCTTCTGGTTCTTTCTATTCGACTTGTGACAAATCATGTCTCGTCAAGCCAAGGTAAAGCCATCACCTTCAATTAAATGCAAGACTTCCTCCCTGGGAATTGGTAGTCTATTCCCACTTCTTCCAAATTGTTGTTAGCACACATTTTACTTGGTTATGTTTCTTGCTGAAGTAGAGCGATCAAACCCTTTCTTGAGCACTTACTTGGTCCATTCCCATGCCACCGGACAGATCCAACTGGCTATTCAAATCCCTGGATGATGAGCTACTTAGCAGTGCCTCGGTGGGGACATCAGCTGAACTCTTCACATTGATATGGTTACTCACACTCTCTTCCAGGGAAAGATTTTGGATATGGGATGCCAGAATGTCATCACTGGACTTCTCAGGCAACCGAGCACTTGATACATTTGGAAACCAAACAGAAGGTGGCATTCTCCATTCCATCCAATCATTTCTCCTCCTAAGTTTGTCACCCTAAAAAAATAAAATTATAAGCACATAAACTAAAGAAGTCACAAGATTTAGCACATTATAAAACAAAATGAAACTTGATGTCTCTCTCTTTTTTTTTTTTGTGTTTGTGTTTGGAAAAATGGTTGACACTGTAAATCTTGCCATAAGTACTTTGTAGGAAAAACTTCACATGGGAGCTTATTCCAAGAACCACATTTATTGAGCAATTAAGAAAACATCATATATAAAGATAATGTGTTCCCAGTTGTCCAAACTACATTTGAAAGGCCTAAATAACACACCAAGTACCCTTCAGAATAAGCTTTGTTAAATGTTATTGGATGGAATAGGAGAACAAGTTAACTTGAAGATAATAAAACAATTACAACATCAACAAAGCTTCAATCCCAAACTAACTTTAAGATAACATTTTCCCAAATTAGAAACATCCAGCAATAAAAGTAAAAGTACCTGTACTTCCACAATTGTTGAACTTCTCATAGCATCCAATATAAGCTGGATATTGTTAGTCAAATGTGAAACCTGAAACATAAGATCTTGACCTCACACTAATAGCTTAAGAAACTGCTCTAGACCATAAATTGCGCTTCCAATGACTAAGCATAATTTAATCACAGTGAAATTTTGTACAAGACTCAAAGCACACAAAGTAAGCAGAAGGAAAAAGATGACAAGATGCTTGCTGATTGATTAAAATTTCCCACAAAATTGTACAGTAGAGAAATTGCAAGCCTTAAGCATTTTCTATTATAGCGAAATCTTATTTAAATATAATAATTTCATAACAGGAGCATTTCTTTTGAGTTATGCATAAGCCAATTTCACCAATTTGACGCTGAACAAGATAATTTTAAAATTATATAAAGCATTGGTAGCATCAACTTCAACCTCCCAGTTCCTCTCCTGCTCATTATAGTTTTCTTGCAAAACTCCTCATTGGGAAAACATATACCATAAAGTTGGTCTAGGTATATCATAAAGTACAATACAGTACTGGCATTTAAGAGCACAGCACCGTGAGAAATTTATGCAAAAATAAGTACTGAAATAATGTAAGCCCAGTGGCAATATTGCAACAGAGTAACCTTGTATCCATTGAATCAGGGATGTGATCAAAGACCAACCACATGAACTTAGTATGGATACGATCCAAGAGTAAGTGCTCAAATAATACATCCAAATCGTTGTGCAAAGTACATGTTTCTGAAACCCTCAAATAGTATCAACAGCCACAATTCAAAGCCATGATACTAAAAAGAGAGATGAAGATTGATATGTTTTGAATAAAATAGAAGCAGCTATAAGCAGAGACAACATAATTATCAAAATAACAGAAATTAGTTAGCACCCCAAGCAACTCACTTTGTTGAACCCTGCTATTAGTTGAACAGGCACCCAGCCCTGATCATCCATGTTCTGCCGCAAGAATGTATCTTTTATTAAATTTTCAGTACTGCATGCAAAATATGAAGTGTAAATGCAGTTAACTTCCCCAAAAATTGAAAATAAGGAGATACTTCTCCAGACATTGCATAGAAACCTATGCACAGAAGCTTGAAAGAGGGAATACCTGAAATAATAATCTATTTGAGTCACTATCTTAGAATGCAATTGAAAGTCTGGAGTGGGGAAGAGCATTGCATGAGGTGGTACTGGCGCTGCAACAAAAGGCAGACCTCTGAAAGAATCTGGAGGTGGGGCAGGCACATAATAAACAGGAGGTGGCAATTCTGAAAGTGGAATAAAGTTAGAGCAGAGTCCATAGATACATCAACAACAGCAATCAATATTAGGGGGCTTACCAGGAAATCCCATGGGACTACCAAAAGGTCTCACAGGTGAAGGTGTAATAAATGGCATCGAAGAAGGAGGAGGGGGTGGTGGCCGCTGCCTCATAAACCTCGGGACAACTCTTTGGGGGTGCATGTGGCTATCTCTACCATTGAAATGTCTATGATTATTCCAATCTTGATTTGCAGGATCTTGATCACGCCTGCCCCCATGGTTGTGATGGTGAGAACCATCTGCCCGAGAATGTGGCCCACCATTGCGGTTCCTGAACGAGTTGCGTTGCTGCTGTGGGTGATCAATAGCAGCACGCGGTTGTGGATTCCTTTCAGAATTGTCCCGAGGAGAAGAGTTATTTAGATGAAATTCCCCTACAGGGGCCTGTGATCTTGGTGATTGAGGGGCACCACTATTAGAAGACGTGTTAAAAACATTGCGCTTCATTGATCTTTGGCGTGCTGGTAATGTGTGATTTGATGTTGAACTGGGGTTTGAGCTATTACCAACTTGTTTCTCTGATGATGAAGTTGCAGCTCCAGTTCCCTATAGTACATAAAACAATAAATAAATATTTCTGATGGAAAAGAAAAGTCACTATCACCAATTGCCAATATCTATACACAACAGACAGGAAACTGAAACAGTCCATTGGCTAAAATACTTTCAATCTTCAACACTTTTCTTAAATGCAACATTATACGCCTGTACCACACACCCAAGTAATCAGTTACATCCCTTATATTGTTTTTGGTAAATATCGCATCAGCTATACTAAGCTCTTAGTCTACAGTTGTCCCAAGCTACCAAAAATCCACAGTAACTTTCTCTTTCTCAGGAAACGAAACAGAATAAATCAGATTCTAAACACAAAACCTGTGGGACGGAGGACGACAATGATCCATCAGATAAACCTTTCAATGAATCAGATGACGATTTCGTCGAGGCCCTAGCTGACTCGGACAAAGCGGGCCAGGAGGCGGCTCCCATGACGGGCCCAATCTCCATGGCCCCATTTGAAGGCTTGTTCCAAGCCGGCCTCTTAGCCGCATTGCCGCCAAGGCCATTCCCAGTCTCCGAGCCCTCTTCCTCCGCCATCGAAGAAGAAGAAGAACAAGCCGAGACCGCGGCTTGCTCGTTTGCGGCCGCAGATGGAGAAGAAGGAGCAGCCGCGATCGTCTCCGATTCGCCGCGGACGATTTTGGTCCACGGCGATGAGACCGCTCGCGTGGCCCGCCGTGATCGAGGGCTACCCACTGCTCGACTCTTAATCTTATTATCCGTGGCGGAGTGCCGTGGAGAGTGATGGTTCGCCGCCGCTGTCGCCGTCGTACTGGTGGCGATATTGCTAGGAGAATTAGTCGAAATAGCACTAGCCATTGAAACAACGATTGGGCCTTAGGGTTTGTAACAGCGAAAACGCTGTTGATCGGGAGGGCAAAACGGGCAACGATCGATCAAAATTTTGTGGGAAATAACAGTCGATATACCAAACAAAATTTAGGGAATCGATTCGATAATGTCAGACGATTTCTCCCCAACTAAAAAATTTTTAAAAAAAAAAAACAACAAAAGGCTCAGCTTCGCGGCGGGATCGCAAGGAGATCAAGGTTTGGAGTCTGAGCAACGGTGGCGCGGCCTGCCTCTCTCTCTCTCTCTCTCTCTCGTGTTTCTTCCGGAATTAATAAAAGCCGTGTTTGGGGGTCTTTGGACTTCTGGGCAAGGCTCGGGTTTCCTTCCGCCACGTTACGTTTTTACTTATATACCCCTGGGCAATTCTTTGTTCACACTTTAAGGCGAGCAGTTTCGCTGTGATCTGATTGGATGATGTTTTACCCTCTTTTTTTTTTTTTTGTGTGTGTGTGTGGTTAAAGTTAGGCTCGACCCTAAAATTACCAAGATTCTCTTATTCTTTTACCCGGTAGAAAGAACTGGGCTGTCAAAAACCCAACAAGTACCCAATGCAAATTTTGGTCGATGTTGTATGGTAATTTTCTTTTGTTTTTAGTGGACTTAAATTGTGAAGATCAATGTCGATATCATCACTGTATTTTACTCAGTACTTAAATAAATTTCTTTTAATCAAAATGTACATGCAATACCTCGAAATTGCTTTTAACACAGTCATTTTCATCATTAATGCAACATTTTGACGCTTTTTTCTTTTCTTTTCTTTTTTTTCTGACTAGCTTGAAAGTTAAATCTAACATTGTGCTAACTTTATATAGAGACTCCCCCCCGCCCAACACACACACACACACACACACACACACACACACACACACACACACACACACCCCCACACACCCACACACACACACACACACACAAGAAATAAAACTTAAAAAAAAAATATATATATATATATATATATATATATACATATTTTTTTTTGATATATCAAAAATATTATCTGTTAAACGATATTCAAAGACATTAATATCATAAATGGAATTGAGTTTACCAAAGAAAATTAAGAATGATGTGTCCATTCTGCACTTGAAAGTCTAGCCGAAAAGCAATCAAAGGAGGAGGCTTTCAAACATTCCATCAGCGAAGAAATTAAAACCCAGATGATATGGGACCGTGACAACAACGTACTATTATTACGGTGACCAAAAAGGGGCTGATTAAATTAATAGAGTGAGCGAGCGAGCGAGCGGATAATTAGTATTTGATGGAGTGCTGTGCTACTAAAAATGAATTGGATTTTTAGCATCATAACTTCAAATATTATATTATATTATATTATTTATTTATTTATTTATTTAGTTATTTTTTTTTAAAAAAAAAAAGAAAGAAAAGACAGAGTAATGATTGATACATATTTTACCACTAAAAGTAGAAGCATCTGTGCCAGCCACCAGCCAGCAAGCATTGGGATCTATTCTGTCTAATGATAGGAGCCCATTTACTAGTTTTGCTGAATACCCAATTATAGCAGAAGAAATTGAGCCATTCACTTGGGCAATCCCAATCCACCAGATGTCTCGCTTTGCCTCTTTCACACTGAGAATCCAATACAGAAACGGACCATTTGTTTCGGCTTGTTTAAAGTCTGTTGGACATTGGGTATCAGAAAAGCCCAGTCCCCGATAGCATTGAGCCTCGGAGGAAAACAACAACAACGATAGGCCGATGCACATCCACCCTCAATTAATGCCGCAAAGAGAGGCCATTTAATGAGCATTGAAGCGTTCAACGGAAAAAAAAAAGAAAAAGAAAAAGTAGATGTTGGTTGTGAACGTCAGCTGACTGAAATAGTTTATATTTATTTATTTATTTTGGGTTATGAATTAGTAAAATATATTAGAAATATGCAACGATCCTTGACTTGACATATTCCAGTAAAGTCTCGGATAGAAAATTAATAATGTATTAATGAACCGGTCGCGCGTGTTTCTTTTTCAATATATATATATATATATATATATATATATATATATATATATATATATATATATATATATATATATATTTCGAATACAAATGTCTTCGTTCTTTAATGCAAGAAATTGCATACATTTTTTTTTTAAAAAAAAAAAGTTTTGTTGTTATCCGTCACAATGGCTATGCACATAAAGTCCGCTGGTAGGTATATTTATTTGTATATCCTAATTAAGATGAAATTTTCACGAGACAATATGGCTCAATTATACAGCTCAATTATGATTAAAAAAACAATATTTACATAAAAAAATTACATAAATGTGTAAGTCTATATTTTTTAAATTTTAATCTTTAATTAGATGTTTTTTTAATAAATAATAAATTAATTATAATTAATTATTAAAATAAAATGATATATGTATCAAATTTACATATATAATTTTTCATATTTATATAATAAATTTGTATTGTTCGTGTACTTCGATACCTACAATAATTATTTTAGTCAAATTAGGAGAAGATGGGATAAGAGGGGATAATTATTTTGATGAAATATAAAATTATTATATAAATAAATAAATATAAATATAGAGAAAATTTGTAAAATAAAAATATGAATCAATTTGACTAGAGTGAGTATAAAAAATTATAGATTGCAACATAAGTTTAACATAAAAATCTTAGATATACATGTAAGTGCAAAACGAAGTGTACCAAATGAGGGGGCTAATAAATTCAACCTCAAATTTATATATAACATAAATATTATTTATGTGTCAATAATCTTTCATAAGTTTATAAGATAAAAATATTAAAATATATTATAAGTATAAAAATTTAATTACAATCAAATAAAGATTTTTTTTTATTCAGATAATCTTTGAAATTAAATTTTCATAATGATAAGATTCTCTAACAAAAAAATAAAAGACAAAAAGAGAAGAAAATTTTTTTAAGACAAAAATAAAAAAGGAAAATACCTCTTAAATATATATTTTTAAAATATTCTTAAATTTTTTAAAGGAAAAAAATCTTATATTTTATTATTTTTAATTAAATATCTAAAACTCACATAATCTATTAGTTTAAAATTATTAAAAAAATAAGTAAATTTAGCAACAGAAATTAGAAAGAAATGATAATAATAATTATTATTATAACAATAAACGCAAAACATTTGTCTTTGGTTCACATTAAATGCAGGCGTTCGCACTGTCCCTGGCTGGCTACTTATCCATCCATAAATTGCCCAGCGCCTCCTTACCAGCCCCTTGCTCTTTGAAATCGTAGAAGAAGTAGAGCAGTTTTAGTTGTGCAAATTAAAGGCGAAGGAAATGGGAAAGGAGGGGAGCCAGAACGGGAAGGACAAGGACTACGTAGACCCACCACCAGCTCCTTTGCTGGACATGGAAGAGCTAGGCAGCTGGTCTTTCTACAGAGCTATAGTCGCAGAATTTGTTGCCACCCTTCTCTTCCTGTATGTGGGTGTGGCCACTATCATTGGTTACAAGCACCAAACTGTGAATAACCCTTGTGGAGGCGTTGGCCTTCTGGGTATTTCCTTTGCCTTTGGTGGCATGATTTTCATCCTTGTTTACTGCACTGCTGGCATCTCTGGTAAGTAGTCCTACTCGTTTCTCCTTATTTCCTGGGCCTTTGGTGGCATGATTTTCTTCCTTGTTTACTTTTTTCTTTTTCTTTTCTTTTTTTTTTTTGGGTAGAATTTTCTCTTTGATTAATAAATCTTCTCTGGAATTTCCTATGCTTGAACGACAGGGGGCCACATTAATCCTGCGGTGACGTTCGGGCTGTTCTTGGCCAAAAAAGTTTCACTGGTTCGAGCATTGGCCTATATGGTGGCCCAATGCCTGGGAGCTATCTGTGGCGTAGGTCTTGTGCAGGCATTTATGAAGCATCCCTACAATTCACTGGGCGGAGGTAATAACTTTGTAGAATCTGGCTACTCAAACGGTGTCGCTCTTGGAGCTGAGATCATTGGCACTTTTGTTCTTGTATACACCGTCTTCTCCGCCACCGACCCTAAACGGAATGCTCGCGACTCTCACGTTCCTGTAAGCAGCGGCACTGTCTCTCTGTTTTCTTTTTTCTGTTTTTTTTTCTTTGAAACTTTTGAAACAGAGTTAAGGGTCAACAAAGAGTGCATGTGGGATGTGTGGTGCTTGGGGTTTTACATTTGTTGTGGTTCAGGTTTTGGCTCCCTTGCCCATCGGGTTTGCTGTGATTGTGGTTCATCTGGCTACACTTCCCATCACTGGCACGGGCATCAACCCTGCTAGGAGCTTTGGTTCTGCTGTGATTTACAACAAGAAAGCTATCTGGGATGATCATGTACGTCCATCTCCATGACTACCCCATCTCATTAACTGATATTTATCATTAATTATCATCTGCTCGGTATTCTCTTTTACTTGCTTAGAGAATTGAGTTTCGTATTAGACACGTGTGGACGCGAAATAGCATCACTAAAACGATGTTAATTACTCAATTTGATTATTTTACTGCTTGGATTTTGATTAAAGTTTAGTTTTAGTGATATTTGGTTTGATTCAAGCTCTTTTTTCTGTTTCTTTTTTTTTTTTTTGTAATGTACTCTTGATACTGAGCAGTGGATTTTCTGGGTCGGGCCATTCGTTGGAGCTATGGCAGCGGCTGCATACCATCAATACGTACTGAGAGCAGGAGCTATGAAAGCTTTGGGATCCTTCCGTAGCAACCCCACCAATTAAGTATACGAATTGGGAAACGTTTATCCCTTTACCCTTGTTATTTCATTTCATTTCTGGTGGATGTAGAACTTTCATTACTATTATTAAGTGGACTAGCCTACCGCTTGTTTATTGAAAGCGAAAGCGACGACTCCAAGGCCCGCGGTTGGCGTTAAAACACATGAAAGCCAGTAAGAACAAAAGGGGAACCGGTTATTGCGTGGTAACATTGTATCAATTAGAAAGTAGAAACACCGTGGTCCAATGGAAGCCCCGCTTCAGGGAAATTCATAAAACAACATTAATGTCTTACCGACTCAATGTTTATTCAAGGTGTAGAAATTTATTTTGGTAGGTGGCAGAGACTCTGCACCGACCCGCAAGGTGGTTCTAATTTTCGACGTCAGGGGCCCAGGTCATTATATTTTCTGCATTACTTTGAAATAAGGTATCCTTATTAGGGACTAATTGTTTAGAGAGTGAGGAAAACCTTTGCTTGGACTAGAGACAATTTGAAATATTAGGTGGATTTGACTCCCACTTATAAAAAATGTGATCTCATTTTTATTTTTTTTTTGCAACCTATGATCCGTATCACTTTCATATGGAAAAATTACGCGTCCATGTAATACAACCGATAATCAATGTATTCCCACCCCCCTCTTAAATAAGGTTAGTTGTAAGAAGCTAATCAATAATTCTGATCACTTCGATCATAGACTCACCGAGGTGCCCTTTGGAAGTTGAATGCTCCTTCAAAGATCAAAGAATTTTGTTGGCTTGCCTGCAAATTCAGGGCCTCTCTCCCATGTAAGTTTTCGTCGATCTCTTCTCCGGCTATTGTGGAGGAGTTCAGCCTTTCGTACTGCTTTGCGTTGGGCCTGGGATATATCGGTTTCAACACCTTGCATGTCGAATGCGGTTCACTTCAGGTGCCCAATGCCATTTGTCTTGACATGAATCATCTGTCGGAATCGGGGGCTATAATTGATGACTCAAACCTCACCCCTCGCCACTTCATTGCATTGAGTTCAAACACATCAAGCGTACGAGGAATATAACAGCCCACGGACTTGCCAAATGGACCCTCAACGTCGTCAACTTTGTTGTTTGGATAAAGGAAAATCCTTCGTGCGTTGCCAGTCCTACAAATTTTGGATATACCAATGTAACTTACCCACAAATAGAAATCTGGCAGTTCCGGTGATCCAAGGACTTGGAGCGCATCTTTTGTTATTTCCACTGCTTGAAGTGATTGTTACGACCACGAAGAACACCGCAAATCCCAGTTAGGGATACACCGGAGCCAAAACTGCTGAGAGCATTCCATCAAGCCTAAGCATCTGGATAGTCTGAGACGCGACGTGGCATACCCGAAAGCCCTAAGAAATGCGTGGATGCGCACAATTGGAGACGTGAAAGCTTCGGGATCCGGTCGCGAGCTTGTAGCACGATTGTTACTGTTATTAAATGGACTATCTTGCTGCTTGTCTATTGAAAGCGACGACTCTAGAGGTCTTTGATAGGCGTTTAAAGAAAAGAACAAAACACAGTAAAAACCTAAAAAAAAAAAAAGATTGGTTATTGCATGGTAACGAATCCAATTGAAATAGCTTCGTCCAATGGAGATCCGCTTCACGGACATCCATAAAACAGCATTAATATCTTACCCGCTCATGTTGTTGAAGTTGCACCTACAAATTTATTTTAGTAGGTAGCAGTCACTCCAGCACTGACTCTTGGACAAGAAGGCAGTCACGATAGTTCTAATTTTCAACAGGCGGGGCTTTTCAAATTCAGGGCCCTCATATTTTCTGTCGTTGGGGACCAATTGTTTAGAGGCAAACACATGTACTTCGACTATTAACAAGGCATTTCTCCGTCAATCAGGCTTGTTGTAAGACTTGATCACTTCTGCCGTAGACTTACTGAGTGGTAGAAGTGAATGGCGGCAGTATGCAACATAGACTAGAGATCTGCCGCCAGAGAGAGGTCCAAGCCACGGCCAGAATACAAATTGACAAAATGGATTGAAAACCATCGACTTGGGCTTTGCCCTGGTTTAACCGGATAGCTGGTCTCAACAAAACATAAACGTTGTCGTCCCTTCAAGTATTGCCTTTTGCTGGCTAGGCCACAAACAACCACTCATCCAGAGAACCCACAACTACATGCCCAACAAACGGGGATGCAACTAAAAGCCTACCAGGACCCAGGGCAAAAGATGAGACTTGCAAACAGTTCCCATAGTATTCCATTTGCCAAAGACAACACTTTACAATGGCAAGAGTAGGACGGGGCAGGGAATGAATTCAGCCAGTAGATTTGCGTCCACGTGCTTGGAATGGATTGCTTCCATGCTTATTACAACCAGATCCAAGTTTAGGTCATCAGCAACCTCACCAATGATGGCTGTGGGCTTATTCCCTTCCCCCAGTCGCTCCAACAATGTGAATTCCTGGAATCCACCTGAACTTTTGTAGAACATGTTTCAGCAACTTTATCACATCTAAAATCTTCTATACTTATCAGTTAATGCAATCCAGATTAGCACACAAACTCAGGAATCAGATGACAAGAGGATAATAATGCTAGATAACCTTTCTTCAACAGCTGAAAGCTTAGCTGTCCATCTTGCTGCTATTTTTTACCTTTATGGACATTGCACATGCTTGTGCAAACTTGCAAGCATGCATTATAGTATATTTTCTGTAGAATTGTCTTATCAGTTGCTATATGTGGTACCGAATTGTATCTTTTGATTCCTCTGAGTATTGTGAGTTACATTCATTTTCTGCCTCAATAGGAGCAAGGTATATACTTGTCTGGTTGGCTATGTGTCTACCGCCAACAATTGCAATACAAATAATTGACTACTCTTAGCTACATACAATACAGATTCCACTGCTAATCTACAATATACCCAGATTCCAGCCTAATTCATGAGGTTGTGGGATCACATACAAACCTTCAGAGAGATGCCAGCGGATGCTAGACACTTGGGTTTCATGCTCCGGCAGTGACTCTTTCTGGCTCTCATCAATTACTGCAAAAAATAGAGAGTTCATCATTTCATTAAGTATAGAATTATATAAGGCCTGTAACAGGAAAATGTAGCTCCACGTCTTAGATTCAACATTGCATACAGAAAACAGCATGAAAACAGACTGGAGGGAGCTTACCTACAACTGTTATATCAGCACCATACTTCTTTGCCAATGCAGTGGCAGTTGCAGCCGCCTATTAGATGATCAATAAGTATTAGTGAACTGCATGCTAATAATAGAAGAACAATTAAGAAAAGAACTAAATCTACAAGGCCCAATAAACCAATATTTCATAGTAAAAAATAGGTTCAAAACCACCTAGATTTCTCTTTACAATGGCACCAGCTAGTGATATCTCAAAACTAAACACAAAGAACAAAGGCAAAGACAGAATGTTTGACAAATTATACAAGTAGAAAATCAATCCAGACGGTCTAAAATAACGATCACTAAACACAGAATGAATTCATATCATAAAAAGCAAAAAGCATTTTGGGGTGCTTTATTTTTAACAAGAAAGCTCACCTGTCTTGTTCCCTCGGAAAGATAAGGGTTCCTATCCGTGATAGGCAAAAGCAGATGCTTGAATTGAGTGTACGCATCTGCAGGTAAACTGACTTCCGATTCTTGCGGCTGGGCCTTGACTGTTAACAACCAAAGCACAACAAGCACTGACACTTAAAAGTCCCCAAGCATCAAATAAAAATGAACACCAAGAAATAAAAAAAATGGAAATGCCAAAACAGATTGCAGTCATCTACGAGGGAGAAAACGACCCAAGAAAGGCAGAAACCCCACTTATATCCAAAACCCAATTAAGCAGCCGCAGACCACATTCCATAAAACCTGAAGGCTCCAATTAGAATATTTAAATGTTGGAAAATTTACAATGACTCCTACAAGTAACTATTTTAAAGAATGCATTTTTATTTCGAAATTGAAAAGTATCGCAGTGGGCAAAGCTCAAAACTTGGGGTAGTGAAATTCACTTTTATGTCCGATTCTGTGCAGTCTGGGAGAGACGGTGAGTTCACAAGCCTTGGGTCGGCGAAGCGAAGACGGAACGAGAGCTAAAGAATCCGGAGATTGAGCAGCAGACGAAAACGACAAGGAAGAAGAATTGAGGAAGCAAGTCTCAGTCTTAGGAGGGTGAATGCCAGAAGAAGAATCAACGGGAACAGCAATCAAAAAATGGGAAAGCGCCATGGACAGAGAGCACCGTACAGGTACAGCGGTGACAGGAAGATTGGGTAATGGGGCTACTAACTAGCTGCTTCCAGAAAACCCAAGTGCCCAGAAAGGAGAAGAAAAAGGACAAGCAATTTGATTTTGGAACTTGCTCAGAGTAGACCAAAGAGTGTGTGGACCTCATGCGCATTTGAGATAGGTGAGCTCGCCTTTCTTGCTGGATCTTTCTTTATTTGGACCGCTGGATCAAATCATCCGTGTAACGTTCCCTTTATTTCCAAACGACGTAGCTTAAGATGAAAAGCATAGTGGCATAATGCACTAATTATATTTGCTTCACATTTTATAATGGGAATTAGAATTAGAATCGGAATCAATGGAATTGATAAGAGTGTTCGATAGACGAAACCCCACCAAAAAGAAAAAAAGACAAAACATGAAAGAAATGCTGGAGCTTTTCTTGTGTATTTGTATTTAGCGATAGGAGCCATGGTGACAAAGCTGCTTCACTTAGCTTGGGCTTTCGCTCCTGCCCTCCTGAAATTTTAGACTAAAATAGCACACGAGCATGAATGCGTATGTAGATCAAACTGGATTGACAAACTGATATACGAAGCTAGCAACATTCAATCAGTAGGCAAACTGTACGCCAAAGTCCAATAACCCTCACCGCCCGCCTGCCGAGAGTTTGTAATTAAAATGAAACACTGCTTTATTAGTTGTATCTGTTTTAATCAAGAGATAATTATAACCTGACGATCAAATAACGCTACAAAGTGATAAAAACAAAAATAAGGAAAGCATAGACGTATGATGCCTCAAAATTGTAGTGTAACTGCACCTGAATATATATGGACTAAGGGGTTCGGAAAAACACAAGCAAGTGGAATTTTTTTTTTTTTTTTTTTTTTTTTTGGGGGCTGGAGGCGGGGAGGTGGAGGAATCAAAACATGGCAAAGAATGATATAAGAATCAAACTAAACATGTAAAAGGGGATATCCAACTGGGGTGCATGATTTCCTGGAGAAGTTGGTACTCCTGATACGGAAGAACTATTGTCACTCCCCGCAGTAGCTTGTGGATTCACTGCAGTAGCAGGAGGCAACAAAGAACCACTTGGGCTGGTCGGAAGATTGTTGGAGTCAACAGCATCGTAGCCTATAGATAAATCAGTTTTTGTTATCTGGATTGTAGATTCTTCATACAAAAAGGGAAGAACAGTGTGATCTGATTCCAAACCAAAATGGAGGAATTTTACTCACAGTTAGATTGCTTCCAACCCAGGATATTACTCTCACGATCAAAAACTATTCGATGACCAGTCATAAAATTTTCTGCACAAGGATGATCATGGAGCAAATCCTTAGAGCATGCATGCAAATATCAAAGTCTAGAATGAACAGGAGAGAGGTTCTTTCTCTACCAAGGCAATCCCTGACTCAAGGATGCTACGTATTTGAAGGAAAGGAATTTTTACGTGACCAAAAAGAATTGCTTTTGCCAATCCACCGAAGCATAAGGGTCCAGCAATAAAGATAACTAATTAATATGAAATACGAGCACTAATTTTCTCCTTGAAGAACAAAAAGAGAAATTCGATGCATCAACATCACAGTGCCATTTTTATGGTAGATTCCACATGGAACAGACCAAGACCAAGTGGTAAGTTGCAAAGATAGGAACTGTATAACAAAGACACTTACGTCCGATGATATTAACATTCTCACTTTTCACAACACCCAGGCAATATGCATAAGCACCACTCTGCAAATTGTGAACCAATTTTTAGTCCAAGAGACAGGAGTAAGAAATGAAGGTGTCTAAGAGGACTCAATTTACCTCAAGACTAACTATTACTATTGGTTCAGTTGCATTGAATTGCTTTCCACCTTTCATTACCAAATTCACTGTTGGATACAATATATACGTTGGATTGGTACTGCAGTCAAAGTGAAAATCATTACTTGGAGACTTTTGAAAAAAAAGACTAAAAAAAAAAAGAAGAAGAATTAACACACACACACACACACACAGAGACAGAGATGCAAATATGGTTTTTTTAATGGATATAACTGACCCGATATCATAACAATATTCAAACGGGAAACCAGCAATATTTGCCCGTGTTTCTTTTGCACGGCTATTGAACTGCAGAAAGTTGTAAAATCATAAGTACCTAAATGATCAGTATATAAATCTGTGGAAGCATCAAGACAAATCACTAAAGCTACTTACTGCCTTAGATATAGATGTGTAAGCTGGGTCATTTAGGTAAGTGAATGAGGTGCCAGAGTCAAAAATTGCAGAGAATTCAAGATCAGTAGCATTGCCTTCCACATTTATCTGAGTGACGCTGATGTTGTAAGTTGGACTGACAACAAGTTCCCATGGAAATCAATACAACTAACATAGAATTCAGGTTCAATATAAATGATCTCACAATTAATTGAAGAAATAAGCACTGACTGTGATTGCCCCAGGTTGAAAGGCGTTGTCCTTTGGTCTGAGCTTCCTTTATCTCCAAAACTGATTCTTCCATACCCATCAGGACCAAAACACATGGAAAAGGAATTGGAAATATGCCCATCCCTTGCTAAAGTGCTAGGAACAGAAATATTAGACATGCCGAGGCCAAATAAGCCATTAGGTGCTGCACCATCCAAAAATGAACCCTTCTGAACTCGACCACAACTGATAAAGAGTAGAACGATTAAATCAAAAGGAGTAGTAACAGACAAGAATCGCAAACAGGGGCTGTCAGGATGAGAATGAAAGATAGTTGAGGAATGAACAGCAATTAAGTAAGAAACGCAATCAAAGAAAATGACCATGCACTGCCACACACCCACACCAGACACATTCCATAAGATTTTAAGTAAGATATTACTGGCATCTACTGGACTCTTTGATATAATGAATATTACCCACCCAAGCGTAATCTTTGCATCGACAGGTTTTGATTGAATATTATCTGTGATTAAGTGCAGCACATCCTCTTCCAAGACCCCAGTTGAAGAAGTACCATTAGAGAGATATGAAACTTGGTAAGGGCAATCACTTTGAGCTGAAGAACACCGATTTCGTTGTGAACACAGCGTGCTACTGCAGAGGATTTTCTGGTTTGTTGATGATGTATTTGGGCTATAGATATTAAACTCTACCTGATGATTGGTACACAAGCTATGTTAAGAAATGTCAAAACAACAAAATCCAAGAGACAAATGATTCAACAGCTCACTGCAATTCATCTCTATGACAAAAGACTCCAGCTTTCAACTCTAATAGAAAATTTTGAAACTTAAACTTTGACGTGAAAAAGTAGTAAGCAGTATTTTTTATCTAGTAATCTGAGGTGCGAAGCTTGACAATAGAACCAGCCTAGCAAAATAGCAACCATTGATGCCTATCTGCAACAAAATCAACTATATGTTCTCCACAATCAATAGTATTGATATTACCAAGCGAATTACCATAATTTAGGGAGGTTCATCCAAATTAAATAATATGTTTCCGGCTAAATCTCCACGATATACATAGGGTCCTTAACTTGGCATGCTAAAAAGAAATGGGATATGATAGTTTTAAGAGGAAGGAGAGAGAAGGCGAGGCAAAAAAACAGAAGAAGAGACAATCCCAGAT
Source organism: Kandelia obovata (assembly GCA_021464305.1). NCBI lineage: Eukaryota > Viridiplantae > Streptophyta > Magnoliopsida > Malpighiales > Rhizophoraceae > Kandelia > Kandelia obovata. The sequence goes on from CM038473.1 coordinate 9,475,262, forward strand.
AATCAGCAGAAGCAAAAGCATTGGACAACATGAACGGCGTATTAACCTTCCCAGAAGGGGTTGACAAGCCACGAACGCAACTGCTACACTCACATGGTAACCAGAAGAGGTCACTGCCAGTATCCAGTGCCACCAGAAACCATGAACTTGGAGTTCCAACAGAAACATTAGCGTAATGTAAACTGCAGATTGAACAAACACAGTGCACATTAGACTATTACAATTAGTTTAGTTCTCTACTTTCCCCCCTAAGAAAAGATTAAAAGAAGCATAAAAAAAGAATTCTTCAACATGTTGCCGTGGCCAAGGTTACTCTAAAGCAACGGCAACAAAAAGGCTGACAGAATAAAGAAGCAGCCCAACTTTAAAGCTTGTAACTTTTGTTCCTCCAATCACTAACAACCAAACAGAGCATAACCTAACAACACCACTTCCACCCCCACCCCACCCCACCGAAAAAAAAAAACTCTATGAGGCAGACGAGGAAATAGTAAAAGACAGAAAGAGACATACAATCCCAGAGAGTTCAACCGAATAGTCTCGTTTCCGTCGACGAAAGTAAGCGGAGTGGAACCATCGGCTGCAGCCAGTCGACGGCCGTGAATTATACTGTCTCGGTGAGCCATGGCTCCGTAATACTGGCGACTTCCCTTGAGTGGCAAGTCATCGACGGCCAGAAAACCTTTAACCGGATCCGAGTACCGGTGGTGCATATCAAACCCGAATGTCCCGAACCCGTAACAGCTCCTCGCCGAGAACAACAACATCATCACCATCATCCATAGCAGTAGCCGACACAGATAATTGTAATAACAGCAGCGAGAACTGGAATCACTTTGGGGTGGAGCCATGGAGCGGGAGTTCTCGCCGGTAAGAGCAATCAATCAATACGCGTGTCTGGTCTGTTTCTTTTTTTTCTTTCTCTCTTTCTTTTTCTTTGTTTTTGGTTGAGAACCGCAGCAGCTGCTGGAGAGCAAGTGGAACGAAAAGAAGACGAAGGCCGTAGGAAGAAAGATGACGGCGCCACCTACATCTTATAATATTTAATTCAATTAGACTAATCAACGGTGCTAAATTTCCTTCTTCTGTTTTTTTTTTTTTTTTTTTTCAGAGTGATTATCATTAGCATTTTGCATTTTTCACTCCGACATGAAAATTTTTCTGTTCCAATAAGCATTTAGCAGATTCAGATAGGATTAATCGGAACCAGCCAGCTAAGCTGATTGGTCGCCTCATAATGTCTGAAGTGAAAGAAAATTTAAGTTTAAATTATATAGTTAAATATTTTGTATTTAAAGTTGAAAAAATAAATAATCTTTTTAGAAAAATAATGAATTAATTGAGTTGAACCGAAAAACAGAAAAGTAGCAATTTCATTTCAAAATAAAATTTTCTATTTTATTGTTGCTAATGACAAAGTTAAATTCCCGTATAATGCGGAAATTTTCTTCTTTTTTAATCCTTAAATTGAATTATTTGTTTTATTTTTTTGGGGGTTCTTAGGTCAGTGCTGTGCTGGCCGTCCTTGAAAGAAAATGAGGGTGGTCATAATAAATGTCAAGAAATTCAAAAAAGGGCAAGGGGCTGGATGGAAAATAAGACCAAGAGAAGAGAAGATGACGTTAGAAGCAGTTGAGCGAAAGCAAAGAGTTGACGTCAGACAATACACAACACGCAAAGTTGTTGATTATCTTTCTTAGCCCCACTAAAATTTGCCCACATAAATACGAGACTTGATAGTTAGTCATCAGGAAATCTTTAATTAAACCTGAAGTCGTACATAACTCCCCTCTGTATTTCAAGCTCTGCAGTTGGATCCTCTGGTCTGGATAGACAGTTTTACAATATATATATATATATATATATATATATATATATATATATATTTATTTATTTATTTATTTTATTTTATTATTATTTTTTTAAGGTTTGTGTGTGGGTGTGTGTTAAAAAAAAAATATTAACATTCAAAAATTAGGTGTCTGCCTTTGTGTAGGAGGGTGTACAATACGACGGACATGAACAAAGTGTTTTTATTTTCCAGCAAGGCCTGCAATTGATACGCAATTAAAAAGTTTGTTGAGGGAGGGGGAAAATCCAACAAACCCCTTTGACATTATTAAATAGCCGAGAAGCAGCCATCATGCGAGTTGGAGAAATCTACAGGTACAAGTTGCAAAATTTATAGCCACGCGTTTACTATCTTTTTCTTATTCAGAACGTTAATTATGCCCACCAATACCGTTGCTTAACTTCAATTTTCTAGATATGAAAAAAAAAAAAAAAAAAAAAAAAAAAAACAGAGACAGGTGCTTAACGTGTGGCCTCTAGACTGCCGGCGGACTTGATGAATTTCAGGTCAATAAAAAATTAAAAGAGACAGATGTGAAACTGGGGGGCGGTGGTCTGTGGTGTGATGGCGGCTTTGACCCGCAATTACGGGGTTGATTAATTGCAAGTCTTTTACCTGCTGTCGTCTGGAAGGAGATACCTTGCGTGTGCGTTTTTATATGCCGTGGAATTCTAAATGCTCGAAAATACGTAAGGGGCCAAATGGGATTAACTTTGAAGAGAATTTACGGTCAGCATCCTCCCGATAAGTCTTTTTTAACTTTCAATGAAATGAAACTATCGATTTTTTCAAATAAATTGCTTTAGAGGTCAAAACTACCAGGGCATTAGATGGTGACCCTAAATACAGAAACATAACAAGTGGCTGTTCTTCATTGTTATTGAGTCTTTTTTTTTTTTTTTTTTTGCTTATTCTCCTGTTCTTTTTCGTGGGATGTACGCATAAAACTTCAAAGCTTTGACTGCACATTGTTGGCCATTTTTCCCTCGAACAGACAAAGGCCCTGAAGATTTATGGAGCACAAGATATCATACCAGGTAACATACCTGTCATGATCGTGTTAGTTGTAATCAGTTTTCTTTTCGGTAAGCAACCGGTGGCCTAATTATGGTATGAAATGTTGATTTTTCGAATAATTGTGATGGATAGACTCAAGAGACCTAAAAAAAAAAAGCAAATGGGTGTACCTAATGCAAGTGTTAAGTACTAGTCAGAGATCAAATAAATTTAAAAAAAAAAAAAAAAAAATCAACTACCATTTCCGGAGTAATTTGCAGACAGGCTTATTAACAGAAAGACTTGCTCGGCAGAGTCGAGTCGTGATGCCCCGAGTTGAGTCCATTGTTTCTCATCTTTGCTGTTGGGTGCGTGTGAATTGGATTTTAGGTCAATCCAAGCCCATAAAATTTGGTTCCCTTACATTCCGCGAAGACATTTATTTTCACATACCGAATCGATGGTCTATGCACAAACATTTAAACTGTTTTTAAGCAAGTAAAAGTAATCCAAGAAATTTAGGGAGACAGGCATCCCACGGAACACATGTTTTTTATACCTACTCAAACAGATTTTAGATTTCAAACTTTAAAATCCAAGGAATCATCAAATGTGTGCAACTTTATTTCCGTTCTTTTTTAAAAACATGAAAAAAATAAAACGTACAAGAAACTTCAAAATTTAGGATCTAAGAAACAATCAAATATGTACAACCTTACTTTTTGTTTTTGTTTTTTGTTTTTTTTTTAAAAGAAAGTGTTTTCTATGACTTGTTCAAATTACGATAGAATAATTATAATGTAATGCCACACCACCTTCTTTTCATACCAGCTGAAGGCTCCAATTTCCTTGCCGGTATATATAATTGAGGGTAACCAACTATAATTAATGTATTTGCCAATAGAGTTTTTTCTTGAAAGTTGTAAATCAGCAACCAGAATATGGGCTGAATTGTCCATTTTAAGAACAAATGAGGTTTTACTTCAGAATGTACAAGACCACATAGAAATGGGTGAATAAATCGATGGTGTACTACACCCCTCAGCTGGATAGATGGTGCCTGGCAAACCTATGAGTTAGCAAAGGGATTCCAAAATATCACCAAACTACGGTGTGAACTAGGAGCAAGATGATGTTCCAATCATTGTAAGCTGATTCTAAGACCTAAATGAATGACCATAGAGTTTGGAAGATGAACTACAACGAGAGAAATGCCCAAAACAAAAATTAGCTAGTAAAAGATTTTCGGATAGAGTACTGCAGTGCAACTGAATTGTGATGATTATTTCTAGCTTCTTCTTTTGATTCTGGACTAGAATTTTCCAGTCCAGAAACGAGGGCAGGTGGTACGGTGGAAGCACGAGGTTCTGTCAAAGAGGTGTTGTACTCCTCCACATCATAACCTACCTGTAAGGGTGCAAATGAATTTGTTTACTGATTCAGACCATTGTACAGAGCATGGAGAAAGAACAAATGTGGAAGTGACACTTACAATCAAACTTCTTCCATCCCAAGGCCAGTTTTTCTCGATCAAATACAACACACGACAGCCAGTCATAAAATTCTGTGTGTAGTTAAGAATAAAGTAAATGAACTGAAGAAGAAAATAGTGATTCTCTGTTTCAAAAGAAATAGAAAATTTCCAGTATATTCATCAGAGAATAAAATAATACTTTTTTTCACCTGTCATTCTATACAACTGTCGTGTTCTAGGGCAACAAACAAAAAGAACATTTATGTCATTTCAGATTTCCAAAATACAAAACGTAGTATGTCTAGTATTTTTTGCAAAGTTATCTCAGATATGTTACTTACGTCCAATTATATTAAGCTCTGCACTCTTGACGATATCCAAGCAATAAACAAGCTCATCCTGCAATTAATTGAAGGAAATTATAACCATCAGTTTCATGGTAAACAACACATAACACAGATAATGACAAGTGTCAAATACCCGAGTGGAGATGACAATTATTGGATCATAGACAATAAAGTGGCTTCCTCCTTTCATTCTTAGGCTCAGGCTAGGTATCAAATTAGGATTTGCATCATGTCTGTCCATCATCAAGGAGAATAGGTAAATGTGTAGGGAATAAAGACTAGTGAAGGACGAAGGGGAACTAAATCATATACAAGATTGTGCATCTCACCTCATGTCATAACAATATTCAAAAGGAATTCTGGAATCAGCTGGGCGCTGCCTATCTTGCACCTGTGAATGAAACTGCAAAGGAGCATGAACCCTCGATTCCAGCATTAAAAATGGATGAGACTAATTACAGTCATTTGAGGTGCTCACATTGTCAACAACCCTTGCATATGTTGCACCAACCAAGTAAGTAAATGATGTCCCAGAATCAAAGAGAGCCGTAAAATCCACATCAATCAAGGCTGTCCCCACTCGAACTTGAGTGACAGTAATGTTATAGGTTGGGCTGCCGCATATTTTTGAATGTGAGATGCACAGAAGCTAGTTAAATCATTCAATGGACAACAAATAGGGAGGAAAATCATCATTAAGTATGCGTGTATTTACCACTTACTGTGATGGATTGAGGTTGAACGGAGTCTCTTCCTGATCAGAACTTCCCTTGTCTCCAAAACTGATCCTTCCAATGCCATCACGTCCAAAGCAAATGGAGAAAGAATCTGCTGTGAACCCTTCCCTGGACAAAATGCTTGGAACTGAAATGCTCTCCATGCCAAGCCCAAGCAGACTACCGCGAGCTGCAATGTCCAGAAAAGAACCACTCTGAACCTGCCCACAACTGCACAATTCATGCTTGCATTTACACTTTAATGTATGTCCAAAGCAATGTAATAAGACCTATGCTGTGGTATAGCAAGGTTTTCAAGTCCATGTTAAGTGATTAAAATAACTCACCCCAATGTGACATAAGCTTCAACCGATTCCAGAAAACTATCTTCTGTTCTCAAATGCAGAACATCTTCAACCAAAATCCCAGAGCTAGAAGTTTGATCAGAGACATTCGAGACCAGGTAAGGGCAATTGCTAAATGTTCCGGGGCATCGATTACGTTGTGCACATAAATCACTGTTGCATGTAACCTTTTTGCCAGTCAATGACTCTAGAGGGTCGTAAATGCTAAGCTCTACGATTAATTACGAGTAATCAATCATCATTTGATATAGACGCACCCAAATATGATTCCATCTAAAATTTCAACTCATAATTATTTTCCCTTTCCCAAATATAAATGGGCAAAAGATATACAATGCAATCAAGTGCTCCTCCTTTAATCGTCTACCTAAATTTTCCCTTTGGAAAAAAAGGAAAAAAAAAAAAAAAAAAAGAAGAAGGGAGCATTAAGAATTGCAATTTGCCTTTACTGGATTGACAAACAAATGAGACTAGCATATTGCATTCTCTTGATTGCAATCTAATAAGATGGAAATGGATGCATAAAAGATCAAATCAAGAACCAATATATAAGAAATTCACAGGAAAAATACAGAAAGAAGAAGTAACCTACGGAAGCGTAACTAGTTACACTTCCCTTCTCCGGCCAGTTTCCGGTAGGAAACCGGTTTTCTTGGGCGGGGGACGATTGGTGCCAGTTCCTGACACTGTCCGAGAAGCGGTGGTGCATCTTGAAGGTGAAAACGCGGCCATTGCAGCTCTGAGAAAGAGCCTCAAGCAAGATCAAGAAAGCGATTATTTTCAAGAAAGACCACATTATTTCTTAGACCCTTGAAAGAAATTTCCCGTATTCCTTGTTTATTTATGTTTTCAAACTATTAAAAAAAAAAAAAAAACTCCAAGAAAAACCATCGTCTCCGGCTCTCCAGATTAGAGAGAGGGAGAGAGAGATCACGGGCGACTAACTTCTAACTTTGAGTTGCATCCTTGCGTTGCATCTAAGTTGGGACCCATCGTCCGTGGGGCCATACGCCTTGCCCGTTTTATTCGACCATTGGGGGAACTTGAAAAGCGCGGGTCTGAACCAACGGCTCTGATCGTGGATATATAATCTGTTTTTATCCATCCGATTATTAATCGTTACGCGGTGTGAATTGATTCACCCTTCAACGGCTAGAATCAACCTTTTGGCTAAATTTTACATGGATGCCCTTATCAACGGTCATAAACGGTTCGGTTGGGAGGCAATCCATGCAATTTTGAATCCATGCAATTTGGAAAGCTTTCAAAGCTTATTATGTACCACGTAACAAATTTATTTACTCTATCATAAGTTACTTTATAATTCACAAAAAAAAAAAAAAAAAAAAAACAGTTACATCATGAAATTGAACTTTCAAATTTATTCACTCGGTTCAAATGAGTATATAATTAACTATAATTTAGTTTTAAATAATATTATCTCAATCAAGACTTTAAAATTTTATGTATTTAGAGTGATAAAAAGTACAAGTGGTTTGTTAAAAAAAAAAAAAATGTGGAATTCAATATATGCAATGTTGCAGAGCTCTTACGAATAGAAGGATTTTGATTACAAATTTTGCTAATAGTCACGAAGAAACATCCCAAGATCAGCGTGTAACAGAGCGTGACTGGGAAAATGTTTCTATTGTTATGCCAATTTTGGAAACATTTTATTCTGTAACCGCACTATTTCCGTTCCCTTATCACCCCCACTTCTTCCATTCTCTTCAATTATATCTATGATATTACTGAATGTTTATGATTTCTGTAGTGGAAGAAAAGTTCAAGAACCATTGGGAAAGAAATTTCAACTCTGGATGCCTTGGGCTGCAGTACTGGATCCTAGAATTAAAAGGGTTGGGGTGGAGATATTACTTGATGAAATTCATTAAAATATACAACTAGAAACAAGAAGCATCCCTACATGAAATAGATAATTTGTCGACTCATATGTACGCGCAAACATTATGAAGCAGAGTCTCCCAGGAGTTGTAGTGGTAGCAGTAGTGTAAGTGAAGCATGGGCATCATTGAATAAATAGAAACAGAAAAATTAAGTTCTTCTTTATACCTTGATGTTGGTTGCTTTAGTTTAGGAAAGAGGGTGTTGGGTGAAGAAAAAGAAGTGAAATGGATGACAGAATGTGTGCCTGAAAGTTTGGCTTGATGCCGAAGATAGGTTACAAGGTCCAGGAGAAGAAACTTGTTCGAGTGAAAATCATCATTTTGAGAAATTCCATTTCAAAACAAGAATAAATGCAACGTCAAAAAGATGACAAGTTGATGAATTAATACTACAAAGAAGCTCGTACTAATCAATACTACAAAAAATGGGGCAACCTCAAAATGGAACTTCTTTGTGGTGCAAGAAATTCCGTTTCAAAGATGAATTTTCGATTCTTTTGAAGCTCATACCGGAGAGCCGGAAGTAAAGCCAAATTTCTCTGAGAGCTTGGTCCTTAGTTCCGTCTGATGAATAAATGCAGCTTCGTAAACCAAAGGATTGTCTGTTCTGCCTGGGGGAGAACTTGAGTAACAAGAAGGTGAGCACCCAGTGCATAAAAATTCACTACCGTCACTTGTCTGCAAACACGCATTAACTTTGGTCAAAACATTTTTCGCAAGATAGAAAGCAATAGAAAATAAATGTATTGAGCATATATAGAAAGCATCAGAAAAGAAATGTATTGAGCATATAGATCAACCTGATCAGTAAGCAGGTTCAGAATGCCACATCTTCCATCAGTAGTCGATTGGCTGATCAATGGAAAATCACAAATGATCAGCAAACACAATTAAGCCCCATAATACATAGCGGGATAGGACTTTTAATGTTTGCTCAACAAGATATTAAAATCCAATGATTGCAAACCTGCGTTTGCTACATCTAGTAGGCTTGAGAAATTCAGGAATGTCTGATGCGAGCCGACGAGGTTTTGGGCGAAGGGGGGCTGCTTGTTGCCTCCAAATCCCAATTTGGTCTTAGAACCAAGATCATCATGATTGCTCTTGCCTGGCAGATGGTGCGTATTTTTTATTTACTTCCGTTCTCCCTTTCTAAAATCAGGCACGAAACGACACAAAGTTAAAAATTTAAAAATAATAAAAATTAAAAAAAAAAAAAAAAAAAAAAAAAAAACAGAGGAGCTCAGGAAAGTTCTCGTGACATTCAAATCCAGTTTTTATTACATGCCAGGCCTTCATTTAGATGGTCAAAAAACAATCGATTTGCCGCGCAAGAAGTGACCGAGAAATTACGGATCAGTGGAACCACAGCCACATTGTCTTGTGGACCTCGTTCAAGTGGAGTGTAGGAAAGCTTTTGTTCGGCCGAGAATGAGTCTAGGATGGGCCTTGCCCATTGAGGTGGGATGAATTATACAATTATTTAGTTCTTGTAAATAATATAATTATATTATTGTTATAAAAAGTACATAACAGTAGAATAATTAAATTATAAAAATATTAATAATTTTTATTTTTTTAAAAAAAAAATTAGTTACGCTAAAGATGAATACCATAAAGTAACCCTAAAGTTATATTAAAAATATTATAATAAGTTTTTTTTTTATATTTCTTAAAAATTAATGTTAAATTTAAGTATTGAAAAGAGATTTTGACCTAACATGCATAGAAAAGAAAAGTTGAAAATAATAATAATAAAAAGAATGGAGATGCTATATATGTCTAAGATTTTTTATTTTTTATTTTTTATTTTTGGCTTGACAAATAAAATATTATTGTTCTGATTTCAATTTATTTTATTTTTTATTGTAAAATAATGATATCAATTTAAGAGTGAGAAAACAAAGAACATTAGAATTGAAAAAAAAATATAATGCAACACTAAAAGACTTGCATTGTAGCTTCTATTAGCTATAATAAAAATAAAGTAAATTAACAAAGACACATTAGATCCCTATTTATATTGCTCAAAATAAAAATAAATTAAAACAAACTAGAATAAATTCATATTTAAACAAAAGTAAAATAATTTGAGAAAATTAAAAATTTAAAAAATAAACATATTTCTATCAAATAATGTAATAAATAAGATTTTATTTTTTTATTTTAATACTTCTTATAAAAAAATAAAAATTTTCCTAAATTCACTTACTGTTTTTCTTAAAAAGAAAAAAAAAATTATAAATACAGTACTTCTAAATTTTATTATTTCATAAAAAATAAAAAAAAACTCTATTTTTAATTTTCTTCTAAATTTACCTACTGCTTTTTAAAAAACAAAAAAAAAATACTACTTCTAAATTTTTATTTTTATAAATTAGTTTATATTTAACAGAGTAATAAATAAATAATTAATTAATTTCTGCCTTTCGCATTTTATTATTATTATTATTATTATTATTATTATTATTATTATTATTATTATTATTATTATTATTATTATTATTATTATTATTATTATTAAGTTCAATATATAAAAACTTGGAAAACCTTTTGAGTTATGGCCAATTTTCAATATCTGTTAATCTACTATTCTCTCTCTCTCTCGTTTTCCGCGAGTCATACAATGACAAGACGCAACGACGTTGGTTTTCACAAGAGTAAATGCCAGAGTACTCTTTTTGCACGTCACCCGCGGCCTTTTCCTGTTATCCTCCATTTTACTTCCGTTCTGAAGTCCATACCCATCTTGACGCCCTCGTACATACGACGATTATGAGGCTTAAAATTGAAGGCCGAAAAAAAAAAAAGAGCCTGCCACTCGGATCTTAATATGCTCAGATTATTTTGGAGGAATTGAAAATGAAATCGGAAATCCCTGCTGCCCTCTGAAATGGAATTGGAGCCCTCTTAACAACGCACAAAGTCGCAATGAAGACAGTTGTTGTACACAGACATTATAAATACAATTTAATTAATTAATTAATTATATATTATTAATTGTATTCAATGATATCAATTATTTATATATAGTAAGAAAATTAGTTAGCACGGCTCAAATATCACGTTAGGATTGACAAATTCAAAACGAGATTGCCTTAAAATAATGCTCAAACTATAAGCAAGTCTTAGATAAGTTATAACATAACAAGTTTACATTGGACCCCGTACTTAGACGCTAATCCGTCCCATCATTATAATTTTAAAAAATTTTTAGGCCGACGCACCTCTTATTAAATGTTTTGAAAAATAGGAAGCTCGAATTTAAGAACTGCAACTGCAAACGAGAACAGTGCGTTATTGTTCGTTCTTACTTGAACCCAACGAAAAAGAAAAGAAATTATATTATTAGAATATGATATGGGAAATTTCGGTTGTTTAATTAACATTCCTTTATATGTACTTGTTAATTAAATTTTCAATCTACATCTTTTATCATAAATTAATTTAGTTGTCATAATAAAATTTAATATTTTTTAGTTTTAAAATTATAGATTAATATTTTTTTTGTCATACAAATTTGAGAATAAAATTATGAAAAAAAAATTAAATTATTTAGGTCATTTTTCTTATTTTTAGATTTGTCTCCAATGCTATCTTATCTTTTTAAGTAATATTGTTTATAATGGACAATTGAATATGTGCTTAATGGAGGAAATGATTATAAAAATTAGAAAGCAACAAGATTTCAAACACACGTTAAAGTTAATTGTTTGATTCTTGAAGCACTCCCACTTGCTCTTCCTCTTTCTTTTTTCTTCTTAGCAGAGGATTGCCCATGTTAGGAAGAATATTCCCCTTGATTAGATTGTACAAAAAAAAAAAAAAAAAAAAAAGAGAAGGAGAAAAAGAGAGAAGCAATTAAAGACCAAATCAAATTACAAGACTTTTTTAAGTTGGTGACATGCATGGAGTCATTTGCAAAAGGAGAATGGCAAATTTTATTTGACATTCTCTCACCTTAATGTCCATAAATTCAAATGAAAAATGTCTCCCCATTTACCTAAATGATTTTAGTTAAATTAAATAATTTTAATATCAATAACATTTTCTTTGGGGATGTCTTGGTAAGACAAAAATTTAAAGACAAAATGATGATGTTAAAATTTAGAGTTGGATTTGAGAATTTTAGTTGTTCTTTTTTTTTTTTTTTTAAAGTGTTAGTCGGAAGTAATTAAATTAAAAAAAATTGAAAATTTTACCTTGCAACAGTTGATACATAGTTAAAATTTATATATTTTTTTTCGTTACAAGATGGATTGAATTCAAAGAGAGTAACACATGGTTGACCTTTATATGCCCAGTGCTGATCTTTTTTATTTTGAAAATGACGTGAATGCAAAAAATCCCTTTGTCCGGAAAATATATGAAAATAAAATATTTATCACTTAACAATGGCCTTTTATATGCTAATACATGATATATTACTCTCTCTTTTTTAGATATTAAGAATGGAACTTTAAATTTAAAATTTAAAATGTAAATAATTTTATCATCAAAATTTATAATTAGTGACAATCTCCTTCTTTTTTCCCATTTAAAAATATCACGATGGTTCCTTTAAAAATTCGCGGAATTTTAGGAAAAATTAAAAGGAAATGAAAATATAAATGGTGTTATTAGTACGTTCAAACGTTATCTGGAGAGGAAAAGTAAAACAGAAAAAAGTACAATCCCTGTTTTTATAAGGGGTATTAATTATTATTACACGTGATACAATTCTATTCAAAAACCAAAAAAAAAAAAGTTATGATTTGGGAAAACATTATCTTAAAACAAAGGGGAAAAATTTAAAATTAAATTAAAATAAAATAATATATATTATGGATTTCTCACTCATTTTTTGTTCCGGGTTTATTTTGTTTCGTATTAAGGTGGACCCCATGGCTGCCCATACGCATTGCTGGCATTTCAGCCATCGATTTGTTCGGTTCGGTTTTTTCTTTTATGGGACTTCTGTCTGCTCAGAATACCAAAGAGACAAGAATTGCCAGTTCGTTCAATCACACTGATTGAGAGACAACCCTCTCTCTCCCTCTCTCTCTTTCTCCCCCCCCCCTCCACACCAATTCAATATTCTTCTTCTTGTTTTTCTTTTTCCTCTTCCACCAGAATTTCAAGAAAAGGAAAAAAAGAAAAAGAAAGGTTGGGTTTTGAAGGCAGAGAATCATCAAGAAACCAAAGAGAAACACAAAGTCCTGTTCTTTTCCCCTCTTCTCCATCCTCTATACGGTTCTGATTTGATGGATCTCTAGATCTGACCCTGTTGGACCCACATGTATTGCTCTGTTTCCTTTAGATCTCCGTCCCGTCCATCTGGTTTATCATTCCGTAGCCGACCTGAAACTGTGCGGATTGCTTAATTTGTGCTGTGAGTTCAGTTTTCCTTCTTTTTCTTTACTTTTTTTTTTTTTGGTGATGGAATCGTTTTTCTGTCTTTTTGGTTCATGGAATTGAATGATTACTATGTTTAAATTTTATTTCTTTTTTAGGCACTTGGAAGCCTTGTTGAACTTTGTATAGGAGCGAAATAATTTATATGGTAGAAATTGGAAGCGTGGAGTGCGATTTGACCCTTTCCATTTTTTCTTTCGATTGTTTTATTCTCTTTTGTGCAGTACCAGCACAAGGGTTTTGGTTATTTTGTTATTTTAAGTGGGAGATGAATTGGGTTTTGGGTTTCTTATACCTGTTCTTTGTTGGCAATGAGATTTATCCAAATTTTCAAGATCAAAGCTTAGTTCTTTTTAATGGACGTTATGAAATATTGACAATTGTTTTTTTTTCTTTTTTTCCGTCTTTAGATTTCTGTGTTGTGTTTTCAACATGTGCCTGAAATTTTTGGTGTGTGCAGGTGGGGAAATTTTTGGTCTTTAGATTAATTTGGAGTGGTATTGCATCCAATTCTTGGATGCGGCGGAATAAGAATTGGAGGCTGGCCCAGTTGAGATGAGGGATGTTATCAAGGTTGATGAACATTTTGAGGGCCTGCTGGCCGCTGTCCTCGGACAGTTACCTTCATACAGTTTCGGATGCAGCTGGGCGGCAAGATGGCCTTCTTTGGTACAAAGACACTGGACAGCACTTGGGTGGTGAATTCTCTATGGCCGTTGTGCAGGCCAATAATTTGCTTGAGGATCAGAGCCAGATTGAGTCAGGACCCTTAAGCACTCTCGAGTCTGGTCCCTATGGTACATTTGTAGGGATATATGATGGTCATGGAGGGCCGGAGACATCACGTTACATTTGTGATCATCTGTTCCAGCATCTAAAGAGTGAGAAATCTGTGGTCTTTTTCACGAGGATGTTCATTGTTTGACCAAAGTTGATTTTATAGCTTTATGCTTCTTTTGTCTTGTGATGAATTTGGATGGTGTCTAAAATTGTTCATGTTTCAGTGGACTGATCTGTAGTAAAAATTATGTTTGGTTTCTTATGATTCTTTCCATATTGGGAAATGGCAGGGTTTGCCTCAGAGGAACAATCTATGTCTGTTGATGTGGTTCAGAAAGCATACCAAGCGACTGAAGATGGGTTTCTTTCTCTTGTCACTAAACAGTGGCCTATGAAGCCACAGATTGCAGCAGTGGGATCTTGCTGCCTGGTGTGTGTTATCTGTGAGGGTATGCTTTACATCGCTAACCTTGGTGATTCCCGTGCTGTCTTTGGGAAGCTTGTCAGGGCAACTGGGGAGGTCCTTGCCATCCAGCTGTCTTCAGAGCATAATGTGGCCATAGAGTCTGTACGGCAAGAGATGTTTTCTTTGCACCCAGATGATTCACAGATTGTGGTTCTAAAACATAATGTATGGCGTGTAAAGGGACTGATACAGGTAAAAATTTTTGCATTGGTTTTTAGCGATTTTTTTTCTTAAAATATGACTGACCCTTTTAGATCTCTAATTCTTGCTTCACATTCAATCTTATTTTCCATTTTGACCCTGGACCTTGTCAATTTTTGTGCTTCAAAACTTCTTAGCATTAGAAACTGGACTGAAAGTAGGTGCCCATGCCTGCTTGCTAAATGCTTGTGAAAAAGCATCAAGTGTCTATTTTAGTGTATAATTTTCTTGAGGGACGCACTGGATTAAGAATTTTCAGTTTTCTTGCTCATCGTCTACCGTTATGGATGAAAAGGATGGGATGGTAAGTGAAACTTTGACTGTTTGAATGACTTAATAGGTATGAACAAGGTGCAGTTTGCCCTACAAAAAAGTTAAAAAGCTTTACCCCAAGTATTGTTGGATGGAGCATATTTATTCGTGGAAATGGTAAACCTTTATGTGAGTTTGGTTAAAGTTGTTATACTTTGTCATTAAAACACGAAAGGTTTGGAGTTCCCAACTTAGCATACTGACATAAGGAGTGTGAAATGTTTTATTTTCTCTCTTGGAAGGTATGAGGAGGGTGAAAATTGAACCCGTGTTATGTTAGACTTTTGTTTGAAAATATGTGGAAGCTCCTAACTTGCACATGCATGTTTGTGTGTTGTGTGTGTGTGTGTGTGTGAGAGAGAGAGAGAGAGAGAGAGAGGTTACCATATGAAAAAACTTTCAGTGACATTGCCATGTAAATAATATGGATTTTCAACCAAGTAGTTATTACCTTCAGCCATTATAGGGCTTCATTCGGTTGGGCAATTTACAGGGGAAGAAATGTTGTAATAATGGCATAAAAATTTGGCAACATAATCGATTGGTTGGCATGATTGATGGCCCCTGGTTGGAGCAATGGAAGACTGCAGGAAAATGGATTGTCAAGCCATGTGATCCAAGTTGATGTTGAACTCCCAATGCTTTAAACTCTGCTGGAGGAAGTTTTTGTCTTGTTGACTGTTTGGTGAATTGAGATGTGCCATACTGTACAAAAGCAATAATGGCTTTCGCACAGATTAATAATAATAGAAGAACGGACACATTGATTGAATTAACCCATAGCTTGATGCTGCAGAACACTCAGCACAGCCATCTTCTGAAGATGCTTATCATCAAGAATAAGCTGGATCAACTGGCCACATCGAACGAGTCTGCTGATATTTTCTTCTTTTTTTGATTTAGGATTTCAGGCAAGCTTGATATTTATGAGAACTAGATTTCATCTTAATGTTGGATAACAGTCTATTTTTCACTGCAAGATAGTTATACGTTGGTTTAGATGGAAAATGGTTGATTTTTTTTTTTTTTTTATGCATGTGTGCTTTTTTATTTGTGCTGGGTTTGACAATGTATGGGGATTTTTGTTGCAGGTTTCTAGATCTATTGGTGATGTATATCTAAAAAGGGCTGAATTCAACAGAGAGCCCCTCTATGCAAAGTTCCGCCTCCGTGAACCTTTTAAGAAGCCAATTTTAAGCTCAGAACCATCTATTTCTGTGCACAAACTGCAACCTCATGATCTGTTTCTCATATTTGCTTCTGATGGACTGTGGGAACACCTTAGTAATCAAGAGGCTGTTGATATAGTTCAAAATAGCCCACGCAATGTAAGGCTACTTTCTCATTATTTAATGACAGTTTCTATGCAGATTACTGAAATTTTGACTGCAAGTAAACAGTATCTTGGCCTTGTTAGTGAAGTTTGCCCTTTGTGTTCTGGGAGAAATAGGAACAAAACGAAAGAGTCTCAATATGCTCCAAAAAGATTTTGTTTGTCTTATCTTAGGTTTATGAACCCCCTCCCCCAAAGAAAGCCTAAACGTGACACATATTTCATCCATATGGTGGGCATACGCACGTTTTGATTGAATTTACCTTCTTGGTCATGCCATATTTTTTTATTGACTTTATATATATATTGTCTATAGCTATCTCTTTAGAGCATGTATTATGGTTTAGTCTAGTAGGAACATATTACTAGGAGGCGTAACATGTTGGCAGGTTCTTAGTGTTTTGGATTGTCTTGTCAATAAAATAAAATAAGTCACTGCTTAAAAGAAATTATGTACTGATTCACCTGCTCTTCGGTGTGCAGGGAATAGCTCGGAGGCTTGTGAAAGCTGCTTTGCAAGAAGCTGCTAAGAAAAGGGAAATGAGATATTCAGATTTGAAAAAGATAGACCGCGGCGTTCGCCGGCATTTCCATGATGACATCACAGTCATAGTTGTATTTCTCGACTCAAATCTTGTAAGCAGAGCCAGCTCCTTTGAGGGGCCTTCTGTATCTGTAAGAGGGGGTGGAGTTAACCTGCCTGCAAAATCTCTGGCACCCTCTGCAACACCACGGAACTCGACAACATCTACTAATGGAGCAGGCGCTTGAGACTGTTGTGCCATAGGCAGAGTCCTTCTCAGAACTTCGATTGTTACTCTCTGGTGATGCGTTAAGTGCAAGAGAGCTAGAAGGGCAGTGGATCAGCAGGGGTACATGTGTCTAGTGGGGCACGTTGATTAATTTTTTGAACGTACAACGTAACACTTTTAACTTGAAACATGTATGTTTAGTTTCCGAACATGTAAACTGAAAGAGAAGGAAGAATCAGGGGGGAGAGAGTTGCAAAGGTGACCGTCTTCTTGATGCATTCATTTTAGATTCTCTTACCCGCTCATTTTATGTTGGAGGTTTTGGGTTTTTGTAAATTATTTTTGTGTAACAGATTCCCATCTTTTTGGGATCAAAGGTTTATTGTATCCGACACTTGATCCCCTTTCCCCTCTTATTACTGTTACTTAATTATTTTTCCTTTGGATTAACAAGTCATCGCCTTCATTTGCAATCTGCACAAACTTTTTTAATCTGATGCCCAATTTTGTCTTTGATGTACCAGAGTTTTTGATTCCATGTAAGTTACATTTTTGTTATGCAAATCAGTCAGTCTACAAATGGGAACGAGACCCTTCATATCAAAGAAAGCTTGGATCTTTTACCTACTCTAGTATAATCAAATCTCAAGCCTTTCATTTCCTTAGTTCGGTAACTCAATCGATGCTCTTCCTTACATTTTCTCGGCAAAAGGAAAAAGCAAAATCGAGAAAAAGACAATGTTGGGTTAGGACAGTATGAGGGTTACTTAGGGGAAAGTAAGGTGGATTGGATCGGGGTCGATAGGGCTAAGTGGGAATGGGGCTGGGAGCACGGTTTGACAAAGAAGGATGGCATTGGCATGTAATTCAACTCTGCCTCTGTAAATGGGGTGGCGTTTACCTTACCCGTTTTTCACTGCAATTCACTGTTTCGTTCTCCGCCAGTGAACTTAAGGAAGCAGCACTTGGGGCTGAAGATAGCGATGGAGATGGAATGGAATTAAAGGCAGACACTACACTTGCCAAATCACTTTCTCGTTAACCCATGAAAGAGACCCTACCTTCTCCCCAAATTGTTCCTTTTTTTTTCTTTGTCAATTTTTTTTCCCTGGCACAATTGTCAATGCACAACCCCCACATAGTACAACTTCGAATCCTTCTGTCGTTCAGGAAAAAGTAGGTGGGAGAGGTCACGGAGCGAAGATGGGAAAGAAAACAACATAAAAAAAAAAAAAAATCAAGGAGAGAGTGTCCCAACGCTACATTGGGTTAAATGATTGAAGAAGCTTACACACTCCACGTTTATAGTAATTAAATATATAATTATAATAAACATCACTGGCGTCTAACTCATCAAAATACGAGTATACTATATGGGAATGGATTCAGTGAGTGAGCATAGCTCAGATTGTCCTTGAGAGGGGTGAGGTAAATTTTTCTATAGGTTGTAACTCCTGCTCGTAAGTTGTAGCCTTTTAGTCAATTCAATTGCCAAAACCTTGTTCCATTATATCTCCCCTGTTAACAGTGGTCCTCGTGATAATTGAGAATGCACCAAACGAAGATGGTCTACTCGTTCATTTCAAGGAAAGTAACGTTATTTTTACTAGATTTAGAGCACACTCCGTCAATTTAACCATTTTCAAGGTTAAATTTTGCCACATGTTGTTGTCCTATGGATAGTGTTAAGCAAGATACTCACTTGCTGAACTATTCATGCAAATCTCAGTAAACTACTGTTAGGGGTTAAATATGCTTTTACTTTTATTAACTTAACTGTAATGAGTTCAAAATCAATGCAGCTGTTGCCTGCTGGGACAAGCTGAGAACCCCACCATGGATTTGGCTCTTTTTGCAGTACAGAACCCCACCATTGGTTCTTTCCCTTTATTATGACTTTGATGAACAGCCAGCAATCTCAAAGCCAATTATATGTCACCCGTTATGACGTTATCATCTGACAAAGCCTATCCGCATTACCCCACTTCTATAGAGCGCCTTCGATCAAGTCCGAGCAGACTTGAGCAGTTGTTGTTGAGAATCCATAGTGGTTTCTGAGATAGTCGTAAAGGTAGCTTGAAATTTCCCTTCCAACTGTAATTCGGCATCAAAACAAGAAAGAGAATTGCCCCACTGGCTTTTCCTTTCCCGTCATTTGAATCACAAGAAATATGGGACTACTAAAGATTTGAGTGGATACTTTTATAAGTATGAATGTGACGTTCTTATTATTTTTAACTCATGTCCCCAAGAAACTTTATCAATAATAATAATAATGATACAGTATATTCTGTACTAGAAAAATAAGAATTTGTAACCGAAAAAAAAAAATTCCCCACAAAAGGGACCAAAAATATCATCATTTGGTATTCGTTGAATTATGCAGAAAAACATTTATCTTTTGCAAGGCTTGAGATTTGATTATGTAGCAGATCAGGCTTATTATGTGAGATACGTCAGACGGGTTATGCAACTCATTTTTCTCAGACAGTTTTTTTTTTTTTAAGAAATATATACAATAACAATATATATTTTTTAATTCTTATAAATTTTATATTTTTATTCCAAATTTAAAATTGAAAACCTCAAGCAATAGAGATTTAAATTTTTACAAAGTCACAGTAATGTTTCTTACAATAAAAAAATAAAAATAAAAATCAGCAGAGAATCTGTGCATATTTTTCTATATTTGGCAATGTGATAACTTGTTTTAGCTTTTTTTATTTTTTATTTTTAATAATAAAAATATGTTATATTAAATTTTGAATTTTTTAATATTAAAATGAATATAAAAGGTATACTTAAATTTAAAAATATTTGAATATTAAATATTATTTATAAAAAATAATTTTAAATATTCAAAAATATTTTATTTTGATTTATAAATATAATAATGAATATGCTTTTTATATTTCTTTTATTAGGTCAAAAAAAAAAAAAAAAAAAGGGACGGAGCGCTTTTTGTAACTGCTACAGCTTATGAGCCGAGTATCCTCTTTTACATGAGTAACTGACGGTGATTAAGGTAGAAGCTTGGAAATTGCCAAGGGCCTGCTCTGTCCTTTGTCTCATTCCACTGACAATGCCCAGCTATCGATGGAATGTTTTTAAAATAAAAAGTAATAATAATTTTTAGTTTATTTAATAATTATTAAAAAAATATCATATTATATATATATATAATTTAATTAATACTATAACTCTGGAATCCTATTATATATGGTGTTTTTTTTTAATTATAAAATATATAATGTTTAATAAAATAATTTTAAATAATATATAATTTTTAAAAAAAATTAATTTTAATAATATAAATTACAATTATATATATATATATATATATATATACTTTCATTTTATTTTATCTCATAATCTTTTTATTATAATTTAATTACAATGTTATAAAAAAAAATTAAACCTAAAAGAAAAAGAACATAACATTTCATTCACCGCTTAAAACAATTCTTTTACTCTCCAACAGGTATTTCTCCATTTTACTCTAAAACCCAAGCCCCACCAATACATTCTGCTATTCTACATCAGCCAGAGCAGAGCACTCCGCCATTGTCTGTACTCTAATTTTTTGTCGGTTGCTATCAGATAGAATGATCCTCTTCAACCTTTCCTTGACTACTTTGCTGCCACAGCAGCCTTGTTCTTCTACATTTTAGTAAAAACCGACCTTTTGATCTTTAGACTAAGCAAAAGATCACTTCTTCCTTTGGCACCAGGAAGTTAACCGTGGTATAGAAGGGAGAAATGGGGTGTGCTGTGTCGAAGAAGGACGAGGTATGCGACGTCGTATCTCTGTGCAGAGAAAGGAAACGGCTCTTGAAGTTGGCAGTAGAGAAAAGGTACGCTTTTGCAGATGCACAGTGCAAGTATAATCAGTCTCTATATGGAATGGCAATGGCTTTAAGGTTGTTTGTGGCTAGGCATTCCTCGGAATCTTCACCTTTTCTCATCACTTTCCCTTCTTCATCTGTTACCGATGATCCCCGCGAGACCTCTTTGGCTAAGCCAATGTTTCTTCAGCGGAGGGCGACTGAACCAATCCATGAAACCGTTGCATGCCAGCCAGCTGATTCTAAAGTTTTTCCACCGCCTTCCAAGTTAGATACAAAAGAACCAGAGATCGGAGGTGATGTTGATGGTAGTGCTAAGGAACACGAAGAAAAAGAAGAAGAATGTAAAAGTGAAGATGGAGAAGGGCTTTGCCAGCACTTTTATGGAGGAGAGGCTCCGCCAATGCCATCACCGCAGAGAGGATTTGGGTGGGATTTCTTTAACCAGTTTGATCAACTGAGAAACCAGGAGGCTGACCGATTTAGTCAATGCTCTGATGAGGATTTGAGGGTTGTTAGAGAAAATGAAGGGATTCCAGAACTGGAAGAGGATGAAGAGAAAGTAGCCAGTGATAGTGGAGTCGTGAAAGTGAATGTTGATGTTGATCGGGAGGGTGGTGGAGTTACAGATGTAGCCAGAAATGGTGATGGCACTAAAATGGGCCAAGAGGAGAGGAAGGGTTTGAGTGTGATTGATACATCCACGGATGGGAGGGAACTGTTGGAAGCATTGAAGGATATTGAGGACCATTTTGTTAGGGCTTATGATTCTGGTTTGGAAATTTCCAGGATGCTAGAAGCCAATAGAATTCAATTGCAATCTGGTCCGGAGGAAATCAGAGGTGGTTTTTTTTTTTTTTTTTCAATTTTCTTACCAGCTTTCTTGCTTGAAATTCTTGTCCACATGTCATATGTGAAGAAAGAAATGATTTTTTAAAGGTTGTTTCTCTGGAATATTAAACCCTCATTATCTGTGATTCACAATATTTTGTTGCAGAGGGCTCAAACAAGCTAACTCGGGCAATTACATGGAATCAGTCCACCTTATCTCGGTCTTCCTCTGCCAAAAGTCTCCTCACATCCAGCTCTATAAGTTCCTCAACGTGGACAGATTTCAGGGGTGAGCTTTTTGACGACTATGGAATGGAAGCAGGGAGCCATTCACTGACCCTTGGAAGGTTGTATGCTTGGGAGAAGAAGCTCTATGCGGAGGTCAAGGTAAATCATGATTCCATTTTGATTGCTAAAGTGTAATAGCTCTCTTGTTTAATATTGGTAATTTGCTCTTGCTGTTGATATAAAGGATTATGTGTGCGTTGCATCATAGTACAGTGTCTTGTTGGTATACCCAGTGAGGCTGGTTACTTTATACTGCCATTGATCTAGTCGTTAAACAATGCAACTGTCCATATATATTTAGGCAGGAGAGCAGACCAGGAAGCTTTATGAGAGCAAATTCTCTCGTTTTAGGAAAAAGGATATTGTAAAAGATGGCCTTGGTTCAATGGATAAATCTAGATCTGAGGTAAATGAGCTACACACCAGAATTGCAGTTGCAGTTCGGAGTGTGGAATCAATCTCAGATAGGATCCAGAAACTGGCAGATGAAGAATTACAGCCACAACTTCTTGAACTTCTACACGGGTATGAAATAAGATGAAAAATTCATTTCAAGGTTTTAAGAAAGCTGAAGTATCACATATGGCGTGTTGCTTATATAATTTGAGTTCATGTGTTCTGCAGCCTAATGAGAAACTGGAAGATAGCATTGGAATCACATGAAACCCAAAGTAGAGTAATGCTTGAAGTGAGATCTTTCAACTGCCTGGGTTATGGAAAGTTCTCTAACGACTCTCATCGGCTTGCAACTGTTCAACTGGAGGCAGCACTTGATAGTTGGTGTTGCTGCTTAGCAAACTATGTAACTAAACAGAAGGCATACATTGAAGCACTAGGTGGCTGGCTATTCAAGTCCATTGCTCCTGAACTTGAATTCTACTCCAGGGGCAGGTCTTTGGTTCCACCGTGCGGAATCAATGGGCCACCATTACTTGTAATGTGCCACAATTGGTTGGCGTGCCTGGAGAAGTTACCAGATAAGAGTGTAACTAGTGCCATCAAGTACTGTGGAAAGAATGTCCACGCCCTGTGGACTCAACAAGGAGAAGAACAACAACAGAAGCGGAAGGTTGATGAGCTGGCCAAAGAGCTTGATAGGAGGGCTCTGGCATTCCATAGAGCAGAGAGGAGGACTCTTGAGTCAAAAATTTGCGACCATGAAGCAGAGGCAAATGTGCAAAAGCACATTGAGTACCTAGCAGAAAGGAAAAATCAATTGGATATGTTCAGGAAGGGGCTAGATTCAGAGAAGGCCAAGCACCTTGCTAGCATGAAAGAGACTCAGAGAGTCACCATAGATGGAATTCAAACAGGATTCTCTGCAGTGCTCGACTCATTGGTGAAGTTTTCAAGGGAATCTGTGATCATCTACGCCAATCTTGTAACACACAGTTCAAATGCAAGGGCAGCAGATAGGGATGAGAACGTCACATCCTAAATGAAAGGGATAGGCTCCTAGGTTACCTGGTTGAAATCAATGGGAAGTATATATATACATATTAAGAAATAATCTGGAGGATCTTAGGCTATTTGATCCTTGGTTTTCCAAAGATAGGAAATGCGTAAGGCAAGCTTCTGCAGAATAAGTTGTAGCAAGCTCTTTCTTGCAGGTAATTGTTTAAATAAGGTGGATCCACAGCAGGTTGTTTGAGGCAGCTTCTTGTAAGTACCATAGGATGCTACAGTTTGAAATAGTTGAATGTTTCAGTTTATGATCAGTTCTTGATTCTAGAAGAGGCAGTTTAAAACAATGAAAGATGAAATATTAAATATTCTGCGATGTGCTATTCTGTTTATAATTATCTATAGACATCTTGTTGTTCATTAAAGTTAAAACCATCATCGTTGTGCTTGTCCTACCATTTAATGAAATGTATATATTTCGTAGTTGTTATGTTGTTGGAGTATCTCAAAATAAATCTTAACACAGGATAAATTGTATTCTTTTTTCTAATCTTTTTGGAGCCATGATTCAGAGGAGGTAATCTTAGCTGAACCAAAGCCTGCAAGATTTGTGTAAAACAGAAGCATGGCAGGAGCAAACACCAAACAAATAGAGCAGCAAAATCAGAAACAGAGAAGATTGACTAAAATCTCACTGGTAGATGTTCAAATGATCTGTCCTTAGCTTGCTCTTTACTCATTTATTTCTGTCAAATCGTCCTTATCAATGTCCAAGCTGATACTGCTAGTGTCTAAACACCTCAGGCTTGTACTTCGAAATGATAAGCTATCCATCTCTACGTGAAATCTTTGCAATCTGATACCATCTATGCTAATAAAGCTCTGGGAATACTCATCTTCACTTGATCTTGATCTGAGAGACTCGTGATCTGTTGATGGACCAAAACTGCAAGTTGATCTGCGAGAGCCCTTTGAAGGATCTCGGTGGATGGTATTATTGGTTGTACGAAGTGCCTCTTCTAGCTCTTGCCACACCTGAGTCATTGTAGGACGTTCTTTGGGACTTTTTGCCACACATCTAAGACCAAGTTGTCCCATTTTTAGCATAATCTCCATGTTGCAAGGCTCCATCAGTAGATTGGCATCTATTATTTCTTCCACATTGCCCCTCTCTAAGCTAGGCCTCGCCTGCTTTTTTAGCTGTGCATATTAGTTAATGCTCCCAGGTCCGACTACTACGCGACACAACTAAACTTGAACTGCATAATGGGCCGAACTCATACACTAGTTCCCACTAATACTAGGCTAAATTGATTTAAAACTAGAGGAGTAAAAAGATTTGAATCGCTATTACAAGCAAGTAAGCGCGAACTAAGCGTGCTATGTCAAATAGTGCCTTGGAAGCTCATATCCACTTAAAAATTTAAATCCTTGAAGTGGTGAAACTCATATACATTATAAGTCATCTTTGTATTTAATGAATGTGAGATTTATACTCTTTAACAAATCTGAACCTTTGAAAATGGTATACCATTAATATACAAGAAATAGTGAGAGGTCAGTGGTTGCTTACCCAGTCAATTATATTATAACTAGAATGCTGCTTGGACATTTCAACTGCAGGCGGGGCGGCAACAAGCTGCAAGAGTATAACTCCGAAGCTGTACACATCGCTGAAAAGGGTCAAGTGAACTTAAAAAATTGGCAGGGTCAATGTATCCTGGAGTCCCTTTGATCTGGGTGCTAACATAAGAGTTATCCCCAGTAGGCCCTATTTTGACGAGCCCAAAATCTGAAACCTTGGCTTCCAAGTCCTCTCCTAACAGGATGTTGCTTGGTTTTATATCACGGTGAATAATGCCAGGCTTTACTCCCTCATGCAAATGAGCTTATCCCTGTAGAAACCTGTAGAAATTTGAGCAAGGCAACCTAATGAATAATGACCCCTCACTGTAACCTGTTGGAGTCTCGGAGATTGGTATTTTTGAGTTAAACTTACCTTAAGCTGCTCCAATTGCAATGCTTACCCTCTGCCTCCAAGTTAAACTTCTCCTTCCTCTGCCTGTGTGGTAATAACTGAGAATGTGAACGAAATACCAGACCCATACACAAACTGGGATACACATTGGTAAGAACACATTGAAGCTTACATGTAAGGTAATCGAGCAGCGAACCATTTGGGACGTACTCGTAAACCAATACTTTAGACCTTTTAGCTTCTGTTCGAGGCACAAATGAAATGTTGAAAAATTGACACCGACGTTTCTGGTGTACAAAGGTGGAATTGTGAACTGAGGAACAAGCTCCTTCAGTGACTCGAAACAAGCTCCTTCAGTGACTCGAAATGCTAAAAAATGTCTAATGCGCAATACACATCACCGGCTTCCTCACATATTCCTACCAAACCTACGAGATTCTTGTGCTTAACTTTGGCCAGCAGCTTCACTTATGTTTCAGAAATGCCCTGAAGGTGCATCAGTAATCCAACAAAATGCTGAATTACCCGGTTTCAGGATACAAACATACGCACTGAGGCTTACCATTCCTGAATTCTTCAACGCTCTGGCATGACTCATTGTGGGATTTCTTGATAGCTAAAATGCCTTCCTCTTCAAAGGTCCCTTTGTAGACATTGCCAAACGCTCCAGATCCTATCAAGCACCCTGGACTGAAATTCTTGGAAGCCCTCAATAACTCTTCCCACTGGAATCGTCTCAGCGACAGTTTCTCAGCTTTAAAGCTTGCTAATCAAATTCCTCCCACAACCCCAGATGATTAGTTCACGAAATAGGAATACCGTACCTTAAAAATACACCAAGAATTACAATTCCAATGCTTATCATCATCAGATGTCTGTATGTAACCGTAAAAAGAGCTAACCTTTGCTTGTCCACAGCATCTTAGCAAAATGACCGAGCCTTTTATTGAAAAATAGACATGAGGCGGCAACCAAGGTCAATGGCAGCATGCTGATGATCACGTCCTGCATATCCTTGTAGGTTGGATGATAAGGACGAAACGATCATGGCTCGATCGCAGTGGAGGCGTAAGTAACCATGCGGTTAACTCTAATAAACCCAACCTCCTAGTCATCTGAACATGGAAGTCCACTCAAAAAAGACCCTCTGATCAAGCCTACGCACACACCCTTTTACTTGGCGTTTTATTCAAATCAATTTCTGCTGAACGTCAGACATTATACCATACGTATCTTCTACAGTTATTTAATCTATTGAAAAAATCATTTTGCTTATTGTTTTTTCACGAGCATTATTATTATTAAACGGACTTGATAAGTTTTAAGATCTCCTTTCCTAAAAGGTTATGTGCAACTTGCCATTTGTTTTTTTTTTTTTTTTTTACTTTTCCTTTCAACAAACGTGCTACACACAAAATTGTCGGAACATGAAATTCTCATAGCGGCTCGTCCCCTGTTATATATTTGTTACTGGGCCATTGAACAATGAACACAACAATGGCAAGTAGGAATAAATTAATTGAATTAAGCGGGAAAAAAAAAACTCATGTTGTTATTCTTTAAAAATGCTGGGCGTAGGCCAGCTAGAACCACATCCCAATACAAAAGCAATAACCACCAACTCTTTCTGTCACAAATTGTTTTGTTGTATGCCCCGTTGTTGATGAAATTCAACACTTGCAATTCATCCTATTAAAGATGTTCAGTACACAAAACCCTCAGTATTGTGAGATTTAGAAAATGAACGTGTGCATGCAATCTTAATGCTGGTTTATCGAGTATCCAATACATGTCATCTGATGGAGAGTCTTGTATTATAACACTTACCTCTAAATCGTCTGAATTAATGATAGATGCTAAACTGATGGTTACTATTAATGTCAGAAACCAATGAAACTTCCGCTGCTAGAAGACAAGATTGATCAGGTAATTAGCAGTTCCTTATAAATGTGATTGCGATTGAATCCAAGGGAGTGGGTGTTGTCTGTTGTACTGGGTCCCGCCTGTGCTCGTGGACTTGGAATATGGAACACATAAAAACAGCAATCAACCAGACGTGATCTTGGACTCTTTAATGATGGCTGCACATGCATTGTCCCTGATAAGCATGTGTTGGATTACGATTCTCACCCAGCATTGTGTTATTTTTTGTATTATATAAATTATTTTTTTTAATGTAATATAAAGAAATTTTTATTTAATTGCGCCCATGACTTTCTTTTATTTTTATTTTTATTTTTATGACGTTAATTGGAATTAGTCGTTTAGGCAGAGCCTTCCGTAACCGAGATTGCCTCTGATCAATAGGATTGATGTTGATTGAAAACATAGTAAAAAAGAAAGAAAAGGACAACTCACCGATCAAGTCAAGGAGAAACAAAGAAAAAGAAATTATAATACCTAATATGCTTTATTTCCGTGAGCCAGGTCGACCTGATCCAAAAAGGAATTGGATTATACGGTTTTATATTAGAAAAATAAATATCCTGAATTGGGTTGATTGACAGATGGGTGCAAATCAAACAGGGTTCAAGAAGAGCATGAATTTTGGGTCTTTTTACTGTTACGCGATTTTGTGGATCATTCGTGATGAAATGAAGCATGTGAGAAGTTCACGGGGGTGTGTGTTCTTTTGTGGTTGTAAAGCGAGTCACCTTATTGAGATTCAAGTAGTAAAAAAAAAAACAACAAATTCCAGAACCATCGATAGTTACTGGGTGCAAAAAAGAAAATGCCAACTTTGTGTCCTGGAGTTGCTTGTAGGTCGTGACTTGTGTGACATGAGATTGGCTTTCCTCAACGGGAGTACATATTGACAAGACATGTAGTAGAAGAATTGTACACTCGGAACAGTAAAAAGAAAAGAAGCACAAAAAAAGGACCCATTAGCTGTCTTCCTAATGGTTGGTTGGGTGTTGGTGGAACATGGCTGAAATGGGTTTCTCGAGCCACGGTCTGAAAGCAAGAACCTGGGAGGGAGCGAGGAAGGGAGGGAGGGCATCTGATCAATTATGATTTTATTGTATATGCTCCTGTTATTATTATTATTATTATTATTATTATTATGGTTCCTACTTAAGCTTTGGAATGCTCAAATTTCTGGCTCCCCTTTGTTCCAGCACGGCACAAATTAGTTTGTATTGCGCAAAGTGGGGTCTAGTTTGTTTCTAGTAGGTCATATAGTATTCACAGTTGCACCAAATGTAGCAGGTTCTTTATTGTCTATTGAGTGTTTTTTTTTTTCTTTTTCTTTTGGCCATGACGGTCGATTCAGTAGTGCAGCATCTATGGACCAAAAATATTTGATCAGAATGGCCATAGAGTGTGTGGTATGAATCTTAGTGTATTAACTAAAGCTGTGGAAAAGAAATTATAATATGATAAGGGGGGCAAAGTTCATGGCTGGACTGTCCCATGTTAGAGTGGCAGCAACAAACTTGACGTGGAATTTGTGAAAAAAGTGTTACCCCAGAGCTGCATAAAAAGAACTTTCATATTTTGTGGGAAACCATCCTATGATTCGCGTCCGATACGTCCTTTTGCAATCGCTGTTTCTGAAACTGCCTGGCCTCTGAGCCGAGGGCGAGGCGCTTTAATTTTCTGTCTGGGCACGGACCACTAAGGCAATTCTACATTATTCCTGGCAGCTTTTTTCACCCCCCCCTCCCCAAAGACATTAATTATTAAAATTTTAGGTGGTAAAAATACGAATTATATAATTAAAAATATTTATATTAAAAGAATTAATATATAAATAAAATAGATTTATTAATTAATACTTTACACCTTTTTTTTTCTTATTGTCCAATGAATAAGGAAAATATCAATTTTCTGTTTAAATTTCTCTTTATTTTGAGTTTTTGCGTTTATTTAATATTTGATTTTTTTATTTAATTAAAAAATTAATAACTAAATCCAACGATATAACTTAATGGAGGATCCCTAGACTCTTATTGCTCAAAAATGTTAAACGACAAAACTTTTTGATTTTTGATAATAATAACATTACTCCTTCTAAAGATGTATATTATTTAACTGTAGTTCTATTAATCATCGTATCAAATTTTATGCAGATCATTTCAGCATAGTTCCGCCTCCCCAATGACATCCAATAATCTGACCACTAATCATTTCAGTGCTAATATATATATATATATATATAAAAGAAAGACTAAACTGCTTGAAAATGACACAACTGGTACCAAGAACGGCTGCCTGTTGGTGCCTTTAGGGTATCCTCCCATCTCGGAAGCTGTTTTGAAAAATTCATCTAGGCTGACAGAAAAAAAAAAAACCCAGCCAACCCCTGTCAGGTTCCTTTTGTGGGTATTTATTGCAAGAGCAAATAATAAACTTGCCTTTGACGGCTTTTTAAAGGAGAGTGGGTTTGCTATAATGTTGTTTTGAGTGGCAACAAGCCAACAAATTTATAATGGTATCCGGACAGTGTGGGGTTTGGTTTAGGTATACGTCATTACTGGGTATGGTGCCCATGCGTCAGCGAACCTGAAAGCAGCCCAAAATTCCAATGCGTCCAAGAGTAGCAGCTTAGTAAATCATAGAACCTTTTTTTATTTTATTTTTTTAACAGTTCAACAGAAATGAATACCTCAAAGATCACAGGATTTGGTTAATTTCTGGTCAGCTACAGACCTTCCTGTGGAAAATACTCAGAAATGGGGCTTTGGCAGTTGGTTGTATTCATTGCCCAATGCAAAGATTAGAGAGCTTCCTTTAACTATCTTCTGATGGTCTATATTTCGCCCAGATCACCTTGGCTAGCCGTTCGGATGGCTTGATTTTTCCCTCTTTGCTAATGCTGCTTCTTTTTTCTCAGCATATACTTGTTCTTATAGGGAAGAAGCAAACATTGAAACAGCCATCGGAACCACAGTAGCTCAAAACTTCTATACAAATCAATAATACACTACATGGATCGAATCCATGACATTTCATACTTGGAATCACTAATGCAACTGGGCAACTTACAATCTAACAGACAAAATTACAAGAGCCGCAGAAGGCAGAGCCATCACCAATAACAAAAATAACATTCCACATGTTTGTTGTGATGTACAGGCGCATCACAGATCCCTTCTACAAAGCGGGCAAGATGCATGCTTGAGAAGCCACTTATCTATGCAAGGCAGGTGAAACATGTGATGACAATGAGGCAAGCTTCTAACTGTCTCCCCAAGCTGAAAATCCTGCATACCCAGAAGAATCAGAATACTGCATTAGTTACATTAATCCTACTTTACAGGGAAGGAACAATTGAGGAAGCAAAAGTAAAAGAGAAGAAAAGGACTGAACCTGAAGGCAAACTGAGCAAGAGGCTTTCTCCCCAGAAGCATCTACATTGTTATTGACTGTAATTTTAATCTTTGGAATTTTTTCCACCGAATCTCCAGGCAATCCCTTGGCATCACCAGTGTCAAAAATATTGGGGACCTCCTCAAAGTTTGTTTCAACAGCACCCATCTAATTTGCCACAATTAACTTGTGAGAAAAACATAACAGGGATGGGACTTGGAATCTAATGTATTGATTGTTTGCACAGCAAAATCACCTGACTTTGCACTGCACTCAACATGGCCGGACCAATTCGCTCACGAACAAGTCTCCCACTGAGAAGGCTTGCAATAACATCAATCTGGCCCATCAAAAGGTTTGCATTAGTTGGAAGCACTAAATTTCTTATCAGACAAAAGTAATTGAGGCTTCAATGTCAAGCCCTCACAGACATTAATATCAGACCCCCATGACTTAATTTATTTATCATGAATTTGCAGGTAAAATTGCCAACCCTTGCTGAGTAAGAAAGATATTTCTTTTTTAACCAAAGCACATTAATAAAGATACAAGTTAAATTGCTCACCAAGTAGAGGAGACACCCAACCCCAGATTCATCTGATTTCCAAAGAAGAAGAGAAGATTCAAAGACTTCAATGGAGAAAACTGCTCCTGATATAGCACCAACTGCGGCCCCCCGAACAAACCCACTTTCTGTTTCTTGGCCTATCAAAGCTCCAGTCATAGCTCCTAACAAGGTGCCCACTACAGAACATATTGCCAATTTCTTCAGAAAAAGCTTTTAACATAAGTTATAGTTAAAAATTAAGCCTTTACGCCCTTAAATTTAAGGCAACAAACAAAGATCACTCCTTCGCCTACGTGTTCCTTGATATGGTCAAAAGAAAATGAGTCCAAACATCCTCTACTCAAGCCCAAACCTTTTCCCATATAAATAGAACCAAACATTACAATGTTGTCCGTCATTTTCAATACAAAAGTTCATTGTCTATTCAAGATAAGACTATCTAAATCCAAATCCAAATCCAAATCCATGGAATAATGGTATCAAAACCAATTGTGGTACGGTGTCCCTAAAAACTCAATAATCAAAATCAAAGAGAAATCCTAAAGCCAAAACCCAAATCAAAGAACATTAAACAGATCGAGTATCCGTTACCGTTTGACTGCCGAAAAGAGAAGAAAAAAAAACTGCAGATTTCTTTGAATAGAATACAAGAAAATCCAAAAAATATGCCCCAAAAGTTGAAGCAACCGAAAAAAAAAAAAAGAAAAAGAAAGTGAAGGAGATACAAAACCAACCTAAGGCAAAGAAGAAGGTAAAGATCGCGGAGAAGACGTTCCCAATGATGGCGGAGACGGCAAAATTGCAAGCTTCTTTAACCCTTTCAACGAAATTTCCCAAGGAAGGCAAGGAAGGCATGGAAAAACGAAATGGGCATGAACAAATTTCCATTCTTTTCAGATTCCAATCGTAAAAGGCAGCGACTTCGTTAAAGGACAGGTGATCTGCAAAGTTCTTTTGGGCGACTTTATACCCAAGAACAAGAGGATGGGGGTGGAGGGGTTATTTGATGCGTGTCCCCAAGTCCTTAGAGAATAAGTTAAAAAAAAAAAAAAAGAAAAAAAAAAGAAAAAAAAAAGAAAAAGAAAAAAGAAAGAAACCCCATCAACCAACTCGCATTTAAAGCTTCCCACCCGCGGTCCAATCCGTGAGTAGGGGAGCTTTTACGTCAACAAATTACGGCCATGTGAGGTTTTTTTGAAGTCGAAATGTTTTTAAAAGTATTGAGTAGTTGATTTTTGAGTTGAATAGCTCTTCTGATCTATGACAATCCTATTTTTTGTGGGGTTAGTGTGATTCACCGCTTATGTCATATTTATTATATTTGTATTTACATTGAGATTTTCAATGTTTCCCAGCAGTATATAACTGTGATTTTGAGGCTCTAAATTGGAGCTCTTAAATCCAATCTATAAACAAGTATAATGTTATTAGTTATTGTCATGGTTGTTGGTAATCTTCTCTTGAGTTCATGTCGTGCAAACACGTGGAGGATACCCCTATATCGCCCTTGCGTAGTTATTGTATCAACCCCAGATGACTTTTTGTTTTTGCAAACCGCTAGATCATTCGTAGCTCCATTTCAGCATACACACCCCCCACTTTAGATGACAGATTTATATAGTTCATTTCCTTTTCAATTTATTTATTTTAAATATTATTGTTTTATGTTGCCATAAAGTAGCATTATAGACATTAACCGACTGATAATTAAGAGCTAGTTAGTTAGTTATACCAGAGCTATAAGAGAGTTGCTGGTTTGTCAAATGTCAATGCCCTCTGCAGACTTCAATTGTGACATAAGACTTTTTGGCATTCGCCCATGAAAATATCTCATCTCCCAAGTGTCGAAACATCTCAGCAATGCACACAGGCGTCATGGACCCATCTTCCACACGAAGGCACGCTAACCGAGACATTCTGAACGTCGGACCCACCCGACGCTTTGGTTTTGAAGTAACAGTTCAATGTCTGCCTTTTCTGGTCCCCTTTATTTATTTATTTTTTAAATGTGTTTTCCTATTTGTTCTCAATCATAACCCGTACTACTAAGTTATCTCTATGATCCCGCGATGTAACGTGGACAAGCAATTTCTTAGTCTTAGTCGATAAGCAACAGCCATTGTATATATCTTGATTAGAAATATGTAGTAATTATGTATTGTGGTGGACGATCAATGTTTTTCCGTACGTTTTGTTACAAAAGTGGGCATCAGCTCTGGCATAGCGCTGTCTTGAGTGACAGAGCAATTGACCTCAACTAATAAAAAACAACATTATTTATTAATCATAAAATTTAGTTATAGAGTGATGTAGATTTTCAATTTTAGATCGAAGATTCGATTCTTAAACATTACAATGTTGGTCTCGTAGCCAAACGGATCGAAATAATGCTCAAAACTGGTGGCTAAACGTTATATATATATATATATATATATATATATAAGCAAATATAAAAAAGAAAAAAAAAGGGAAAATGGTGGTCACGTATACATTACATTGACTGTTTCTAGATTTGCATTTTCAATGTTTCTCATTTTATTTCCTGGAGGTCCTGGAGAACCCGGCAGCCCTTAGATGAGCTATAATTAATTAATAAAATTAACCCTTTTATTTATTTATTTATTTTGGGTATGTATCAAGTTAAAGAATATGAAAAATTTCATATATTTTTTAAAAAATAAAAATAAAGATTCAACTTAATTTATAATATTTATATGCACTCAATAGCTTATAAAATTAAGTTTTTAGATAAATATGAGATTCCAAGGGATTATCTGAACTTGAAGGTCTTTTCAGTAAAAAAAAAAAAATAAAAAAATAATAATAATAATAATAATAATAATAATAATAATAAAATGAAGATAGTGGAAGATTCATGCAGGTCCAATTTTCATGTTCCCTGACTAATAGTGGAAAGGGGGAAAATTAAAGTAGAGTGCTTAAAATTTTAATCCAGTCCAGCCCAAACACTATCAATTAAAATGGCGTATGCGTGGACATTTAAAAGGAATGAATTGGCCCATAAGTCGGCGTGTGGGTCCTTTTTGTCCAATACAAGAAACTTATTTATCTGGCTAGTCATTAAACAAACAAAGCGCGGCAACTCTGGGTTAGGATTCAGAATTGCTTTTCACGCTTCAATAAAAGAAACAAACGCATAAATGCTAAAAACATGTCCAATAACTCAACCTTAAAGTCGAAACAACTCACATGTCTACATCCTACACACCCCAATCTCTATTGTTACTATTTTCAAGACGGGAGTAACCATTTAAGGCATAAGCCATCGCGATGAGTCTACTCAGTGAACTCTATGCAATCAGAGCTCGTAACGGTTTGGATCCCTTGAAAAGAAAAAAAAAAGGTGAAACTCAGTTGTTTCAGATTGATCCCATCAAACTGGAGGCCAACTTTGTATCCCCAACTGAGTCTTTTTTTTTTTTTTTTTCTTCAAATTCTTTTTATTTTTTTTATTCAAAAAATTCACCACTAAAATTATTTGAATCTAAAAATAAAATATTTAAAATATAAAATTCAAATTTTAATTTGATTAAAAATTAGTTTATTTATAATAACACACACACACACACACACACATATATATATATATATATATATAATTAATTTTATGTTAAAATAATCAGTCTAATATAAAATAACAAATAAACATATGTAAATTTACTTTTATTATTACAAAAATAAAGTTTAGAACACATAATATTATCTTAAAAACAAATATTATTAAATATTGGAGTACCATTATATAATTAAAATTTATTAAAACATATAACATTCATAAAAAAAAAAGCTATCAAAATAATTTTTTATAGTTAATTTTATTTAATTATACTAGCAAATAAAATATTATTTATTTATTTATTATGTTTCAGTTTAATTGTGTCAGGCTAATTTTTGTTTTAATAATATTGACGGGGTGAGTTAGCCAATGATCTGTCATTTTGAAGTGAATAACATCCGCCCACAGAATCTACTTAGGTTGTTTATGGTATCCAGGGCGCCCGCAGAATCGAGTTTTTATCTATTCTGGTTTCGGCCGTGGCAGGGCCCGAACATGATGCCTTTTGTTTTACCTTGGCAATCATCGAGATTAACCCTTAACCGTAAAAACACAAGTTTATAATAATAATAATAATATTATTATTATTATTATTACTGTTTAAAATATTTTTATTATATATATATATTTCAATTTTTTAAAATAAATTTATTTAAAAATTAAATTCAGTTTATTATATTAAAAATTGATACTTATATATTTTAAAATTCATTAATCATGTAATTTTATTAATTAAATTCAGTATATATTAAATATTTTTGTTAATAATAATAATAATAATAATACAATAACAACTCATATTTCATATAATACATAAATATTTTATTATTATTATTATATTATTAAACTTATTGATATGATTTTAGTTGTAATTTTTTTAAAAATAAAAAATATATTAAATATTATATAAGAGAGAAAAAAATTATAATATTTAAATAAATTTTTATATATTTTATTTTTTAAAATTAAAATATTACATATATAAATTTAATAATATTCTGATAAGGTAAAAATATATCGATTATATAATATATAAATAATTATCATATAATTATATTTAATAAAAATATTTAACATTAATTAAATTAAATTAATAAACTAAAGTGTTAATTAAATTTAAAATAATAAATAATTAATATATTAAATAAATTATAAAAAATAAAATAAATATAATTATGAACACACGTTAACAGTGAAGTTAATCCTTTTTGTACATATATATACGGCAAGTCAATTAATGCCTTCACGGTTTTTTCCCTTTTTTTTAATTTTTTTATTTTTCCTTTGACAACGAATGAGCCGGAAAGACGCTCGATCGTATGACCACACGGTAAGATCGTATGATCGAACGTCTTGTAACTCGTTGCCCACGTGTCAACGTGCGCACAGAATCTCCAACATAGCACAAGGGAAGTGGGGGTAAGAGACGCGGGGTTGGACAGAGTTACGCGCGTGAAACACAGTTACTCCTCAGCTGTTGGGGGCCCGGCAGGCAACGAGGCTGAGAATGGGACAGAGTACGGACACACAAAAAAAAAAAAAAGAAAAAGGACAGCATCGAGTCGTTTGCCGGCAGCACGATTTGAGGATCCTGATTCTCTTCGCTTTGGGAGGTATAAAAGATTATAATAATATCACTTTGTCAAAAGAAATCAGGGTCCACATATGTAAAAGTCTTTTTTTTTTTTTTTTTTTTCTGTCCCATTCTAATCCAAGTCGCCAATTCCAACTCTCATTCAAATCGAACGCTCAGATCAACAACAACAACCCCCCCCCACCCAAAACACCTAAAAAAAGAAAAAAAAAAACTTAGTTTTTGTACGTCTGAAAAATAACCCTCACTTTACTTAACTTGTTCCACCAGATCATCCTCCCTCGCCCTTCTTCTCTCTCTATCTATATCTATCTATCTTATGGTCACATTTGGATAGCGATTCAAAGCTCAGATCTTTTGGCTTTTTGGATAAGTAAAGCTCCGATCTTTATCTTCAACCATGGGTAAAATCCCCTCGACAAATTCAAAAATCTCAATCTTTAGAGCAGTGCACTTTGGTTACATACGCACAGTGATTCTGATTCTTTGAAACTTCTTTGCCTTTTTTTTTTTTTTTTTTTGTTTTTTTTGGGGGTCTTGATTGATTGCAGTTAGCGAAAACCCTTTCAAGACTATATTGAAGACACTTGAGAAACCCGACGGTGGCGAATTCGGCAAGTACTACAGCTTGCCTGCTCTCAATGATCCCAGGATTGGTCAGTTGACGATCTTCTCATCTTTTTAACTATCATTTTCTGTATGATTGCTTCGAAAAATGGGAAAGAAAAGAAAAGAAAAAATCTATGGAAATGACAAGTGATGTAATGAATAAAGTCTTCGTCGTGCCTGGGCTTTACTTATCACTACTTTATATTCGACTTTTATTTTTCAAAGCAGAGCAGGAGAATCTTATTATTATCTTTGTTTGTATCAAGCTAGATTCATATTTTTAGTTCGAAATTTGAGTAAGGCCTTTTTTTTTTTTTCTGTGTGTTGGTTAAAGATGTTAAATATTGTACCTTTCTGAATTCCTGTTTTGTGCACAAGTATAGAATCTCTCTTTTTATTTTTAATTTTTGGTTTCCTGGAATTGTGGAGCTTTGCATTGTGAGATTGGCATACTTGTTTTTGTGTGACTGTGTTGCAGATAAGCTACCATTTTCGATCAAGATACTGTTGGAATCTGCAATACGTTACTGCGATGAGTTTCAGGTCAAGAGTAAGGATGTTGAGAACATCGTTAACTGGGAGAACACTTCTCCTAAACAAGTGGAAATCCCATTCAAGCCTGCCAGGGTGCTTCTCCAGGTAGACAACATGTATTTGCTTATTTTATCCAAGCACTCTGTGAAAATAGTATTCCTCCATCTTTTGTGAATGCTGCAATAAATGATTAATTTGGATGGTAATACACTGTTGTTGCCTTTTGCTCAGGATTTCACTGGTGTTCCTGCTGTTGTTGATCTTGCCTGCATGCGAGATGCAATGAACACTCTTGGAAGTGATTCAAATAAAATTAACCCATTGGTGAGCTGTGCTACTCAATTTCCATTGTCATGTTCTGCTGATCCAATAGAATGTTCTGTTATTTGAAGGAAGTAATGTTATATTCATATCTGTATCCTCTTTTGTTTTTGCTTAGGCCTACATTATTGTTTATGTGATTAACACATCAACTGCCATTCCAGGTTCCTGTTGATCTTGTCATAGATCACTCAGTTCAGGTTGATGTTGCAAGGACAGAAAATGCAGTACAGGCAAATATGGAACTTGAGTTCCAAAGAAACAATGAAAGGTTTGCTTTCCTCAAATGGGGCTCAAGTGCATTTCATAACATGCTTGTTGTTCCACCTGGATCTGGAATAGTTCACCAGGTGAGGCAAGCCTTTTCATCATCATATTGCTACCATGCCTTTTCTTTTTTTGGGTTTTTTTTGTTTGTTTGTGTTTTTTTCCCCCAATTTGTAAGCTTCCCAATGAATCTTCTTGCGGGTTTACCCTCACGAATAATGAGCTGTGTCAGTTTCCAAGAATTCAAATTTTCTTTGTCATTCAGTTGTGCACTAACTTTTGCTAAAGAAACAAAATGTTTGATAATATGGTTTTCAGGTCAATTTGGAGTACCTAGGAAGAGTCGTGTTCAACACAGGTGGCATGATTTATCCTGATAGTGTTGTTGGTACAGATTCACACACGACTATGATTGATGGGTTAGGAGTTGCTGGATGGGGAGTTGGTGGTATAGAAGCAGAAGCTGCAATGCTTGGTCAGGTGAAGAAATTTTTTACACCATCTGCCACTATCTTAACAATTCATTGACTCAGTTTTGACACTATGAATTTCTTCAAGACTCACTAGATTAGAGTTTCTACCATGCTTCCATGTGTCATTCTTATCAATAATGAATTGCATTTTTGCACCACTGTGCTTGGTGTTTCTTATCAATAATGAATGACATGGCATTTTCTTTTTCATTCAGCCCATGAGCATGGTACTTCCTGGTGTAGTTGGGTTCAAGTTGAACGGAAAACTGAGAGATGGTGTTACAGCCACTGATCTGGTTTTGACAGTAACTCAAATGCTCAGAAAGCATGGAGTTGTTGGCAAGTTTGTGGAGTTCTATGGTACTCTTCTGGATTCCACCATTTTCATTTTGTTGTGTTATGCTTTTGTTATGATTGCTTTCTTTTGTCACATTTTGACACTTTATATTTTTCCCATTACTCTTATATGCAGGTGAAGGCATGAGTGAACTGTCGTTGGCAGACCGTGCGACAATTGCAAATATGTCTCCTGAGTATGGTGCAACCATGGGCTTCTTTCCTGTGGATCATGTTACACTCCAATATCTGAGATTGACAGGCAGAAGTGATGAAACTGTAAGTTGGTTTATCAAATTGTAGTCTTCTCATGCTGCCAGTTTGTTTGCTGACTTGAAAACAACTGATGCAGGTTTCCATGATAGAATCCTATTTAAGAGCTAACCGGATGTTTGTTGATTACAGTGAGGTAATGTACCTGCATTAACCTTAAATTTTTAAGTACTTGATTGCTCAATGTACTTAATAATGCTGCCACTTACTATCTCTTTGTTGCCTAATCACAGCCTCAGATTGAGAGGGTGTACTCTTCCTATCTGGAACTAAATCTTGAGGATGTGGAACCATGTGCATCAGGGCCTAAGAGGTAAAAGTTTACAAACATTCTAAAATTCATCATTTGTAATCTTTTTATCTTCTACTTTTTCCTGTTCTCTTTTCCCCCCTTAGAGTGCGCCTTTGACAGTTAGATGTATTGCAGGCCGCATGATCGAGTTCCTTTGAAGGAAATGAAAGCAGATTGGCATGCATGCTTAGATAACAAAGTCGGTTTTAAGGTGAGAATTTTTTTCCATGTAAACAAGGCTTCATAAAGTATTGTAAGTCAGGAAAACCATAGATGTCGTTCCCAAGCTCAGAACAGCCTCAAAGAAGTCAGGGTACATTTGAATATAGTTAAACTATGCCTTTATATTTGCCAAAACATTGTCTGTGGCTGGAACTCCATTTAACCAATTTCTCTCACTTTCTCTCTCCCCCCTCCTCCTACCATGCACTTACCTGTCATTCTAGGGATTTGCCATACCAAAAGAATCTCAGAACAAAGTTGCAGAGTTCAATTTTCATGGGACTCCAGCCCAACTCAAGCACGGTGATGTCATTATAGCTGCTATTACCAGTTGCACAAATACTTCAAATCCTAGTGTAATGCTTGGAGCTGCTTTGGTTGCAAAGAAAGCTTGTGAGTTAGGATTGGAGGTTAGTTGTCTCTCCATCTAAATCCTGTATTTTTGTCTGCTCATATATGTGGTTGTGATTAGAATGGCTAACTGACAATTATGACTAGTGCAAGATTCAGATGTGCCATAATATATCAGTTGATGGGTGTGGAACAGACATTATCAGCTTTTAAGGGCCTCCTCTGAAATTGTTATGATCAAATTTTACTACCATGTGAAGCAGACTTTTTGCTTTTTAATACCAGTTAAAGCTCCCAACAGGTTTTTGCAATGTTATAATTGCAGAAACTATGAATTTTCTTCATTAATTGGTATCTTCAAAATACCTGACCACTTGTCTAATTGTATGGCAAGCATATTGCCGGAGTGTTGATTGATGGACTTCTTAAAATAGTGTCGACTGTACTTAAGGTTGATGCAATCTTTGATCAGGTAAAACCATGGATCAAAACAAGCCTTGCTCCAGGATCTGGAGTAGTGACCAAATACTTACAGAAGAGGTAACTTTTTGAGTTTGAATACCATAAAATAAAACATTTCACAAAGTTAATATATCTCTGAGATGTGCCTTATGTGTGCAGTGGCTTGCAGAAGTATTTGAATCAACTAGGGTTTCATATTGTCGGTTATGGATGCACCACATGCATTGGTAATTCAGGAGATGTTGATGAGGCTGTTGCATTGGCCATTACTGAAAATGGTGAATTTTTTTTGCAGATCTATCAATATATATATATATTTGGATATTTCTCTGAAGGTCCTTTCCAAGCTTTGTTGGAAACTGATAATGTCATTGAATTGGTGTGCATTTCTAGACTTGGTTGCTGCGGCTGTGTTATCTGGGAATAGGAACTTTGAGGGCCGTGTACATCCTTTAACAAGAGCTAATTATCTTGCTTCACCTCCGCTTGTGGTTGCATATGCACTTGCCGGAACGGTATTAACCTATCATGTTTTACCACAAATATGAGTGATTCTTCATGCAAGCTTTGTGGCTATCATTTGGCTTGTTCTCTTTACTAAGCATTAAATATTGATTTTCTGAGGGAATCATGCTGCAGGTAGATATTGATTTTGAAACAGAACCAATCAGTGTAGCGAAAGATGGAAAACAGATATTTTTCAGGGATATTTGGCCATCCAATGAAGAAGTTGCAAAAGTGAGCTGCTAACTCTGCCTTGGTTCGATTTCTAATCATCTGTTGAGATCAGGATATTATTCATCTCATGCTTCTTGATCTGCAGGCTGTACAATCAAATGTTCTTCCTGATATGTTTAAGGCTACATATGAAGCAATCACCAAAGGGAATCCAATGTGGAACAATTTGTCTGTACCCTCTGCCACCCTTTATGCATGGGACCCAAAATCAACATATATACATGAGCCACCCTACTTTAAAAACATGACAATGTCACCTCCAGGACCACATGGTGTGAAGGATGCATACTGCTTGCTGTATTTTGGGGACAGTATCACCACTGATCACATTTCACCAGCTGGAAGCATCCACAGAGATAGTGCTGCAGCCAGATACCTCATGGAATGTGGGGTGGATAGAAGGGATTTCAACTCATATGGAAGTCGACGTGGTAATGATGAGGTGATGGCAAGAGGCACTTTTGCTAATATACGTCTTGTCAACAAACTGTTGGGAGGAGAAGTTGGACCTAAGACAATTCATATCCCCAGTGGAGAGAAACTATCTGTCTTTGATGTTGCCATGGTAATTTGTTTCACTCAAGACTTACTTCTTGCTAATAACAGACACTTCTCACCTTGAGGTTGAAACAGTTGAAAGTAAAACTTGAGTTGGTCAATTACTTGCATGAATTGTGGTGTATGGGTGTACTATGATCATCTTAGTTATTGGGTCTTTAGTAGGTAAAGATACAGAGCTGCTGACAATGAAACAGAGAAATATCAGGCCCCCTTTTAATATCACATCTGGTTTACCTTTTACTCTCTTGAATATTATCAGGTGGAAATATATAATAATCACTGTTCTGACCATTGGTTCATGTGGGTTCATGACATTGCTCTTAGGATCTCTGCTTTATGGGCATTAACTAGTTTCCCAACATTCAAGCAGCTCCTTTCTTCGCAGATGATCAAATGTTTGCCCTTTTTTCCTAATCCTTTTTGGTAAATAATGATCCAACATTTGCTACGTTGCTTCTTCAAATTGCTCTTTGACAGAGGTACAAAAGCGAGGGGCATGATACAGTTATTTTGGCTGGTGCTGAGTATGGAAGTGGAAGCTCCCGTGACTGGGCTGCCAAGGGTCCAATGCTGCTGGTACATTATTTACCTGCATCTTTATCCATTTAGTTTGCAGAGGAGTTGTGCTTTTATGGTAATCCTTTGAAAATTTTATTGGAGCAGGGTGTGAAAGCAGTGATAGCAAAGAGCTTTGAGCGAATTCATCGCAGTAACTTGGTGGGAATGGGTATCATCCCACTGTGTTTTAAGCCTGGACAGGATGCTGAGAAGCTGGGCTTAACTGGCCAAGAACGCTACAGCATTAATCTTCCCGGCAGTGTGAGCGAAATTAGACCTGGTCAAGATATCACTGTGGTGACAGACAATGGCAAGTCATTCACTTGTACCTTGCGGTTTGACACAGAGGTAATGGAATGAGGCAGAAATCTTTTTTCCTGTATCTCCAATAAACACACATCGCATTCTATCCCCTCTTTTGGGCTCAGCATGACCTTTAGACAACCTTGGTGCAGGTGGAACTGGCATATTTTGATCATGGGGGCATTCTGCAATACGTTATTAGAAACCTGATTCATGCAAAGCACTGAAGCAATTGCAGCTAAATAGCGACAAGGCCGTTTACGTTGCCAAGTGAACCTGAAAAAAGAATAGGAAAAAAAAAAAAAAAAGGAAAAATGTAAAATGGGCTAACGTAAAATATTGGATCAATTTTTGGTGCCAAGCGTAGATGTTCTATGAATAAGTCAAGAACCAATTGGTTGAGTGCTTGGCGTGGGCCTGACATTAATTCCGTCATGGTGGGGTCCTTGTTCAAACTCTTGAGCTTGAAAGTGCAACTGCTTCTTTGCCCACTCATATTGGTCTGTTGTTGTGATCTTGTATTTTTCGTAAACCAAGCAAAGTGTTTCTTTCTTCTCTCAGGTACCGGTCTGAAAACATTGAACCACTGAACTTAGCGGTATTTTCACTTAGGGCTCGAGTTGGAGTAAGGCTCGATACTATCTGGGTTTTGAGATGGCGGGTCATCTCTTTCGGAAAAATTGAAATATGATGCCAACACGTGATCTCACCTTTAAGTTTGCACGGGGCTGTGTCTTACATTCCAACATTCGTCCCTTTATTTTTTCGGGTGTTTTAGTTTCATGAGATTGGATGATACCGGCCGGTGATAGGCCTAGTAGGTTCTTAGGATGGAAACCAGTAGGACTAGATTAACAACTGGCTTTTATTTGAAGTTTTAAAGCCTCCTTTCACTACTAAGTAGATAAGGACGACTCATTAGCACTCCAAATAGACTCCTCGGAGGACCCAATTATATAGACTCAAAAAATTATCTGATGGATTCATTCATTTATTTACAAGAAAGAAAATTCACTAATATGTATATCGATGAGAATTATAGTGGGAAATGAAGTCAAGAAGGATATCCATTCCTGACCAGGCAGAGCCTCACTTTCTTCACAAATAATTAGAAGAAATATTAAGGATCATGCATTTCACGCCCAACACAGCTGAACTGGTAAATAAGAAACTAAGACCACATGGCCATTTCCCTGGGCTGCAAATTAGCCACCTTAAAATTTTAGTCCACAAAAAGAACACAACAAAAAAAATTAACCCAAAAAAATAAAATAATAAATAAATAAATAAATAAATAAAGGCGCTTAGAGCTTGAGTGACCCAAAAGTCCACTCATTCTACATGTCGGCGGCTATGAAAATCATCAAGGGTAATTAATGTTATATAGAAAATACCGATCATCAGCGGATCCAGTCCATAAAAAATCATTGAAAACAACAAAAAAAACAACCGAGCACAAAAGTCAGTGCTAACACGTTGAACTATGGAAATAGAAACAATGAGCAAAAACTGGTATTCCACTTGAGGGTCACGGAATTTATTGAAAATTAAGTTACAAACATTATAAGAAACTCGAAGTTTTCAACCTGAGCTATAACCACAACTACTACTGTCGCTAGTTACAGTGACCGCATGTTTCTTAACAGCAGAAGTGTGCAGGTGTATACAAGATTCATATTGACTTGAAGCCTGTCATTGCTTAAGTTTTCTTTTCTAAGTCACAAGGGTGAGGTGTGAAGTCCCACAATTATCTGCTGTCAGAGAGAAGAAAGAAGCAAAAGAAGACAAAAACAGTGATGTCAAACAGGAATGAAGAAAAGAAGAGACAAATATAAAAAGAATCTCTCTCTCAAAGGCCACAAAGTCACTCAGTTTACAGGAAAAATATGACCGATAACCTAGTTTTCCAAGCTCAAGTCATTAGATCAAAAACATGTCACTATTTCCCATATTAGATGCTTTGCTTAGGAATCTCAGAACCATAAACTATTTTAACTATTCTTCATTAGCTTGTCCATCAACTGTTAAGCCACCAAAACCAACAATTAGTCCCAACCAATGGACATGACTTGAACTACTGCTAATACTGGAGAAAAGGCTGCACACAGATATCTGCAAATTGCCCATTTTGCTATTGTAGATTACCTTTAAAGC
Source organism: Kandelia obovata (assembly GCA_021464305.1). Taxonomy (NCBI): domain Eukaryota; kingdom Viridiplantae; phylum Streptophyta; class Magnoliopsida; order Malpighiales; family Rhizophoraceae; genus Kandelia; species Kandelia obovata. The sequence goes on from CM038473.1 coordinate 9,520,009, forward strand.
GTAAATTAAACCTTGTACTCGTTTACATGCATCCATTTGGTAGACGACCACTTGTTCCCCCGAATCACGGGGCAACCACCTGATGAGAAGAGAAATTGGAATCATCAGTGTGCTTGTAACTGAAACCTGAACAAAATGATTAAAAGCTTGCAGTTGGTAACCATAGCTGTTTACTAACCATGCAAACTTGAAGGGTCTGGAGTGGCATCAGGTGTCATGCTCCAGAATAGCAATGCATCACCCATTTTGGGCTTAACAGAAAGCCCTTTCTTTCCACATTCAGATAATCTATTCCACCAGGGTACTGCACTAAAGTTTCCTTTGGCAGCAGGAAAGACTGTCTCGCCCCCTTCTTCGACGTCTGAGCTGTGTACAGTGGCGAAGGAGTAAATATTATATTCAGAAAATGAAAACAACAATAATAATGAAAAACTTATAGAGAATGCATTAGAATTATAAATCTTTCTCATGTCAGATACATGATCTCACTTACAGGTACATAAGAAGAGTGGCTACTCGTTGGCCCCCGTTCTTCGTGTTGAATTCGTCCCCAAAGTAGTCATAGTGAGGCTCATATTTCTGTCCAACTTCATAATGGAGAACCTGAAGTCCTTCCCCATGTTCTGCACATTGTGTTAGCTTAAGTATTATTTAAAGAATACAGGCAGTATAAACAAATACAGAAATTCAGCTAAAGCAACTGAAAAAAAAAAAGATAAAAAATATCTCCAATTGGGTCTGTTAGCTCATATTTGGTGGCTTCTGTTGATGCAATATACAAGCAAATAAGTTGGACAAACAAAAGTCTTGAATGCTGTAGAAAGTTACCATAACATAGGAGAACACAAGATTGTGCAAGAAAATAACAAAAAGTTAAAGAGTCAAAGCAGATATTTCACATATGGAGATCAAACGCATACCCACAGGAATGAACGTAAAATCAGCTATCCTTTTCTCGATGTCCCTAATGGTCTTGTCACCACCTCTCAGTAAGAATGTCCCAGAACTTGTACGCACTCTGTAGGCAGCAATATCTTAGTAAATAGGAACACAAGCAATCTAAAAGCAACATGCTAAAAAAGGAATAGTACAGTGCTCGATTGCACACTAAAATTAGATGTGTGCTCAAGACGGTAAAAGATTCACCTGCTATCTATACTCTTCCCAGTTTCATTATCAACGACAGTTGACTTTTGCATATGGGGCTTGGCAAGATTGATCAGGTAATCGCACTCCTCTTTGCTCTGCTCAAAATTAATCAATCAATCAATCAAATTTAGCGCCAGCTCTACAATAAATGCCATTCCCTTGGTTGAGCCCAAAAATAAAATTCATAACAGAAAATGGTAAATCATCAACCAATAGTGATTGAAGAAGCTGAAAACAAATAAAGTAATGACGTTTGGGTGCCGATTAATCAAAGACCCATGAAATCATGACAGAAACACATTGTTAAATCCCTCAACGACAATTAAAACAAAACAAAACAAAACAAAAAAGAAGAAGAAGAGGAAGAAGAAGGAGAAGGAGAAAACATACCAAAAAATTGTGATAGATAAAGGCCCGAGGCTCCCAGGAGATGACCTCAACCCACTGCTCCTCTGTCCCTTCATCTCCCCCGCTCCTGTAATTGGCATAAAAAATTCAAAAGACAATCCCTCAGAAAATCTAATAATTATCAGATCGCATTTTAATTCAATAAAACAGGACTTTATATATATATATATATATATATAAAAGAAAAACTCAAAACACAGAGTCAGTCGCACAGAGAGAGAGAGACCGCTTGTCAATTTTATTATGAATGATGGTGCTGAGATCGTTGGCTTGCCACGAATGGTCGGAGGAGCTGCTGCTGGGGACAGAGAGGATGCCAAGAGCGAGAAGAATGAGAATCACAAATGTGAACATCAGAAGCATCCCCATAATCAGCGTTGAAGAAGACGATTTTCGGGACGGAAGACGGGAGTATCTCACTTTCGCCGCCATTTCTTCTTCTTCTTCTTCTGCTTAAATTTTCTCCTACTACTTAGATAACGAAACGGATCTCCTGCAAGAAGATGTAAGAGAAGAAGAAAACGCGCTTTTTATCTTTGTTAATTGCTTTTATATTATATTTCAGTTTCTCTCTTTCCACTCTTCCTTCCGTGCTCCTGACCAAGGCTCCCTTTATATTTTTATTTATTTATTTATTGTCTTATTTCGAGTATTTGTACATCTCCATTTTTTTATTTCGTTCCTTTTTTTTTTCCTCCAATTTTTCAATTTACCCGGCTCTTTCTTATTTTCTTTTCCTTTCTCTTACACTTCATTCTTGGCAATTTATTTTATTTTAATTAATTACCTAAAATTTAAATATAAATTTTAACTTAATTTAATAATATTGAGATAAAATTTATTAGTATTCTTTGTGATAATTTTAAGAATAATTTATAATATTAAAATATTTTAATTACATTATAAATTTAAATATATATTTTAAAATTTTGGATTGGAACACGTTTTTGTGATTTATTCAAAGAATTAATTAAAATATGTATTTAAATTGAAAATTTAAATAATTAATCATGTTGTTGGATTTATTAACGTCTTTGAGGTTTTGCAAATAACATTAGGGATTTAACTCAAGAAGGAGCTAAGTTTAAACTTATGATACAAACAATAAGGGATTTACAAAAAGACTTCGTTTAGTACTAATATAACTTTTAACTTCTTCCACCAAGAAATTGCGGCAAAAAGGATTTAAATTGTTTCTGTTATTTTTTCAATTCCGCTTTACAACCAGAAGGGGAAATTTAAAAGTCAATTATTTTGAATTTTGAGCATCTGAGTTTTCGCCAGCGAGGATAGGAATATGTTTAATCGGTCGATTCGGCCTACTTTATTTTGGTACAATTGGACCAGTTCGTTGAATTAATTGTTCACGTCTCCAGTTAACTGTGTAGCCTTTTTCATTTTTTTTGTAACCCCACCACCAACCAAATAAAAAAAGAAAAAAGAAAAAAGCCCAAAATAGCATTACGATTTACGACTTGCAAAACAAAAGTTAGGCAATCATGTGAGGATTGAGGCAAGCCTACATCGAAACCTCCTTCAGAACAGCTGCCCAGGCCCAGCCCAGTATGTCAGTAATACATCCACTTGTCGGTAGCAGCTTGCTTGTGGGGAGGTTCTACTCCCATCTTTTTCTTTTTTGCATGATTTAAACTTTGAGACATCTTAAATCTAAGCTTTTTAATTTTTGTGTTTTCTTCTTTTTTATAAATTTTAGATAAATTATATACACATACTTATTAAAAACTTTATTTGATGGTAACTTATATAACAAAGACGCAACATTAATTCTCTTTTCATATAACTATTCTTTTTTTTTTTTTTTTTTTTTTTTGTTCGCCTGTATGTTTAATCTTCTGCTTTTTTTTTTTTTTTTTTGGTGCACGCCTGAATGGTTAAGCTACTGCTGATTTTTCACGGCTTCAGGGACGAAAAAACTTGATGCCCGGCAAATTCCAGCTTTGGAGTTGGGGGTTGCGCCGGGGGGGGGAGGGGAGGGAAGAAAATCGAGACTTACAGTTTACAGCTCCACACAGGCAATAAAACCCACGCAGGCAAATTGACCGCATATGTATTGTACATCGTCTCAGACATTACAAGGAGAGAAATACGCAAAAAGCATCCTAAACATGCTTATTTGAAAGCAGCTAGCTTAAACAAAACATTGGAAATCATGCATTATAATCCATTAAATTTTAAAAATTATACAATTATTGTTGCTAGAAAACACCAAGAGACGTAGGATGCAGGGGAGCAGTGGGTTTGAATGAGATGCAGTTGGGAATGTAATTGGAAGTTCGTTTCTTGGGAGGACTCGTTGACTCAATGGCTGGTTGGTTCAAGTATGCATACTTGCTCTTCGTCCACCTGCGTATGTTTGATTATTGCAATATTTAATGATTCTATATTAGACAACGAGAAGAAGTTAGCAAAATCCATGCCATTGACACGAAGTTCTTCTGTTCGTATAGGGATATTGGGTGTGTCATATTGACCTAGAGGGCAGCCGGCCAGTTGCTTTTATTATTACTATAGTACTACTAGTTCAAAGAGGTGGGACTTGACATAATAATAGAAATACTAGTGTCGGTCCAATGGCATAAACGGTTAAAGAGAAATGCAACTAACCAGTCTTTTATTCCCACGCGAATTTCTTTCTTCTTTTCATCGTATGCGGTGATGGCAGTGGTACTGTTCTCCTTGTTGTTGCCTTCTTCATCATCGTCGTCGTCATCCTTCAGGGACTCTTCAAATTGCCTGTATTCTTCCTCCTACATCACACAACACGAGCTCAATTTCAATTACATCGTTTTAGCTACAAGAATGTGAAAAAGTCAAATACCACACAATGAAATTTGGTCACAGCAACATCAACCAGGACCCAAAGAAGCCACCGGCCACATATTTCATCGCAATCTTGAACAATATTCGTTGACTATCTAGTCAATGTCATTGGATTGATCTAAGGGTCTAAAGCCAATAGCCCGAATGAAAAGCATGGAAAGGGATTATCAATACAAGGGGAAAATTCCTATGCAGCAAAAGGCTTAATTGTCAGTGTCTAAGAACCCATCTGAACATGGCCTTACAGAGAGTTTGCGGGCCCTGATACGTGCCGCGGCCTTGATAGCTGCAAGGAGATGGTCCTCTTCCTCGATGCGCTTTTGCCTCCAAAACTTTGCAATTTCCTGATTCGTCACGCTCTGAGTAACAGTCTTTCTCACCCAGAATCTCGGAAGTGGCGGCGGGGATGGTGGTGGGGGAACCGACCGCTTCATCTTTGTTTCACCAGCTACAGTTTCCACTTTTGTTTCCTTCATGTTCTCGATGATTCAACTGTCTATTGTGTTATTACTTCTATTAGCAGTATGGTATCACAGAAGGAGATGGGCATACAGCAAAACCATGATTGGCCACTTCAATAACCCACCATATTTCTATACCAACTAATCCAACCTAACTTTCAGCTGGCGGGTAGATTGACCTCACAGTCTTTGTTTTTAGAATAATATAGACCTTCCAGTCTCCAAGACGGAGCCGTCCTGATTATTCTGAAGAAGGAGATGGTTGTTTATAGTGTTGTGCAAGGTTCGATATCATTAAAACTGTAATCAAAATAAAACATTTGGTTATTTTTAATTTAATTTTTTTTTGAACAGAAATTTTGTTTAACTGAATTTAATTAAAAATTTTGGTTTAGTTTTAGTTAACCGTTTGATATATATATATATAAAGCATTTTAAAAAAAAATTTATCATAAATATTATTATATATAAGATAAATAAATAATTATTAAGATATAATAATACTTTATTAACACCTATTTATTATTAATAGTTGTATTAGTAATATTGTTCTTGTTATTAGACTGAAAAATATATATAAAAATAACATTTTAATTCAATTAACTACAATTTTTTTAATATAAAAAATTGAAATTAAATCGAAATTTTAATTTTTGTTTGATTTGGTTAAATAATTATAAAATTAGTTTGCTTAATCAAAAATTCAATTAGATTGGTGAACCGAAATTTTCGATTTTTTTAACACTCGTAGTTGTTGAACCTTTGTTTTCAATTTACACTAATGCGAAAAACTAACACGGCCAGCCTCCCCAATTTCTTTAGCTCCCCTTTGTCCTAGATTTCATTATAAAAAAAAATGTAGGTTCTAAACTTAAACTTTAGATATAATTATAAAGACATGACGGCATTTACTGTAACTTCACCCTCACCTCTTGGAGTCTATATAAATTTGTGTAAACTTTTCATTATCATGTAATATTGCGTATGTATGCTTTTGCCCAACTCCATACTGCAACGCTTTCAAAAAGTTTTGAAATTAATAAGTATATTCATTAACGAAGAAACAAAATCACAGAACTGGCTGCCAAAACCAAGGTCAGAAACACCACTGGGAGTGAACAAATTAAGAAACTTCGTTGACTACATGGCATGGTGATGGAAAGTATATCATTTCAATTCAGGAAGACAGTCAAATAGGAAAGGAGAGAAGGTAGATTCTGAACCATTTAAAAGCCCATACTTTGAAAAAAAACATCAATTCTCCAATTCAGGATTTCAGACAAGCAGCAATTCAGTTGAGTTGACAAATATACATTAACAGAACCATAATAATCCACAAGAAGTAGCAATTTTACAATAAAAAAGGGTACCCAAAACCCACAAAACTTAAAACCCCAAACACCCGAAAACAAATATAATTTCTCCTTCTCTCTATCAAGATATTGGGAAAAAAATCAAACCCCCGGGACGGGACGGGACGGGAGGTGGTACGGTACGAGGAAGTAGGGAGCCCCGGGGGGGGGGGGCGGGAACCTTCATCAAGTCTGAGATGCGATCCGAAGAGCCTTGGTCTTGAACCTGTATCTGGGTGCCCGAGGGATCACCTGGCTGGGGCCCATGTGGAACTGGCCAGGGCTGTCGGTGAGAGGAAGCCCATCATCGTACACATAACCCACTAGACGGCCGCAGCTGTTGCAAATAATCTTGGTACGTCGCCTCTGGATTCCCCAGTAATTGACGGTCTCGAAGAAGGGTCTGATCTTGTCCTCCTTCTCGAACCTGAATTTGGTGGCGTCGATGGAGGAGAAGGACAACGTCCCTTTGTTGCCTGCCTCGAAGTAGAAGTCTGGTGGGTACAGATGGCCGCTGCTGAGATTCAGGTTCGTCCCGCATTCCGTGCACGTGTAGATCGGTGCCGCCATCGCCGCTGGATTTTTGTTGTTGCTTGGGGACTTGGAGGTTTCAGTCCGCGAATTTATGTGGATTTTTTGCTTTCGAATTCGTTGGCGAAAAGTCAGGCAGTCGGTGGAACGGAAGTTTCCAAAGCCGTGTCCAAAAACGTTCAGACTTCATTCTCGCGACTTTTGTTCTCCAATTTTATTTTTTTTTCTTTTTTCCCTTATAATATGATTAATATTAAAATTTATTATAATTAAGCAAAAAAATTTAATATCTTTCATAATATTTACTTTTTATTTATGCAGTAGGATAAAATATTGATCGTATAATATAAAATGTTAATTTTCGTTATAGCATATTAAAGATATAGTACTAATTATTATTGTATGATATTCCCGGAGAGAAGTCCAATCCATTTTTCTAAAATTGGGCTGGACTCGTCTCAGTCTTGCAAAGTCTATTTTAACTACAGCCTAACACTCAACGCTAGCTTATTTGGGCCGAGTTAATGAACCCAATCCAGTCGGTTGCAGGGGTGGCCTACAGTACGTGTCACCGTCAACCCTAACTGGCACCCCCCGCCCTGCGTACGTTAGCCTTTCCGGAAAAGTCGGTGTAGGTCAAGCCTTTTCGTCGATAAAAGGTCGCCTAGGCTGGGATAAACGGCAATTGGACGGTTCCCTCTTTGGAGAGTGAAAGGGCCTCTGGCCTGCCATGCTGCGTCGGCGAAGCTCTGCATAACGTTAGCAGGAAATTGAACTTAACGGGACAAAACACAAGATTAACAAGAAACCAAAAAATAGAGGGAAAACGATTTTTTTTTTTTCTAAAAAAAAAAAAGAAGGCAATCTGCAACTCCTAATTGTGTACTTTTCTGCTTTATTACTTAAAACTTAGGGCTACGGTTTGTTAAGGCCTGATCGCCATGGACACGCGATTCCCCTACTCGCCGGCGGAGGTCGCCAAAGTCCGGATGGTGCAGTTTGGCATTCTCAGCCCCGATGAGATTGTAAAACTTCCCTCTCTCACTTGTTTTTTTTTGGTTTGGTTGCCTAGAAATCATTTGTAAAGAAAAGAAAATTTGGAATTCTTTGATCCGTAGTTGTTAAGTTGTACTGTTCCTGGCAATGCTTTCTCCGCAAGTAAACGGAAGGTTAAGAGTAACTCTTTTTCTTTTTCTTTTTTTTTTAAATAAACAAATTAAAAATAAATCTGTGATGGGTTTGATGAGCAGAGACAAACGTCTGTGGTACAAATTGAGCACAGCAAGACGACGGAGAGAGGGAAGCCGAAGCCAGGCGGGTTAAGCGACCCTCGGGTTGGTACAATTGATAGGAAGATGAAGTGTGAGACTTGTACGGCCAACATGGCAGAGTGCCCTGTTCACTTTGGGCATCTGGAGCTGGCTAAGCCTGTGTTCCATATTGATTTCATGAAGACTCTGCTTAGTATCATGAGATGTGTTTGCTTCAATTGTTCCAAAATTCTGGCGGATGAGGTAATGTAGGCCTCCATTTAGGGCCCTCCTCCTCTCTAAGATTGGATCTTTGCTCAAACTTGTTAATTTATCTCTTGCATGCAAGCTTACAATAATCTGAATTCTTGTGAAGCGTGCCATTTGCAGAATGAGTGTTTGTGATACTGTATGAAGTAGGGAAGCTGCAAGTCTGTGGGCGGGATGAATTGTTATTCAGTAGAATAAGCTTGCAGCTATCAAAAGGAAAAAAAAAAAAGCATACTCTAAGAAGCATATTCTTCATGTAAAGTAGATGCTAAATATGTGCTACCAATGTTCAGTGTGAAATATCATGTATCAAAGTTTGGTTGATTTGTGAAACACAATAAGAGATGAGCAAGGCAGCTATGGTTATCCTTTGCACATTCACTGATAGTGGATACATAAAAATTGTTCTTCACTCTGCCTGCTAGATTTCCACAAATTGCACTGGGAAATTTCATTTAGTTAGATGCCAAAAATTCTTCTTAAATTGAGTTTTGCATCTTCCTGAACCTCATCGACATTGCAGAATCATAGAATGGATTTTTCAGGATGTGTTTTATGTGCTCATTGAGTTTTAGCTGTCAAAAAGATGCTAAACTACTTTTCTTCTTGACACTGTATCTGTAACATATCTTACTTGGTTGTTTACTTGCAAGAAGACCACAAGTTTAAGCAAGCCTTGAAAATAAAGAACCCACTTCACCAAGGATGACTTTGGGCCAGAAAGTCGTGGGTTTGTGGAGTACTCGTACCTTCGGGGTTTGACTCCGCAAGAATTCTTTTTCCATGCTATGGGTGGCAGGGAAGGTCTTCTAGATACTGCAGTGAAGACCTCTGAGACTGGCTACATCCAGAGGCGACTAGTGAAGGCCATGGAGGATATTATGGTTAAATATGACGGTACTGTCAGGAACTCATTGGGAGATGTAATTCAGTTTCTGTATGGGGAAGATGGTATGGATGCGGTATGGATAGAATCCCAAAAGCTGGATACTTTGAAGATTAAGAAATCTGAATTTGATAGGGTATTCAGATATGAAATTAATGATGAGGAATGGAACCCTACTTATATGATGCCTGACCACATTGATGATTTGAAAAATATCCGGGAGTTGCGTGATGTGTTTGATGCTGAAGTTCAGAAACTTGATGCAGATAGATATCGACTTGGAACAGAGATTGCTACTACTGGTATAGTTCATGGCCAATGCCAGTTAACCTTTGGAGGCTTGTCCGTAATGCACAAAAGACTTTCAAGCTTGATACAAGAAAGCCTTCAAATATTCACCCAATGGAAACTGTAGAATCCGTCGATAAGCTTCAGGAGAGATTGAAGGTTGTTCCCGGTGAAGATCTATTAAGTATTGAAGCCCAAAAGAATGCTACTCTTTTCTTTGGAATTTTGCTGTGAAGCACTCTTGCCAGTAAAGGGTGTTGCAGGAATACAGGCTCACTGGCGAAGCATTTGATTGGGTTATTGGTGAGATAGAGTCCCGATTTTTACAATCACTGGTAGCACCTGGGGAAATGATTGGCTGTGTGCTGCACATTCTATTGGACAGCCTGAGACCCAAATGACTCTCGAGACCTTCCACTATGCTGGTGTTAGTGCAAAGAATGTCACCCTTGGTGTTCCCAGGTTGAGGGAAATAATTAATGTGGCTAAAAAAAGCAAAACACCTTCTCTTTCTGTCTTTCTGACACCTGACCTTAACAAGACCAGGGAGAAGGCTAAGAATGTTCAATGTGCTTTGGAATACATGACTCTTCGAAGTGTTACTCAATCTACTGAAGTGTGGTATGATCCAGATCCCATGAGTACGATAATTGAGGAGGATGTTGATATTGTGAAGACTTATTATGAAATGCCAGATGAAGATGTTGCACCAGAGAAAATCTCTCCTTGGTTACTTCGCATAGAGTTGAATCGTGAAATGATGGTTGATAAGAAGCTAAGCATGGCTGACATTGCTGAGAAGATCAACCTTGAGTTTGATGATGATTTGACTTGTATATTCAATGATGACAATGCTGAAAAACTGATTCTTCATATCCGTACTATGAATGATGAAGCTCCAAAAGGGGAGTTGAATGATGAGTCAGGTGAAGATGATGTCTTCCTGAAAAAAATTGAGAGTAACATGCTGACTGAAATTGCTCTTCGAGGCATTCCAGATATCAACAAAGTCTTCATCAAACATGGAAAAGTTGGCAGGTTTGATGACAATGAAGGATTTAAGACAGTAGAGGAATGGATGTTGGACACTGAGTGTGTAAATCTACTTGTCGTTATGTGTCATGAAAATGTTGACGCCTGAAGGACAGGCAGCAACCACTTGATTGAAGTCCTTGGAATTGAGACAGTCCGTCGTGCTTTGCTAGACGAATTGCGAGTTATTTCTTTTGATGGTTCTTATGTGAATTATCGGCATTTGGCTATACTGTGTGATACCATGACCTATCGAGGCCATTTGATGACAATCACTTGTCACGATATCAATCGCAATGATACTGGGCCATTGATGAGATCCTCATTTGAGGAGACTCTGGACATTCTCCTTGATGCTGCTGTCTATTCCGAATCGGATTATTTGAGGGGGGTCACTGAGAACATAATGCTGGGTCAGCTTGCACCAGTTGGCACAGGAGACTGCTCCTTGTATCTGAATGACGGTTTGCTGAAAAATGCCATTGAACTCCAGCTTCCAGGTTATATGGATGGCCTGGATTTTGGTATGATCCCTGCCAGTTCCACAGTTTATGGTACTCCATATCACGAGGGCACAATGTCTCCAAATTACTTGCTAAGCCCAAGTGTTTGACTCTGCCCCTTACGGATGCTCAATTTTCACCATATGCCAGTGGGATGTCCTTTTCTCCTGCTTTATCTCCGGGATACAGCCCTCCTCACCAGTACAGTCCACAATCTCCTGAGTACACTCCCAAATCCCTTGGTGGTTACAGTCCTAATCTTAACACAATGCAGCCCAACCTCACCAACATATAGCCCTACTTCTCCTACTTATAGTCCCACCAGTCCCGCATACTCTCCTACAAGTCCATCGTATTCCCCCACCTCACCGAGCTACAGCCCTACATCACCAAGCTACAGACCCACTTCCCCTGCTTACAGTCCAACATCTTCTTATGGCCCAACATCACCTTCCTATAGTCCGACCTCTCCCTCTTATAGTCCAACTTCACCAGCCTACAGCCCCATTTCCCCTGGTTACAGTCCAACATCGCCAAGCTACAGTCCAACCTCACCAACGTATAGCCCAACATAACCAAGCTACAATCCACAGTCAGCAAAATACAGTCCATCGCAGGCTTACTCACCGAGCAGTCCAAGATTGTCTCCATCCAGTCCACACAATCCTACATCTCCAAATTATAGGTAGGCCATGTACCGGTAGCTTCTATGCTGAATTTTCATTGCAATTTGTCATTTTATATGTGAATATTTCATTCTCCATACTATTTGTTGTTATGGCTGTGAATGTTTTCGTGTTATGGCTGAATGCTCGAAAAACTTTTATGCAGCCCAACATCACCATCGTATTCACCAACATTTCCATCCTATTCACCATCAAGCCCAACATATAGTCCAAGCAGGTAATTCTTGATTCACTGGCTTCTTTACTTCATTGTACGGTCTTGTTTTAGTGGATTGCCATTCTCTACATTTATTTTTAAAAGTTTTTTAGGCAGCCCATATAATTCTGGTGTCAGTCCAGACTCCGCAATACAGGTATGTCTAATCTGAACAGTTGATTTTTGGTACATCTAATCTGAACACCATCATCTAAGGCCAATTGTTCCCTGCAGTCCAAAGTGCTGGATATTCACCAAGTGCACCGGGCTATTCGTCTACTTCTAAGAGTCAGTATACGCCTCAAAGCAAGTTCTAAGGATGACATGGACAAAAAGTAGTAGTATGGGTTGATTTTTCTTTGAAGTGTTGCCTTGTAGTTAGCTGTGGACTCTCTACGCCGACATTATGTAGCTACCCAATATGTTTCCCAGGCAACAGTTCCTTGGACGGGGAGAGGTGTCAAGGAGGAAGTGCATGGCATGGAATATGCTAAAATGTTATTTGTGGCGTTAGGGGGAATATGGACAGTGAAATAAACTACCATAGATCCAAGGCTCCAGTATAATTTACTTTTGAAGAGTTTGGAGGAGTGCAGCTGTGTTGGTTTCTGCTCTTCATGGCCGAGTATCTACTCATGATTTCTGCCCCTTTTTGGGTAGATACCGAATTATCGGTGTAAGGAAGGGAGGCAGGCTTTCATGTATACGATGTTTCTCCTGTTCAAATAAAAAATGTGTCATTTTACATGACTACGAATTTGCCTGTCATAGATGAGTGAGTTGTCGATCCATTAAGACCTGATTTCCTCATTTTTGGAACTATCCTTTGTGCGTAACTCCCAATTCTTGAAGTACCCATAACTAGTAACGACCTCGCTAATGATTTCAACTAGAGTGATTTATGGAAAAGGAAAGAATTGAAAAAATATTTGCTCTTTCCTTCAAATCTGTCACCTGTGGTGATTGATCTCTGTAGAACGATGAGTGTTGTTCCTTCGTATAATTCTGAGCGGCAATGAAACATTTACTCTTGACATATTATGATATAACAGCAACTGCCTGCGGCCTGCAATTTTCATTTGACAGAGTCAAGAAGACGCATCCCAATAGTCATCTTATTCAAACACTTAAATACTATATAAAGTTACCAACTTTGCACCATTCAGAAGTAAGGGGCAATTAGATTAGCCAACCCGGTCTTGATGGAAAGACAGCAGAAGACCATCATCTCAACTCTTTTGCCAAAAGTAGCATCCCTTGTCACTTCCCTGTTAAACCCACTTGTACCAAAGGATTTTCCGGTCCAATCGTTTCGCTTGTTCCCATGGAAGCTCGAAGAAAGGCTAAAAACAGAAGTTTTGATGCACGGGGAACCCTCCTCTCCACAAATTGTCATGCATAGGCCAAATCAAGAAGAAGAAGCAGAATCAGAATCAGAAAATGGCGAGAAAAACTGCAAGAAACAGTTCTGGGTTCCTCTCTTAAAAGGATAATCAAAATTTCAAAGGGAATGGAGCAACAGATGAGGAAATCTGATGTCCTGATAAGAAGAAGCTGCCATCTGCTATTACAAAGTACCCAAGTTTGCCTGGAAGGCTCAAGTAAATGAGAAGGACAATGTCAAGATGGCATTAATGAAGTGATTGTAACTTATTCTAAACCCATAGCACCCAAGGTAGACATTACTGCAAAGCCAATAAAATTAAGGTGCATCAGCTATGTACTTCAGACAGGCAAGTGAATCCTAATTCAACAAAGATTGAATAAATGTTGTTTCACGTGACCATGTGTGCTGTTGTTATCCATAAATATATTTATTTACGTTTACTTTTGTCATGCTTACTGCCTTGCACAATTTGGAAAACCATTTCAAGGTTGCGAATTTTAATTTAGAAATGATTAACGTCTATCAAGATATTATGGCTGCTTTTTGCATGTATCTAAAACTAGGAATAAGTATAACCAAAATTGGAACAGAAATAGAATAAAAAGTAACTGAAACAAAACAAAAAATAGAAGAGAGAGAGAGAGAGTGAGAATATGTTATATGAACTGTTATCAAAATTACTATCACGGCTATCACTGGTGACTCTTCCTCTCGTTGTCTCTACAGGACTCGGTATTCAGCTGAACTTCTTGCCGTTTGATGCCATTTTAGAGAGTGAAAATGTGACCGTTATTTTGAAATGGAAAACACAAAAGGAGAAAACACATACATACTTACTTGGCACAAGCAAGAAGGAAAAGAGACAATGCAACCGTTATTTTGGTATGACGATGTAACCCGATTCTTGCTAACCCAGCATCAAGATCCCAGAGCAGAGGAAAAAACCCAAAAAAGCGCCCTGGACTGCGGCCTAACTTAAATGACCCAATGGTAACAATGGATGGATGGTTGAGCCAAATTTAAGGCTTTTGGAATGGGCTCACCGGGTTCAAATTAAGAATTGCTATAAAGAAAAGGTTGGGACTTCCCCTACCATCCATGAGAACACTGTAACTGCGAGTAAATTGGTCCGGATTGCCATGCTGATGATGCCAAGTAATCACCATCGATGCCACCGTATGTGTGGTTCTGTGAGACAATCCAGAAAGAGTGAAACATTGTGTAATTTTGGTCTATCATAGTGTAAAAGAAATAGAACAAGAAAAAATTCTTAAAGAAAAGGAAAATCAAATGCACAAGCCATTACCAAACTCTGTTCTCTTTTCAAACCACCACCAAGAAACTCCAAAGAAGAACCAGCCAAATAGCATCCTTTGGACCTGCGTTAGTCTCTGCAAATTTTCAACACGAAAAAAACGATATGTCATTGCATGCACAAAATATTACAGGAGCCAGCCACATTGAAATCCTTGCTGTCCATTTCTTTTTCGAATTACTGAGACCTGGCACTGGCAGAGATAATCAAAAACCAGAAGGTAAAATTAGTGCTAAGAAATCACCCCATTTGTTGGATCAGCAACACCTGACTCTCTTCATCCTCTTGTTTATTGATTTCACAACCGGAAAAATTTGGTTAGTGCTGCTGCAACAGGGAGTTTGAGAAAGGAAATGGCAAAACAGTATAATGATGGTGCAACAATTCGAGCAAATAAAACACTAAATAAATAAAATAAAATAATAATAATAATGTTGTTGATCTTCACAAACCTCATTAGATGCCTTCCTTTGTCATTGCCTTTGAGTTGGCCATATGGTTCTGCTAAATGATGTGGAGATTCTTATCAGATTCCAAATCCTCTTCCTGAATTGCTTCTCGATCACTCACCTGCAAAAGTTAGTTTAAAGCTTGAAGTTGCATCTCTGAAACTGAAGACACCATGAGAAAAAACAAAAAGAATTGAAATGATCACTAAACCAACTAACATTTTAATATTAAATTTCAATTACACCAACTTTTACAATTCCTGCGAGCACAGGTCATCTTTGCAACAATATTCCTGTCCCGGTATTTCCTTTTTTTAACAAGCAGTTCACCGAAAAGATTTTCTGCTCATAAAATTCATTTATCACACAATTAGTATCATAGTACCTTTATGGGAAACGATGTCACTATCCACTTCTAGGACCCAATTTTTTCTTTTGAACAAGTTGTTATTCCTGCATAGGACTATATAGGCAAAAGGTAAGCTCATGGAAGATCAACAAAAGAATGCCTATTTAGAGCTTAATGGTACAGATGAGCTTTTGTTGGATGGTCCTGCACACAAACTAGTCGTAATTCGTATGCCTTGATGATAAGCAACAATGCCAAAGCAGTCGTTCTCACCTTAATTTGACAGGCCCCTTGAATCTCCCTGCACTCAATGAGGATGTTGAGATGGGCAAAAGTGTCACTTAGTTAAAAATTATATTTTCCTATCAATTGTGAATTGAAGAGAAAAATTTATAGCAAATTGATATAACCAAAGGAATCAATATAAAATTGAAAGATACAATGCTTGGAAGCCAAGGTTCAAGCCAAAATAATGTGTAGTTTATCAGCGCAGGAGCATAAATGCACAACTTCCGCAACAAGTGCAGATGCTTCAAAATGTTCGCTTGCAAAAGTAACCAACTGAACCAAACTGCAACAATAAAGCAAAAAAGGAAAAAGTATAAGAGGAAGGTCTGATAGAAAGTGCGTGCACGATAAGGCAAACATTTTTAAGGGAAGGGTGTGCATGACATGTCTAATTTTATTGAAGAAATTTGATGTGCATGATTGTAAATTTTGTCAGAAGCAAAAGATATTGGTATTTGATCCTTATAGTCATCAGCAGCAAAAACATTGGTTTTTATCTATGCAGTTCCAGTGCAAGATGTTAGAAATCCCAAGTCATGTCCATTTGTGAAAGAACACCACTTCAGTTAAATCTCAGGGAGGGCAAAGCTTGATGGTGCAAAATTTTTAAATGTAAACTTTAAACATGGACAAGCATTGAACTTAAATATACTGCCACACTCAATAATTTGGTTTCCTAGTATGATGCATGGGGACCTGCAATTTAAAACAAAGAACATTCATAATCCATTGAATAAAAGCCACATAGATTACAAGACTTTGATATTAAACATAATCACCCTCTGCATCTGATGAGTAATCCAAAATTCTACCTGAGTCTTCCAAGCAAGTCAAGTAAGAAAGGATATAAGAAGCAAATTTCATGCTTATGTGGCAGAAACGCTAACTCTTTAGTTGAGATGCTAGTTCTATCAGATGCCTATTAAGTAGAATTACACCATAGTTGATATGTATAAGTTTAACAATAACACTTACAAAATCAAATTTGCATACATTACCTGATGAAGAAGATCTATAAGTGATAAAATTTAGCAAATTGGGCTTCTGGAGTGGGCTGCTCCAACTTTTTCAGCTCCTGGTTCAATTTAAGAATCACTATAATAAGAAAAGGCTGGCTTACCTTGCTACAGTCCATAGTAACTGTATGCAATAATCACGGTGCCCCTCAACTGGTCCGGACACAAAATTAGAAAAAAGGTTGATGATGTGAAGTAAACGCATGCAATCATCATTCATTTGGGAGTGGTGATGAATATGTAGTTCTCTCAAAATCTAATTCATGAACAGCACCATTGGTGCCAGTCCACCATGTGTGTAGTGTAGTTCTGCAAAATAATCTGAAAACAGAAAGAAAAGGAGTGTCATTATTGGGTTTATCACACTCATGGCATGAAATAAATAGAACAAAAAAATTAACTGAAAAAAAGAAATTCAAACAAACAGCCAATACCAAACTCTGTTGTTCTGTTTCCAACTCATTCACCCAAAAAATAATAGGAGTCCAAAGAAGAAAAATTACAGCAATAGCATTCTTTACTGTGGGCCTGCATTAATTCCTGAAAATTTTCAACATGAAAAACATGTTATGTAATCGCATGCATGAACAAAAATTACAGGAGGAGCCACATTAAAGCCCTTTCTGCCCATTTCCTTTTTGAATTACTGAGATCTGGCACTGGCAGAGATGATTAAATAACTGGTTGTTGTTAAAAGAGCTTGCAAAGAACTCTGCCAGATAACTTTGCAAAAATTTATCTGCCAAAGAACATTCTCAGGACATTTTTAGGCATGAAGTGCTTTAAATTTAATACAAAACTGCAAGGTAACAATGGTGCCAAACAATCACCATATTTGTTAGATCAGCAACTCTTAACCATCTTAATCCTCTTGTTTCATAGAATTCACAACTGGGAAAGTTTGTTTAGTTCCAGCGGTAGAGAAAGGAGAAGTAAGGATGATTAAACAAAATACTAAAACAGCAAGTGAGAAGAAAATAAATTTCGTTCATCTTGACAAACCTCATTAAATGCCTTCAAGGTTCCCTACCTCGATGCTAGTTAGTTCCCAACCCTGCAAATAACATTAGGTAATTAGAAAAATATTATAGTGTTGTGAACAAGGAAATGAGTGGCCAGTGTCCCAGCTAATTAAAGCCCAATAATTAATGGGAAAAACCTCTGCTTGTGCAATTAGTCCAATATGGAAGCCAAAGCATATTTTATACCCTCCTCTATCTGCAAATGAGCAAACCAGAGCATGTAAGAAAGATTCAAATGAGCAAATTTCCATGAAATTAGTGGAAGAATGGGAGTCTGTGAGATCAAACCAGAGCCTTCCAAGAGGATCTAATCAACATATAATAGACTATAAGTTCAGATAAAAAAGGACTGGAGTCAAATTTTACCTCTGGTGGGAAGCTCTAGTGTCATTAGACAAGCTGGACTAACTTAAAACAGTTTCATATTTATATTACTGAATGTGAAATACAATAAAAAGAAACAGTCTGACCTCTCCATTCAGCAGAAACATGTATGGGAACTAACACTAGCTTGACAAAGTTCACACCTTTCTTTTCATCAGCTTAAGAGACTAAAAATTCAAGAAGATTCATTTTCCACATGAAACAAGAAGAAGCAGCCACAATCCTAAACTAGAAATTAATTTAAGGTTTGAAAATCTCTACAACTAAAGGAACACTATCAATTTTGACTTGGCAAATATAACTCAATCTGATAGTAGTAAACTATCATATTTCATTCAAAGTGGCACTAAGAAGTGCCGTGCAGGTGTCCAAAACCAATTAAACCAAAATAAACAAGAGTTCATCAAGCATGCTTGTGTACAGAATGTCAAGTAATAAAAATGGGGCATGACAAAGATTCACAATAATTAGCACCAAACTAAGATAGTTTACTGCAAGCAAAACTATAATTTTCCTCCAGTGAATAGGAAATAAAACAGCTGCAGAAAGGGGAAAAAAGAGATACAGGCACCATAACAAACCTGCTTGTATCTATATGCTTGACAACAAGAAAGAAACGATAAAATTTTAGTTAGAAAATAGCCTATCATGTGTAGCAGTGCTCACCATACAATAAGATTTCATGATTTATCATGCAACTTTATAAGTAGAAGTATCAAGACAAATATACAGGACACCCTCCTATGTACACCCTTTTGAATTCCGACTCTTTTAATATCAAAATGTTTTCTATTATTCAAAAACAATTATAACAAACCCACATTTCAGGGAAGAGAAGTCAGTTCCTCTCAATGCCCCTCTCCCAGTCAGTTATCCTTTGTATTAAAGATAAAACTTTAAGGAGGCAAAGGAAATGGAGGGTTAGAGAGATGCTCCCAACGTTGTGAAGCAAAACTGAAATTCCTGTCCTCAAACTAAAATAAGATAGTAAAAGAAGAGGCGGATGTGACTAAATGAGGAAAAAGGGGACAGCTAACCTGATCGCAAATTCAAGAAAAGATATAAAGGATGCTTCCAAAACAATCACAACGGCAAGTAATCTTATCTTGAAAAAAAAAATCAGAAAATCTTAAATTCCAATTAAGACAGTGTTGATAACTGAGAAATCAAATGTTGAGACTTGAGAAGATTCGTAAAAAGATGTTAAAAAAAAATCCATTAAATTTAATGTGGAAGAACGGGCAAGTAAGATCTCTTCTTATAATGTGAAGTTCATTTTCCACCGACCTACTCAGATATGCGGATACTTACACTGCCCAAATTTCAAAGACCCACTTATGAAACAACCCAATTCCTGTCAATCCAATATCAAAATCCAATAAAAAAGAAAAGAAGGATTTGCTAGTTAGGGAGAGCCTAAATTAAATGAAGAAGGCTTCTGGTTATGGGCTGCTTCGGTTTTTGAGGGTTCAAATTACTAACCATAATGAGAGAAGGCTAGGAGTTCCCTTACCATACCACCATGGGCCTAGTTGATTTTTACTGATGAAAAATATGTTATTCTCAAATATGTTTCTTGAAGAACAGCTTCAGTGCCTCCTCCATGCTTGTACTCTGCAAGATAACACGGAAGAGAAAGTACAAGTGGAATATGGGGTTTTTTCACGGTAAAAATAGAAGTAGAACTTAAAAAAAAAAAATCCAAGGAAATCTAATATACGAACCATTGCCGAACCCTGTTCTCTTTTCATCTTGTCTACCAAGAAACTAGGCCGTCATGGGGTCCTTGATTCTCCTGATGCCGCCGTCATTCGCTGAACTCTGAAGACTGTTGAATCTTGATTGATACTTGAACATCAACAATCGGAAAAATTAACCGAGGAAATGGAGAAAATTTAACTTTAAAAAAAAACGAATTACACATTATACGAACCGCTATGAAAACCTGTGGCGTTACTCTGCTCTGCGTCCTCAAAGAACAGAAGAGCCACTCTTCCTCTCTAACAACTGATGATGATATCAGTCAAAAGTCTAAAAAAGGATCAGTGAATTTTACATAAACGACCTCCTCCATCTCTCGTATCAAATAGATATGGACTTCTCTTGTGAAAATTGAAAAATCGATTTGACTGTATTCCTCTGGAATGTCCCTATGTTAGCCAACCTGATATAAATATTGGTGAGGATGAAATCTTAAAGATTGTCTATTACAAAGAAAATCAAAATACAGCAATCATTACCGAGAAAGTAAAACCGAATTCAACGGTTCTTGATTCCTCTACGCCGAAAATTGGACCTTTTCCAGCTAAACTGTCAAGATTGTTGAATCTGGATTGATTCTTGGAAATCACCAATAGGAAAAATAAACAAAGAAGAAGAAGAAAGTCAACTGAAAAAAAAAGAAAGGCAAATGCATTACAAGAACCTCCATAATGAAATCCATATCATCGTCATTCTTACTCTGCGTCTTCTTCGAACAACTGAAGAGGCCAGAAGCTCTGCCTCTGGCAGCAGCCTTTGCCGGACTCGTGTATTCGGGCAGCGCTGCTTTCTCCCATGGCTTGCTTGACAAGGCGAACTCCTTGGCCGCCATTTTTCAGAGTTATCATTGTGACCGTTATTTTTCAAAACTGAGAACAGAAAACACATTCCTTTCCGAATATCGTAAGAGAGGCTGGGTTTTATATAGGCGGACTGGACTGGATGCGGATGAATTTATGTAAACATTTTCCCACTCTAATCGGAATTCGTGCAATTACACAATTGCCCTTCTCCTCTTTATTTAAGGTTTTGTGAATTTACATCTCGCTCATCAACCGTGAATTTACATAAATAGCCTGGACTTTACTATTCTTATGCTTTTTAAATTATTTCTTCTCGTTTAGGGAAAAAACCATCGCTCTCTGGGGCTTGCCTTCGCGTTTTGGATCGATCAATCCTGCTTGAATTGAATTGAAGATGGTACCCTCTCTCTCTCTCTCTCTCTCTCTCTCTCTCTCTCTCTCTCTCTCTCTCTCAATGCCTCTTCCTTTGCACTTGTTTTTGTTATGATGTTGCCTTTGATTGACGAAGAACTGTTTGTCTAATGAAAGCGCTTTTGGTTACTATGTGTGCAGGCGGATTCTCCTTTCAGAAGGTAACGCCCCTGCCTCTTCTCCATTTATGAATGCTATTATTATTGCAGTGCTGTTTCTTCTTCTTTATTTTGATTTTAGGGTTTTAGATTTGAAGTTGTTGTGTTAAGTGAAGTTAGGGTTTTTTTTTTTTGTTTTTTCTCACACCTGTGATTTTTGCAATCGTTTCTGATGTGAAGGCGTCTAGTTTTTTAATCATTATATCCAATGAAAGTTCTGAATTCACTTAATTTAATTCTGGGGGGGTCTTTTGCCTCTTTTTTATTTTTGTGTAGTCTTTCCCCTTTCTTGAAGCATGTTGGAGTGCAATTGTTTGGGGGTTTCTTTAGGCATCATTAGGAATCTTCTATTGCCATTTGCAAAAGAAAAAATAATCACAATGAGCTACTTTTTTTGAGCTCACATTTACTAGTTTGTGTTGGAATTTCGTCTTGTGATTTTTTTTTCTTTTTGTTGTTTTTGCAGGAATTCACTCTCACCTTCCCCCTGGAGAGAGCAGTCAAGGTCCAGATCCAGGTCCAGGTCTCGGTCCAGGGTCAGGTCTAGGTCTCGGTCCAGGTCTAGATCATGGTCTAGACCAAGGCATAGATCGCAGTCCCGAGGTCGTGGAAGGTATTATCACCTTAACTCTGCATTTCATTTCTTTGGTCATCTCTTGTGGCAGAACACTTTGTCTTCGTGATATGTTTGACATAATAATTCTAATTGCCCTTTCACACGGATGGTTGATGATTGATGTTCAATAAAGGTCCAGAAGCCGTGACAGGTTGGCATTCAATTTACGTTTTTGCAAAATATTTTTTATAGTTGATTCTTGTGCCACCTTTCATTGATTTTGAATTTCTCTCCAAAATTTGGATATTATGTGACAGGGAAGATGCCATAAATCCTGGGAACACACTTTATGTGACTGGGCTATCAACAAGAGTCACAGAAAGGGACCTTGAAGAACATTTCTCCAAGGAGGGAAAGGTTGGTCAGCCTTTTGAAATGGTGGACGGCAGTTCTGCAATATTTGTTGTGCATGTTGTTGTATTTGTTGCATTTCTGGCTAGTTATCAGTACCAGCTGGTTGTTAAAAATTATTGATAGACTACTTTCACCTTTTAGGTTGCTTCTTGCTTTCTTGTAATGGAGCCTCGTACTCGCATTTCTCGTGGTTTTGCATTCATTACGATGGACAGTTGTGAGGATGCCAACCGTTGCGTTAAATATCTGAACCAGTCAGTTCTAGAGGGCCGATACATAACTGTGGAGAAGGTAATATGTTGTGTTACTGGTGGTAAACATTAACTAGTATTTATTGGATATTTGTTCTTAACTTGGAGGTTTTCTGGTTATATTCAGAACCCATTGCGTCAGCTTTGTTGGCAGCAATCAAAGATGATCAGTTCATCCATATCAACTTAAACAGCTTGATCAATGGCCAGCTTAAACAGCTTTTCAAATGCTTGTGATCAACTAAACATAGCAACCATATTGTCCAACAACTATACAACCTCAGCATTCATTTCAACTCTCAACTAATCAACGGACATTATCAACAACTTTCTAATCAGGCTTTTATGGTATTCTATAACTGGCACTTTTTTAGTGAACACTAACCACTTGTGCCTGGTCGTTTTCTTCCATGTTTGGTTGCCTTTTCTACTTTCCCATTGGAAAATTTGGGTTAAGGATATTCCTTATAACATATGTTGTTTTCTTTTATGGTTCTATGCATCCATAGACCTCTTGATATTATAGTTGGTAGAGGTTGTAGGTTCTCAGCATAATTTGTTCAAGTGACCAAACTATCTTGGAGTTTCATGGAATTGAGGTGATATATTTATATTTCAGTCACGAAGAAAACGAGCAAGGACTCCAACACCAGGACATTATCTTGGGCTGAAAAGCACTAGAGACTATGGTAAGTCCAAATCTTTTGTGTCCCTGTTCCTTGTAGAATTGGAAACTGCTGAGTCCACAATCATGGTGACGATCTCAACTTTGTATCTTTGCATGCTTTAATTTGTGAAGGCCATCGTGGTGATCGTGGTAGATATCGAGGTGGTTATGATCGTGATGACCACAGGAGGTCTCCAAGGCGCTCTCCTTACCAGGGGGGACGTGAATACTCTCCAAGGCCCTCTCCTTACCGTGGGGGACGTGAATACTCTCCAAGACACTCTCCGTATGGTGGAAGATCAAGGAGGGGCAGGTCCAGATCACCTGATTATCCATTTCGTCGCTGAAGGTGATGCTGTTTGTTGGTTCTCCACACAATGGAGGACTGCAGTGGATGTAATGATATTTGCTTTGGGCTAAATTCCATCTAATGGTTCTGTTTGTTTGTGGTATTCAAGGATTTGGGGTGTTGTTTGCTGCTACTTTGTTTAAACAGTCACTTATGAAACAGTTGGTGCGCCATATGCGTGGGGATGCTATATTTGCATTTTTACACGTTCAGACTTTTCTCTGCCATAATATAATATGGCTTTTTCGAGTCAGGACCCCTTTCCCTTGGTGATTTATAGTCATTGCATAAGAGGGATTGTGGTTTTCTAGATGATACAGCGGAAAGAAAGCTAATACAGAAACAACATGAAGTCTGTTCTCTTGTAGAGTAGCCGAGCCATGAAGATTATTTCCAAATCTCCAAAACTTGAAAAGCCTCCGCCAAGGATGTTTGTTAAAATCAAAGATATCACGTAAGATTGATTTGTTGTGTTAAGTATCGGATTGTAAAATTAGATCTGTAAAGTTTTACCAAAAGAGAAGAAAAAATAAAAATGAATTAACATTAAAGATATAATATGCAATTAAGTATTTTGCATATATTAATTCAATAATGGTTAAAAATTTAACAATAATATTTTTCTTTTATAAAGAAAAAAAAAAACTTCACTCTTCTTTGTAGTAGTTAAAAAAATAATTTTTATAAGAAAGAGGTTTTTTTGTATTTATTATTTATTTTTTAATATTTAGTAACTAAATATAAACAAAGACATATATATATATATATATATAGAGAGAGAGAGAGAGAGAGAGAGAGAAAATATTTAGTAACTAAATGCTCACAAATATCTAGTAAGAGAAAATCAAAATAAAAACTTTCTTGAACCTTTAATTTTATTTTTAATTTTTATATATAGCAAAAAAAAAACCCCAAATGAACAAAATAAAATGTGCCCCGGGAAAGATTGAGGGGAAAATGACTCCGGCCGAAGCTCTCCCAAACCCACGAGCCCCAAAACCTTACTTCCCTCTCGCTCTCTCGGCACCTTCCAAACTCACTTCTCTCAGAACTTTGAAGTTCGCGAGAAAATTGAACTCCCTCCCTTCTTCCATCCGAGTACATTCGCGGTCTTTCTCCGTACCAAACGACGACGATGACGACGAAAGCCGCGTTCTTGGCGACTGGGTCGTCTTCGAAGAAGGCATATTTGAAGATCCATATGTTGAGGCCCACTCCAATGTCGGGGGAAATTCGTATTCGGACATCTCCGACCCGAAAAAACACGAGTGGAAGGAACAAGTTGTGGCGGAGAACCTGTTCCCGGATAACTGGAAGGCAATAGAGTCAGAGATTGCTGCCACTGAGGCGAAAGCGAGGCGCAGGATTGTTCAAGAAATGGAGTTCAAAGCCAGAGAGGAAAAGAAAATGAAGGCCCTGGCTTCTATAAGGAATGTGAATTGGGAAGAGTATTGGGCATTTAGGGAGACCAAGTTGGCGCAATTGAAGCCCCTTGTCCTCGATAATCCCTCGAGCTTTCCTCCCGCGAGGAAGGAAAATAAAGATGGGGAGCGTGAATTGAAAATGAGTTCTACGGAGAGAGTGGCACCCAAAAACCCCAGATGGGCAGTCCATGGCAAAGGCTTTGACGATGTTAATAAATTTTTCAGTGATGGCGATTATGAGCTCGGGACGAAGAAATCTGAAGGTATTGCTTTCTTGTCACAAGTTTTGTGTAGTTTGGGCATCTCTTGGTATTTTTATTACATACTGCTTCTTGTTGGTGTTTGGTGTTCTTGAAACAACTAGTCCCGCGCAAGCTGTTCACGGAGGAGGAGGTTATGCTGAACAGGAAAATACCCGATCTAGCACCTGCTACCTCTGTGAGTTTACCCTCTGATGTCACCACTGCGGTTCACTATCGTTGATTCCATGTGTATTTATGGTCCACAGTTTCTAATGTGTAATTTAGTCATATTTTTTCCTTTTAGTTATGCAAACGGTAGCCGAAGATAGTAATTTTTATAGTTCCCAGCTCATTTCTCAAGCACGTATGGCCAATTGCTCATCTTTGAGCCATCTCCTTTCTGAGAATTCTGGAATGTTTTCTCTAATCTTTGTCATTGAAGAAGCTATGATGTGCCACACAATTGTTTATAGGCACATGCATTCATCGGTTTAGAGTCTTGTTAATTGATGGATAATTGATTTACGGCTTATGGTTCATTGTTTTGCAGACAAAATGGCTGCCTTTGCACACACTTGCTGCGTCGGGGGAGTTATACCTTGCAAATGCTTTATTGAAGCATAATGTTGACGTTAATGCTGCAGATACAGTAAGATGGGATTCAGAAATTTTACTTGCGTATTGTGTGCTTGAGCTCGCTTTTCTTTACTTTCACTTTTTTCCACTTTTTAATTTTTGTTGACAACTGACTGTCAACAATGCTTTGAAATCTAGCATTTAGATTTGTCCTTGTTTTGAGCCTGAATCCTTGCATTCTCTTCAGGATGGCTGGACTGCACTTCACAAAGCGATGATAAGTAAAAGGCGAGCCATTACCAGCTTTCTTTTGAGAGAGTCAGCATCTCCTTTTGTTCGAGATAAGGTGAGTCTAGACTTTTTGATTGTTCCTGAACCTTAACCATGTTTCTCATTTCAAAGCATTGCAACATTGCGGTTACTATCTGACAGACAAGTTTGGTTATAAACTTTTAGTAACTCAGTTTTTACTATTCTCATTCTCTGTAATATTTGTTTCCTCCCTATGCTCACTGCAATAGGATGGTGCCACCTTGATGCATTATGCTGTTCAAATGGCAACTTTTCCAGCCATCAAAATTCTTCTGCTATACAATGTGGATATTAACCTTCAGGACAATGTATGGTTTACAATCCATAGCTACCGTGGATTTCTTTTCAATCTTTTAATGCCAAAGTTTCATTGCCTAGCACTCTTGTTTTGCTATTTTAGGATGGATGGGCACCACTACATCTGGCAGCTCAATCTCATCGAGCAGATATTGTTAAGCTTTTATTAATAAAAGGAGCTGATAGGACATTAAAAAACAAGGTAATGCTTGTGTTCAGTTGATACTATAACTCAACTCAGGGGCTTAATTAGAACTTTATGTGTTCTGGTCTTCATATGTCCTGTGGCGGCTCTTTAAAATGTCTTCCACCCCGACCCCCCTTCCGACCTCCTCTGTCTTTATGAGACATTCTCTCGGCCGTTTGACACAGTAATTCTTTACATAAAATGACTTTTGTTACCCTTCAGATTATTAATTCATGGCAACTCTTTTGTTTGTCAGGATGGCTTAACCCCACTGGATATTTGCCTTCATTCTGGTAGGAGCAGGATGACATTTGTGCTTATCAAGTTGTTGAAGCAATTTCCCAAGAAGCAGACAGCTTTAAGGCAAACCCCATTTTGATGATCTTTTCAGTTCCTAAACTTTTCTGACAACGCCATATTGGACGTTGCCATCATCTCGCGCACACACGCCACACACGAGACAAAAGTCACCGCGAAATCTCCAATATCCGAATTGTCCATAACGAAATCCTCTTAACAAATCAGTGGTCGGAACCCGGAATTGAATGGAAACTGATGGATTTGGATTGTGCTTGGCCCGCAGGCATTTTCAATCATTTAACTTGTTATGGCCCTGGTGGGATTTAATAAAATGGAAGGGATCAAGTGATTGTCGTCAACCAAATCATCCCCGGACAAATCAGAGCTGTGAAACCGAGGTCCAGTTAGATGGTCAGCTCTTACAAGCAACTGCCATAGCCAATTGCAAGAGATTATTTACCTCACATATACATGGACTACTTATTTCTCTTATAATTTGAGAGAGCAAGGGTCAAAGTTAGAGAAGGTACCGTGTGAGAATGGTTCATTCGCAATTTTTTTTCTTCTTTTTTTAATCTAAAAAAGGTTTAAACAGTAAACGAACCTTAACACATGGTGGTGGTGTGCGTGTACGTTTCTCTCTCTGTTTTTTTATTTTATTTCATTATTTTATTGTTTTTGGTTTTTATTCCTAAAAGAAATAATCTTTATTCTTTTGGACATTTTTCTTTTCTTTGCATAGATAGAATGGAAAAATATCCAAATAAAAAAATAAAATAGTAGTGAAACTCACCCAGAGTGGCAGTCCAACTCAACTCACTGTCAACAACTACAAAGGTTTTATCGACCCTGAAGCCGGAAAACAAAAGTAGAAACACGTTGCACTGATCGGAAAGAGGAATCAGATAATAACCCATACTATGTAGGTAAGAATTATACCCAAAAGAGAAAAAAAAAAAAAACCCCAAAAAACTCAGCGTGGTAGTTTACTTCGATATAAATTAAGAACTTTAATTAAGGAAAGCAAGAAAAAAAACACGCCTATTTATTTATAACAACAACAACAACAATAATAATAATTAGAGTATCAATTATAATTAAATAAATGTATATTAATTATAACTGATAATTATAATAATTTTACAACATGAATGTGGCGTTTTATTTTTTATATTTTATTAATAAAAATTCTTTATTTTATTAAAAATAATATTTTTTAATAAATTAAAAAAATTTGCAATACTGTATTGATGGCAAAAAGTTCAAGAAAGAAATCTTAACGTAACGTGCCTACGGATATAACAGATGCCCATGCCTTTTCCTCTCCTCTCGCCCTCGCTTGCTCATGCTTCCAGCGGCAGCAGCAGCTCAGCTTCACTGTTACTCTCTCTCGCTAGTTCGCTTCTCGCCGTGTTTCTTGAAATCGCCATTAACGGAAAATGCTGGGAGTTCAATGGAACGTATGCACGGTATGGTGCGTGAAGGCGTTAACGGATCGAGGAAATGCGAGTTCTTGTTGTTGCTGTTCAACTTTAGCCCAAAATTCACGGGCTTTCTGCTCTTTTCATTTGTCGGTTCGATTGGGTTGTTGCAAGAGCATACGGTGTCGTTTCGGTCCCAAACCCATTCTTATCTCTTGCAAGTCCAAGTCCTCTCCTGGAAACTCCTCCGGCGACCCTTCCGACAATGTCCACGACGATGATCCCGATCGCGACTATCTCCAAGCTTCTCTCCTCATCTCAGGTAGAGGTAGCAATATTATAATAATAACAACAATTGTGTTTATGCTGTGTCCTCAACGATTGTATAAGGTTTGGAAATGTAGCGAATTTTAGTTCGCGAGTTCATCTTATGTATGCGATTGCCTCCACTCCGAAACTCAATTTCCGAGAGAGTTATCTTCAATTCTTGAACTTGATTTGATTTGCATTTCGAGAATTCAATTTGCAGTTCCCGTAGCAGTCACGACATGATCTTTAGCTGTTGCTAATGTAGAAACTCTCACACACTATCGTATGCGGAGGCAAGGATTTCAAGAAGATATGAGATGGGAATCGTCGAGTAAATTGTTTGCACAATCAAAAGGATCAAGACCGGATGTCAGCTCAATACAACATGAGTTTCTTCGTCGGTTTCAGAGTCCTACCATTTTCCTTAAAATTTCTTGTGATGGGGACTTCTTGCTGCCAATTATTGTTGGTATGCATAATTGTTATGTAGCTTTGTGCTTTTTCTTTTTTTCTTTTTTCTTTTTTTTTTTACCTTTTCTTGCGTACCCTTCATCTTGCCATTGCGTCTTCATGTGATGAGGACTTTATTTGCTAATGATGCAGGGGAGTTTGCGATCGAGAAACTTGTAGATTCACTTAAAGGAGTTGTTGAGGGGGTAAACTGTTGATTTTTGCCATTACAAATGTAGGTTGCATAGTTCCATCACAGAAGTACTAATATGTATGGTCTTGCTTCAGGATTGCCCGGATCAGTTCCTGCTGTTCAAAAATATAGTGGAAACACTTGGATATGAGGTATGGGACTCCTTTTTCTTGTGCCTTTTGCTTTGCTTTGGGATTTTTCTTTTTGATTTCCTAATTCATTCTATGGTGCTACTGCCCAGCCAATACGTGGGTGATTCCTCATGAAATAGGCACAGAAAACTTCTAAAAAGCCATACTTTGAAAGAATGCAGATAATGAAAACATGTAGGAGTATTTAGCTTTACTAAGTTCTTGCTGGTTTTCCTCCTTCATTCTAGGTAAAAATGGTGAGAATTACAGAAAGAGTGTCTAATACATACTTTGCAAGATTATACTTTAGCAAGGTGAGTAAGAGATCATCAATAATGCCTTATCTTCAAAAGCAATTTTATGAAGGTCATTACTTGTGTCACATGACTGCTGTTCCATTTGCAGCCAGGAGAAAATGATGTCCTCAATGTGGATGCACGGCCATCTGATGCCATAAATGTAGCAAATGCATGCAAGGTACCAGCATCCAAGTCTTGCCTTCATTACTGTGAACTCTTTGAAAACTAAATTATGTTTGTGCTTTCTGATTTCACATTCAAGTATGCCTGGAGCTTTAATGGGCATTTTACTCCAAGGTAACCTGCTTAGCCATTCTTTGAGGATAGGTCTTTACTTGAGTCAGTTATACATAAACTTTCCTTTAGATATGAATGATTGTTGAAAGGGATGCACTTTTATATGACTTTCTTTCCCTTTGGTCTATAACTGAGAATTTTTTGCTCTCCTTACCACTTCAACTCTTCTCTAAATCCACACACTTGCCTCTCTGATCATTAGTCTCTTCTTAGTAATATGCAATTGTTTTGAGGTGAATATTATCTCCTGTTAATTTTGGTTGGAATTGTTTATTGCAGGCTCCAATTTATGTAAATAAACAAATTATCTTAACAGATGCTATTAGAATTGGATATGAGATGGGAAGAAGTCGGGATTCAAAGCCTACTTATGATGTATCCCTTGACAGGTGATAGCTTCACTGGTATTTTGAGGTTTCATTATCTGTTCCATCTCTCTTCTCGTGATTCCAGCTTAACTTGAAATTACAGTGCTGTGGATGGTCCAGATGTGTTAAGTCAGGAGCTTGATCTCATTAGAAATATGAATTTAGCTGTTAAAGAGGAAAGGTACAATGATGCAGGTATTTATACCAGAACAGAACCACTCTGTTAAAAAAAAAAATCCAGTTTCTTTGAAGCTATGCAATATTCTTATGTATGCCATTCACTTTTGGACATACAAGAAATATTTTGGATCCTAGAATCATATAAGTTTATCAATCTATGCAGCCACGTGGAGAGACAAAATAATAGAACTTCGCAAGTCAAGACATGAGCATTAGCCAATTTTCAAGGTTGACTGACTTTTCCTTTTTTTTTTTTTTTAACTTATTGATATGATTTTTTCAACTTCTGCTGTGTAGGCTTATCTGATTTCTTTCAGGACCTGATTTCAAGGGTTTGTAGCATGACACTTTTTATCTAGGTTCTTGGAGGGCATGTTCGCTAAGGTGAATCCTAGTTAAATAATGTATCCTGGGGCCCCGAGACTCTTCTGTGGCTCAACATATTCAAGAAAGGGCATAGAAAAGTCAAGGCAATCAAACAATGGTGTGTAAAGCTTCAAATTTCTTCCAGGAATGATGTACCTAATAATATGTAAATGGGGGTAAAAGCATTATGCCCATTGAAGTGTAAATTCACAAAGATAATCAGTTTTCACTGCGTGGAGATACTGTCTTCAGAATGAAATGTAACTTGTTATTGATGACTTGCGTCAAAAGATATAGATGATATTTGTTGGGAGATGGTGTTGTTAGTTATGTGCCTATTCAATGCATACCAAACTGGAATATGTACAGACGCCTTTCTATGATTGGGCGTGAGATAAATCTTTGTCGAAGACAGCTGGTTAAAGCAAGATTTCCTAGTCTCTTTCGTGCTCTCCCTGATCCTTCCCCTAGGTTCTTGTTTTCTATTTCTGAATGGAGTATATGAAAGAGTTACTAGCAGCTTGCTGGTTTTTATCCGATGATTGCTGTCACCAACTTTCTGCCTTAAAAGGTTTATGAATGGGGAGCAGAGAGGCCTGTGTAATTGACAAAATTCTCCAACAGATCCAGAGGCTTAGACCCTCTCTTCTTGAAATAAGTCCAACCTTTTTCCAGTTAGCCCGGTGCATTACGACTAATGATGTAAGGCTTTTCAGACGTATTTTGAGATTATCCAAACCATTTTTGTAACATTGTGACTGGAAGAAAGTTAAGCGTTTTTGGCTGCATCCTTTCGTTTACCAAGTTAATTCAGAACCGCATCTACATAAAATGTTTCTTTTGCAATAAAGTTATGTTTTTTTTTTTTTTCGGCCGCCAGCGCTGGTGAGGGGCGCGGGGGCCATGTTTGTCCGCCGGGGCGGCCAACAAGTCACAGCGACTTGGTCGAAGCCTAATTAACCCAGACTTACAAAACATGCACACCCGACATGGGCTCGAATCACAAGTCCAACCAGTAGTTAGCCATTAAAGTCAACAACATTGATTCTAGTGCCTGCCAAAGATTTTCCAAATTCAGCTGGTTCAATCTGGCCGACGACACTTCTCTAACCGAACCGTTGATGATTGTTGTGGCCAGTTCCTCAGCTTGGGCCTAAACAACACTGCCTGATTAAGGAACAGCTAAATCGTCCAACTGATTCATCATTCATGAATTTCACAACTTATACGAGACGCACCCAAAATAAAACATTTTAGTAGTTGGGGGCATATTTATCGTTCCTCCTATCAACGATTAACTAATACTGAAATTGTATTTGCATCGATCATCTTAACCACAACAAAGTAAACTACTTTTTCACTTCAAAATTTTCACCGAACTTCAATTAATGGCTTTGTCACAGAGAGAGAGAGAGAGTGTGTGTGTGTGTTTGTGAGAGAGAGAGAGAGATAGAGAGAGAGGGGGGGGCGGGAAGAGTCAGCCACAATAAATGAGAAAGAAGTAAAAAAATTATTGGTCTTTCGAGAACGAGGTCATAAATTGGAAATTCTTCTAAGACTACTGCCAAGCACCAGCCAGGCCTGTACAGGACAAGATGCCATCCGTGCAGCAGAGCATTTAAAACAAGATAGAAGACCACCACGAAGGGAAAGGGAAAGGGGAATGGAAATGGAAATGGAAAGAAGGAGGAGAAAAAATAAATCAATACTTGCCGTATTTGCGCCAGCAAAGTAGCATCACCACACATCTCCTAGCAAGATACAACCTTGATCTTTTTTCCTTCATCAGAGCCATACACCCATGTCTCCCTGACCCAGCAGAAAAGCTATCTCCCCCATCCCAAACTTTCCTTCTCCTCTTCAATTGTCGAGACACACGTTGACCCATTCACGTCAACAATATGATTTTTATTTTTTATTTTTTTCTATTATTTTCAGCAACCTACCGTATAACCAACCAACAAAAAGAAATGTTCTTTTTCTTTTCTTAAACCCAAATATAAACTTCCTCTCGAAAAAACCTTGCAGGAGAGGTTTTTCTTCATTCAATTGTCGGAATCAAGGGAAATCCACGACTAAAACCCTCTATTTCTTTTTCTTGCTGCCCCGGAATAAAGCCAACCAAAAGAAATATATATATATATAACAAAGAAACAAATTTTCACGTCAACTACTTGTTTCTTTTAACTAATATTTTTTGTTCATATATGTTGTCTCTCTATCCCCATGCTTTTGTTTCTACGGATAACGTGAAGCCACCCCACCCCGGTTTTTTGGGTGGTTGTTTTAGTCCACCGTCTCACGGCCCTGATTGGATCACGAACCGTACATGCATCAATACTTGTCCTTGTTTGATTGGTTCTCAATGTAACCCTCCTTAAGGAAGGCGGTTTTGCAGGCTTGTTACGGTTGGATTGCTAATTTTAAGTTAATTTAAGTTTCTATTGTTAAAGAATGGAACGTTGGGTGTCAGCTGGAATCTATAATTTTTGACACATTTGTGAGTTGGTGCTTGTGGTGAATGTACAGTGGAAGCAACGATGACGTGAGGAGTATGTATAACAAATTAAAAGCTCTACGCTTGAAAAAAAAAAGACACGACAAACAAACTTCTAATGGCAACAAATAACATAATTAGGTTTTAGAAAAGGATTTTTTTGAAAAAATAATAAAACAAACAAACAAACAAAAATAAGTAAAGTATGCATTTATTATGTTCTCAAGTACTCTTGTTATTCTACTAACAATGCTGATGCCGTGAACTAATTTTGTAAGTGAATTATGTGAATGTGATCCGTCGTCCCGAGGACCCCCTAATAAATGAAGTCAAATTAATTAACTGATTAGATAATGATGGTAAAAAAAAGAAAGAAAAAAAATTATTTTTAAATATAAATAATAATTATTAATATTATTATAATTTATGGTGTCATTCTAGTTAAACTTTTAAAATATTTAACTCAATTTAATTTAATGTATTACCTAAGTGGCGAGAGAGTGACAAATGGAATAGAAATTAGGCCACAGAAGTTGATTCAATAATAAATACATCAACTTAAATAATTATATAAAAATATATTATTTTTTACATAATTTTTTTTTTTAAAAAAAAATTACAAGAGGCATCGGTTCAAAATCAACTTCACTAATTAATAAGTAAAAACATAATTTTAATTATATCAACTAAATTAAACAAACTTAATTTTAACTAAAATGAAAGGTCAAATGAGTTAATTAACATAAAATATACTTTTTGTCAATAATAATTCAATAAGCAGATCTCAAAATAACGATATAATAATTCAAGATGAAATTTTAGATGTCTCCTATTGATTGTTCAAATTATAGTTTAATTAGATCACAGATTAATAATTATCTACACGATTTACTAATACTAACACACATGGGAGAGCAGAAAATTATCAAAATTGAAAGTTCTTAGTTCAAATGAAAAATTTGCTCTTACAGTTCACAAAAACTTAATCCAAATGCCCACAAAGAAAATATATGTGTCTTCTAATTAGTGATCAAAAAATAGTTTGATTGGACTACAAACAATCTTTTGATTTCACGATTAATTAAAACTACACACAAAAAATTGCCTCTAGTATAGACTTACGAAAACTGAAGAGAAACAGAATTCACAGTGCGCGAAACTCAATTTTCACCATTCAAAAATAAGAATCAAACCTCCTCTATCAACTTTCCAATTTTTAGCTTGATTAGGTATTGATATCCTCTCCAAACGTAAAATCAAAGAAAATTATTTTTTTTTCTCTCTTTCGGTTGATAGCCTTTCTCTCTCTCATAATTCAATTAACCTAATTTTAATAAAATATGTATACTTTGTTAAGTCAAATATCTTTTTTTTTTTAAAAAAAATGTTCATTCCATGTAAGAGAGATACCTAACAATTCTCCCCTTCCCAACTACATGAAATTGTTGACCATTTTAGCTAATAAACAACATAACTCAAACTTTCCTCTTAGTAATGTCTTTGTCAACATATCCGTAATATTATCTTTCATATAAATCTTTTCAAATGCTAGTTGTTTATAATCAATAACATTGCGTATCTAATAATATCACACATCAATATATTTTGATCTAGCATGAAAAATCGGATTCTTACCAAAATGAATTACATTCTGACTGTCACAATATAACACATATTTTGATTGCTCAAAGTAAAGCTCTTTTATGAATATTTTCATTCAAATCAACTCTTTAACTGTTTCAGTTATAACAATGAACTTTATTTTTGTGGTTGACAACGTAATGCACTTTTGCAACCGTGATTGCCAACTAATTGCTCCCTCTATAAGAATGATCATATAACCCACAATAAACTTTCTGAAATCAATGTTACCAGTGATATCTGAATCTATGAATCAAGTAAGAATAGACATATTACTCTCAAAATAAAGTCTTAAATCAGTAGAGTCTCACAAATATCTCATTATCCACTTTACTATATTCCAATACTTTTTATCAAAATTTGAAAGGAATCGACTAATTGTGCCAACTGCATGAGCTACATCAAGTCTCGTACACATCATTGCATACATCAAACTACCCACAGTTGATGCAAAAAGGAACTCTTTGCATCTTTTCCTTCTCTTTCTCTGTGGAAAGACATTGATTAATGGATAATTTAAAGTGTGTAGCAAGAAAAGTGCTTACCACTTTAGCCTTATCCATGTTAAACCCCTGAATCACCTTTTTAATGTACTATTTTTGAGAGAAATACAACTTTTTATCTTTATTATCTCAAGTGATTGACATGTCGAGAATCTTCTTTGTTATTCCCAAATTTTTTATGGCAAAGAACTTGCTTAATTCTTACTTTAAGTTATCGATTCTAGTAGTGTTATGACCAACAATAAACATATCATAGCAATAAAATGATAAAATCATTATTAATAAATTTCTGCACAAAAACACAATGATCAAAAGTAGTCTTTTTATAGTTTTACTCTCTTATAACAGACTCAATTTCTTATACCATTGTCTCGGAGCTTATTTCTAGTCATACAAGCTTTTTTTCAACTTGTACACATAATCCTCTTTTCTTTTTACCTAAAAACCCTGTGATTATTTCATATAAATTTCTTTTTCTAAGTCACCATGGAGAAAAGTTATTTTCACATTCGTCTACTCAATCTCTAAGTCATGGCTAGCAGCCAAACTCAACACAACTTGAATGAAAGACATTTTCACCACTGATGAGAAGATCTCTTTAAAGTTGACATCTTGTTTTTGACTTAATTCCTTGACAACTAATTTGACTTTATATCATGGATGTAAAGTATTTTCTTCTTACTTCATCCTGTAAACCCATTGATTTTTCAAACCCTTTTTGCCCATAGGTAAGTTCACCAACTCATAAGTGAAGTTATCATGCAAGGATTTAATCTCATTTGACATTACATTTATCCAATGCTACTTACACTCACCTTCCATTGCTTCTTTATAACACTTAGGTTCTCTCTCATTAGTTAATAACATAAACTCATTAGGAGAGTATCAAATAAAAGACACTAGAACTCTACTGGACCTCCGTGGTTGAAATGAAGGTGAAGGTGTGTGTGGATAATATTATATGAGAGCATAATTACGATCTTGTTGAACATTCTCATCATGTTCTTGAATATTACCACAAACATCAATTACATCATTCAGAGCTGTTTGAGGAAAAGGAACAGTATTAGTAGGATTATTATTAACCTGAAGAGTTGACTTATCAATGTCTTCAATGTTTTGATCCTCAACGAACACAACATCCATACACCTTACAAGTTTTTTCTTAATCGAATCATATAAACGATATCCAAAGTCATCTTCACCATAACCAAGAAAGATACACTGTCGAGTCTTCATATATAATTGTGTTCTTTCATCTTTAGGGACATGAACAAAAGCCTTACAACCAAAAACCTGCAAATGATCATAAGAAACTTCCTTACCAAACTAAATTAAGTCCAGAATATCACCTTGTAGTGAAATATTAAAAGATAAATTAATCACATGTGTTGTTGTATTTATAGTTTCACCCCAAAAGGATCTAGGCAGCTTTGCATATGAGAGCAGACATCTAACTCTCTCAATCAACGTTATATTCATCCTTTCTGTCAAACCATTCCACTGTGGTGTCTTGGGAGGTGTTCTCTGGTGTTTGATTCTATACTTTCTGCAGTATTCATCAAATAGACCACTGCACTCACCACCATTATTAATGCGAATAAATTTTAACTTCTCACCAATCTGTCTCTCAATAAAGGCATAAAATTGTTTAAATACATCAAATACTTAATCTTTAGTCTTCAAAGCATAAACCCAAAATTTCCTTTAGTGATAATTAATAATAGTCACAAAATAAAGAGCACTAACTAGTAAGTGTACCTTCAAAGAACTACACATATTAGAATGCACCAATTCAAGCAACTCTGATTTTCTTGAAGACAAATGACTCTTAAATGTAACTCTATTCTGTTTTCCAGTAAAATAGTGATGACACTTCTTTAAAACTGCACTTTTTATGTCTAGAAGTTGGTTCTTTCTTGTCAAACAATTTATTCCTTTTTCACTCATATGACTAAGCCGTTTATGTCATAATTCAATGAAATTATCATTCTTTATTACATTTATAATATTTTTGAAGATAACAACTTGCAGAAGATATAAATTGGAGCATTTTATACCTTGTGTCATAACTAGGGAGCTCAGGTAAGCTTCCATTAGTCATCACCGAAGAGATTGCAAAAACCTTCATCGTCTAGCTCTCCTATTGAAATCAAATTCAAATGGATATTAGGAACATGTCTAACATCCCTTAATATCAACTGTGTTCTATTGTTGGTCTTTAAGCAAACATCATCCCTTATTACTTATCTTCAAAACTCTAAGATCACCAGGAGTATATGTTATGAAGAATTTCATTCTTGAAGTAACATGAAGAGAAGCACCACCATCTATGACCCAATTTATCTCATGAAATGTCAAATTAATCACATCCTCATCATAAACAATATTGAGGTCATCAATACTAGAAGCGGATGTAGTTGCAAAATAATCATTACTCACATTCTTTTTCTTATTCTTATCACTACCATCTTTATTTTCACTCTTCCACTTGTAACACTTTTTTCTAAATATGACTCATCTTTCCACAATAATGACAGTAGACATTCTTATACTTTGATTTTGACTTTTACTTATACTCTTTTTACCATTACCTCTTACTTGGTTTCTCACCTATTTTCAGTAACTAAAACCTCTGAATTGAACGATGATAAACCCTGAGACCTTCTTCTTATCTTCTCGTTCAACACACTACCTTTTACGAGTTCTAATGAAACAACACCACCAAAAGTAGAATTAGTAAGTAAAATTTAGAACATCCTTACAGGTAATATAACAAATAACCATAGTAAACTCCATCATTCAAATAAGTCAACAACACAACCAATAGCTCTGATACCACTTTGATGGGAGAAGGTCAACGAACTACAAATTATCCAAGAGACCTCTCTCACTTGTGTGAATATGTGAAAAGTTAATTGAATAACAAATGCAATAACTTAAATAATCACACAAAAATATATTAATTTCTACATAGAAAACTTGTTCAAAATAAAAAATAAAAAAATTACACGACAATTTGTAAATAGTTAAATAAATTAACTAATAGAAAAGATACTTTCTATCAATAATAACTCAACAACCCGACTTTTAAACAACAATCTAACCATTCAAAATAAAATTTTAAATATTTTTATACGATTTAAATCGTAATATGAATCAATAATCATCCAGAGGATCTACCAACACTAAGATCGCGGGGAGGTGATACTAAATACAGAGAGTATTTGTTATTCAGCATCACATTCTTGGTTAGAAATTCTAAAAGCGAGGCCCTACGGAAAAGGTAATTATAGAACAAAAAAAAAAAGTGTTATGGAGTGAAAATTTTCCAATCAATTCAAGGATGCTCGACTCGGAGTATTAGACAGAATCGCTTGGACTTCTTTAATTCAAGAGTCAAGACTTCCAAAAAAAAAATGCTGTCTCAGTGCAGCTATGTCGAAAATTTATGAAAAGATGGGTCATCATCATTGAGCAACTTGCAGGAAGATGCACCAAAGCTTGGACAGATGCCTTAATATATTTTACCACCGAAATCGTTATGGGAATGATTCGTTAAAAAGCCAACTGTGTGCATATATGCCTAAACAAGTCATTCTTTTGGGTGCTTTTCAGGAGTTAGTCGATCAAAGGTCGAATTAATATGCATGTTAATTAATCTAATGTGTCGTTTAAATCGATAATGGGGTCATCGCACTGTCATCAGCGGTGCAATTGCCACAGACATTCAACTTTTCCAATTATATTTTTAAGCCACACACACAAAAAAGGTCATTAGATTGTAAGCAATAGAGAGTACCCCTTCTTTATCATGTAATAATTGCCAGTCTAACTACAGGGACAAATAAAAAAAAATTTCAGACTACTACTGTGAAATCATGTGAAAAGGTTTCTTCCATCAACACTGATTCCTCATTTGCTTTTCCTTCTTTGTGGGTTAGCAAGCAGCGGCCAGCAAGTATATATATAAATTAGAAAGGAACTGGAAAAAGTAAATCCCAAGGGAGCGAACTAACCAAACGAAATCCTGTCCGTTCTCTTTGAGTGAACATCTAATGATGGATTGACGGGTCATTACTTACTTACCCTAAAGATCAGAAATCCGTATTGGTTGGTATGTGCACCTGTAAGGAGTAAATATATATAGGCCTGAGCTCCTCTCGTGGTATAATTGTTGTGTTCAGGACATTGGCTACAAACTGAAAACTCGGTTTTGGTTTACTTATATGTGAAGCAAAATAAAAGGCTAGAGCAAGACAAGTCAGGGAAGACAGACATTTCAACTTATGGGAGCCATTAATGGGGGGGGGGTTGGGGTGTAGAAAAGGTCTAAAAATAGCATCACGGGTGCCTCGCCTATTAATGTTGCGACCTGTTGTTGCCCAGAGAGAGATTCCCTTCATTAATGTTTTGTGGTCTTCTTGGTTCTGTAAGACACTGATGAGTAAGTATCACGATCATGGGACTTGGGCCTCAGAAGATTTGAATTCCATATCATCTCTTCACCTTCCCCGCCCCCTCTCTCTCTCTGTGTTTCCTTTTTTTTTTTTTCTCTCCTCATAAATACTCTCTGAGCACCCATCCATGAAACCCCATGTTTTGGACAGCCTTGCCCCCATGGAATATGCGAGCAACGATGTTCTCATATATTACCAAAAGCAAGCAGTTTACGTTACTTTTGGAGTTTACGTACAGTGCAGAAAGACTGTTAAAATTTTGGAGATCGTAGAGAGGAGGAGGGAAAGAGATAAGAGGGAGAGGGGGAGGGAGAATAATGGATTTAAATGCGTTGGCCCTGCTTTCTGCTTTGGTAGTCGCGGTTTTAAATGCTCGTGCAGGCCCTTTTGCTCCTCGTAAATCCTAACTCAGACATTCTCATCTCTCCTCACATGCATTCTACACCCTCTTTCAATTCTTCTTTACCTCTCTCTTTCTCTTTCTATTTCGTGTTTTTTTTTTTCTCTATATATGTCTATTAATCTCTCGCTCTCTCTTATAAATTCAGTCTCATCCCAATCTCCCTCTTAATCCTCAAAAGATCGTAGCCCCTTGGTTTCTCTACGGGTCTTGTGCGAGCGAATAAGAAAAACTGAAAATGCAAAAAAGAAAAAAAAAAGGTGAAATAGTGATTGTGATATTGGCCTGGTTCACTCAGACGCAACCCCACGACCTGGGAGCGCACGATGTTTTGTGCTGTTTTAGATGATTTGATTGAGCCGTGCCAATATCTCAGTGCTATCTCATTTCTTTGGTGTCCCATTACCCTATATTCCTGCCCCGAAAGGTTTGTCTTTATTATTCCTTAACCATAATTTTGTTTTGATGGTGCATGATCATCATTAAAACTGTCCTGTAATACATGTGTACCTGTGTCATGTATATTATCGTCTTGTATTGTTTTCATGTATGTACATGCATATGCCCGCGCGTGTTTAGTTTATGCTTATCGCATGCAGTGATAGTGGTGGTGGTGCCAAATAAAGATGTGAAACAGTATCGTACCTCCAAAACAAGCGAGAGAGCTGAGAAATTCTTCGGGGAGTTTAATAACCAACGCAAAATGGAACAGAAGGAGGTCAGGTTGTTCTTATTCTAACGTTTGTTTTTGTTTTCATGTATAAGTGAGCCACAGTTAAAATAATATATATATATATATATATATATATATATATATATATATATCAAATAATTTTAAATAAATGTGTACTGTATTAAAAAAAATGTGAGTTGAAAAAAAAAAAAAAGTACCGTCACATAGGCCCACAATATTAACAAATATTAAGAGGTAATAAAGTACTTTGGAGGAGGTCACTTAATAAGTATCTTTTTGTAATTACCCCTTAGAACACAAAACGATGTGTTTGTATTCAGGAAAGAGTTCTTGTTATTTTTCATTTATTTATTTATTTTTGTCTATTTAGTTATTCATATCCTATGAAAATTGGGTTTGTACCCACGCTTAATATTTTTTGCGCTATTTACTATATAAACGATGGAAATGCAATTTTCCGTTAGAGCCGAGTAGGAGGGCTTCCCTTTTTTTTTTTTTTTGGGTTGGGTTTCCTTTGCAGGAAACAGTACTTTTTTAAAAAAAAAATTTGATATTTCAGTATATGAGAATTTTAATTTTAAAATGAAATATATATATATATATATTTTAAAAAATAAAATTATGTCTTTGCACGAGGTAACTCAAGTGTCCAATGGCGTCTATGTCGCTCAATATAACAGTAATTTAGTTAAAATATGTGCATATTTAAAATAAGAGGTATGACGCTATTTTTGTCCTGGTACATTAGGCCCATCAAATGAGACTTTTCATTTACAGAGATCCATGCTCAATAATTGAACGTACGTGTGTGTGTGTGTGGGCCATCCAAGCTTTGGATCAGGTTGAGCCCAATCTTAAGAACCTTGCATGACGTCCGTACGCCTGGGATTTAGGTCAAGAAACAACGCTTAGGCCCACCCAATCTTAGCCCAGAAGATTG
Organism: Kandelia obovata; assembly: GCA_021464305.1. Lineage (NCBI taxonomy): Eukaryota > Viridiplantae > Streptophyta > Magnoliopsida > Malpighiales > Rhizophoraceae > Kandelia > Kandelia obovata. Next base: position 9,561,929 of record CM038473.1, read on the forward strand.
GGATTCATCAATCCATTCGGTCCACGTTGGAAATGATAAGCATCCAATTCCAACCATCCAGCCAGTTGCAATTTTCCAACTTCCAAGTAATAATAGGATATTAAAAAAGGCGGGGTGGGGGTGGGGGTTGGGGAAGAAAAAAAGAAAAAGGGAAACCAGAGGGTGAAAACGCAGACCCCGACAAAACCAACTTACCCCTTTGCTTTACAGCAATGATTTGGATACGTACAAGATGATCAGGAGTGCTGCTGACGCCATTGCAAAGATTATTGTGGGCGGGGAAGATTCCCATTGTTGGAAGATGGAGTTGGATTATTTATTACCCCCCTCCCCCACGACAATCCCTCTTTTAAAGAACACAGGAATTAATAAACAATTATCTTTTTTTTTTTTTTCAAAACATACATACATAGAGCAATCAATTGTCTATTATCTTGAGCTGTACAACAGCAAGCGGCAGCGACATTTAATTTTAGAATGGCCAATATAAATATTTAAAAAAAAAACAAAAACAAAAACAAAAACAAAACATGCGTGAGCCATCCTCACTCATGATTTATTATTAATTCTCTTTCATAATCCTATAGGATATTAGTTTAATATGCGTGGGCCGGCTATTGGTTCGGCCTACGCCTCACCTGAATTAGTTACCTTATGTCTTTGCGTGAATGCATCAGAATGATCAATCTAACGGCGTCCGTTCTTTTTTGTTTTTGTTTGTGTTTTTTTTTTTTCGGTGCCTTCCTGCCTGCCCTCGGGGTTTTTGGTTTTTTTTTTTTTTTTAAGGTCTCGCTTATCCTAAGCAAGGCAGTGTAAATGGAGGCAGTGGACCAGTGACCCGGTGGACCCACTGCTGACGTGGGAAACCATGAGAGCGAGTAGGGTCAGATAGCACAAAAAACAGAAACAACTTTCTATTGGGTCTCTCTTCTTTTAATTTATCGTCGTGATCATCATACAAACATGTGTGATCCGCCGCCATATTGTTTTGAGCTTGGCTTGCTGCTGAATCTGCAATAGTTCGATTCTTTTTCTATTCGGATAGACTGTGTTTCGTTATTTCCTTTTTTTTTTCTTCTTCTTCTCTTTTTGGGTTTAAATCTAAATTTTGCTGGGAAGAACGAAAAAGAGAGAGAGAATGGCGATTGAAGAGGACGTGGAGAGCTGTGGAAGCAGAGCGGTGGAGTCGTTCTCGCAGGGGAATCCTCGGCATCAACGGCAAAAGCTTGAGGTGTATAACGAGGTGGTCCGGCGAATCCAGGAGTCCAATTCCGAGGAGGCCAATCTTCCTGGCTTCGACGATCACCTCTGGCTCCACTTCAATCGTTTGCCTGCTCGGTATTTACCTAATTCTCGATATTTCCTTTTCTTCTCCTTATTCTGTCTTCCAACAGTTTCTTGCTTCGATACTGAGGAAGGAATTGTTGTAAGAGTGTATCAGTTACTGATACTGTTTGGATGGGACGGGACGGGACGGGACGGGAGTCCTATCAAACTGAAGTAGTTTCCTATTTTCTTTTTAGCTCTCTCTCTCTCTCTCTCTCTCTGTGTAATTCAAAACATCTTTTCAAAATTGAATATGCTAATAAGCTAAGTTGTTCTGCAATGTTTGTGATTAGTTGTAGGAACTGTCGATTGGGTGTGGCTCACTGGATTCGTTGCATTGGAATTTTTGCACATAGTCTCTCTTCTATCCTTTATCTTTTTCCTTCTTATGTCTAGGCTTTAGCATTTGAAGTTGATGAGTGTCTCTTGTTACTGACTTGTTAGGTATGCAATGGATGTGAACGCGGAGAGAGCAGCAGATGTACTTATGCACAAGAAATTACTGAAATTGGCAGAGGACCCTGTTAATCAGCCTGCATTCGAAGTCCGTCTCGTACAGGTAATTGCATCTATAATCATTTGGTCGTAGACTAATCTAGTTGCCAATCATTAGCTTAGTTTCTTTGCTTGAGGCTTTACTTTTGGGAAAATAATTGAAACTTGGCTTTAAAATTGGCTAGCTTGATATATCTGTTGAGTCTCTTTACCCACTGGGAAGGTTAGTATTTCAGGTGTTTGTTTGGTTGCTTTAACATGGTACTGAGACTTTGTATTTTGTCTTTATTTGCTTATCATTTCTCTTTTTCAGTTGTACCCTGTGTCAAATGGGAAGGCTTTTGATTTGTCCCATTCAGACGATGCAATGACAGAAGATGCACAGAGTTCTTATTTTACAAGCAAACAGGGGTAGGCTACTGCTTCAAAACTCATGCAATTATATTCCTTCAATTCCAAAATACATTGAAGGCACACAAAGGAATTGCAGCAGGAATTGCATATCCTACCACTGCCTCGGCCTTTCTAAATCTCCCTTACCCTGGCTCCTCCCTGCTGGGGAAGAATTTTTCTTCTCCCAACCCTACGCCTGCTGCCCCCTACTATCAATTGCTTGATGCGTCCCACATTATTAGCATCAGAACACAGGTTTTCCAACACCATTTAATCAAGTTTATATGATATTTTTCCACAAACCTTGGTGATATTAATAAATAACATAGTAGTATATCCACATAAATGAGTTAAACAACTGGCAGTTCCCCGCCAATTATGGCTTAATTGCCATCCCTAGGTAGGCACATCTTCCATATGGGTGCTGTAACTTGTAAACACTTTTGTTTGACGTTATGTTGTTGCCCTCTCTCTCTCTCTCTCTCTCTCTCTCTCTCTCTCGCGCAACAGTATCCATCCTCCCCCTACTTTCGGTTCATCACCAAATCTTGAAGCACTTGCATTCCAAGCTGGTAGATATAATGTTGACGATGGAGATGATGCTCTGGAATCTACACCAATCCTTCCTCGGTAAGAGATCTGAAACTCTTTTGGATAATCGTTTTCTTCCTTAAATATTGCTTTTCTTTTCTTTAGCCAGTACTATAAAAACACCACATACTAGTAACTGATTGGATGTAGATTACAAAGGGCTATACTTTCACAATGGTTTTCTTTCTTTTTTCCCAGTATGCCCTTTGTGCTGGAAAGTTCTGAAATTTTTTTTCCATTGTTTTAGTTTATTTCATAACATGGTTTATATTGTGGTTGGTATTATGTTTGAGTTAGGTTATTTTTCCCAGTATACCCATTTTGCTGGAAAGTTCTGGAATTTGTTTTCCATTGTTTTAGTTTATATCATAACACGATTTATATTGTGGTCAGTATTATGTTTGAGTTAGGTTATTTCCTTTGACCAGTTTATGAACATGCTACCATCCAATGGCAGACTCTCTCTCTCTCTCTCTCTCTCACTCTCTCAGCACTACACACACACACACACACACACTTGAGAAGTTAAATCTTTCAATTCAAGATAAATATAGCTACAATTGAATCCTGTAGGCCTATGCACGAGATCACTTTTTCAACAGTCGACAGGCCAAAACTTCTTAGTCAGGTGGGTGATCAGTACTTGTTTCTTTTGCATGGAATATTTCCTATGTTTTGAAAACCCGTTTGAGTTAATGAAGGCATATACACATAGTATCTATGTTTTCTATCATGGACATCATAAAAGATATTCAGGTTTGTTTCAGCAAGTTGAGGTTGGCTACAATTTATTTCATATGTCTATATAGCAAAGTGTAAAAAAGAAACTTGATATGTTACTTGTTCATAGACTGCAAAGAATCTAAAGATGGCACTATCCTAACATTTAGAGACAAAAAAAAAAGAGAGAGAGAGAGAGGGAGAGAGAACTGGAAAAGTAGAAAGATCAATCCTCATCTCATTGAGCAAAGTGGTGTCCAAAGATGTCTACAACACCATGCAACAGCATGCAAAGTATCAGTTTCCTGCTCTTTCTTGATTCTATGTTCAGTTCATGCAATGCATTGTTTAATTTGTGCCAGTGATTATTCTCCAGTTGACTTCTCTACTTGCGGACATTGGTTTGAATATTCAAGAAGCTCATGCTTTTTCAACGGTAGATGGATTCTCCCTGGATGTGTTTGTTGTTGATGGTTGGCCTTATGAGGTATGTGCAATGTATTTCATCTAATTAAAATACTTATTGCCCAATTTGAAAACAGAGTGTTGAGTGACATCAGTTTGTCATTGTCATTGTTGTGTTATGGGTAGTGATTTTTTGAGCCTTTTTTATTCTCTTGTTTCTATGCCTTTGCATTCTAATTTCCTTTTTTTGCATACATGTACATTTATTTGTCTAATTTCCTTTTAGCTATTGTTTGGTCCAAGTTCACCGTTGTGTCTTAGTTGACAGACAAGATAATCAAAACTATACATGGCCATTTGACCCACTATCCTTTGGTTTCTTAACTAGTAGAGTTAATTAACCTACAGGTGTGAGGGAATTAAAAGAATGGCCTGAAACCATCTTAATATGGTTCATACCTCTTCATTTTTCCTTCTTTCTTCTCTTTTTGTGCGATCTTGTTCATAGTAATGTGCTTCATGAAACTTCAGGAGACTGAGGAGCTTAGACGTGCTGTGGAAAAGGAAATCTGGAAGTCCAAGGTACTTCCTTCATAAACTCTGCTTCACAGAGTTTGCCTTTGCTCTGCATGGCATCTTTTGAGGATAAATTTGTGGATTTATTCTCTTCCTTTAGGCTTCAAGTGGGACAGGCTATAAGAGTATTCCGGCTGAATAAATTTGTAAATTGATCCTTCGTAATGATGTCTTCTGCAGAACCTTCCTCTTTGTTCCTTTTTTTTGGTTTTTTTTTTTTGAATTTTTTTGACAAACATGCACTGTTGCTTGCTTTTAAGAACATAAGTTGTTGTGAACTAGCATAATTTTGATAGTTTGCAATGCTGTGCAGGAGCACTATTGTTCAAAACAGCCTTCTGTTTCTCCTATCAGCAAGCATGACAAAGCAGGGACTGAGTCCGTCATTGACTATATACAAATACCTAGTGATGGAACTGATGTCTGGGAAATTGACACCAATCAACTAAATATTGGAAACAAAGTTGCTTCTGGATCTAACGGTGATTTGTAAGTTCTATTGCCCGAAATTTGCATTCAGATGTTGTGCAAGTTTTCAGTTGAATGACATCATTTAATGTCTTCAGGTACAAAGGAATATATTGTAGTCAAGAAGTGGCTGTCAAAATCCTCAAGCCTGAGCGAGTTAGTGCAGAAATGCTTGGAGAGTTTTCTCAAGAAGTATATATCATGAGGTTTGCCAGCTTATCTTTTCCTGAAATTTCTGCTGCCATTTCTCAGAATATTTACATGCTTTCATTGGAATGGAGGAAAAAGAATAGTAAAAAATATTCCCAACATTGCAGTGGTCTAATGGTGAATTTATATTAGTTTTACCTTAAGAAAAATTTGGTCTAACCTGATATATCTCTTGCTTTAATAAAAACAGTGGTGATTTTGCAATGTGATGCATTTCTTTCTCTTTTTTTTTCCTCCACAATATTTCTTCTTTTCTCTCTCTCCCTTTTGAGGTTTCTGTTTTTGTATGGAGACTGGAATGATTTCTGTTGGTTGCAGGAAAATACGGCATAAGAATGTTGTGCAATTCATAGGTGCATGCACCCGACCTCAAAACTTGTGTGTTGTGACAGGTAAATCTTTTGTTTTTTGTTCGTTCTTTGGATCTTCATTTCTGTTTTGCTTAACAGAAGTTCCATCAATCAAGTTCCTGAGATGCACATACTGTCAAAGGCTTCTCTCCTTTCTTAGCCAGAACTCTTCTTCGACCCTATTTTGGGCTATTCTCCAATAACTAAAATGACACTGGCTGTCAATTTGGAGTTTAATCGGACCTTTTCCTTCTTGCCAGTATTTTTGTGTGTTCAGTGCAACCTCTTGTTGATGCTTAAATTTCTGCCTTGTCAGAGTTCATGACTAAAGGAAGCATATATGACTTTCTGCACAAACAGAATGGTGTCTTTAAGCTTCCTTCCTTAATCAGAGTAGCAATGGATGTGTCAAAGGGAATGAATTATCTGCACCAAAACAATATAATTCACAGGGACCTGAAAACTGCCAATCTTCTCATGGATGAAAATGAGGTAATAGGATTTTTGCAAGCCTGAAAATATTATACTCTTTGTACATGAGGATGTTCATCATGAATATTGTTCTTCTAACTTCTGTCAGTTCCTATCTGCCTGATGCTTTGAGACTCAAGTGTCTTAGCTTTCTGCTATCTCATAATGCACTATTGGTGTTCTTTCATACGGTTACCTGTTCAATTATGTGACTTTATCTTGTTAATTGACAGCCTGTTCTAAAAGGCTACTAGAACTATAATGTTTGGCTTTTTTGCTATATTCTGTGTCTTGCCTGCAGTACTTTAATGCTTCTGATTACTTATCCTTCTCCCATGAAACAGAAAAAGGACATGTTTTCTCCATTCTTTTTAAGTTCAAGGAAAACCCCCCTCGAATCTCTTTCTCTCTCTGGGTAAAAGAGATACAGCTCTTTCCATGCCATTGCTATTGTGTTCTGGATGAGGTTCTTACTGTCTTGTGTTTCTATTGTCTTGGACTTACTTTTATTCTAAATCCTAGACTCTTATGGACAGGTTGTCAAGGTTGCTGATTTTGGGGTAGCCAGAGTGCAGGTTCAATCTGGTGTAATGACAGCAGAAACTGGAACATACCGCTGGATGGCTCCCGAAGTACGAATTTTCTTAGTTGTTAACTTGCTTTCATTTCTTAAACAAATAAAGTTTTGAAGTAATGAAATAATTGACTGTCAATTCCATAAATCTGCTGCTAAAATTGCTAATTGCACATTGGTTTTCAATCGAATAAAGGTTATAGAGCACAAACCATATGATCACAAGGCAGATGTTTTCAGCTTTGGAATAGTGCTTTGGGAGCTCCTAACAGGAGAGGTAAGATCCACAAACCTTGAATAGGGGGGTGAAGTCATCATTTTTAAGCTCTCTCTTCCTTGCAGACAAAATGATTAATGACAATTTTTTCTATGAGTTCCCAGCTCCCCTATACATATTTAACCCCATTGCAAGCAGCAGTAGGTGTGGTGCAAAAGGTACGCCCCGTGCTCGTTCATATTGACATGAAGTTAACGTAATTGTTTTAATTTGGCAATTAAGTTTTGTTGAGCATTACTGTGTGTAGGGTTTACGACCTACAATCCCCAAGCACACTCATCCAAAGCTTGCAGAGCTTATGGAGAGATGCTGGCAGCAGGACCCAATTCAAAGACCCGGCTTCTCTGAAATCATAGACATCCTTCAACAGATGGCTAAGGAGGTACTAAATTACTTGGGCTAGCCTTTGGTTCCACACTTTTGCTAAACAATTCTAAGCATTTTTTGAATGCAGGTTGCATCTGGGAGGGAAGATCGACGCAAGGATAAGTCATCTGGTGGATTCTTTTCATCCCTGATAAGGGGTCACAGTTGATTTGGAGAATCGTGTACCATTAATAAGTTAGGGTGTTAACGAGTCATTTCGCGTGGGACTCTTTTTTTTTTTTTTTTTGTCTTTTCTCAACTGTACAGTGCCTTTGGTCAACAGAATTTTTGCTTTGTCTGTACCCTTTTCTTTTTGTTTTTTCTTTATAATACAAGAGAGTGTCTTCCTTTTAAACGACTAAACACCACCTCCCAGCCAGCCACCCCCTGTGGTCGCAAAACTGCTGCAGAGAAGCGTCGTGATCTAACTAATCATCAAAGGTAGAATACTGTGCAAAGTTAAATATCGGGGGGCCCGGGGGGGTGGTTGTGGGTGTTTACTTCCCATGGCATTCACAATATTTTATCGTGTATTATTATTAACCACAATTATGCCCACATATGCTTAAAAAAATTGACAGCCGCATCTTCATCATCCTTGCAGCTCCTGCCATCTTCGTGGTGCGTCGCATGTGTACACATCATCAAGCTTCCCTTTTACTTATATTGGTGACTTGGGCTCGGGCCCATCAGAAAAGGAAGTGGTGGTGGGCTGGCAGACCTTGCACTCAATCTTCCTCATGGGCACACACGCAGTTTTGGCGGTTGCTTCTGATAAATACAAATAATGGGCCGGGGGGGTGGGGTGGGGTGCGGTTCTAGATGGACGGTCGAGATCTCTTGGAAACAGAAGCTAGTCGATGATGTTGCATTATCGGTAGGCGGTTGGCGAGCCAGTGATCTGAGTTTCTGAGTATGGGTCCAAAAAGGAAGATGCTTGAGAATATCCTCCTGACTCCTGACGTATCTCCTGGTGTTTCCTTCCAATTCCAACGTTTGTCTTCTTCAGACTCTTCCTGTGATTGGCGTGTAACTCACTTTCATTCTAATCCATATAATAAATGCCAATAATTGCCTCCCCTTCTTCAATTCCCTTTCATCAGTTAGGTTATCATCCCATCCCATCCCTAAAGAAGAACGGAGAAATTTGTGTGTGTGTGTGTGTTTTAATTAAAAGAAAAAAGAAGAAAAGGAAAAGGAGGGAGAGGGAAGGGGTTAAAGGAGGAGGAAAGGTGAAAATGGGGATAACCCATGTTTCAGAGTGGGACAAGGAGCAACTTCATGAGATCTTCAAGATACAAGGTAGAGATAAACGTGGCAATAAGGTCATTCGCATTCTGGGCAAATTCTTTTCTGGTACGACTACTCTCCCAACTCACGTTTCCTCGTAATTCATTCATTCCAACCTTGTTCCATGAACCTTTTTTTTTTTTTTTTGCATGTACTTTGTACGTGAGATTGAGGTACAAATCTTTGTTATTTGGCTTTTTTTTTTTTCTCAAACTTGTGGTCATGATTAGATGGGCTCTTGAATGGGGATGCGCTGAAAACGTATTTGGAGGAGAAGGTGTTTGCCGAGCTTGGGGAGAAGCCGTTCGCGGTGCTGTACGTGCACACTGGAGTTCAGAGGAGCGAGAATTTCCCAGGAATCTCATCTCTTCGATCTCTTTACGACGCCATTCCCATCAACGTCAAGGAAAATCTACGGGCTCTTTACTTCCTCCACCCGGCCCTCCAGTCCCGCCTCTTCCTCGCAACCTTTGGCCGTCTCCTCTTCACCAGCGGGTAATATTGCCACGCCATCGTCTCATTCCTTTAATTGATTACTTATTTTCAATTGAATTCCACAGCGTTTGTAAGACGAAATGAAACTTTAAAGGGAAGGGTGTGGTGCTTTTTGTGTGGGGCAGGCTATACGGTAAGCTTAGGTACATCCACAGGCTGGATTATCTGTGGGAACATGTAAGGAGGAACGAGGTGGAAATTCCAGCTTTCGTTTATGACCATGATGAGGATTTGGAGTACCGTCCGATGATGTACTATGGATTGGAGAGCGATCATCCGAGGGTCTACGTTGCACCTACCAGAGACTCCCCTGTTTCAATGTACTCCATGAGGTGTATCTCGTAAAATAATGAACCATTTTGAAGAATATAATTATAATTGCGCCCCCCCCTTTTTCTTTTGTGGGTAGGGTCACTAATTCCAAAACCAAATTAAAAAAGAATGATTTTTTTTAAAATGATAATAATAAAATTTAAACGACGCCCAAGCCTTCTATACATGCTGTTCTGAACGAACTGAGTAACTTAGATGCCCAAGCCTGTCTCAAAGTAAATGGATTACAGCTTAATCGTTCAGGACCACTTGGAGGCAAGTTAATGGACAGTCGAATGCACATCCCTGGGGAAGGATGGACAATTTGACGTTCTTTTTGGTTTGGACCATGATTAACTCAGCCCAATAATAATAATAAGAAGAAGAAGAAAAAGAAAAAGAAAAACCCATAATGTTGCGGGGACTTGAAAAAAAAAAAAAAAATCCTCGCACGCCCATCATTTTGTATCAAACAATCCAATTAAGGTCAATCGAGTAATCTCAGGGGAAAATACTTGACGAGCAATAACGCATGAACAAAAGAACATCAAATTTCAAGAACACACTGAACGTTTCTGACAGTTGAGGTCAAAAACAACACCTAATGCATCAGACCATGAACCTGTAATGAGTCACTGCAACATAATCCTCTTGTCTGAATTCTTATTCGGTCTCTTGGGCCACCGGCTTTGTGATGCATTCGGATTGGGATGGCTCTCCTTTGTCTTTTTGTTGTTCACAAACTCTGAGAAGGATGGAATTTCTGGCAAAATGGTGTTCGGTGAACCATACTGCGATGGTGAAGCCGCTAAAGAACTTTTTGACGAAATACAGCTATTGAGTTCTGGGATGGCCGGTTGATGTGGTATTTGCTCCAACACTGGAGATGGTGTACCACCAGGTACATTTTCAGAGAGGATATTCCTAGGACTGGAAGGAGTATTAATGCCAAGCCGGCCTATTAACTCAGCCGAAGTTGTAGTTGATATCCACCTCACCGTACTTGCTACTTGAGAGTAATAAAATGTTTTCCCACTCTTCCCATACTTCTTGTAGCACTCATTTTCCAGAAAGGAGGCTGACGTCTTAAATTCAATGCTGCAAAATGATAAATTAGAGCAGTTAAGATGTTCCGTAATCATCTTTCTAATTTATCAAAAAATGTTAAAAGAAAAATAATTTTTTTTTTTCTTAACAACTAGTAACCATATTTAATGACACAAGACTAGAGCTACAATAACCATAGCTCCGTTTAAATTTTAACTTTTAACTTTTATGACAATCAGATAACAAATTAAATGCAATCTTTTAAGAGGGAAATGCACATACTTAATGTTCCCAAGCCGTTGCTTGGCCTGCTTCAGAGAATTTGTTAATCTTTCTCTGCTCGCTTCTCTCACCGTTTCAGATATGACACTTTTGTCCAATTGCTTGACCTGTTAGCAGATTATTATGCAATTGTGCTGAGGAAGGAGGTTCCAAGTAGGTCAACAAGTCTACTGGGAGTAAAAAATTTATACTAGGTAAATAATCTGTCTACGACACCAAAAAAAAAAAAAAAAACACCTTCATTCTGGCAAAACAAAACTGGATGAAATGATGCCAATGTTCGTAACCATTGTTGCAACATCAATTTCCAAGAAAGCTTATGGAGGAACCTTCCTTGGACTCCACAGTGTAGGATGCCCTCCATATGTGCTAACTCTTGGAATCCTTGGGAATAATTTAGAATTATAATTCACACCAAACTCGGTTCATAGTAATACAGAATTGTGACAAAAGACTAGTGTAGCCTGCCCCAGTCAGATTTAAGATTAAGGTTTTGTTATTTCTGTTGTTGTAGTATATGTGCCTAACTGTCTACGAACAAAGAAGAGAAATTGGAGTAAACCTGTTTATCATTGTTCTTATGCTGATAATAATTTTCTTCTGCCCGTTGTAATAGTTCAATCTTCTCATTTATTCTTGATTTTCTCATCTTTGATCTCGCTAAGCTCTTGACAACCTCAACACCATCTGCCAGCAGAGATTTGCAATAAACTTATTAACTTTCAGTCATTCCCCAGGGAAAAAGTCCAGCAGACTTCAAGTTCTATAGAGGAGGCAAACTTACAAAATGACTCACCATCAGAATCAGATATATCTTCCTCAGAACAACTGGCTTCCTCATCACGATTCCAGAATTCTGAGATAGGTTCTCCATCAATCATGTCTTTGGAGCTGAAACAGAGAAATTAATTAATCAGTTGACAGGGCATCAAGTAACTCAGAACTTAAGATCGCAAGAGCTACCATATTACCAACATTTAAAAACTGAGAACTTTGGCCAGTAGAGATAGGAGAATTGAGCCCAAAAATTCTTCAAAAAAATGTAAAGCTACAGAGAAAAGGTGGCCAAAGGATGGCAGTTAATTATATTTTTATATTAGCCAGTCAATTCTCTGTTGGGCCCATTCCCACATGCAACAATGGAAGTTGTGTCCCAGAACATTGTCAAGGGAAAGGTGGAAGGCACCTGCTAATTAATACTTGCGCAAAATTATTTCTCTGGTAGGTGGCACAAGTTGTTGCCAGTTCCTCCAGATGCTTGGCAACTAGGTTGGGATTTCTGCAGGCATCACATGATTTGTTGCATAGAGATGCAGGTACCTTTTTGGCCAACATAAAGTCACAAAAAATGTTTTACACAGAACATCACCTCATGGTATGTACAGCTTGAAAACTCACTTTCGATTACATTACCTGTTCCCCAAAGCTCTCGAGAATCTTTTTCCTCCGGCATCCAGAACCCTCACAATACTCAACCATCTGAATGTAGCATGTGTTTTCCATTAAAAAACAACAGAAAAGAAGTTCATGTCATACAAACAAATTCAAATTCACCTCATTGAAATCTGAGATGGCCCTTTTTGACAACTTATCATGTGAACTCGAGGACTGCAACTTCTTGTTCTCAGCATTCCTTAGAATAAATTGCTGCACCATGATTTCACACGATGATGTAAATCTTCCATTTACATCCCCCATCCTCTAAACATAAACGCTTGGGCAAATAAAAGTGGCAAGGTTGGTGAAAATACCATTCTTTTGCGATCGTCAACTCCATAGTACAATAGACTTCTAGAGGGAAGTTGATCACGACCAGCCCTACCTGACTCTTGATAAAAGGCTTCCATTGACTTTGGAATATTAAAGTGGCAAACCATTCTGACATCCTTTCTGTCTATACCCTACAAATTATTGAAGATATTTAATTACTGGGGCATGATATAATATTAGCTTGCCAGACAGGTTCATTTAAACCAGACATTTAGTAGCATACCATCCTGAAAGAATGTCATCATCTCAATTTCTGAGCATGCACCAAAACATCTCCAAGAAGAATCAAAGGAAAACCAGAAAAATCGTCACAATTTATGGCAACAAATTAAAAATGAAAGAGAAATTGGAAGTCTTAAGAACATAAAGAAACAGACTTCCCTCTAGGTAAAACAAAATGAGCAAACTGAGCTTTGATTGTTGAAGTTTTCTAGACGTGAAAAGCAGTATTAACAGAAAGCCCAGTGGACTTGCTATATTGAGTTGCCATCAAAAACAGAGTAGACTATGCTAGTCACAATCTAGTAGCTTCATAAGAACATAAAGGAGGAGAAAATGTTGGCAATTAAAAATTAATAGTTGATCATACCCGAAAGCCACAGTAGCCACAACAACTTGTATTTTTGAAGACATCCAATCATTTAAAATAGAGCTTCGCAACTTATTATTTAACCCTGCATGGTAAGCTAAACGGAGCAAACACATTAACATGTTATATGGTATTTCTTTTGAATATTAAAAGAAACATCTAAAAGGAGTAAGATAAAGATAAAAAGAAAACTCCACTACCAGCACAGGAAAGGCCATCCTTGGAAAGATGAGCAGACAAGCCATCACAAGTTGTTCGTTCAAGGCAGTAAACAATAGCACACACATCCCCACTAGATTTGAGTGCAGAGGACAAATCAGCATAGGCATCCTCTAGAAGATCTTTGTAGTGAACTGCACTGTCAAGAAATCAACTTAGGGCACATATAATTGTGCAAAATAGTGAATCTCACTTCAAAATCTTTATTCCAAAAAATTCATAAAGAATCAAATTTCCCTGATATGGGAATAAAAAGAAGTTCATTCTTCAATTAGAGATTTGACTATGTGATCACCAATCAGATTTATTACCTCCAACACTGCTCATGTCAACACAAAGGATTATTAAGAGAAAAATGAACATGCTCAATAAGTATCTCTTTTCATTTTCAAGGGACTTAACTTAAATTTAACAGTCAATCTGAAGATAATTTTCCAAAATAAAACTTCAGAACCTGCCTTCATAATAAATATTTGGACGATTGAATGAAGATTTCAGAACTAAAGGTTCTCTCAAGCACAAGGACTGTATGACATCCTTCTGAACTCTGCACATCAAAAGGGTAAACAAAGAATTACTGTTGCTTTTCAGTAAACATCCACATTTCTCTAGACAAGATCCAAAAGAAGAAAGGCCATCACAGGCAAGGCATTGAGTTGATTGTATGAGAAGTGCATCTGTCAGCTCACTTGGGAACAGCTGTAGCAGTCAATGCCAATATTGGCACATCTGGAAGGTGACTTCTCAGAGATGAAAGGTTGCGGTAGGAAGGCCTGTTTGAAGCAAACAATAATGAAATGAAAGATCAGAAATGATGAAAAGAAGGATCAGAAGAACTTAGCAAAAATAATCCCAAGAATACATGAATTCAGTGAACTCCAGTTCCACCGGCACATCACATAGCTAAATAATGACCACTCATATATCATGACAAACTTGATACACCCGAGTAAATGGAGTGCACAGGCAAACAAGTACCTCAGCCATCAAAGTAGTCACTTTCAAGAGATGGGTACCCACCACAAGCATTAATATGAACAGAATTTTTTTTTTCTGGTAAATGAGAAAAGTAAAACAGCTCTTCCTCATTGCTACAACTCATCACACACCTGAAATCATGCCCCCAAGTTGAGATGCAATGTGCCTGAAATTTATTGAAAGGGGAAAGGAAATGCGATTAGGAACAGAAACCTGAAAATCCTCAGCAAGGAAAAAAAAATCTGCCTTTACTAATGAATACACCATTTAGTTCACACCTCATCTATGGCTATAAGATTCAACAACCCTCTAGCATGAATCTTTGTCAGCTTTGAAATAAACGCTGGTGTTGCAATCAATTCCGGAGTTACATACAACAGTCTTGTGAATGGTTTTCCAGAATTAAGATCTTCATGAATCTAGCAATTCAAAAGGAAGAAAGATGTCCAAGAAATTGGAAAGTGCAATTAAATGATACAGGCTTTACATGTCAAAGATGGAAAAAAATATAAGTGAATCACAAAAAGGAGGCCAGCTTCCTCTATAGCTGGTTAAAACCTGGTACATGGGATGGCTAAGACTATGAGGACCAAGCTTTAGCAAATTTACAGTTGTTGGTTGGCTGACTAATGACAAGGACTCACTTTATTTTTGACATGGGAAGTTTGGGTTGAGGACAGAAATTCAGCAGCAATTCCTTTCTCCTTCAATGCCATCACTTGGCTTTCCTAGTTCCATCATGGAAACAAAGAGAGGAAAAAAAATAAAAAAATCAATGGTCCCATATATATACAGAGAGAGAGAGAGTATCGATGGAGGTAATTAAAGAAAGTAATAACGTAATCACTCACCATCAAGGCTGTCAAATAGAAATGAAGGAAGAAGTTAGAGCCGTGTCATAGCACATGAAATGAAATTAATCCACATAAAATTTAAAATGCAAGAGAGAGAGAGAGAGAGAGAGAGAGAAGCAAGGAAAAATCAGAGAGCGAGTAAGGAAACCTATCAAAGGAGAAACAACAAGTACGATCCCTGCAGGTGTTGCAAGCGCAGGAATCTGATAACACATAGACTTTCCTCCTCCAGTTGGCATTAGACAGAAACAATCTCCCCCTGGAAAGGCGAGGCCCAATAACCATCATTCACCATTCACCATTCACATATCGGAATAAATATATATATAATATGAAGAAGAAGAAGAAGAAGAAAATAAGAAAATCATAATTACCTGAGAGAACAGCTTGAATAGCCTCCAACTGTTTGCCTCTGAAATCAGAATGGCCAAAATGCCATCTAAGAAGCTTCACCAATGCTTCCTTTCCCGTTGTATTCTTCTTCTTCTTCCCAGCATTGACGCTTATAGTTTGCAATGGCAATAGCGATTTCTTCATTTCTATTATATTCTCTGCTCTCTGCAGCAAAATAATTTTAATACTTTCAATTACAGCTTTTATTAGTTTTTAAACCAAGCGTAGCAACAGTCAGGTAGGGGAATGAGACGGGACGGCAGGGGAGAGGAGGCTTTTTTCTTGACCTGACGACAGAGGTCAGCAAAACAGCGTCGTATTAGTCCTACAAATGATGAAATTCACGGGCAGGTCCTTTCGCCACGCGACGTCGTATATGCTAATCTCTCTCTATATATATATAAATATGTTGAAGCTGACGACAAGTCGTTCTCTTTAACTTCTTGTTCTCTCTTTGTTTTTATTTTTTTCTGTTTGTTGGGGGGCTTTGTTTTTTTCGACTGTTCTGAAATTTCTGTAGAGATTCAAAAATCCGGTTTCTAAGAGCAGCAACAGTAGGAGTCAGCGTTTGAATTTCACAATCGGAACTTTGTCCGGCAGAAAGAATCTCGTAAGAACTCTATCAAATTTGAAGCTGCTTTTTCTTCTACTACTTCTTTTCTTTCTTTCTTCCATCCTTTCTTTTTAATTTTTAATTTCCTCAGTAAAGTAGGTTTGTTTATATGAACTCCAAATTGAAAAAAAAAAAAAGGTTCGTTTATCTGAGAAATTAAGGAACAAGAAATCGAAATGCGGTGTCTTCAACTTGTTTATCGAATCGAAATGTAGGTGGTTTTTTTTTTTTTTTTGGTTTTTTGAAGTGAGGAGAGGTGATCGTTGATGATTTACAGTTGTTCGTTCTACTTCTGCCTTTCGATGGATTAGCTTAACGATTGTTTGGAAAAAGAAAGAAGAAGAAGAAGAAGTGTTCTTGAAAATTTTAATCATTATATCTTACTTTTTTTTATTTTTATTTTTTGGTGTTTGAGACAGCAGCAGCGATGGTTTTCTTGTGCTGGGTTCGGCCACCTCCACAAGAACAGAAGGACTGCTTAAGCAAGTAATAAAAGGAATTGACTTACTCTGACGGACTTTGATTTCTTTAATTTGGCTTGGCAGCATGCGTAATATTTGCTTATTATTGGCTTGTGCTTGTCACCAACAGGTCCAGTTCCTTCAACTATGACTCCAAGTTCAGGGGGGATACTGCTAGGCCTGTTTCTTCCCTCAAACAAGACTCTCGGCTATCCAAAGATGGTTTCTTCCTCAACCATTCTCGCATTTTAGTTGGTTCTGGTCCTGAGACTTTTGAAAAGGGAAAGTTGGCTCTTCAAAATTGGAGGTCTCCTCCTCAGCCCTTTTTTATGTTTTTTTGTTAATTATACAGAATGACAGAGACAGGTAATGATGTTGATGAGGTTTTAATGTTAGAATCTTATTGCAGGCATTTTGAATTCAATTGGGCATTCGTTGATCCCAACACCCCAATTCGAAACGGGGTGAAATTCTGTGTCTGCTTAAAGGAGTTTCTTCCATGGGTCATGATGCCTCTGCAAGTAGTCTATGTGAATGAAACCAAAAATATGAAAAAGACTATGGCTTCATTTGGTTACGGTAGTGGTACCCTGCAAGGTCACCTACTGGTTAGTGCCTCCTCTTTTCATCACATTATTTGGCAATGTATTTAGAGATACTTGGTTGCCTTTTTCCTTTTGCATTATTGAGAAACTTCTGTCCACAGTTCATTTCAACAAATGCAAAGATCAGGAGTCTTGTTTGGTATGCATCACTTTATTTATTCAAATTCATGTTACAAATCCAAAATCCTTGTTATTTAGGACTCTGCTTGTTGTTCTCCAGCTGAGAAAAATTAATCACAATATTTTGGCGTTCAAGTGTACAATCCTGCTGTGACTAATTTGACCTGTCCCTGTAGTTGCTTAGAGAAAAAGAAAACTGTATCTATTCCTTTCTTTTGTTTGCCATGAACACTGCCTCTCTCCTGATACTGTGGTTTGTCTTCTTTGAATGGTTCTACTGTTTTCCAGTTTCCTTATTGTATGATGAATTGCAGGGTGGTATTTGCATTAGCTTTCAGAGTTGTTGATTAATTGGATTAGCTTGCAAAGCCCACCTTAGTAGAAATACGGCTTGATGATCGACATTAATTGCTCATTTCCTTATTGTGTGGGGAACTGCAGGGTGGTATTTGCATTAGCTTTCAAAGTAGTTGATTAATTGGACTAGCATGCAAAGCCCACTTTAGTAGATATATGGCTTGATGATCGACATTAATTACTCATTTACTTGTTACGTATTGGTACACAGGCCGGAGAAGAGCGTTTTTCAATTGAAATGGATGAGAACAACCAGGTGTGGTACGAGGTACTTTCCTTCTCAAAGCCTGCTCACTTTCTGTCCTTTATTGGTTACCCTTATGTGCAACTGAGGCAGAAGTATTTTGCTCGTCAGTCTGCAAACGCGGTTTTGAATTACGTGTCTGCTGCGTAGCCGTAGGCCTTTTCAAACATATATTTCAACACCCTTTTATTGGCTTCAGATATATGTCATGTATTTTAGCAATCATTCTTAAGGTAGCAACATCTTAAGTGTATTTGTCTCGGCTTCTTTGTCTTAGCCGCTAGTTATTGAAGTAGTTTTGTACCCAATTAATTTTCTATGATGCGTAGAAGCCTCTATTCTAGTTTTTGAAATATAATGTGTCAAAAACATAGGAATTACCATGCCTCGGAGAGATTCACACTATTGATAATCAAAGGGCAATACAATCAAAGCACCTACATAACACGATCTACATAAGATTTCAAAACTACAAACACGGGAAGCAATTGAAAGGCCGCTCGCTTTAACCTAAACTTATATATCAGATTGGACCACAGAAATGCCCAAATTACTTTGAACATTCAACCAACATGCAGGGCAGTCGGGTGGTGGCCAAAATATCTCGCGGTACTCAGGCACCGACAGGAGTTGCTCAATGCTACTGTTCTCTAACTTGAACACCAGAACAACTTCACTCCTTGATTCTTTATTGGCATAAAATTCATCATCTGTGAAGTAAATACAGTTGCCTTTACCTCCGGCAAATTCTTTGGAAGAAACAGAGAAAGAGCAGTCAACACCAAGAAAGAAAGCTCGATCGCCCAAGGATCTAACATCAACCCATGTACCCCATTCTTCGTCCAGCTTATGTACTCTAAAATCAACTGCCTTTGGGGTATTCTGCCTGAAATGCCTGTAACTGGGAGCAGGAATCTGATCAGTATTGCCACGTTCAGCCCATGTCCAGGTCGTCCTTTTTCTATCAAGGTACCTGTCAACAACATAGAGATCACCGCAGGATTCCACTAAATTCTTCTTGCCACCGCAGCCGTACAAGGGAGGTGCGTACTGGATCACCCTTAAAGATGAATCGATCCACCAAACCGTCCCCCACCGATCGACCGCATAGAATTGGCCTTTGTACATAATGATATCATCATACTGAAAATTATTGTCACCCAGGAGTGTCCAGCGCTCGTTCCCATACCTCCAATACCCTAATTTGCCCTCGTGCAAAATGACCAGAATAGCAAACTCATCTTCCTTTAAACTTTTTGCAGATGCCGGGAATAAAACGGCTTTTTTTACCTCAACGAGCGGAGACCCACCGACGGCGTGGAGCAGAAGTGATGTACTTAATTGAACTAGGCTGACGTCCAGTAAGTTGAGGACAATAGGTGAGTACATGATTTTCTGGGTTGAAAAGGGATGCATCAGCTCCAATTTTCCGTGGCTCGACTCTCGAACCTTAGTCAGCCAGCCTTTTGAATGGGATGAAGAAGAGGAAGAAGCTGGATCCTGACGAGGCAGCTCTAGACGACATATGGCGTACTGCGAGAAGACGGCTTTCCGAGGAATGCGGGGAAGCTTAAGGAGCAGACGAGGAGTTTCCGGGCGAAAGTAATTGACGGATCGCCACGAACTGCAGACGGAGTGGAACCGGAGAACGTCGATGCGGGAATCGAGGCGGCCGACGATGGTTTCCAGCAATTCCTTGGGGAGATCTGCCCATTCTCGCACACGTTGACTCATATCTCTCTCTCTCTCTCTCTCTCTCTATCTAACAAACCACTTTTGGAGTTTGGACTCTTTAGATCTTATGATGCTCCTTGGGTCCCCTGGCCATCGACTTATGTTATTGTTTTAGGTCCTTCTGCTGCAAGTCAAGGGAAAATACCGGACGATGCTACTTTTTGTGTGTCTGTGGCCACTTGTATTTTTATTTTTATTTTTTTAGATATATATATATATATATATATATTAAAAGAAAAATAAGATATCACAAAACCTGTTATCATGATTCAACCTTTTTATTATTTATTTATTTATTGAGAGAATTTATCAATTAAGTGAGAAACATCATTTGTTTACCATTATCATTTATTTTATTCGACCTCTTTTTGTAAGAAAATTTTATTATATGAGTAATGATAATTTTAAACATCATTATATATATATATATATATATATATTAATTATGATACATTAAATTTAAATTTTATATTAAAAAAAACAAAATAAAATTTTAATTAAATTGTTGGAATGTACCATCCTGATCCTGAATAGGTAGGATGGAAAAGATACAGAAAAACTCTTGGGACTTTGAATCCCCACCCTCAACCCACCAAAAAATTAAAAAATAAAAAGAAATAAAAATCCTAGGCTGAATCATGAGATCGAAAAGAATAAAAGCATAAATAAAAATATAATCATGTACATTTAGATTAATTCTAAAAGTTTCCCCTCCATATAACTAGATTATTTTATCCTGCATATTCTGAAAAGGGAGCTATAAGTGGATACGACAGCAAAGCCGAGAATCTACAAATCAAACACAAATGTAGAAGGTAGTTTCCACATCTCCCACGATGGTTGAATTTGATTGGGTTGTCCCATTAAGCAACAATATAAATTCCTTGAAAGAAAGACACTTGTCCCATTAACCAACAGAACAGAATATCTGGACCAATTCAAGATCATGTGCCTGTTGAAATTCAACTAAAGGTCTTGTATGTCAGGCAAAGGTGCATGATAACACAAGCCAAATAACAAAACACTGATCTTCGTTCTATGTAATTGTCATGCGCAATGTTAAAACAGCTTGCAAAAGCGGTCAAACAAGATAACAGAATCAACTTCTACGATCGTCAGACGGGATCAATCCTGCCCGGTCCAAGTTGCCCGCGGCAGCCAGAATATATAGGAATCGCCGTGTAAGGAAGTTAACCCTCCAATGCTACTGTATTCTAAATTGAACACACTTACACTGCGAGCATGCTTCAATGACAAGATAGTCCTGAAAGTCCAATGACTTGGCACTGAAACCCTTTTCAGTTGCTACTAAGAAAGTGGATTAAAAGGGCGGGCACAGCAGTTAGAAGCAGAAGAACCAGAATCAGAGAGTAAAGATGAGTTTGGCTGACGAAGATATACACATTTGTGTCCTACAAAAGGTTAAGGTGGGTGGCAGGATGCTACCGACCAAAAGATTAGTAGTTATTGGAGTGCAAAACGAGGAGGATCTCCGAGAACGTTGGGAATCGAATTGTGGCATGACCGACAGATGCTGCGCAAGCGAACATAGTCGGGGCCATGTCAAAAGCTTGCAAATCGAAATGGCCCATAATTCTCTCCCAGCAGTCACACTGGGTACATTCAATTAGAAAAAACCTGAATAGTCAGTCTGTATTTACACTCAGATTTCTTAAGAGGGTAAAAAACAAAAAAGAGCAGCTAGCAAAGAAGCAGGCACTACTCGCTATACAATACAAACTGGCCATTTAGAATCGAAAACATATAAGCATTAACATCATAAGGAGAACAATTACGTGAAAAAACCAAAAGCACAGGTGTACAGCCGCTCCCCTTACTAAGGAAGTTTTAGTCTGCTTCAAATAGTTGACATTATTCCTACTTTACCTGTAGAATCAAAGGAAACATGATAGATTATAATTGGGGCCAGAATATCCGAGAATAACGAGGGAAAAGTTCTGCTGCTTTCCCAATCTTTCGATCACTGAGTTTAAACACTCGAGTGTCACAACCACGTATCTTTCCCCGAGTATCATGGTCATCTGGATCTGTGAAATATATGCAATTCCCTTCGCATCCAGCAAGTTCCTTGTTAGAAGCAGAAAAACAACACTCGTTTCCCAAAACAAACACTTGATCACCCAAGGACCTGACATCAACCCATGCTCCCCACTCCTCATCCAGCTTATAAACTTTGATATCAATGGTCTTGGCTGGACAAGCACGGTAATTTCTAAAGCGGGAATACATTTCATCATTCATATTCCGATGCATATAATCATGATCATCTCCATGCCATGTCCTCCGGTCCCCGTCAAGGTACCTATCAACAACGTAGAGATCTCCACATGATTCCACCAAGTTCTTCTGGTTGCCGCAGCCATACAATGGAGGGGAATATGGGATCAGGTTCAGAGACGAATCAATCCAAGAAACAGTCCCCCATCTATCAACAACATAGAATTGTCCCTTGTAAACTAGGATGTCGTCATAATGGAAATTCTTGTCATCCACAAGCGTCCATCTCTCGTCTCCATATCTCCAATAACCCAATTTCCCTTCGTGATAGATAGCCAGGAGCCTATAATCATTGACGCCAGGCAGAGTGAAGTAGGGAAACAATACTACTTTGTTGATCCCGAAAACAGAAACCCCACGCGCAAGCTTAAGCGAGTAAGCTTTAGCTAATTCCACTAGGCGAAATCTCAAGAGGTTCAACTTCTTGACCCTATTGGGAAGCGTACCAGGAGATTGCCTTAACTGGCGGTTAGAGAGTGGGACTAAAAGTTGCATTTCGCCAAGCGTTGACTCCTCAACCTTAGCCAACCAGGCGGTAGAATTCGCGGGGGACGAGGATAGGGAAGAGCTTGGATTGTCGTCTTCGGCCAACTCGACCCGGCATACGGTGACCGGCGAGAAGAATGCGTCCGCCAGGATTGGAAGTGGAAGTTTAAGGAGGGTACGAGGAGATTGTCTGTAAGAGGGAGGGACTGAGGATCGCCAGGAACTGCAGACGGCCCGAAAACGGTACACGTCGATACGAGAATCGAGGCGCTTGCCGATCATTTCTAACAATTCCTTTGGAAGATGGGCCCACTCATAAACTTTATCACTCATTTTTCTTATCCGTCTCTTTTTCAATATTTGTCATGGTGGTTCTCTCTTGCAGGTGCTCTGCTTGTTACCCTGGGAGTCCGACTGGAAGCTTTCTTTTTTTCATTATTTATTTATTGTGATGGCCGGGTGGGTGGAAGCTGTCTTTCCTTTATTCGCCCAATCAATCGTGTGGCCATGTGCTTGCATAGACCGAAGGAAAAGTGGACCCCATCTGCTGATGGGGACCTGTCGTTCCCCTGTTCTTCATGGCTACGCAATACGTATTCGTGCTTTTCAGTTGACAAGTCAGCAAAAAACGTGTTGACTTAGTCAAACAAAAGCCCTGGAATGAATGGCACGTCAAGGTGAATATCAAATTGTGAGCCGAATTTAAAGAAGAAAATAAATAAATAAATAAAATGCATATATATAATTGTAAGAATTCGGTGGGTGGAATTAGCCTCTTGATGATGTTTTTATTATTATTGGGTCTGGGAGGAAGGGCTGGAAATTTGGGGTCAAGCGAGGCCAGCTACTTGACCCAGAGCAGAGCTGTAAATAGCACATAGGAGGAAGCGGCAAGGCCTAGGGCGCGCGCATTCAGAGGGTTCAAAGAGAATTGGAGTTTAAGCCCATCAGAGTCTATGGACATCCTTACGTTGCTATATAACTAGGAATTGCCAAAGACTTGATGCCTCATTGTTACTCAGATGCCAACTCTTTGTGTTGATCGCCTCGCCAAAAATTAACCACTCTTGTGAGATGATGAGTCTGCAAACTCGGTTTGTCTTTTTCTTTTCTTTATCAACACTAAGCCCGTACATACAAGCTGATATGATTGGGAGTGGCGCTTGTCCCCCCACCCCCTACTTGAATAGTTCATTTTTTACTTTCTTACTTTTTCAGTGCGCCATAAAATTAATATGCGTTGATTCTTATATTCCATGCCGGACGGGGTCGGACGAAGAGCAAAGAGAACGGAGGAATTATACGAAGCAAAAGATCAGATGGCTTTTTATTTTCCAGAAAGGCAGTACAAGCATGAAATAGATCAAATACAGGTATAGTAGGCTTGTAGGAAGGCACTATATAAAGGAAAGAGACCATTGTAGCAACGATCCTCTAATCAAATTTGTGGACAGTATAGCTGTCCAGGTGCTAGTGTTGGGGGACTTAGTTTATTGGTAAAAGAAAAGTTGGAATACTACTAATTATGCCACCCCATGAATTTGAAACTGGGGGCAAAATTTCTTGAGTGAGGCCGACAAATCGATCGCAGAACTTTGTAATGATATATCTTATAACTTAGATATTCATTCCCACCACTTGACTTATATTCATGGGCGTCACGTATCTTGAAGATCCAGCAACAAGAGACAGAGCAGCCAGCCTGGAGGCCGCCTCAGTTGGGTGAAACATGTCCCAGAATAGGTGATCATCTCGATCTGGACAATGGTTGGGATCGGCATTATGTTCACATAGGACCTCTCCGTTAAACTTTCCTTGCCCACGGCATGCATTTTTCACGTCTTTCAAACCTGCGGGGACATTAGAACAAAATTGCCCACGATGTTCTTGAGGTAACTTGTAATTGAAAAGCACAAATTTGTTGGTATTGGTGTCCACGGGTTAATCAAATGCTTACCAAAAATCAGTGGGTTATCTATGGTATCAGATGCCATTAGATAAGCATTTCCAAGTGAATTCTTCACCCCAGGAACTTTCCCAGTCCAGGCTTGTAGGAGTTCCTTCAAGTTTGTGAAAAATGCCCGGGCCAAGTCATTCAGTTTCTCGCTGCAACGCACCAGATTTTAAAAGGACACGTTCGTACGGACAGCGTCCGACTGGCGGAACGCTTACAGTGCCAAATTTACGAGCCTCCGACTCATAAAGGTTCTGCCAAATTGAAGAAATCTCATTTGATTTTCATAGCCGGCGGAATTGCTCTACTGAGGAGAGAGAGAGAATATTGAGAGGATTCTAACCTGAAGGTGATCCTGGTATTTTGACAGCACAGCCGCCAGGAATAGTGGGACAGAACTAGCAAATTGGTGCTCGAAGATGTCATTGCTTCCAACACTAACGAGAAACAACGATTCAGAGAGAAATCGGGTAGTGGCATTCGGATTCAGTGTCTCCGAAATACTGCATCGAACGGTTGAAAACTGTTGGATTTGCTCTCCCAGTGATATGACTTTCCCCTTTGGGTATACTAACAAAATTTTGGAAATTGAAGTTAACGCAAAATGGATAATTGTTTGAATGAACACAGTGTATAAAATAACGTGGAAAACAACGAAAATGCGCATGCAGTCATTAACAGTATAAGAATATAGAAGAGCAAAAAGTGTCTACAAATTTTCTTGAGCCAGTATTGTCGAAAATCCCAGACCCTCCTGACGCAAAGTTCTACATACACATTTTTACTGCTTCAAAGTATCCGGCCCTGTGTCAAGAGTCGGTTTATATACACATTAAAAGTACTTTGTAATCAACAAGGGATCGTGTTGTGTTATTGAATGTTGACAATTGCACAAGAGAAGAACTTTGGACGGATTCCCCTAGCCTGGAAGCCAAAATCAACTAGAAAATCGATCAGAAAGGCCTAGTTTATTCGAGAATAATAATATTCTCAAATAATTTAAATACAGTCCTCCTTGTTGGGTGATTCTCCCAACCTCACAAGTTGGTTGCTTAAATAATGGGAATGCAATTCACAAACTCACAAAAAAAAAAAAAAAAAAAAGGAAGAGTAACTTGCTGTAATTCATGGCTCCGCAAAATCAAACATCTTTTTTGTTGAAAAAGGAAACTTATGCTACACGGCGAAGAAAACTTCTATAACACGGCCGAGGAAATGCAGTACCCCAATCAAGACCTAAATGTGCACCGCCCTGAGCAATTTTGGAATCCAATCCCATTTAATCACCCGCCCATGTGGTATCTCCACTTTCTAGGCACATTTAAGGACCACAGTGGCAGCCCATAGATGGGCCCCGTAAGTTATATTCGCCTCCCCCATTGTTAATCATAAAACCCCTCAAGCCCCATGCACCTTCCTCTTCTCATTTCTTAGGACCCCACCTCTGCGACGCCCACTTGCTCTACCTAGGTTTACCGCAACAGGCCCATCAGTGCAATTTGTTTTGTTTTTTTGGCACATAGCCACGATTACATGACCCCTAGGGGGTGAGAGGGATCAAGAATTTATCACGTATCTAAGAAATGAGAAGAGGAAGGTGTTAAAAAAAAAATCTTTCAATTGGAAATGTGTTTCTTGGTATATATATATATATATATATATATCTTTCAATTGGATGTTAGAAATTTATTTTTTTTAAAAAAAAAAAAAAGGTGTTTTTCTCGGATTACTTTTGGGAGTTACATTTCCCTGAGGCTAATGCCCGAAAAATTCTTTTCCTTTTCAACCAAAAGATTCAAAAAGAAGAAGAAAAAAAAAAAGACATCCTGAAATATTATTTATTATCTATATAAATAAAGTCGAAAAATACTTGCAGAGGCAGTGCTTTAACCTTTTGTATAAATAAATAAATAAATATATAATTATAATTTATTTTTTTTAAAAAAAAAAAAGACAAAATAATGGTAGCTGACTGACCCCACACCGCCAATTTGGATGCCCAGCAAATTCTGGAGTCATGCCCGACCGACTTGGTTTCAATATAATCGTAATTTATATGTGCCCGATGGGCTTGGGAATAGAAAAATAGTCCCAAACCTCGGGCTAGACTTAGGGCACAGGCCTTTTAAGCAAGAGCCAGTTCGGCCCATTAAATGAGTGAAGCCGAGTATCTTAAGCCTCTTTTCTGAAACAACAAACAAACACCTTTTCAGGGGCCTTGTATTCAGCAGAGCATAGACTAAGTAAAGACTAGGTAGATCGTATTGATAAACTCTTTCCTCTTCTGATGCCTAGTTAAAAATGTCTGCCATTCCTTCGTTGGACTCCGCAGAATCACTAGCTAGAGGTTGGACTCCAATTCCGGGATATAAAGTATTAAGGCTGCGTAGCTTTGTTTTTTTTTTCTCTCTCTTCTCCTGTTCCTTGACTCTGCTTTTGATGGACATGATGCCTCCAAAGAACTTCGTTCAGCTTCTTTTCAACTCTATGTATATCAGGATACAATCGACCTGGAAAACTAATCGATGGAAGGTGGCAGGAGGAACTACTAGGCTTTGAGGAGGAAGCAACCATCGCTACCTTCCTGAGTGCCTACAAAAGTGTGAGGCATGTGAAGGGAGAGTTGGGGTCATTCTAAGGAATGGGCAGCGTTCGCATGTCTTCTGCCAAAATAAGCATTAAAGTCTCGTTAAATACAAGCTGGTGACTTTAGATGGCTTCTTCTTTGGGTACTCACTGTTGCAATTTTTGCCTTGTTGATAGGATAATATCGCCCTTTGCTACTTCTCATGCACCGCCCCGTGCATTGCCCACCGTCCAAAAAATAAATAAATAAATTCATGGACATTGGTAGCACCAAAGCACGGGGCGCGGGTGAGCCAACAAGTTATTTGGATAATGGATAACCTTGGGATATCGGACATTGAGATCTGAGGAAAGCATACAACTTTGAATAATCTATTCATATTTTAAATTTCAGATGGATTGATTGGGTTGGAGATATCAATGGACGTCAGCTCTTTTATTTATTGTTGCACGTTCCCCTGTCAAAGCCAGACTAGCCCAGCCTGCACTTGTTGCATATTAGTTTGGGACGCCACGCAATGTGGATGTCACGTACATCAATGTCCTGCACTAGATCCTTGCAACCGACCACTACCACCACCACCACCACTACTACTTTGACCTTCATCATATCGTTAAGGATAAAGAGCTTTGATGTCACGGACCCCTAATGCATTGCAGGCCAATTCATCCTGTTTTAGGTCACTGTTTGTTACCGTTTTGTGCGGTTTGAAGGGTACCGTCTGCAAAGGCCTTAATCTGCTACCGCATGGACGTTGCTAATGTGGCCAATTGGATCGCCACAGAGAGAGAGAGAGAGAGAGAGAGAGAGAGAGAGAGCGCTAAATTAAATTCTTTCTTAATACTTAAAATTGCTGCAAATGGAGAAGAGTTACTAAAGGGCCAAACTTTAACATTAGATTGGATTTCTGTACATCGGTTTGGAAAACTGATACCCTTTTATCATCCACCAAAAATTTGGAAGCCATTGCAGGGTTTTGGGAGGAGAACTTTTTTTTTTTTTCTTCTTCTATTTTTAATTAGATTACTGGGAGATTATGTTAAGAAGGGAGACTCCAGCTTTAATCATGCCCCTGAACACACGCTCCAAGCCCGTCTCAAGTTCTCCAATGTTAGCCTCCAAAGACTGCAGCTTTTATGGGCAATTTGCCTCTTCTCCAAATTGAACCATCCGAGCAATGCTGCAGCAACAATGCTTTCCAATTCAATCTCATTTTCTTGCTTTTCTGCAACACGATATCCCTCGTCAGGCCGCAGAGATCTAATATGCCAACAGATCCATCCAATAGTCGATCAATGCATTTTTCATCTCGATGGCGATGGAGCACTTCTTGGGTCGATGTCACGTGGAGTAGATCATCCACACAATTGTACAAGCCTTCTAGTCCTGTCAGGTCAGCACAAATTGACCCTGACGTTGATTTTGGTGATGCCTCCCAAGTTTTGAGACTGTTCAGCTCTTCTTCAACTTTACCAGTCGAATGATGAGGCCTTGAAAGCAAGCTAATTGATCTGCCCTGAAACCTGGTAGCCATGGCTGCTCTGGTCTTGTTTCTTCACAAAAGAAAGCTGGAAGTTGAGATGGTCTTAATCCCTTTTGGTTCTCTATTTATGGGGACGCATGTTTTGAGCCAATCAAGACAAGAAAATTCAGGTCAATGTGACAAGCATGTGGACTCAGTGTGGCTCTCCTTTGAAATCAGTTAACCTGTCACAACCTTGGCCAATATAGGTCAAATATTTTGACCTTCCAAAGTCCTTGGACATTGTGTAAAAGGTTATGAGTTGTCACGCTCATTTTGTCATTTCGCGATTGTTATGAAGATAGCAGGACGAGTCATTCTCACTGCTGCATCCCTTGCTGCCACGTTAACCTCTCTTGTTCCAGAATAGACAAATTGTCAGCGAATGCACCTTCAAAACGTGACTTTTGAGGGTTGCCTTAATCGGAGCATACAGCTGTGTATGGTATTTTTGATATGAAGATCATAACCCACGTCTGTCTACAGGTACCTTTTTTTTTATTTTTGGGAGGTACTTGTGCCTGCTATTCTATTATGTGCTCGGGTAGCCTGCTTTTTTCTCGTTCTATCATTCAGTCTTCTCTGCCTACCTTCATGCAGAAAACAATATGGTGACGCTAATAATTATTATGGAAAATAATGCAAAAGAAAGTAAAAACCGATAGAGAGAGAGAGAGAGAGAGAGAGAGAGAGAGAAATCGCATATTCACTTACAGAAACTAGAAAGTAAGAAAATATCCCAAAAACATTCACATCACATAATCACTTGACTATAAGTTGATTGATTTCCCAAGTATATTACAAGTAAATATTTTGAAGAGAAAGGGGCGTCATGGTTGAAACTAACCTGATCTTAAAGTTCTAAATTTCAACCCTAACCTCTCCTGATCAAAAGCTCTGGAAAAATCAGGAAAAAGAAATAGGAAGAAGAAGAACGCTTAATATTTTGCAACCAGATTCAAGCCCTGGATTTGAGGGCCCTCCAAAATAGGTCCGTTCTCCCATAATGGAGCCCACCTGTGCCCCTGGAGGGTCGTAGAGCCCAATAGGGAGGTTGGGGGGGTGCTTGTATAGTGATTTCCAAAACCAGAGAAGATCCATCGATACTAGATTGTCCGGGTCCATTCTGTCTGAGAATCTTCTAATTCCTCTTTCTGCACATATACTCCTGTTATAACACGGAACGGGTAAAAATCAATCTCACGAGCAATGGAGAAAGAGTGAAAAAAATGGTCAGTTTTTTATTTGAGCAAAATAAAATTACAAAGGCAATTGATTGCCGCCAACTTTTTGGCCGTTACGTTTTTCCCATTTCCACCAATGTTTGTTTGTTTTGGAGACTTAAATAGCCAAAATATTTGATCTAATGGTTCGTGTCTCCATTCAGAACGCCAAAATATTTAATTTTTTAGGTTCATTTGCATGCTTAGCGAGTCATTTGCCGTCTTGGGTCCTGCAAGAAAAGGGCTTCTTATTTGAGATGAACTGTGTTCACTTCAAGGTTTTTATTGATTCTGTCATTCTGCTCTTACATTGCTAATCATGGGCCTCAGAAGGAACAGTAGATTTTTGTGTAGATTATTTTTTTTCTTTCCTTTCTGTACCAGATATCAAATATGGCAGCAACTACCATTGATGAACCAATCGAGTGATGATGTTACTATCTGGAGCTCAATCAAAACCCAAAGCACTTCATCTTCAATACAAGGCCCATGGAATATGGATCAAAAATGGGGTTGTTATACATCTATGCATTAGAACGTTCGGATTTCGTGTAATTCTGAATGGCATTCCTTGATTTGAATCAGATACAAAGTGGGGACACCTTTACATGGGCCAATCCTTCAAAATGTGGATGCCCCGACTAGTTTGATTTACAAAAATTGTTTCTCAAGCCGTAATAAGATTGAGGAGAGACACTCTATTTTGAATTAGGCATCTGAACATGGAATCTATTACGGTCTCAAGACCACCAATGCCGATTTCTAGTGTCTCTAGTCTCCCTTGAAGTTCCTGCACATCAATTTTGGCATCATTTTTCCAGATTCTTCCATGAAAAGAACAGAGAGCGATGTCAACAATTTCCACTTCATTGATAATCTTGTTACATCTGTCAGAAGCCAGTGATCCTGACCGTATCAGTCTCGATATCAGAGACCACCCACCAGTACTTTTCGTTGTCACCGGCCCAGATAGGAACAACATGAGAGCTCGAAAGATAGAAATTGCATAGGCATTTGCTTCTCTAGTAACTTCAAGCACAAAATTCAAAGGATGATCGACTTCTAAGAGAAGAAAAGATTCGACGTTGCTCTCAATCCTCTTCAACAATCTAAGAGACTTGGCAATATTTATCTTCGCCTTCTTCCTGAAGTTGGAGTAAGCACGAACGTTGCTCTCGATGATTGAATTGATCCCTCTCCTACGTAATGCGGACTGCATGTCCTGGAGGTGTTCTTTCATTGACAAGAGTAAATCCCTCGAAGTGCTACACACGTCTAACAATTCAACTGATCCATCAAGTGCCTTTTCTACGACATTTGAGTGGTGATGTTGGAAGGCTAGTCGGCTGAGTGGAGCGTAAATGAGATCCTCCATGCAATTGAACAACTCTGCAAGCCTAGTGAGACCCATCTGAATGTCTTCAGCTCCTGGTGAGTTTTGACCAGGAACGGCTGATGATTTCCAAATCTTCAGCTTGGCTAGCGCTGCTTCAATTTTCAGGGAATTGGGGTGTGGCCTCGAAGGCAAGCTAATTGATCTAGCAGGAAGGGTTGCAGAAGGCATCGCAGATAAGCCTGCTAATATCTTTATAATTGCTTCACAGACACACTAGTATGACTAAAATCCCAACTGGTGCTGCGGATTTCGTGGTTTTCAAGCCCACTTATATGAATGCAATGGACTCCGGGACCTGGTCATTAGGCATGTGATGGCACATTGAGTGACCCGATTATTGTAAGATCTTGTAACAAGTCCAGCCAGCAACCTGCAACCCCTAGAATCTTCATTTATTTTTGAAGTCAGTCTGTGTCTTTCTTTAATCAATGAAATATGGCATGTGCTCCGCATGGGCCTGATTAGAATTTTGTCGTTTTCCTCTGGCTGTGGACAGGCCGTGGGAATCTTTATGCTACCTTGCCTCCCTAAGCACCTTTGGTGGTACCCTTGTCGTCTCGACCACAATTCAATCGTTTGCCCGGTGAATATGGTAGTACTGGTAATGCACGATCGTCTTACTTTACAACATCCAACAGGGCATCTCGTTTAAAGAGTATAAATCAATTTATAGAAATATTTCTATGGCTTATTTTATTTTATTTTTTTTTGGGAGGGGGGGAGAATATCAGCTATATTTCTACAATCAACTTTGGTAGTGCATGTGTGTGTGCCACGTAAAGCAATAAGGACAGTGCCTGTGACCCAGAAAAAGAAATAAATAAATAAAAATAAAATCATGCAAAGTATTTGTGCCACGATTATAATCACGTGCCCCATTTACTCGAACGGGCCAAGATTGTCCACGCCAGCTCTAATAATAAAAGAGCCTTTCTCTTTCTCTTTCTCTTTCTCTTTCTCTTCCCACACAGAATAGCCCATAATTGCATCACATTCAATTGTGACGGGTGTATCGTAAGTTACGACTAAAAAGAAGGAATTCTGGTTCATTCGTACTTATAATAAGTTATTTTTAGAAAAAAAATAAAATAATAGTACGTAACAAGTGTAATCATAACTTTAATCTCCAATCGCCACCAAGCACTCTAAGAAAAAGAGAATACCACGAATGTATCAAAAGTAAATGGGTGGAATTTTTTTTAATACAACCCGCGTCAAATAAAAAAAGATATCTTGGAACTTATAAAGTTAAATATTTTAAATTACCTACTCCAGCCTACCTTTCCTAATATCTAAAGCTTGTAACTAAATTTTTAGGTAAAGAATTAATTGCATAAAGCAATGTCGTTTTTTAAAATCATTTTTCTTGCACGACAGGACCCCCCCCCCCCCCCCCCCCCAAAAAAAAAAAAAGCATCAATTTTGTCGGGCTAGCTACTGGATTCTAATCTTTTCTGCATAATGTCGAAAATTGGGATTGGATTTTGGCAATTTCCTTGGGCCTTGGCTTGGATTAGTACTAGGATTTGGGTCCCTCGAACAAATGCCCGAAAAGAATGAACAGCGAGCAGCAGCCAGCCAAGTCGGGAAAGGAAAGAGTCTTAAGCCCAACAAGCTGGAAAACAAGACCCACCCACAACTCAAGCAATCTATTCAAGGCGATTTAAGAATGGCCGGCATTGAGGGTGGGTCAAAGCTGGAGCCCCAATAGATGATTCATTCCAATGAGATGTTTACACAAATACAACGCAAAGCCTCAGACTCGGTCAGTATTATTATTGCTTGGATGTTGGAACTCGGAACTTGGAAGGAAGCATCCGAAAAGAAAGAAAGAAAGAAAAAAAAAAAAAAAAGGATGACTTGACCAACTAAGTTTTCCCAGTAAGAAGAGATTTGCATAAGGAGTCAGTACGACTCCACCCCAGCTAGCTATGGAAGATGTATGGCTGCTGGGGGATTATTAATTTAAACAAGAATTAAAGAGTTTAATTAGCAAATGGCCTTTGATTATTGCAATCCAAGTTGCTCCCATAACTTAGGCCCAGAATGTCACAATACCTCCTATAAAATCCAATCCTATTCTCCACCTTATCGTCCCGTCCATGCCCGCACTCCAATCCACCGTTGATGATGTTCGTGATCACACCGTACCCTGGGACCCTATTAGCTGATCTATCTGCATCAGACGGCGTCCATTTCCCAATTATGACATCGTGGCTGGATGGCTTGTTTGCCTGCGGGGTCATCCAGAACCATATTGCTGTCCGGAATGATATCTCTGCGTCCGTTGCCACCAGATCCGGATTGTTTATGAGATCTGCCCCAATAGCTCTGCCCGCTAGCCCGTAGTTGTAATTGCTGCAAATTGAAGTCAACAGTCAAGGGTCAATATATATATATATATATATATATATATATATATATATTTAAGTTAATGGATTGCAAAGGAAAAGGAGAACGCGTTTTGTTTCTCATTCTTACTGGGTGAGTTGAATTGGTCCTCGGCCATAATATTGCCTACCAGCAGGGCACGGCCATTCATTTGACGAACAGTAAGTTTGACGATTATTTTCTCTTACGAAGCAATATCCCCATGCGTATGGACCGTCTGGTGCACTTGGCCATCCTCCTATATATATATATATAAATGCATCCCGCCATTGTACTTAATTAGGTTAGTAATTAATTATAATAAGTTGGCATATAATTATCAAAGATAAAGAATATTGTATGGAGGACAAATTTTAAGTTGATGATTAATGAAGCTTCTCATCCAAAAAAACAAAACAAAAAAAAAGTCTAAATTAATGAAGTTATAATAATAATAATAATAATAATAATAATAATAATAATAATAATAATAATAATAATAATAATAATAACCTGTGGTCTCGTGGGAGGTTTGCGCTAAGAAAGCAGCGAGCTCTCTTTTCCGCGTGTCAAGATCACCGCTGGTGCCAAAGCCGCTGAAAGACCGTGCAGCGGTGATGAAAGCATTGTAAGTGTAGAAGCCATTGCTTGAGCACCTTCCATCGTTACGATACTTTAGTATTTGATCGAAAAGAGCCGGAGTAATGATGCTGCCAACACCGCCGCTAGCAGTTGGGGTTGGGGTTGGTGTAGAAGGTGTTGGGGTCGACCCAGCTGGGGGAGGGCAATTGCTTTGGCAACCAGTACCGCAGTGTTCAGGCGTGTTGCCACACCATCCAAACTTGCTACAACACAGGCCGTTTGGACACACAGCATTTCCAGCTTGCCTTCCGCAATTTTGGGCTGCCGAGGTTCCTAGCAACAAAGCTGAAGTGAATATTACAAAGAGAGAGCGCAACATTTTTGCTGTACGTGAGATAAAATAAATGGGTTATGTTCTATATATTAGGATGG
Source organism: Kandelia obovata (assembly GCA_021464305.1). Classification (NCBI taxonomy): domain Eukaryota; kingdom Viridiplantae; phylum Streptophyta; class Magnoliopsida; order Malpighiales; family Rhizophoraceae; genus Kandelia; species Kandelia obovata. Next base: position 9,596,364 of record CM038473.1, read on the forward strand.
AAAGATGGTGTTTATATAGATACACAGAGATTAATGAGAGACGGAGAGACTTATTGTTTGGTTTTGAGTTTTTGACAATCCAATTCAAAAAGGGTGGTTGGCTGACTTCAAGACGATGGACTAGAGATTAGTTCTTTTTCTTTTTTTTTCTTTTTTACTTTGAACATTCTGTTGGGTTATTGCCCATAATAGGCTTAATTAGATAAATTATATAGCTGTAATTAAGAAAAGGTCAACTCTGTAGGAATTAAAGACATTATTTATCCGGCCAAATAAATAAGCTAACTGTCAAAATTGGAGGCCCAGTAGATGATTCCTTTTCGTTGGAGTTTCAGACTCGGTCATTTGGTATTATTGCTTGGAAGTTGAAACTTGGAAGGAAGCATCAAAAGAAAAAAAAAAAAAAAAAAGTGTAACTAACTGAATATGGAACAATGCAATACATCGTTGATATCATAGGATTGGAGTTTGAATGAGGAATCAATTGCGTATCTTCTTTTCAAAAAATGTAAAACAAAAACTGCTCAATTGACCATTAAAATTTGTACATGAAATCCGGGTAGACATAGAATGTGATATTTTTTGCTTTTTTTTTTTTTTTTTAAAAAAAAATTCCAGTGAAAAAGCTTTTCCCAGTAAGAAACATATTGGGAATGGAACTAGTACACTCCAGCCAGCTATGGAAGATTATTTATTTAGTCCAAATTAATTTAAAGAGTTGAGTTTAATTAGGCAAATCGATTGGCCTTTGATTGTTGCAATCCAAGTTGCTCCCGTAACTCTTACCCTCAGAATGTCACAATACCTCCTATAAAACCCAATCCTGCTCTCTACCCTATCGTCCTGTCCATGCCCGCACTCCAATTCATCTTTGATGATGTTCTTTATCACACCGAACCCTGGCACCCTTTTAGCCGATCTATCTGGATCAGACGGCGTCCATTGTCCAACTATGGCATCAGGGCTTGTCTGCCTGTGGGGTCATCCAGGACCATGCTGCCGTCCGGAATGATAATGATACTGGGCCTTTTGCCCCCCGATCCGGATAATTTCTGAGAGCTGCCCCAATACCAATAGCTTTCCCCCCACTTGCCCGTAACTGTAATTGCTGCAAAATTCAACAGTCAGGGATCAATATTTTTATTTATTTTTTAATTAATTGACTCCGAGATTAATGGTACAGAACTCGAACTCGAATTCAAATTGCAAGGAAAAAGAGAACGTGTTTTTGTTTCTTCTTCTGACTGGGTGAGTTGAATTGGTCCTCGGCCATAATATTGCCTACCGTCAGGACACGGCCATCCAATTCACTCGACGAACAGTAAGTATGACGAGGTTCCTGGCAACAAAGGTAAAGAGAATACAAAAGAGGGTTTCTTTGTTTGTTTTTTTTGGTCTACGAAATAAATATTTATATTATGCTATATATGTTAGGATGGGAAAGATGGTGTGTGTATGTGTGGATAGAGAGTGTCATTGTTTTAGTTTTAAGTTTTCGACAATTCAATTCAAAAAGGGCAGTTGGCCGACTTCATCATCACCATGGATTAGATCAGTCTTTTTGGAACATTCCGTTCTGTTATGTCGCAAGAAACTGCACAAAATTCATGCCTTGTCTTGCCGGCATTGAGTCGTGACTTATGCATATCATTCTCCCCCTACATTCCATATATATGCGTGTGTGTGTGTGTGTGTGTGTGTGTATTCCTTTTGTTTTAAGATTTGGATGTTGTACAAACTGGGATGTGAATTTTAGATATTATAGCATAAGTCAAGAGGAAAAGGAAGAAAATTCGAGACTAACCCTCTGAGTGAATTTGAATAAAGGAGAATGAATGTATCCAAGTTTGTAAACTATTCTCACCCAAAAACAATTTAAGTCCAATATTGTTTCCTTCCAGAGGTTAATTGTCAAATGAACTAGGGATAAAAAAGGGGAATACAAATCTGATTAAAAAAAAAAAAAAACAACAACAACGCGGCGAGTATTTTTATTTTTTTTTTTCATGTTTTTTTGGGGATGAATTACAAAAAGGGTTCCTTTAATTGGGCATGCAAATCATAATAACGATAACAATACATCTTCAATCCTTGTTGCAGTCTAATTAAAGACCTCTCTCTACGATCATATGCACAGATTTATCACCGCACTAAAAAAATAAAAGAAGAAAAAGAAAACATGGAATGGAGAGGAGAGGAGAAGGGGATGTAGAATGATGGATGGACGTCAATCATGGCATGATGACATTGAATCGAGAATATTAGTGTCATGCAAAGCTACAACAAAGCCAACTCTTCTTTGCTTTGCTCGCGTCATTTCGTTGTTTATAAGAATCACGTCTCCTCTGGGACTGGGAGGGGCCATTATTTCCAGCATTCTTCTTTTTCTCGTCTCCAGCCTTGCTAAATATCACGGTGTATCCTTCGGCAGAGGCCGGATCGTTGACGTCCCACTCCCCGAATTTCGGTAGAGGCCTCCCATTATCCTGCGATGCCATTACTGTTTACCAAATGATTGGCAGAACAGAATAGCCTAAGCCCTTTTTCTTGGTCTTTTGTGGCTTACTCCGGGGGATTTCGGAAGACTTGGTAATATTCTAGATGATCAAATGACAAATTTAGTGAGCCTTTTATGGGCTTCCCATAAGCATTAGAGAAGATTCCATAATGTACCACGTTTTCCTTATTATTATTATTATTATTATTATTTTAATTTTAATTTTAATTTTAATTTTTTTGGTTTTTGGGGTTCTTCCTACCGACTGTACTCGTATGAAACAAGGTAATATTTTCTATTTCTAGGAATAGGATGGCCCGAACTGTATGTCGTAAAGGACGTGCCACCGATGATTTTCTCCCTTAATTAGGTATGTGGAATAACTGAGAAGTACTCTACTAGCAACACACACACCCACCCCACTCTAACAACAACTCGGGCAATTGGACCAATAGGGTATTAGGGTGTGCCGATAATATTTAATAATTTTAGGGAGAAAAAGAGAAAAAAAAAAAAAAAAAAAGAAGAAGCAGAAAATCAAAGGCAAAGCTACCAATCTTGGCATTTGGCTTTGATTATGCGTTTTCAGTTTTTGGAAGTTGGAACCATATTTTGCTCTCTTTCCTACGCCTTTGTTAGATATTCATGGAGGTTGCTTCCATGTTTAGGCCCAAGGTCAGATTGTCGTATGCTTTTTGGGCTCCTCAAGCCAACCCACCCACCCACTATGCCTTTAATTGGCATTTTAAGCCCACCCCGCCACCCAAAATAATAATAATAATAAAAAAACTTCTTTCATTTGTGAACAAATTTTAAAACGCAGCAATTTTAGGGTGAAAAATCATTCATTTTGGGTCCACTTTCCATATATTATACACAATCATCGTAACATCAGACACTATCTTCCACTTTGTGTTATAATTCATACCTTTATTAATGTACTCTTACATACTGTTGATGTGCGCATCAACCTAGAATCTCAACTACTTGAACCTTGAAGTGCTCAAAGGCCACTAACGGCAAGGGCCCATGATGACCAAATAAACCTTGAGGACGACAAATGGCGACGTCGAGAAATGGCAGCCTCATCCTAAGGTGTGCGGGAGAACAAGTTAGCCACGTGTCAACCTCATATCGCTTTCAGGTAGGTGGGGTTTTTGCTCGATTGACTGAATATTCGGTACCTATTCCATCAATAAAATCATGCTAAATACTGTACAGTCTTGTAGTAACCAACGGCCGTTCAGGAGGAAAGGCCTGGAGGCTGCAGCTGCCTACGAAAAGGAAAGCTTTATTAGTTATGATTAACGTTAAAAGCAATCATCACGTGGCATCATTTGCAGGATAAAAATGGGGATGCCAATTATTTCAGAGAAGACAGACTAATGACAGTACTATTACTGACCCAGTAATCTCTTCTTTTCTTTCCACACATATGATTTGAGAGCTGGGACTATCAGGACCCAATGAACCCCAAGTAACAGAACACCCAACGCGCATCATAGCCAAGAGTAACTTGGAACTGTTGTCCAAATTCTACACAGCTATCGCTTCTTTTCAGAACTATAAAAAGAAAAGCATATTCTCAGCAGTTGTCCAGGCTTCTTCTTTCCCAGTTCTTTTGGGGCAAGTTTTCCAAATCGTTTGTGGAATTACTGGTTAAGGTAAGTCTCACCACTGTTCTGCTCCACATTGCATTGCTTCGATTATGTCTTTCAAGAATTAAAATTGCAAAACCTATCAGCTCCATTGCTCACTTTTGATAAAGGAAAGGTGCTATCTTTGTGAGCAAGGCGCTCAAATGTATTTGGGCATTCTTCTTTGGTACTGGGTTTTGTCAATACCAGACCGATTAAAACAAAAAAAGAGCGCAAAGGAGATGAATCTATGAATATCTAGCAATGACAGATGACTGCAATTTGAATGGGCCACCATCATGTTACCGACATTAAATGAATTTCCAGGACATTCTGCTATGATGGTGACCTATGAAGACCTAACAATATAGTGTTATAATCTTTTAAATTTACCTGATTTCTTTAAAAAATGCATGAAGTCCTCAAATTGTCAGTAAATACATTATGGAAAGTGATCTGTTTACTCTATGGTCAGGTTAAACAGAATTACTTGATCTTCGCTTTTGGTTTGAAGGTAATAGACTAGTCTACTCATTGGCACTAAATGAAGCCATACACGAAGGTTAATCAATTGAAAGGTGGGCCTTTTTGTGGTCTTACTGAGAAAAAAACTGAAAGGAGAGAACTGAAGAATTGGGGCAAAGCCTTTGCACGGAAAAATGCATCCAAAGGTCATCTTGTTGCTGCACACAATACAAAGGCATTGCGTTTGGTAAGTGTTACGTGTTGTGGGTCAGTCAGTGATCAGCAAACTTTAGATTATGGTGTGAAGCTTTCTACTGAGAAGGGGAGCTTAGCTTCTACCGATGGAAGATCAGTGGGCAAGGGATTATTGTAAGGTTTACTGCCTTCACTGCCCACTGTAAACCTTTGCTTCTATACACCGCTTTGTATCTCAAAAGGAGTTCTAATACTATGTTTAATGAGTCACTTTGGCCAGCTTGCTGTCTCTAAAACCTCTGAGCTCTTAATTATTCTTAAGAGATGCCTCTCTCTTTTGATGATAAAATCATTATTCCTCTTTTATGCTTACTAAAATTATGGGTTAACTATTAGTGACTCAACTGGACCATCAATAGCCAGTCAATCCAAACGTCAAAGCGTCCAAACTGAGCTTATAAAGCTTTCTTTACCAGCAATTGCTGGACAAGCAATTGAGCCCTTAGCACAACTGATGGAAACTGCTTTTGTCGGTAGATTGGGTAAGTCTTTCCTGGCTCTATGCTGAAGTTTCACATTATTCTTTCTTAATATTGGTTTTTTTTGGTGTTATTTCTTTTGTATATTTTGTCTTTAATTGGCTTAAGATCCCATGAGATTTAAGGGGCTTGTAAATCTTGTTGGCTGCCATCTTACATTGACAATATGCTAGCAATAAATTTAAATTTCTGTTTCTTTGGGGTACACAATTGTCACACTGTAGTGTCAGCGGCTTAAGAGGCTTTCAATTTTTACTGTAAAGGGCCTTTGGAGTTGGCAACAGCAGGTGTGTCCATGTCCATTTTCAACATCTTATCAAAAGTTTTCAATATACCTCTTCTTAGTGTGGCAACTTCATTTGTGGCTGAAGACATATCAAGGAATGCCGGTGAGTCTGCTTTCAAAAGATATTTATTAGGTTTACAATGCATTTGTATCCGACATGAGAAAGTGCCATATGGCCATCAATTTTGCATATGCATCTGAGTCTGATATTGCTTGATTTATAGGTGGTATCTGTCACGATGGAAAAATTGAAAGAGAGTCACTACTTTCAGTATCTACAGCCTTAGTTTTAGCAATTGGAATTGGTACATTTGAGGCTTTGGCGATGTATATGGGATCTGGACTATTTCTTAACATGATGGGCATATCATCTGTGAGTAATCCTTGTAACCTGGTCACAGTGGCATCAGTGTATGCTTATCATTTTCATTTCCCCTCTTCAGAGGACACCAGCTTTGGTCTCTGGTACTTAATCATTCTATTGAATCTGGATTCTTTTCTTATGAGAATTCTCATTCATACATTGTGAGGATCTTTTTGTTTTTTAAGGTTGACCTTTTTCTAAGACTAATCCCCTGAACAGGCTTCACCCATGCGTATTCCAGCAGAAAAGTTCCTCAAACTCAGAGCAATAGGTGCTCCTGCTGTTGTTATTTATCTGGCCATTCAGGGCATCTTCCGTGGGTTTAAGGATACAAAGACTCCTGTCATGTGTCTAGGCAAGTATCTGGCTTTTCTTATGGCATACTAGAAAGGAATACTAATGTCACTGGGTGTGTCTGGTCATAAACGTGAACATCCACTGAGAATAACTACAGAAAAATGCCAAAAACCCTGCATCCAAACAGATCTTTGAGTTTGTTTATTCTCGTGTTTTAGTCTGTTCACATGTCTTGGAGCTGATTCACTTGCAGGATTTGGCAATTTGTCAGCCGTATTCTTGTTTCCCATATTAATGTATAGTTTTCGGTTGGGCGTAACTGGTGCTGCTATTTCTACTGTAATATCTCAGTATGTGCCTCCTCTGTCCACCCTTTTACTTTAGGCTTCTTTAAAAAACATAACAGTGCTGCAGCAGCAGCTATCATTTTTCAAACTTTGCAGATATGTTGTCACCTTTATGATGATCTGGCATCTTAACAAAAGGACAGTGTTGTCACTTCCCAATCTCAAAAATATGCAGTTTGGCGGCTACCTGAAATCTGGTAAGTGTTAGTGACTCCTTTTAACTACTTTGGAGCTAAAACAAAAAAAGACTTGATTTTCTCCGCTCCTCTTTGTCCCCTGAAAAGCTGGTTATTTAGCATTCTAATATTGTGGTGAAAGTTCTTTGAGTGCTTTTTGCTGCTCTTTCTTAACAACCAACTTGAATCTAATATTAGAAATGCATATGGAATTTGCAAACCTATTTGTTATGATATTTTGTTGATAATTTGTATTCATAACAGTTTTCCATTGATAGAACTTCATCTAATTTGTATTCGTAACAGTTTTCCATTGATAGAATTTCATCTAATTTGTATTCATAACAGTTTTCCATTGTGTTAACTTCATGTAATCCATCCACTAAATTAGTGCACGCACACACATATATTGGGCATAAACATGCAAAATTCGCTCTTCTCAGGTGGTTTTCTTCTGGGGAGAACTCTGGCTGCTGTCATCACCATAACTTTGAGCACATCAATGGCTGCTCGTCAAGGAGCCTTAGCAATGGCTGCTCATCAGATATGTTTGCAGGTGTGGTTGTCTGTCTCTCTCCTTGTAGATGCTCAAGCTGCATCAGGTCAGGTAGGGATCTTAACATTCTATTTAACCTTTATTGAACTCCTCTTCTATTCTGGTTTTTTCTACTCAGCTTAAGTGACACCCATATAACTTGAGTCTTGCCTTATGGTGACATGAACAACTTAGTGACTGGAACCTCTGAAGACCACAAAATCAAACATTACAAAATTCCTATTACTTATTCTTTTCTTCTTGTTAAATGTTCTATCTTTATAAATTTATTATCAGTGAAGATATATTTATTACTTGCAGGCCCTTATTGCAAGCTCTGCTGCAAAAGGCGACTACGGTGCCGTGAAAGAAATTACTTTCTCTGCTTTGAAGGTGATTGCTACTTTTAAGTTTGCTTTGTCTTTTGCTGGTGCCATAATTACAGCGCCAACCTTTACTTGTCCTGTAATTTCCTCCAGACGGGATTATTTACTGGCCTTTCCTTGGCTATCATGCTGGGTATATCATTTGGTTCTTTGGCAACTTTGTTCACTAAGGATGCCGAGGTGCTAGCAATCGTTAGATCTGGGCTACTGGTAAGTATTTGAGTGTACTTCTGACTCTACTTTTTCAACTAGTTTGACTTTGTCAATAGGATTCTCTTTCTTTATCTTTTTCCTAATTATTCTGTGGAATTCTGTCGAAATCTACCACAGTTTGTTAGTGCCAGTCAACCCATTAACGCTCTGGCTTATATTTTTGATGGTCTCCATTATGGTATATCAGACTTTTCGTATGCAGCTTACTCCATGGTAATATTTCATCCCATGTTGCAATATCAAAAAAGTTACACGACAGATGATTTCTTTTTTTCTGTTTGGTCCAACACAACAGATGATTTCTAACTGTTGATTTTTGCTCTAATGTTTGGGTATAAAAATGTGCAACAGATGGTGGTGGGGGTGATTTCTTGTGCAGTTACCCTCTATGCGTCTTCCATTTTTGGACTTTATGGAGTTTGGTCTGGATTGACTCTTTTCATGGGCTTGAGGACGCTGGCTGGATATGCAAGGTAGTGAATTGCGTGAAATTGAAATATGATAATCTGATCATTGCATCGCTTGCCAACTTTGTGATTTTGGTAGGTGCTATATGAGCCTTGTCAGTAAATACTGTCAGTTTAGCATTTCAACCGCGCCTTCATTTCATTTGCAGACTAGCGTGGAAGAATGGTCCGTGGTGGTTCTTACAGGAGGATGTCGGTGACAATTTGAGACTGGTTGACGCAAGCTTAAGCTCCTTTTAGTTGCGGTGTTCATGCTCCAAAATTTTCTTCCTCGAGAGAAGACCAATCATTTGACTATTTTGCTCCCTTTTCGAGGTTTGACATTATCATATAAACTTGGGGTAGCAGATGACTCTTTGAGATGGAGACATCTCCATAACACGACCCCAAGGCTACACCATTCCTGCAACTTGAACTCCCCAACGTTAAAAGTCCTGTCCTTCAATGCTCCTTTCTTTATATATATATATATATATATATCATGCTATCAAAATGATTCATACCTCCAATATATTGGAGCGAAGTGGCTAGCTTGAGTGTCTCTTTCTTTGTAGATAGTTATTTAATTATTATATATATATATATATATATATATTTATTTTAAGAAAGAAAGAAAGAAAAAAAAAAAAGCCCTTCCCAGTCCACAAGGCGTCCACATGTGGTGGGTGGAGTCTGCAGATCGTCTCACGCTCTTCCTTTCATTGGGAGTCATTAATAATTTCCACCCACATTTCCTAGTCGCCTCGCCAAAAACGACAACTAGGAAACCGATGTACTGGCTGGCAGCCGAATGATTAAGGCTCAAATCCTTCCCGCTCATGCTGGTCAATGCTCATAGTTTGGCTCGGCTCGGCCGGGACCCAATAAAGGCTCGCCAGAGCATCCGCAACCTCGGCGGCCCTCTCCGTTGATCCGTCGTCAAAACAGCGTCATACCCCTCCAAATTGAAGACAAAAGGAGCGCCAAAACAAAGGAACCATGAATAACGAAGAAAAAACTAAAAAAGGCTTTTTGGGTAAAATTAATTCGCTCCTTAAAATTTTTATGAGTTTGCTAAAAAGTAAAATTATAGAGTAATCAAATCAATCAATTTAATTCCATTTTTAAGAAATGCAAAACACCATAATTTTCTTTTCTTTCTTTCTTCTTCTTTTTTTTTTTTTTTTTTTTTTTTTTGGGGGGGGTTGTTATTGAGAACATTTAGAGTCACTTAGTGTGTGCCGGCTAGCAATAGTTGATCAAGAAATTAGGTTCGGTGAGAGCAACAACATATGTCTGAGTTGTAAATGAGCCGACTCCTAATAGAATTTCAGTATATTAAAATTTGATTCATTTATTATATCAAGATAATAAGAATTGAGGTTCAATATCGGCGCTGTTGGACCCACAAATTGAACACAGCAGCGTCATAAGTTATTTAAATTTAATTTTTACTTAGTAAACTTTTGAAGTCTTTAATAATAACGAGAGTCAAATTATTTTCGAGTGGGGACAGTAGTCATAAGTAAATCACACCAAAAAAAAAAAGGGGGAAAAAAAGAGAGTATTTGTACGGAAAGTTAAACTAGAAAATATTCAAAAATAAGTTTTATCAAATAACATGTGTAATTAAAATTTTAATTTTCAAACAAAATGTAAATAAATAAAATATGCATTTAAATTTTTTTAAAAAAGGTGCAGATATATTTTAAAATTTTTATAATTTATTAATATATATATATATATATTTTACTCGTTATATATTAAAAATATATTAATTTTAAGTAAAAAGACAAAAACGAAGTGCTCGGTCACACGTAACTTCACGTAGCATCATCATTACCAATCCAATGCCAATGCCTGGTAATTGTATTTTTAAAGGGTTCCATCCTCCCGTACGGCTTCTTCCTCACAACTTGCATCTCCCATTTGGCGAAATCGCGCAGAGACTTAGAGAGCCACCGACGGCGGCGATGCCCCAGTCAAACCCCAACTCAGCTTCCCAAGCAAGCGCATCTCCTTTCGTTTCAAGTTCAAGAAGAAGAAGAAGGAGCTCATGGCACTTGTACGCCATTCTTTTCTCACTCACACTTCCTGTCTTGGCCGCCATACTTGTCTACCATCTCGACTCGTTCGACCCAGCTCCCTTGCCCCTTCACGAGTTGACTCAGCCCCCACTGTCGGCGCCCATGGTGAATGATCGCATGCTCCGAGGCTTGCAGTTTCTGGGTTCAGGGCTGTTACAAGGACCCGAAGACATTGCATTCGACGAAAGGTCGGGGACCATTTACACGGGCACTGCTGATGGGTGGATCAAAAGAGTCAAGGTCAATGACTCGGGTTCTGACTCTGTTTCTGTGGAAGACTGGGTCAACACCGGCGGCAGGCCCCTTGGCGTTGTCCTTGGACCTCACCATGATCTCATCGTGGCCGACGCTTATAAGGTCTGTAAATATATATATATATATATATATATATATATATATATATATATATATATATATATATCTCCTCAAATATCCATTTCCATAGTTTCATTCGATTCGAGATAATTTTCGATAATAATTAATGCGCTTCTATTCTTGAGCTTCCTTCTTTTCTTTTCTTGCGGTTTCATTATTTTGTTTCATAATCCATCACTCATACTCAAATATTTCGTTTTTATTATAACTGACTATAAAAAAGTTTATGACTTCTTTCAATTAAGTGGATCGGATAAGGGAGACCCGACATTGATGTAACTTGTGGGCCGCACGCAGAAGCAACCTTTTTTATTTTTCAAATATATGATGTGTTATAAAAGTAGATAAAATATCCCCCCCCTCTCTCTCTCTCTCTCTCTCTCTCTCTCTCTCTCTCTCTCTTGCGCAATAAATATGTAAATGGGTAATAAAGATAATTGTATCTTGCAATGTGGTGTTGTATGTTAATTTTAGGTTGAAGATGATTATTACATATGTTACAATATTAATTGCATATTCTATACTAACTTTTTCAAGCTATAAAACCCTTTTTTTTTTTTTTTTTTTTTTGCGCCATCAAAAAACATGCACCCCTAAGTCCAAAAGAGTCCAAACAAAGCAAAATACAATGCATGTTTGGAATATATATATTTATTTTATTTATTTTTTATTGGCTGCCATTTTAGGGACTGTTGCGCATAAGTGGTGAAGGCGCTGTGGAGCTGCTAACGAGCGAGGCGGAGGGTACAGAGTTCAAGCTGACGGATGCTGCTGTTATAGCAGACGATGGCATCATATATTTCACCGACGCTTCTTACAAATACAACTTGCACGATCTCACGCAGGACATTTTTGAGGGTAAGCCCCATGGCCGATTATTAAGCTTTGACCCGGTCACTGAAAAAACCCAGGTTTTGGTCCGTGACCTCTACTTCGCCAATGGAATTGCAATCTCACCACACCAGGACTACGTCGTTTTCTGTGAAACCCCCATGTACGTACACAATTCCACGTTAACCTTTTTATTCATTGGGTGGCTTTGACTATTGAGGGAAGTCTTTTGTTTGTTTTTTGACAAACAATTGCAGGAGAAGGTGCAGAAGATATTACATAAGAGGCAAAGAAACGGGCCGTACGGAAAAATTTATTGACAATTTGCCTGGAATGCCGGATAATATCCATTACGATGGACATGGACACTATTGGGTTGCATTGGCCACGGTACGTTATTTCATACCTCCATCTCTTAAATCTCAACTTTTTTTTTTCTTCTTCTTTTTCGTTTTTTAGGGGGAAAAAAAAAGAAGGAAAAATGTTGTCTTCCAACCTGATTTTTCTGTATTCATTGTGTGAGCGTGACAGGCGATTACTACGGGTTTGGATGTAGCACAAAGGTACCCTTTCATCGGAAAGGTTGCGGCAATGGTTACAAGGTACCTAGGGGAAGTACCAATGTGCAAGAATAGTGGCATTTTCGTGGTGGACTTGGAGGGAAAACCAACTGCACATTACCACGATCCTGGATTGGCACTCCTTACATCTGGGGTCAAGATTGGAACTCATCTATACTGCGGTTCCACTATCCATCCTTACATTAGTCGTCTCAATCTGGTGGAACATCCTGCTCAAGCCACCGCATGATGGATAGATAGAGAGAGAGAGAGCAACAGGGGTTCCACTACACACAGAATCATCTGTGGCATCGATCCTACTCTTCTCTGATGTATGCTTTTAGACTGATCTTTAAAACCCCTTGCAACAAATAGCATTCTCAATAAATCTACAGAGTGAATAAATTGAGCTGGTTTCTGGTAATTTTGATTTGGTTTCTAGTAGTTTTGATTAACATAATAAGGTGGGCGCTTTGTTTTTTTTTTTTTTTTCCAGTAATTGCAACGCGAAAAAGAAAAGGGAAACATTTAAAGATGTAAAAGAGACTTGAGAAAGATTCAACAGCTTCTCGGGAAAAAAGAAAAAGGTATAAGAAAAGGAAGTGGCATTCCTTGGACAGTTGAACTATGGGTACAGAAAGGGTCGGCTTGTTTGTCAGCCGCCACAACAGCATCGGGCCTCCATATTCAGATGGGTTAACCCAATGCCTGTCTCTAAATCCTGAGGCACAATTCAGCCGCCCATTACAATAGGACACATCTCAGCCCAATATATAAGAAATAAGCTGCGACGGATTAGCAGTCTCTTTTTATGGCTACAGATGTGCCTGATCATCACCATACTCTGCCACGGCATAAGCAACTCGATCCTGAGTAAATTGCTTGGAACTGTCTCGTTCTTCGTCCGCGGATATAAATCACCAAAAATATTTTGTGGAAGGAGGAATCTTTTATCTTTTTAATGGAATATTTGGACTAGCAATCTTTCTTCCCTTTGTTTCACGTGAGGCTGCCCATGGCCTTTGCCTTCTCCATCAGGATGAACTTTTGGATCTTACCGGTTGAGGTTTTTGGCAAATCGTCAAAAACGACGCTACGGGGAGCCATATAATGAGGCAACCGAGCTCGGCAAAACTCTGTGATATCATGAGCGTTAACACTGAATCCTTCTTTTAGCTTCACAAATGCACATGGAGTCTGTCCCCATTGATTGTCTGGCCTTCTGACCACTGCAGCCTCAAGAATTGCTGGGTGTCCGTACAAAACTGTTTCCACTTCAACCGTGCTTATATTCTCTCCCCCAGATATTATAATATCCTTCAAACGATCCTTTACTTCTATGTATCCATCCTCATGCCTCACCGCAAGGTCCCCACTTCTAAACCATCCATCTTCAAAAGCTTCCTCTGTTGCATGCTTATCTTTAAGATATCCACACATTACAGTATTCCCTCTGAACATTATTTCTCCTATTGTTTTGCCGTCAGCCGGTACGCTTTCCATGGTGGTAGGATCCTTTATGTCAACATCTTCCAAGGCAACGTGATAGATTCCTTGCCGGGCTTTCATCTTTGATCGTTCTTCAGCAGGCAGCGTGTCCCATTCAGGTTTCCATGCGCAGTAAGTCCCAGGACCATAAGTTTCTGTAAGCCCATACAAGTGAGATACCCCAAAACCAAGCTCTTCCATCTTTAAACAAATTTGAGGTGGTGGGGGTGCACCTCCGGTCATTATTTCGACCCTGTGAGGCAGTGCCGTCAGGTCAGTAGCCGGTGAATTCACGATCATGTTCAGGACAGTCGGTGCCCCTCCCATGTGTGTAACATTATGCAGAGATATGTTGTCAAAGATGGCTTTTGGAGAGACTTTTCTGAGGCATATGCTAGTGCCACCCTGTGCCGCCATCCCCCATATAAGGCACCATCCATTGCAATGAAACATTGGTACAGTCCACAGGTAAATGGGCATCGGGCCAAAATTGTGAAGTAAAACCGTAGCAAGAGTATTCAGATATGCTCCCCTGTGACTATAAACAACTCCTTTGGGACTTGATGTCGTGCCGGAAGTATAATTCAAGCTTATAGGATCCCATTCGCTTTTCAGTTGCCTAATTTCGAATTCATTGGATCCATTTGCCAATAAACTTTCGTATTGGTAAACATTTGAAGTGAGGACGGCAGGAGATGGGTCGTCGTCATCAGAAATTATGACTAGCGTGGGCGGTTCTCTTTTGGCCTCTTGAATAAGATCAAATGCTGCATTAGAAATATCCAGTAACCGATAGTCCACAAAGATGACCTTGGCCTCTGAATGTTGAAGTAGGATTGACACCATATTTGAATCGTAGCGGGTGTTGAGCGTACAAAGAATGGCCCCCGTCATGGGGGCTGCGAAGTGTAGCTCGTACATGGCCGGAACATTAGGTGACAGGGTTGCGACCTGCTGAAATCCTAATTAGTTTCAAACATCAAAGACATACCAATTGCGATTTATATAGCAAAATGAAGACAATTCATCAATAAATAAACAGACACACGTGCTGCATACCCCCAATCCCAAAACCAAAAATCTCACCAGCTCACCCACCCTAGGTGTAACAGTAGACTTCCAAGACTGTTGATATTGGCAATAGGAGCCCTTTATTTGGGAAACCAAACCAATTGTTAACTAGAAACTGGAAAGGGAAACTGATTAAGTCTAGCAAGTAAAAAGATTTCTAAATTAGCCAAAATATACCATATAAATGATCAACAACGAGAAGAAAAAATATACATAGGTCTTGTGTGCTAAGCGTTTGACAAGATTAGGGTATAGACGAGAAAAATGTCTAAATTACCACTTCTCCTGGGGAAATTCCCAATTGGGACAGAGCGGAAGCCAGCTTGAGGCAGCGTTTATGAGTTTCGCTCCAAGTATACTTCACAGAACCATACACAACAGAGGTTCTGTCTCTGTAAGCCTTGGCTGCTCGCTGCAAGAAGCTTATGGGAGACAAATGAGCGTGATTTGCAGAGCACCGCAACAGACCATCCATAGTCTTCAATGGTTCTGGCTCAATATCACCTGCCAAGTTTGACAACGATTGAGAACTTCGGCTGACATACTGGCCAAATCGAACCAAACTGGTCCAGTAGGGTTTCTTGACCAAGTGGTTCATGGCAGAACCAAGACAAGAACTCGCTCAACTGAAAGGTGCCGTATTTGAATGCAATGAGCCCATAATCGTGTGGCTAGTAGTTTGTATTTTGATGGGAAAAAGAGAAACTGACAGATTAGGTGACATTTAACTTTTTTGGGAACTTTTGTCTACCGGGGATTTCGTTCTTTTGGCATTGTCATTTGCCAGTTGGACATGTTCGAAAATCAACGTCTTGTACTTGATTATTATATATCTAAATTTCATGTTACAGAGAAAAAAACAAAAAAAGAGTGATGACGTTGCTGATAAGAAAGGATAAGTCTTTTCTGTTTGTAAATTCGCTCTCCGAAGTCTGTCTTCGCATGACAAGTCCTATTTTTCTGTTCTAAAGTTGGGAAGCGTCTCAATACGGTAGAGAATTTCGTGCAACACTTCTGAACTGGTCAGCGGGTCCCACGTCCACTGCCCTCATTCTCGCTCAGGTCTCAGTACAGACGCCCAATATGGTTTCTGGTAGGATGTTCAAAAATTCCTTGGCCACTGTACCATCAAAAGGAAAAAAGGCCTCGGTTAAACGGAAATTATGCCTGTGAATTGTTAGAACCACCCAATGATCTATGACCGATTAACGGACATTTTTCAGCTAAAGATGATACCAATTAGTGTGAGCTTTTCCTTTTCTCAAGAGAGGCTGCCCATAGCGTTTGCCTTCTCTCTGAGGATGAACTTTTGTACCTTTCCAGTTGAGGTTTTCGGCAGGTCCTGGAATACGACCGATCGGGGAGCCATGTAATGAGGCAAGCGGTCGCGACAAAAGTTAATAATCTCTTCAGGACTGATATTCAGTCCCTCTTTTAACTTTATAAATGCACAAGGCGTTTGTCCCCAATGATCATCCGGTCGCCCTACAACTGCAGCTTCAACAACAGCTGGATGACCATATAAAACGGCTTCTACTTCAATCGTGCTTATATTCTCTCCTCCAGAGATTATAATATCCTTCAACCGGTCCTTAATTTCCATGTAGCTGTCAGAATGTTTCACACCGAGATCACCGCTTCGAAACCATCCATCTTTGAAAACTTCTTTTGTTGCATGTATGTCCTTAAGGTATCCACTCATCAAAGTATTTCCTTTGAACATTATCTCACCAATGGTCTTACCATCAGCCTTTACACTCTCCATTGTGATGGGATCTTTAATCTCAGCATCTTCCACGCAGACATGGAGAATCCCTTGTCGGGCTTTCATCTTTGATCTCTCGTCAGAAGGCAGCAAATCCCATTCAGGCTTCCATTGACAGTAAGCCACCGGACCATTAGTTTCTGTAAGGCCATAAAAGTTGGTTAAACCAAAACCCAACTCTTCCAGTTTGGAAAAGATTTGGGGAGGCGGTGATGCACCTCCTATCATTACTTCCACTTTATGTGGCAATGGCTTTCGGTCACTTACTGGTGAATTCACAATCATGTTCAAGACAGTAGGTGCAGCTCCCATATGTGTTACTTTGTGCAAAACTATGCTGTCAAATATGGTTTTTGGAGAGACTTTTCTAAGACATATGTTGATGCCGCCTTGCGCTGCGACACCCCAAATGGAGCTCCATCCATGACAGTGAAACATGGGTACCGTCCAAAGGTAAATGGGAATTATTGAACCAAAGCCATGAAGGAAACTGACAGCAAGAGAATTGAGGTATGCGCCTCTGTGACTGTAAACAACTCCTTTGGGCCCTGATGTCGTGCCAGAAGTATAATTTATACTGATGGGATCCCATTCACTTTTCGGATGCCTAGTCTCAAATCCCTTATGTCCGCTCCCTAAGAGACTTTCATATTCATAACTGTGTGTAATGGGGCCAGCAGAGCATGAACTGTCAGAATCGAAGATCAACACTAGCATCGGTCGACTCTTTTCAGTCTTTGCGAGCAGATCAATTGCCCCATTAGCAATATCAAGAAACTGGTAGTCCGTAAAAATGATCTTGGCTTCTGAATGTTCAAGCAGGACAGCCACAGTAGTTGAATCATAGCGTGTATTAAGTGCGCAAAGGATCGCTCCAGCCATAGGGACTGCAAATTGTAGCTCGTACATTGCTGGAACATTAGGGGCCAGCGTTGCGACCTGATTTATTCAATTTTCCAAATTTAAACACCAATACACTTTTTGATCATAATGTTGTCTTTTCTGACAGCATATCTAGCTTAACCATGATCATCCAAATGCACACACAGATGGGCACAATACAGAAAGACAAAGTGTCCAAGAAAGGCCAACTTACCACGTCCCCCGGGGAAATTCCCAACCGCGACAAAGCAGAAGCCAATTTGAGGCAGCGTTGATGAGTCTCTCCCCAAGTAAACTTGACAGAGCCATAAACAACTGAGGTTCTTTCCCTGTAAACCTTGGCTGATCGCTCCAAGAAGCTTATAGGAGTCAAAGGAGCATAATTTGCAGAGCAACGAACGAGACCCTCCATAGATTGCCATGATCCCGCTTCAAACTCTCTTGCATGGTGTGATAATGCCCGAGAATCTCTGGCAAAACACAAACCAAATCGATGGAACCTGTAAGTGAAACGAGTCGAACATAATTTCGTGTAAAATTGGTTCATGGTGGGGGGGAATGCGTATGCTAAAAACACTTGGCCTCTCTCCCAAGAACCAGGAGGAACCATGAATTAAACTGTTATTTTTTGCCAGTCAGGCAGGCACAATAAGTAACACAAAGTACAGATTCTAACTCCTCTCCTAGTCTACTACTAAATTAAATGTTAAATGTAACCTATACTTAAAACTATTTTAACTTCAACAGATGCATTTATTGAGAAAAAGGAAAATAAATAAAGCTTGACCCTTCAACTAATTTATGTCAAGAACCAGGGTATATATATATATATTTATTTATTTATTTATCTGATTTTATTTTTTGGGGATCATCTTCTTCGTCCTCGGCATTACAATTTCATTCATCAAGGGGGCCAGGTACCAGAGGCTGCCAATAATTCCTCACCAAGGTTAACTGGTGGTTGGCGGACATGCAATGCTGTCAATGCAATTCTTGATGTGTAGGTTACGTATCAGCAACTTATTAGCCCTTGGATTCCATGAACGAAAGGTTGATGATACATCGTCCCCACCGCTGACGTGCACGTTACACCAGCAGAAAGTAAGGTTCGTCAAGGGAAATGCAATCCGATGGTCCAAAAAATTCGAAAGCAACTGTTGCAGAGCATGCTGTAGGCATAATAAAAACGCAGCCATAGCCTAGAGTCGAAGTTTTAGCCGACCAACAAAGCTCACCGTTTCTTATTTTTTTTTAATCCAAAAAAATAAAAAAAATAAAAAGAAGAGAGAGAAATCAAAGATATGATACGACACCATTAATTAATCCTATATTATATATATAAAAGCCCTATTGGGTCTCCATTTTCAACAGACTCAAAACTCCACACGAGAGTCTGAGCACCAAGCACCCAAATACCCAACGAAGCGACGTGTAATTTAAAATTGAACAGGCAAAGGATACAAAACTTAAAAGCCAAAACTCTTCGAAGCCTCATGCAACTTTGGATGCGTAAAAGGTTCGTTTATGGATCAAATCAAATGCTTATGCCAAGACATCCATATTCAAGACCCACTTTCATGTTGCTATTGCTGAACTAAGATTCAAATACAATGCGGCCCCAATGATTTAAAAGTACTTGATCCGAGGCCATTGACTCGAATAATAATGGTGTTTCATTATCTGATGTTCAGATTATTAAAGCCAAAAAGAATAAATTCTGACTGGTTGGCAAAAAAAAAAAAAAAAAAGGAGGATGTTCCGAGAATGGGGTAAAGAATATAGGAAGGGAACCTGTCTCTTATACACATCTCATTATCTGATGTTCAGATTATAAAAGCCAAAAAGAATAAATTCTGCCTGGTTGGCAAAAAAAAAAAAAAAAAGGAGGATGTTCCGAGAATGGAGTAAAGAATATAGGAAGGGAACTTCCGCGCAATATCAGCAACCCTGTCAATCCAAATTGGCTACAACAGCATCAGTAACCTCTTGGGTGGTGCTCGTTCCTCCTAGGTCTTTTGTTCGATAGTTTCCCTCTAGAATTACCCTCTTCACCGCAGTTTCTAAGCGATCTGCAAATGAAGGAAACTGGAGGTGTCTTAGCATCATGGCAGATGAGAGAAGCAGCGCCACTGGGTTTGCTGTCTTCTGTTCCACTAGTTTCTCGTTACCCACATTCCCCGCTGAAGCACCTTGCTCAAAAACAGCATGATCAGCCCCGACATTGCCTACAATAATATTCCCCATTTTGTCCTCTCTCAATGATTCTGATTGAAATAACTAACAAAGCCAAAAAAAAAAAAAAACATAAACAGAAAAGGCCTCTCTCCTTTCTTTGCATGATTGTGTTTCCCAATAATACATTGATCCTTCAAAAAGTTCACAGCTTAATAGAAACAGTAAGTTTAAGGCAACCAGAATGTAGGTTTCCAAAATGAGAAAAACAACAAAAAAACTTAATCCCAAATTAGAACATCTAATCAAATATTATGGATCAGTTGCATGAATATTTTATTGCCATTCCATTATATTGTGGATTGAGATTGGTGTGAGATGTAAAAGCTCTAAATCATTCCTAACCAAATATTCTCATGTCAACTTAGGTCGTCCTCTCTCTCCTCTTGTCATCTATCTAGATTTGGTCCCTTCCCTAAATAAGAACATCTATAGGTTTACATTGGACAGGAGTGAACCAACAGAAATTTCATCCCTCAGTCTATTTCCAATTCAGACTACACTTATTTTACTACCAATGTTTTCATTCATAATTCAGTCCTTCCTACTGTAATCACAAATTCATTTAAGCATTCCCATCCCTACTACACTAAATTTTTGACATAAAAATGCATTCAAAGTAATCTATACAACATATAAAAACAAGCCAAATTCAAAACTAAGCTTTACTTAATCACATGCCCTCGAAATCACAATCAAGCAACATATCAAGATAAACAGTGTTCAAGCACTACATTAACTACTCAACGAAGTAGCTTCTCATTAGCAGTTTTATTTTTATCATCAGTTACTCAGAGCACCCATTGTTGTTCCCCCAATCATCAGTCATTCCACAAACATAAAAACATATGAGAAGACAAGAGGTCAGAGAATTGAGTGTAGCTTTGGACCTACCTCCCGGCATGACTCCTGTACCACCAGCAATACCTGCAGCCGTGTTAGCAACTAGGTTACCATAAAGATTTGGTGTCACCTGCAACAAGTAAATCTATCCTTATCAGCTAAAGAACTCCTTTTGCTTTTCTCCCATTTTGTAATTAACATGTGTAGAAATAAGGGTCAAGTTTGATGACAGAAGCAGTTGTTAGAGTTTAAAAGCCAACAGGCATGGCCCACCGACATAATTTTTTCCTGCATGGAAATTCCCAAAAGCAGTAGCTGATCTTTTTTACTGCCCTCATAAAAAAATACTCAAGTTCTCTTTTTGACGGACTGGGGCAATAATCCTCCATGAAAACCTCTCAAAAAGTAATGTCATGACATCCCTAAAACTCAATGTCAAGGCTATTCTAAGATTAATGTAGTTGGGAAAAAACTTGGGATTTAGTCTCTTCACTTAAAAATCAAGTAGTTTGATTCAGAATCCAGTTATTATAGTCAAAAGGGCTGATTTGCAGCTGATTGATTGGGAAAAGATTGGGCTGTATGACATCAATAAACTACACACAACTATGCTCTAATCTGGGAAAAAAAGGAAATCAAAGGTAAGAACCTTGGTCAACCAATGACAGAAAATATCACTTAAATCATTCATCTAATTCACATTTTTGGTTCACTTTAGCTATCCTGATTCAAATCATCCTTTTATAAAGCTGCCTGAAGAGATATGAGATTAAATGGCAGATTTAGTGATGTGGCAATTGTATGCTTTTCAATTTCTTATCTGACTAATATTCAGCAAAAAAAAGACCCATGAAGGATGCACATAAAAAGAATAATTGTTCAAATGCAATTATTCCCATACCATGACATCAAACTGCTCTGGCTTTGAAACAAGTTGCATGCAGCAGTTATCCACAATTATTTCATTATACTTGATCCCAGGGTATTTTGTAGCAACCTCCCGACAAGATTCAAGAAACAAACCATCTGCAAGCTTCATAATGTTTGCTTTGTGCACAGCAGTCACTTTCTTCCGATTGTTCAGGTAAGCACACTCGAAAGCATACTTTGCAATGCGCTCTGAGCAGAACTTTGTTATCACCTAACAGATTAGTAGTAAGAGATGCAAAAAATAACCCCACCCCCCAAAAAATATGCAATATGAGAAAGAAAAAAAAAAAAAAAAGAGAGGAGAAAATGACGGTTCCATCAACATTCACTAGTCCTACGATCTAAGGACTGATAGAAACAAGCAAGAAATGAAATAGGAGCACTTAAACTGAAACTAATATTCCCTCTGACCTGTGAAGCGGTAAATCGATATCTGTCGACTCTGGTTGATGATTTTTCAAAGAAATGAGAAGGACCTTACCTTAAGGCTTTCAACGACGCCGGGAACCACCCCGTGCTCGAGACCCGAGTACTCTCCCTCGGTATTCTCACGAATCACGACAATATCGACGTTCTCGTGGCGGGTGGGCAATCCGGGCAAATTGAAGCAATTCACTAGGGAGGCGTACAAATCAAGCTCCTTCCTCAGCTGCATGTTCAACGAACTGACACCTCCGCCCATGGGAGTGAACAATCCTCCCTTCAAGCACACGTTGTTCTTTTTAATAGAATCGATTACCTCCTGTGGCACCTTGTTCATGTCCCCGCGCACCTCATACCGCTCGAAGTATACCGGCGCGTGCATCGCTTCCATAACTTGCTCCACGGCGCTGGTGACCAGCGGGCCGATTCCATCGCCGGGGATCAGCGTCACGGCGCGCGGGGTGCCGTCTCCGGGTCGGGGCATGTAGGTGACGGATCGGTGAGAGGAGAATCGGAAGGGGCATGATGATGATTATGATTCCAATAGAGACTGACGGTGCGACGAGGAGAGGAGTTGTTTAAGGATGGCTACGGACCGTCTAGCCATCGGGCTGAGAACTTGTCGGGTCGGGTCGGGTCGGTTTTTCAAGGAAAATAATTCTGATCCGATCGATTAAGCCATCCGAGAAACCATTTATTGAATTATTTTTTCTTTTCTTTTTTTCTTTTACTCTGGTGAAGCGCTGAAAACGAAGCAAAGAGTTAAAAACAAAAGAGAAAAAAAAAATAAAAGATAAACGAGAAGACGAAAATCACAATTAACAAATAATTTTTTTTTTTAGTTATGATTTTTTTAATGAATAAAAAAAATATTCTTTTAGTTATTTTGTGCACCCAAAAAGAAAACGTCTAGATATTTTATCCACACATATCACCTTTTAAATTAAATTAAATTCAA
This sequence comes from Kandelia obovata, assembly GCA_021464305.1. Classification (NCBI taxonomy): domain Eukaryota; kingdom Viridiplantae; phylum Streptophyta; class Magnoliopsida; order Malpighiales; family Rhizophoraceae; genus Kandelia; species Kandelia obovata. The sequence goes on from CM038473.1 coordinate 9,619,192, forward strand.
TTCAATTCAATCGAAGTATACAGTTCATTTTAATTTATTTATCAATTAAATTTTATTTTTATGTTTTTTATTTATATAAATTATTAAATAAATAAATTGAATTAACTTATTTATTTTTAAAAAATATTTTTATTTATTAGCTCTTAAAGAACAAAGACACTTGTGAAGAGAGAAGTATTGAGCACAATACTTCTTCATATTCCATGGGAGACAAAAGGTGAAGAAGCGTCGTCGTCCTGCTTTTCAAACCACGGTTGTAAGTTAGTTTCTTGTCTCCTTCTCTCTCATGGCTTGTCTGAGCGACGAGAGCTGGGGCTCTGTTCCACAAATGCTGGCGAGACGGCCAGAAGGGGCGGAGGAGCAAGAAAACGGAACCAATACGGTTGCCTCGGACGACGCCGTAGCTTTTCCGTTCGAGAAGGTCTTTCCGGTTTATGCAATGGGAGGTCTGTCGCAGCCAGACCCTCTTGTATCGTTTGCCAATTCCACTGACCCCATTTGGGATGCTGTCAGTGAAGAGGCCAAGTTGGTGGTACGCCGCCGCCCCTCTTCTTTTCCTTCTCCTTGTTCTTGTTGTTGTTGTTTTTAATAATTTTGGTCCCATTTATCTGGTTATGGTCGCCGGAATTAAATATTGCTGAAATAGGTCTGTTGAATCGTAAGAAAAGAAAGAAAGATTTAAGACTTTCCTTCCCACGGCTTCGGTGTTCAATAATTGTTTGGCCATAGCTTCAGATAGCTTATAACGTACTTTTCAGTATAATGGGCGTGTAAAAGTCTATTCTTAATATTAGCTATCAAAATTTCTCGAATTTGCTTTCGGAAGTTTTATATCCTTTACAAGTATGCTTTGTCTATCACCAGCTTCATGGTCCTTTTTTCCCTTATCTCTTTAGAGAATGAAACTAGGCAATCTGTTCAGCTATGAGAAACACTTGCGATCAACTTTTTGTGCTTTGCTTGCTCATTTGTTTTTCAGTTTCTATAAACTAACAAAGTGGAAGCATGTTTGGTTTGGTATGTAATTGATATTTGTCAAAGACGAGGAGGTTCTCTCTGGCAATTTTTGCTGGATATGTTGCAATTTTGTGAAGGTAGTATGTGAAGTATCTTGTTTATAGGTTTTGTGCTGGTATTATTTTGCTTAGTGAGATCTAATGTACCTGATATTTGTACGGCAGGCAGAAAATGAACCAATTTTAAGTAGCTTTCTCTATGCCAGTATTTTATCACATGATTGCTTGGAGCAAGCATTGGCCTTTGTTCTTGCAAATCGACTCCAGAATCCTACTCTTTTAGCTACTCAATTGTTTGACACAATTTTTGATGTAATAATGAATGATAGAGCTATCCAGCATTCAATTCGACTAGATCTGCAGGTAACTGATTGGTAATTGCAGTTGTATGGCTAGTTTTAAAAAGTCTTTTAATTGAGTGGAGTATTGAAGCTGACCATAATCTGTCAAAATATGATTTCCTTCCCCAGGCATTTAAAGACAGAGATCCTGCATGTTTGTCATACTGTTCAGCCCTATTATATCTTAAGGTGCTTTTTCCTTATGTTTGGCATGAAACTGCCTATTAGTACTCTCGTAACAAGATGTTAATTCAGTTGCAAAACTTTTGTTTTTGTGTTGGGGGTAGGAGATATAATAGTATTCTTGTGGTCAAAGACCCATAGCCCTTTTATAACATGAACTGGTGGCATGATGTACAATTTCCCTGTCATGTGACAAGCTGCTTCACTCATACAGGGCTATCAGTCCTTGCAATCTTATCGAGTAGCAAATGTCTTATGGAGCCAAGGACGGAAAATATTAGCTTTGGCATTACAAAGTAGAATCAGTGAGGTAGTTTTATCTTTCATGTTTAGCTTATGTTCATGCTTAATAATTATTGTGTTGACATTTCTGGATTCTGTTTTTGTGTTATCTCATGTAATAGATGTATTGTTATTTTTTCCAGGTTTTTGGAGTTGACATTCATCCAGGTATATATGCTCATTGACTTTATAACGTGTTCTAAGCCGCTGATAATCTTTAGACATTTGTCAACAACCTCAGAAAAATTAGAGTGGCATTGATTAGGATTGTAGAAATGTGCTCAACCATAATTGGGCAATGCATATTTATGGGGAAGAACACAACTAATAGTAGGTCGAGCAATTTATTCTCAAGAAATGCCTTTTATTTTCTTGTCAGAAAATTAGCATAATCTGTCTGGCTATGACATGAGACTACATTTCAGCTTTTCATTTGTTGTGTAGCTGCTAGAATTGGAGAAGGCATATTATTGGATCATGCAACAGGTGTTGTTATTGGCGAGACTGCTGTGGTAGGAAATAGAGTCTCAATAATGCATGTGAGGCTGCCTGGTTCTTCCCTTCTCTCTTTATTTGCCATGTTCCTTTTGTTGTGTGAGAATTATTTTGTTGTGTGCACATTCTGTGTTGAGAAGTGAGAAAACCTTGTGGCTAAAAATCAATTTTATGTTATATGTCTTGCCTTTTCTGTCCCTTTCAAGATTTCTCGGTTAAAGGAAGATTCACATATCAATACTTGCTTTCAATGCCTTCCTCCCTTGAAAACTATTTCTTGGCCATACATTTGTTTTCAGTTGCTAAACTAAAGACTGCTCATGCTTATAGCAAAGTTCTTCGGCAGGGTGTTACTTTAGGAGGGACCGGTAAAGAAACTGGTGATCGCCACCCAAAAGTAGATGATGGTGTACTAATTGGAGCATGTGTGGCAGTACTTGGGAATATAACAATTGGTAAAGGGGCAATGATAGCTTCTGGTTCTCTTGTCCTAAAAGATCTTCCCCCACATAGGTTGGTCATTCTTTTCTATTTGTCAGGATAAAATATTTCAGCAGTTATGCAACTAGTATTATGATATCTACTTCTGCTAATTTTTTCCATGGTGTTGTCTAAAGCATGGTGGCTGGAATACCTGCAAAGGTGATTGGACGCATGGATGAGAAAGTTCCATCTCTTACAATGAAGCATGGTATGTAGGTTTAACAAGCATGAAATGGGGTAGAATACACTGTTTATCACTGAACTTTGCACTGGTGCGCCAAGCCACCACCCAACTTCAATTTGCTTCCTTTCCCTCCCGCAAGTGCTGACATGACTATTAGTGATAGACAGTGTGCATGTGGTTTGTGATGTCACTATTCCATTAAAGGATTCTAACTGCATGTGATGGAGTGGTGACATTTTAATAATGATAGTAGTTTGTTGATGAAAAGGTGGGCAAATTGAAGTTGGGTGTTGAATTTGCATATCAGTGCAAAGTGTGATGAATGATGCATTTTACCCTAGCCCGGAACTTCCTTTCCTTTTCTTTTTCTTTTTGTTCTGTGATGTGTAGAATTATCAATGCATGTTGCACATGGTATTCACACTTCTTTTCAATATTCTAGGATATTGTTCCCCAACATGTGGAAGGACTTATTGTGAGATAGGCCTGTGCCGTGGGCCCTATTGATCTGGAAGATTTTTGACCTTTAGTAATTTATATAGCTTCATCAGAGTCTGACCTTTAGTAATTTATATAGCTGCATTGGAGTCGACAAATATGGAAATGGTCATTCAATTGTATTGTCTTTGGGTGTAAAAGATGGACATGATAACCTATTTAGGGTTTATCTATAGGACAGTGCCATGAAATTGTTAGAACGTAGGGAAATGTTTGGTAAGGGTCTGTAAAGGACTGTTGGGAAAGGAATTCATGGGGTGAATAAATTCAGGGCAATCTTCGAATGTATATGTGTGTGTGTGTGTGTGTGTGTGCACATTGATGTATAGAGAGCAAATGCACTTAATACACATCTCATAATTTTCACATTTATTCTTATGGTGTGGAATAAGCAGATGCCACCAGGGAATTTTTCGAACATGTAGCTGCTACTTTTTAATACCCTGTGGTAAGTGCTCAACTTTCATTTTATTTTGAGTAGGAACTGTCGATGAAACCTAAGTGTTGGCTTCCTCACATGTATGTATATGTAGTAGATATATGGCCTGTAATATTAAGAGAATCGGTCTGTTACTGAAATCAAATTTGTTTTTTCAGCAGCTAGCTTTGGTGCAGAGGCAAAATGAAAATGTGGAGGGTACATGAAAGATTCGTTGATGCAAGTAGTAGTAGTTGTTGAGCGGGAGAGATGTAGTGGACTCTGCTGAATAAACAGCATGGATGATGCTACTTGCAGAGAGAGCAGCGAGAGACAAAGTTGATTGTATCTTTGTCGTTGTAACGGGTCATGATTTTTGTATAATAAAACATTAGCTGAGAACGAGAAGATGTCAAGGTCCCTCTCTCTCTCTCTCTCTCTCTCTCTCTCTCTCTCTCTCTCTCTCATTCTCTCTGTATATTACTGAGGCAAGGTACCTCCCCCCCTCCCCCCTCCTCCTGCTCCTCAGTATGGAAAAAGTTGAAACGATCAACATCAGCCTCACGGAAATCTTATATTCCTAGAGGAGCTTCTATCCCCTTGGACACGAACCTGAACAGAAACCACTTGGTGGGCCGGAAATGTCCGACTTATTAATTTATCCGATAAAAATGACGGCGTGGGCCATACCCAAGGTGTCTGTGTTACTGGGTTCAGAAACTTGAATTGCCGGACCACAGAAGAGTCTCCAAAACAAAATTTCATTGATCAAGTAAAAAGTCTAAAACACCCCAAATTGAATTTTGCTGACAGCGTTTTGAACGTTGGCAAACCTTCACACAATTCAATGAATTACAGGCAGCATCGAGGATCCATTGTTTGTTGCTCAATGTTCATTCCAGGTATTCTTTATTCGCATCTTAATTTCTCTAACTTCATTCTCCGATCTGATAATTCTGACGATTAATGGACTTATTGCCGACAAAGTCGGGGTTGTCTTCTTTTTCCATTCCATATCAATTTCATTGTGTGATTGCCTTAATTAAACGTGTTGGGATCTGCAGCCTTGCTTCCTTTTCAGCCCTTCTGCCGAGAGGCAAAGTTACGCGGGAGAATCCAATCCTGCCAAGGCCTTGGACCAGCGTAATGTGGTGCAGCTCATAACCAAGATTTTCATGCAACCAAATCGAGAAGACGAATACATTAACAGATGATGACGTATCATTCCCAGTAAGTCTTCAGTATTTGGGGGTTTACTAAACTATTTTTTATGAAACTTAGTAATCTCATTTTAATTTATTATCTCGGGCTTGCACGAGCTTGTAAAAGACAGACACATATACAGTGACTGACATGTGGCTTGTCAGTGCAATTCAAATGGTCGGGTTATGGCAGGATTATTAATATAAAAGAAAGAAGCGGAAGAGAAATTGATTTTGGCAACTAAGAGAAGGGTAAATTCAATTTGGCCACCGGAATTAAATAAGGCAGAAGGAGGGGGGGTATGAATGGCACGGGTATTACAAACAAGAAAGCATTTGTTTATTTCTACCAAGGTTACGTTACACCAGTTTGCATTTTCTTTCTTTTATTCAAAAGACAAAAAAAATAATTAAAAAAGAAATCACAGAGATATTCGATCATCCTTCCAATTAAACTTAAATAAATAAATAATAAATTCATCGTAAATTTATGATCATTTAAATAAATTTAAATATTTTATTTTATTTTAAAATATTAGTTTCATACATTATTTTTATTTATATCTATTATATATAGGATTTATTGGCTTTTCCTTATTTTAACTATAAAATTTACCAATTTACATATAAAACGCTCAAAATTCTATCCTCCCTGACCCGCCTTTTTCACATTTATCATACCAGAGATGAGACATTCATCAGAAAAATTTACCAAAATTCCGGCTTACGAGTTTAACCAATCAAAAAAGAGTTTTAAGTTGCAACATCAAAGCATCGATCCAACAGAACATTATTAACATTGGAGTTCCAGTCCACTCCAACACAGGATTTATTGCATGACCGCAGCAAATTGAGCCTTACGATAATCTTCCGTGATCGAATCGAATTTTCTCAAGAACATGAAATCATAGTTCACCCATTGCGAGGGAATCAAGATGAAACAGAGACAGCAGAAAAGCCAAAAATGTTACATGGGATGGGAGGGAGACCCCAGAAGAAGCCCTAAAAACTAGAAAGTTGAATTGGGTTCCAATCAATTTAATATTACATGATATCGGCGAGATTCAAGCATGATGCCTTGACTGAAAATCCTTCATGAAAGCAACCAGCTTCTCCACACCAGCCAAAGGCATTGCATTGTAAATGCTGGCTCGCATCCCTCTCACTGACCTGTGCCCCTTAAGCTGAACCATCTTCTCCTTGGCAGCTTCTTTGATGAACTCGGCTTCTAAATCGGACTTCTCGAGCGTAAAAGGCACATTCATCAGCGATCTCACAGACTTGTCAACTGGGCACCTATAAAAACCATTGCTCTCATCAATGGCATTGTACAGAAACTCTGCTTTCTTCTTGTTCTTCTTTTCAACCTCCTTCAGTCCACCCTGAGCCAGAAGATCCTCGAAGACCAGACCACACATGTAAATCCCATAACAAGGAGGGGTATTATAGAGAGAATTGTTGTCTGCGTGGGTCTTGAAGTCCAACATAACTGGAGTGATCTCCTGGGCATTCCCAATCAGATCTTTCCTGATTATCACAATGGTAACCCCAGATGGCCCTACATTCTTCTGAGCCCCAGCATAGATCAGACCAAATCTGGTAACATCCACAGGTTTGGAACAGAAATTGGACGACATGTCGGCAACCAAAATGCCATTTCTAGGGATTGGGTAATCCTTGAACTCAACCCCATGAATGGTCTCATTGGCACACATATGCAAATATTTGGCATCTGGGGTCTGCTCCAAACCATCAAAAGACGGAATCTTGGTGTACTTTTCAGATTTACCTGACCAAATCAGGTTGGGCTTGCAAAACTTCTGAGCCTCCTTGTACGCCTTATCGCCCCACGACCCAGTAACCAAGAAATCAACGGCGTCGTCGGGCTTGCAGAGATTCAGCGGAATCGCGGCAAACTGGGTGGTGGCACCGCCTTGGAGAAACAGAACGGCGTAATCGTCTGCCATGTTCAGGAGAGCTCGGAGATCAGATTCGGCTTTTTGAATGATGGAAAGGAACTCTTTTCCCCTGTGGCTCATCTCCATGACGCTCATGCCGGATCCCCGCCAGATGTAGAGTTCATCCTGGGCCTTCTTGAGGACGTTTTCTGGTAAGGCGGCGGGCCCCGCCGCGAAATTGAATACGCGGTCTTCGGGATCTTGGGGCTGAGCATGGAGTGGGGAAGCCGGAGCCGTTGAGGTGGTAGCACATCTGATCGAAATGGGATTGTTCTTGGCGGTGAGATGAGCGAATGTGGCGGTGGAAGTGGCGGTCGGTTTAAGGAGGTGGTGGCGATTGCCGTTTTGAGGGATAAGAGAGTTTGGCGATGAGGAGGAGGTCAGTTTTGCTGCCATGGCTCTCTGTCGTAGTTTTTGTGCGTCTGCGAGAGAGAGAGACAGAGAGAGAGGCTGCCTCTGTGCGCGTTTAAATAACTTAATTAAACTAATTAAAAAAAACTAGATAAAGATTAAACTAAAAAAGCAAAATGGAGTTGGCGAGGATGAACAGAGAGTTAGATGCCCAGATGCAACCGAATCAATTTGTCACTTACATTAAAATTTTGTTAAAAGGGTCTTCAGTTAAAATTTGAAAATTTGCTTTGCTGCTGACCTAAAAATTAGTTAAAAATCTACAAATTTTTGTTGCTGTTTGAACGTCTCTCTCTCATATGAATAATAATAATAAGGTTTGGTTAAATTAGCAACCAATCTTGAGGTAGAGAGTAGGGGCTTAATTAGTTTGGTTTGGTTTACGGAGTCTGAGGTTGAAAATTTCATGTTGGCCTTTGTAGCTCACTTTGAAACTGTGTCATGTTGCTGTCAGCTGTGCCCACCCATTACTTTAAAACTCAATTGCTTTTCCTTCCTTGCTGAGGAAGAAAATTTTATTTTTGTCTGTGTTGTATTGAAAACCAAGAAGAAGGATGTTAATGGATATAAATTTGGTGATAAAGATACAACAAAGCTTTTTTTGTATCAAATTTAAATTAATTGGGGAAAGAATTATATTATATTTTATGCATTTGTTATGCTTTTTTTTTTTTAATTATAATTTATGGCATAATCTCATCCTAAATAAATTTATTTTATTACGGGGTATAATGTTATAAGTGAATTATATATATATTTTTTTAAATAAAAAAAAAATCAGATAGAAATCTCTATTTTTAAGATGTTAATTGAACTGAATTACTACTCTTCGGGACATCTCTCCTGGGGGCGGCAAGGGGGAAATAGAGTTTAAAGAGAGAAAGGGAATCATCTATGCATATGCCTTGGGTCAAATGTCAATTATTGCTTGCATTTGCAAATGGAACAGAGAAAAATTAGAGTGAGTAAAACAACAATAATAAGATCAACAAGAACAGACTTCCAACCATTGTGTAACACAAGTATATGTTGCTTGGTTATTTTGTGTAACCCCCACCACCAACCCAAATCAAGTAACGTTAGCAGGTAGCTGTACACGTTTCCTTTCCATCGCCCCCCTGTGCTGCTATACCTTGGTTTCTAAAAGAAATAGTGCCGCTTCACATTTCGATGCGTATCCAAACTTGGATGTGTTGTATTTTCTGTGTACCCCAGTAAGCTTCCCTGTTGCTGCATTCTGGTGAAAACCTACCATTAGTCTTGAACATTCTCTGCCACAATTGAAAGCAAGAGAAACACCAAATCCGTCAAATTATTCTTCTGTTCAAAGCTCTAAAGAAATTTTAAAAAGACTCTAAAGAAAGGGAAACTCACAAGAGCTGGTCTTCTGTGTATTTAGTATGCCATTCACAGGTCCTACTCCACTGCTTGAAACCATAGACAGTACACTGGGCAGCATAAATTGCTGAAGCTGCTAACAAAGATGGTGGGAATTTGAGCATCTCATACTCCACGAGGCAAAGCTCGATCAAGAAAAAGGACATCTGCTCAAGCTGCATTCCAACAGAGTCTCAGCGTAAGAAATAAAATGAGTAGCTTTGAGAAGATACAATCTCTTATAACCCCCCCCCCCCAACATGAAAATATTTCTTGCATTCCAATACATGCCACAACAACATTTTTACCAACCTTCTTATCAGATTGAGCAGCCTTGAGGAACCTTTGCATGAAAACGTAAGGGGTTGGCAATGATATGTTAAATTGCAATTTGTTAACCATCAAATGTTCCTGAAAATGACAAAGAACAAACCAGTAGTTATTTGCTTGGGCCACGGCATGCAGCTAGAATTTTGGTAATATTTTTATTTTTACTTTTATTTTTGCACAAGGTAAAAAAATAGTTACCATTTCAAGCACTTCTTTCCTAGTATAGGCCTTGTCTGATATGAGAATCAGATCTCCAACCACTGGAACAGAAACCTCCTCATACTTGCATGCTAAGAGCATAGCAACTAGGCCAACCAACTGAAGCTTCTTCCTTACCACTGTTTGCTGCGATAGAAATCTGTCTATGAGATTGACAGTTAGAAACAGTGTCTCCTTCATAAGGTCGAACTTGTCCTGCACCTGTTGATTCAAATAGAAGTTCAATAAAGCTCCTTATTCAGTGTAATATTTTATACAATAGCATTTGGCAATTGATTAGAGAATGGACCAACATAATAGCCATCTCACGCATAGCTGTAATGGTAAGGGCATATTGTTTACCTCAATAAGCCAATCAATGAGTATAGCTCTCATCTTCTCATTAATATCAAACTGTTGCACCATATAGTTGGAGGGGACACAGCTAAACGTCTGCAAAGATTAATGAGTGTTTTGTCACAAACAAAGATGACATAAAAGCTTGTCAACAGCAGGACCTCATAAACTTAGAGAAGTAAGGAAATGTTGGTCTTGGTCTGGGGAACAGACTCAAGCTATGAGGTAGATTGAACGCCAAAAAGGATCTCACTCAATTAAGAATTGAGCCATCCAGTCATTTAGATCAATTCGATCCTAGTCCACCAAACCATCACACAAAGTTGAGATGCATGAATTGAGCATAAAATGTCCAATTTGGACAAAGGACAGAATGTAATATCACAATACCAACAGCAGTTACTATTTTTGACAAAAGTATCAAACAATCAGATGGAACTTGAATCGGGTCTCAACACTCATGGTAAAGGGTTTATCATGCCAAGGGGCTAATTTTTAATCCAGTGGCACACCAAACAAATATGAGTGAGTTTCCTATTTGGCCTTGACCATGGATGAGATTGTTATGTTTCTCATTTTGTTTAGATTTCAGTGTTCAATTGTTTACATGCATCCATCGCTGCACTCTAGGTCAAAAGACCCCATTTCAATGTAATTATATAGTTCTATCGTTATAATCTTCAAAGGGATCAAACGTTCTAAAATAGTGTTTTACAGTTCAAATTACCTCCATTCTTCTGTAGTAGGCATACAAGTCTTCAACGTAATCAACAACTGCAAGCGAATTCTTTCCATCACACCCGTCAATATCTAAAATGGGCTCTTCAATTATATCTTCCATTTCAATTTCCTCCTGAAAGATTGCATAGGTTAATTATGATTATGCATAAAGGAGAGTTGAAGAATGAGAGAGAAAGAGCAAGAGAGAGAGAATACCGTCCGATCCATTTCATGAAGGCTTACTTCCGTGTGTTCTAAAAACATGGGTTCAGGATGGTCTGCAGGTGTCTTATTTTCTTCAACGTCAACATCTATGAATATACAGTCTCCAAATGCATTTGTGCTTGGAAGCGATGGCTTCTGCTTCTTATTTTCCTGCTAACATCATGTTCCAGAGAACAATTATTATTATTATTACCATTGCTGGAATGACACAACTTCAGCAAATTCTGTGAGAAACACGACAGAATACCGGGGGGCAGAGCTGATTCGAAATTGAAAATTGTGCAGCAAACTTCCTGAAAATGGAAAATGGATTTAAGAAAAAAAAAAGGGCGTCAATTGGGTTACTGAAAGGTGGGAATCCTGTAAGTAGGGGGTCTGTCTTAGTTTCTCTCTCTCTCTCTCGGATTCTGAAAGATCCAAGATCGGGTTTTTGAGATTCTCTTGTTATCCTTCTAGCCTTCTCTAATCATGCAAACCAAAAAAGATAGAAACCAAAAAATGATGGGTAATACCATATTCTAACCTTGTAATTGGTCTGTGAACAGGATTAATTTGCTTTGTCTGACCTGGTCCATAATTTCTGAGCAGAAAAGCAACAACATTTCTTAAATTTTAAAGAGCAAGAAAACCATAACAATGAACAGAGAGAGAGAGAGAGAGAGAGAAAGGGGGCCTGCCAAGAAACTTGAAGTTTCGGATAATATCAAGAAAGTTACCCCGCTCCCCTCTTATTAAAAACACGGGAATATGCTTGTGCTCCGACAACATTCTGATCCGACACACTCAAGCCTCTTCTGTTGTGTCTAATCTCCTGTCCAAGGTTTCTGTTGCCAATTTCCCCTCCTCCTAACCAACCAAAGGGGCAGACCAAAAACAAACAAAGAAAGAAAGAAAACGGAGAACCCATGTCAGATCTGAGGGGTTTAACAACAAGAAACACCAATTGTTGTGATTTGTGAGTCTAATGTTGTACCTGGAAAACCACCCGTGGGTTTGGTGAAGTTAGGATTGTTCTCGTCAGATATATTCATTTTCTTGAAATCAAGGGAAGGCAAAGAATAAAAGTCTTTTGAAGCCTTGGTGGTCTTGGATGAACAATCAAAACCGCACCCCCCCCTCCCCCCAGATACAATTATCTCCCTATTCCGCCACACCTAAACTGGGGTTCAACTTCAAAGTGACATTTAAAAGAGTCTAACAAGAAGAATATCAGCAGACCCACCCCACCCAGATACAGTAACAATGAAGAGGTCTGAGTTCTGAGTTAGTGAGAAGCTTAAAACAACCCGGGGGGGGGGGGATGAGGGAGAGGCGTGAGCCTGTCTTGCACAGTTGCATCCATCGCCCTTTCCTTTTATGATTATTTTCTTCTTTTGCCCTTCTTTTTTCAAAAAAAGCAACGGCTAGTGAAATGTGACCGTTGGATCATCATGTTAGGCTGTCTGGCAATGACTTTTCTTCCTCCTAGTTAACAACGGTCATCTTTGATCGCATCTGATTTTAAATTACCATTTGTGTTGAGGAATGAGGGGTTGTTGGGTTGCATTTAGGGATTCGGACTGTGTGGGCCATCCCCTTTCTTTCGAGTTTCCGGTGGCCCCCTCCCTTTTTTTTTTGTCACCCTTATTAGTGAGCTCCCCTGCGCTCCTCCCAGATTGCGCTTTTGTGGGTCTGTTGACATTTTGCACTTTACACAAAATTAAATGGACGAATGATCCTTGGCCACAGAAGAGAGAGAGAGAGAGAGAGGGGGGGGGGGAAGAATTGTTGTTTTTGTAAACCATTTCTAATTTGCAAACATCGACGTTTCTTGTTAATCACCACACACAGAAAGTTCAGTTGCAGATGTAAATACTAGAAGGGTCACTCACAAACTGTTTGAGGAAGGACCAACCGTTGGCCCTGGAAATATCAATTGTTCTGAAAGAGAAAGCAGCTTATAATGACATGTCCCACATGCTTCCCTAATTTATACTTTTAAATGAATAAATGTGCGGAGAGCAACAAGCATTGAGATACCATCAAATAAGACCTCAAATTCCTAACCAAGCAGATCAGGCGTCCTATCATATGCCTGCCAAGATGTAGAAGCCATACACCCAAAGCCAAAAGGTACATTTCCATGTTGGTTCATAAGCCCTGGACCTGGTAATGACTATTTCTATCTCAATTGTAAACAGTTAAAACTTGCATTACAAACATGGATGATCTTTTGAAACGCCAGCATAAATTAGTTCAAGTTGTCCCATGGGACACTGCCAAAAATTATAGACAGAGAGGCACTGCTAAGCTCACGTGTTTTACATACATGATGCACATGCATAAATGCAGCAGTGTCGACCATTTCTCCGTTCCCTTTTCCAAGGTCATGCTATTCTGCAGTAGTTGGCATGAATTTTACTGCAAGGAGAAATGTCAAGTCATCTTGTGTCAACCATCTCTCCGTTCCATTTTCAATGGTCATGCTGTTCTGCAGTAGTCTACCAAGGAGAAATGTCATGTCATCTCCTGAACAAAGCAGATAGTGAAGGCTGACCCCTTCTCTCTTCAACCAATATCTGTTTATAATGTTCAGTCTTCTCCTCGACCACCTCCTGCAATGATAAAAGGCAATCTTTCTTCTCCTTCCTCTTCATTTCCCAGTCCTTTGATGAATCAATTATATTTAATGGGTGTTTAGGATTTTTGTCATGTAAAATCTGCTGTCTACGCTTCTCCAGAGTCTTCTTATGCTGCCTAGCCCTTTCGTTGTAGTTCCCACCCCTAATAGCAGCATTCCTATTATCACTCATCAGTTGTTGAGGCTGACAACCTTGATTCTTATCTAACTTGCTCCCTTGCATGGTATTTAATTCTTCCTCAGGTAATTTAAAATTTTCAACTCTCTTCTGTTGTTGAAGCATGTCCCCATTCAAAAATTTTTGCTTTTTGTCCATTTCTTGCACTAACCAAGGATTACAAGGCAACATTATATGTTTTTTGCTCTTCTGAGACACCATATCCTTTACTAGACTAGAAAGTGGCCTACTGCATTTAGCATCAATGAATTCCTGCTCCTTCCGGAAGACCTCCATTCCTCCTTCAACAGTACCCACACCCAAAGTATCCAAGATAACTTTTCCCAGGGCAAATCTAGTCTCATGCAAATGTCCCAATCCAAGTAATGCATAGTTAATCATGAAATTCTCTCTTCCATAATCATAGGATTCAATGTCAATCACCAGCACATTAAAAAGTTCGGCAACAGTTTGCGCTGTTTTCTTTGGTACAAATACCTGAACACGACAGAGAGAGTTTTTAGTGGATGTGTATGGTTACCCCAAGGGGAATAGGATGGTTAATTCATGTGGCGCTCCTTCATATTAAGAAAAGCCTCATTATTTTATTGTTATCACATATTTTTAAAATATTAACCATTGCCACTTCAATCAGATGAATATTAGCTAGACGGACGTAAAAACTTGCATAAACTTACCAAACCTGAGCACGTGGAAGCAGGTTTGTTAGATGTGGGCTTGAAAGGACTATCACCATCAATGAAAGCAAATGCAGAATCTTGAACTAAAGATGCAAACTGAGCAACTTCTTCGGCAAGCTCTTCATCAGATTTGAGTTCAGAGGACCCTGACATCTCAGGTACAAAATTTACTTGCATTGTTGCAGATTCTCTTGCAAATTTAACACCTTCCTGCCAATTTCCATGGTACAGAACAGAAGCAAATACCCAGATTACAAGAGCGTCCTGTGGTTTAATTACCAATGCTTGGTGAAATGCTAACAATCCAACCCTGTACCATACAACATGCACAATCAGCAGAAAATTCTTGTGCATATGTGAATTTTTTAGTTCTCTTTTAAATTTTACCATCCAAACAACCCATTAAACCGGGCTAGAAATAGAAAAGAAACATTGCACCTCATGCACTCAAGCAAACTTCTCCATGATTTAAGTACTTATTCGCTACTTTACCAGACAGTAGAAAAATATGCCTTATGCACCTCATGCACTCAAGCGAACTTGCCCAGAGCTCTAGAAGTGCACTGACTCAGAGGCCTTGTGATCCACCATGGGCATCACAAAGATCACTTTTGAAACATTGCACCTTGGCATCCATGAGGATACATTTGACAACACTGCCGTTGACAATAGGATTTTTCCGATAAAAATGAAGAAGCAATGTTTAAGCAAGAATAAATAGGGAGGAAATGAAAATGACAGATGATGGGTGATTTAGTTAAATCAGCAACTTAGGAATTGGACAGTAAAGAAAATGCCAGCTCACCAAAGAGCACAATTACAAGGTCGATCACAGCTGACCAATTTGTCCAAACTGACCAGCAATTTCTGCCCAACAAAAAGCAAAATGCAAACCACCAAAAGTTTTAAACAGGAAATCAATATAAGTAATAGTTAATGTATGAACTTGGATTGACTTGGAGCAACTGAGAATCTATAAAGCACATGATAGCAGCATAGACACGTGCAGACCCACATTCCTGATGTCAAAAAGACTAAAATCGAAAGGAACTGGCTTCAGTCCAATGGTTGCCAATCTCTGTTCCAGATATGGCATGCACTGTATTTGGTGGGTTTCCCTCCTGAGAATGATTATCATGGCCCATAAAACACAAACCATGCCTGATCTGGACACAGCCTTTTTAACTCCACAGAATCCTGTTTGCATTATTATTAAAAAATTCTACCAGCTATAGTTTATCAATTTCTTCAAAATTGTCATACCCAACTTAAGATAATTCCCCACAATCCCCCAAATTTCAAGTTAATACAAGCATGACATCAAAAACCAATTGCTGTTTGACAGTTACAGTCTCAAGCACCAGCAAAAGTCTACAATGGTCTTCAGATATTTTTTGTCGATAACAAATCTCCAATCTTTGTAAAGGGTCTTTAGCACTCAAACTGAAATACCATCTTGGACACTCTAATTCCTCTAAAAGCTTCCCAATGATGTTGTCTAATCAATTCCAGTATGTTTCACCTGGACCTAACATCCGTATAAGCGTACCTCTTGGCATCTCCATTACTGATAAAGTTTGACATAACCCAAGAGGTTAACATTCCAACAAACCTAAGCTTACCATCAGCATCATGGAGCTCCATGCAGATCTTTTGCCAGCTTGAAGGTACGCTGCCTGCAATCAACACTTGCATCTCAGGTACTGGATAAACCACTACCTATAACTCAAAATTATAAAGTTGAGCTGGATACTGAGACACCACTAACATGAAATGGAAGAAATACTTCAAGTAGCTGAAACCTCTGAAGCAAGTACACAGTAGATTCAGCAGCTCCATATGATAGCATGTAGTTCAACTCCATCATTATCCTGGACTAAATAAAGAGAAATGAAATGTGGTGACAAGATGGTAACAGACTTAGAAAATGCAAATGGTAAGTGCATTGGAAAAAATCTCCCCTAATTGAAAGCCCCAAAACACATAAAAACTGAAAACTGAAAAAGTTCAATTAAAAGGTAAGAATTTTCACTTCTAAAGTACCTTGTCCAACTCTCCAACAGCAGATGATAGCTTACGTATAGCAATAGCAATGTCCTTTGATATTGTCAAGCCTAGACGACCAGCAATTCTTAAGCCCCGCAAAATTCTTGCTGCATGACATAATTTCCGTTTAAAGGCTCAATCAGAATGAAACAATAACAAAGGCAGCCACCAGATCCAACATCTTCTAGTACAAAAAGACAGCAAATATAAAAGTTAGAAGCACTTACCACAATCCTCTTGGAATGACAGTTGAGCAGGAATTAGCGTTTGTAGCTGAGACAAAAAAAAATAAAAAAATCAACAGGCATAATGATTCTCTACATTGACATGCACTCTTAAACTAGAAGCTGAATTTACGAGGGAATGGAAGTGGGAAAATCACCTTCAAGGACCTTAAATCAGATATCCCATTGGCATAATCATAGATCCGACCCGAGAAAGGATCATAGTACAAACTGATTCGATGATTTTCAAAGCAAAACTCCAAGTTAAATGACATAAAAACATACTGAGTTTATATCTTGCATCTCAGACAATATTAACATGTAAAACACATTGCCTAAGAATTGCAACAATTAGAGTAAAAATGACACCTGTCCTGCTAAATACAATGTCTATATCAACAACAAAACTTTAATCCCAAATTTAATTGGGACTGGCCACATGAATTTGTTCTTGCCATTCCATTCTATCATGGAACAAGTTTGAATACTGTTAAATCAAAGACAGCTAAAAAAAATAAGAGACCAACAATTGAAGCTACGATAGTGGTGATATTTGAAAATCCCATTACATAAGCCACAACGGGGAAGAGAATCAACCTGTTAATTGTGAAATCCCGACGAATACTGTCTCTCCAAAGTATGAAGTCCTTTTCTTTACAGCCAAAAGGATTTTGAGATAAACATTCGTTTTCTTTTCCTCGAGCATATGCTCTCGTATGAAAACTAGAAACCTGTCAGGAAGGGGCGCCAAGTTCCAGACCAAGTATACCGAAATTAGCAATGAAGAATGATTGCTAGTATCATTGCTAATCATCTATCTAAATATTCAAACACTGCCAGACCTCAACTACTGAACCCCTCATATACACTCTGCATATAGGAAACCGCTTTCCAACAATCATAGAACGAAAAAATTGCTTCTTGACCTGTGAAAAAAAATAAAATTAAAAACCAACAAATATTTTAATCAGCATACTACCCTTTCATTAATTATTTATTACAAAGAAAAGAAAAAAATAATAGAAACAAGGAAAACAAAATCAGCACCAAAAACCTGTTCAAGGCCAGCAGTTGTGATCACATCATAATCTTTCGGTACTCTCTTTAAAATTAAATCTCTTACGCATCCACCAACCAAATAAGCTTCAAATCCTGCACCTCATAAGGAAAGCAAAGGGTCTGATCACAGATACGTTGGACATCCAGGTAAATAAAGAGCAAACTAAAAGTTATTAGAAATGAGCAAGAATCAAACAAGAGCACTGCCAATGTGGCGTACAACCCATTTTAGTCCTGAAGCGTAAAAGCCAACAGATATCAAGGATCATCACAGAGGAGCAAGAGGAGGAAGAAAAGAAATGCACCCTCATTACGCAGAATGTTCAAAATGGTCCAAGCAGGAGACGGAATCATGGAGCGGGTTATACCATAAAGCCTCGCATTTAGCTTTTTCCATTTGGACATGTCAACAACTCGGCCTGCATCAGTCACATAAAGGCACCCAATTCAATTCTTTGTGAAATAAAATTGCTCCAGCTGCAGAGATGCAGTCACTGGCACCCACACACACACCCCCACCACCCCACCCCAAAAAAAAAGAGCAAAAAAAAAAACACAAAGAAGTTTTGAGAAACTACTTTGGTGGGCCAGAAAATCCGACACCCTCTCAGAACAGAACCGAGGATCAAGCCCGTCCTCAATCAAAGTGTGGTTCAATCTCTGCGAGTGCAAGCAAACGAGAAATGAGTAAGCAAGGAGAAGGATGCCGTGAGTTCGAAGAATAGCCCACCCGCAGAAAGCCAAAAAGAAAAAAGGACCAGTAAGTTGGTGGAAAGGGAATAGAGACGAGGAGGCGACAAGCAGTCCTTGGCTTTCAATTTCAAGAGTAACGCCGCCATCACAATCACGACCGCCACAACGTCTACGGAAAATCATATCATTGGCACGGCGGGTCTAACTGCGGGTGGGCGAGTGTGTGCGCGTCTGCAAATTTAAGAGTTAGAGCAAAAGGCCAGGGGACACTTCCACCGCCATCGCAGGACTAACCTACCCCTTCGCTTAGGCCGTTGTACCGCCTGATGTTGAGCAAAAGCAGATCCTGTTCGGGATCCATCCAGGCCCGCATTAATGGATCCAGCGGCCCAAAAACCCAACTCGATAATAATATTATTAATGGATTATTTATTTATTTATTTTATTTGTGTTAATTCGCGATGAAAAATGGATATATATATGAGCAATGAAAAATGCCCCATCACGCGCTCCCCGGTAGCGTGAGACGTCCGACAGCTCTTGTTTCGATTGTGTGAGTTTTTTTTTTATAACTTGTATACATTTTCTTTTCTTCAGAGTTTTCGCTGGCTTCGATTAGATCATCTTTATTATTATCAGCTTTCGTCTTGTCTCTTCTAGGGTTTCATCGTCATATTCTTTCGTAATAGATTCCATTCTCTGTATATCTCTCTCTCTCTGTTTTTTTTTTTTTTTTTGGGGGGGGGGGGGGGGGGGGGTTGTTGTGGTAACTTAAATTAAGGTCTCTGATAGTGGCCTCCCGCATTGGGGAGGGGAGCCGGAAAAAAAATACAAAACAGAAAACCATGGGAGGAGACGGAGCTGTAGGGGAGGTCAACGAATCGAGCGGCAGCGGCGCCGCCGATGGGCTTACGATTAATATACGCTGCTCCAACGGCTCCAAGTTCTCGGTCCAGACAAGCCTATCGTCCACTGTTGAATCTTTCAAGGCTCTTATCGCTGACAAGTCCGATATACCGCCGGATCAACAGCGCCTCATTTATAGAGGCCGGATCCTGAAGGGCGATCAAACCCTAGAAAGCTATGGTATGCGCCTTTTCCCCGAAGTTCCACCTCCCCTCGAATACCTTTCGTGCTTGCTTGGTGCGGAAAGTTAATTAGATTGTTGTTTTCTTTTTTTATCTGTTGGCTCTTAGAGGTCACGTATTTGTCGATCTGCTGTGTTTTGATTGATTAAATATCAGTTTGTGGAAAGATGCTTGGAGATTGTATTGCAGCTATTTTAATTAAATTGTTGAATGCCAGCGTATGCTATGTATGTAGGTAGATCCCATTCGTTTCTTTAGGGTTTGAGTAGAGTGTCAATATCTTTGGATTGAGTAGAGAGCATTCTCTTCTCATATTTATAATTGTAAAGGCCAACGTCACTTCCTTCTTTTTCTTCTTCTTCTTCTTAACAAACAAGCTGTGTACATCTGACATCTGATTCTTCCTCAAGAGCATCATACGCTGGGATGCCCTTTTATTAAAAAAAAAAATCAATTTAACATGTCTCTGTGCAACTGAATATTGTTGGGATATGTTTGTCTAATCATTTCTCTTTGATAATAGTCAGAGAGCTATTATGGCCAGCACTCTGTAGTTTTTTTGAGGCTTAGTTGGATCCTACTTATCATTCCAGATATTTTTCACGCATGCCATTCATCTTTACAAGTAGAATCACTCTCATAATTTTAGTATTATTAGTTCATATCTATAATATTTTCAGGACATTTGTATTTGACTAGTTTCATATGACTCTTGTAGGCTTGGAGGCAGATCATACTGTTCACTTGGTGCGAGGTTTTGCACCATCATCAGCCAATGCAGCTTCTGCAACAAATACTGTAGCTGCAAATCCGGCTCCAAATAATACGCGGGCTGCTGTTTCCAGTGAAGGTCCTCTCGGAGGATCTGGTATGGGAGGTTCACTGTTTCCAGGGCTTGGCTTAGCTGGCTTGGGTGGCAGTGGTAGTGGTGGTTTATTTGGAGCTGGACTTCCAGAGTTTGAGCAGGTGCAGCAACAGTTGACTCGGAACCCTAACATTATGAGGGAAATAATGAACATGCCTGTTGTACAGAACCTGATGAACAACCCTGAGATAATGAGAAATTTGATCATGAACAACCCACAAATGCGTGAAATAATGGATCGAAATCCTGAGCTGGCCCATGTACTTAATGATCCCAGCACTCTTCGTCAAACCCTTGAAGCTGCAAGAAATCCAGAGCTTATGCGTGAGATGATGCGCAACACTGACAGAGCAATGAGCAACATTGAATCATCTCCTGAGGGATTCAACATGCTTAGGCGTATGTATGAAACAGTTCAAGAGCCATTCTTGAATGCAACCACGATGGCTGGTAATCCTGCAGGTGATAATGGGAATCCTTTTGCAGCTCTTTTGGGGAATCAAGTAGGTAACCAAGTTTCAGATGGATCAACTACTGGTTCTCCTGCTCCAAATACTAACCCACTACCTAATCCTTGGACTGCTGGAAGTAAGTCTCTGTTCTCTCTTGCTCAAGGCAGTGTGGGAGTTACTTTGTCTTGGATTTCTATTCTATGTTGCTTGTACGATGAAAACATAAAATTGAAAATTACTTTGTGCAGTTACTTCACTAAACAATTTACATAGTAGTACTTCAAGCCATAACGTAGTTCTTATTCATTTTTATTTTAGAAGGTCCTCTTGCTAGTCCAAGTAAAATTGTATTTGTAATTTTATCAACTTTGAAAATTGTTGTGCACTGCTTGTTTCAAACTGTGCTTTCTCAGGATTAGATCAACATTTGCATTTTGCTTTTCATTATTTTCTCAATGGATGCAGGCTAAGAGACTTTAACTGCATGCTTTTGATTAACTGCTTGTTGATGCGTATATTGGCAGCTGGAGGTGCTCAAACCACAAGGTCAAGTACTCCTGTGGATGCTAGACCACAGACACCTGCAGGGCTGGGTGGCCTAGGTCTCCCAGATTTTGATAGCATGTTTGGTTCTATACCGGATGCAACTTTAATGAACCAGTTGATGCAAAATCCAGCTATTTCGCAAATGATGCAAAGCCTCCTTTCCAACCCTCAGTACATGAACCAGGTATTACTTTGAATCGCATTTTTCTGTAATAATACTCTGATCTTGAGTGGAATTGACTGCTGAATAACATCAAGCAAATTCAGATTCTTGGTATGAATCCCCAACTTCGTAGCATGCTTGATTCCAATTCCCAACTGAGAGAAATGATGCAAAATCCAGAATTTCTTCGGCAGTTGACTTCTCCTGAGACAATGCAGGTACTGTTGTTCTGTGATTGTTTGATTTCCCATAACATCTCTCCCACCAGACACTCTTTCACACACTATCAATCACCTTCCCCATACTGCCCCACATATTTGTATGCTTGTGTCAATACAAGCAAGCGCACCGTATCAAGAAAACCTTTTTCCATTTTCCTAATGACTTATCTGGGCTTCACTTTGCATTTCCATAATTATGCTAATATGTCTTCTTAGGTATATGATAGGTAAATGGCACAGAGCTTGTTCCATCCACAGCCACTCTCACAAACGTGTTTGCAAGTTCTTGGTCTTCTGGCTGGCAACTTGCAAATTACCCATTGAATTGTTTACTTGGATTTTTTCATGCCATGGTTAATATGTAAGCCTTTCTCGATCTTCATTCTTGCAGCAACTTATGACTTTTCAGCAAGCTTATCTGTCTCAAATTGGCCGGCAGCAATCAACACAGTAAGTTGTGAAGTGTTTCTTGGCTTGGCTTTTCTTAGAGAAAAAAAAAGTGTGGTACACCTTCTCAATTCCAGATTTCATGAAATCATCTGTGCTTAGGTTGATTAGATGTCTTTATGTCTCTTTCCTTTTTTCTGTTCACAGGGATAAGATTTCCTAAAATTTTTTATCTTTTATTTTTTCTTTGGGCAGGGAACCAGGTCAGACTGGTGCCGGCACAGGTATGGAAGGGATTTTTACTCTTTTATAATCTGTAACTGCCTTGTTTAATGTTGTATTTTCTGTGCTCTGACTTCATAAATGCATCACTCCATTTGTTGCTGAGGATAGTGGGATTGGATTTCCAATTCAGCTGAATATTTAGGTCTCTTTTTAAATGAAGTAATGGTGCATCAACTACTGAAATCACATATTTGTCGGGGTCCATGTTGGAGTGACAACTTTCAAAAGTCTGTGTACGGGTTTTTTTATGGTTTTCAGCATTGTAGGTCAACAAAACTTGGGGTTGGAGATGCTGATGAACATGTTTGGTGGACTTGGGGCAGGCAGCCTGGCAGTTCCTAACAGACCTGATGGTTGCTATTCTTATCCTTTCCTTCTCTTTTTTGTCTCTAATTATCCTTCCCTGTTAATGTACACATTTTAATTCATGTTTTCAGTGCCCCCTGATGAACTATATGCAACACAGTTGTCACAGTTACGAGAAATGGGTTTCTTTGACACACAAGAGAATATACGGGCACTAATTGCCACAGCAGGGAATGTCCATGCTGCAGTGGAGCGACTTTTGGGGAATTCTGGCCGGTAGTTCATTTACATTTTTGCTTACTCGGTTACTGTCCATTTGGACTGCTGAATTTGGTCAGATTCCACCTGAGTTGCATTCAAGCCCTCTTTTTAGGTATTAATAAGTTCATTTGTGGTGGTAAGGGCTTTTCGCATGTATGGTGTGTGTAGGACAGTTGGATGATCTTGTTTCTCCTCGGGATTCTCTACTGAGATCTGTCAGGCCCGAACATCTTGTACATTCTTTATGTTAGGATTTGGGAAATCCGAAATACTTTCATAATTCCTACTTATATTAGGTTTTTGCCTTATCATACCAGGATATATCTTACAAGAATCTGACAGAATTTATAAATGGTGTTTTTTCTTAAGTTGTGTTATTTTCTTTGCTGCAAGTCCCATGAAATTTCTCCTATGTAAAAATTTTCGGCCAACTTGAGCTTTTCTTTCGATGATTTTACCAAGTGTTGTGGGCTGACAAAGTGATGTACTAACCATGAGCTCGCTCTAGAAAGACGATGGTAGCGTCTTTGTGTCTGTCTTGTATGTTTCGAGGCATCAAGAAACAAGAACGACAATGGATTCCATTTCTGCTGGAGTATGCTGTCTTTGGCACATTGGAATAAGGTTAACTAGATATTTATTGCGTGTATTCTATTTCGACTTTTCCAGTTTTAACGGAAAATTACTATAAAATTTTATAAATTACTTAATATATTTATATTGAAAGGTAAGGAATTAAAAAATTATAATAATTATTATTTTATTTTTTAATTTCAAACCATAAAAATAGAAAATCTTACAAGTCATTTCATTGTTGAATTTCATTTTATAATCATTGAGGTATTGCGATCCATGTCCTTTATCTGAAGTATAAACGCAATGGTTCAATAAGCTTGTTTCACAGCGAAGGAATATTGAGAAATTAAATGTCCAAAACATTCTATCGACGAACAAACGGTTTTGATGACACAAGGAATTATTATTATTATTATTATTATTTTTACATGTTGGAGTGATACAGAGTAAGAAAAAGGCACAACTGAACTTTGGTGAATCAAATTGAGAGTAGTATAAGATGATAAAATGACATCCAAGGAATTAGAAAATAGAAAATAGAAAAAAAGATTGCCTTTTGGGATGATTTTGGTTTAAGTTTTCTAGAAATTGCTACTAATATCGGTAAATGAGAGCTTAGCTTACAAAGAGCCACATAACTGAGTCGGGATGATGAGAGAATTTGTGATTGGGTTATAAGTTCACATGTACAAAAGTAAAACAATTGTTGTGAGTATCGGCAGCGGGTACAAAGATTTCTTAACCCTTTCGCTGCGCAGATTCAACATACCATCCATCATCATGCAAAAAGGAATGATACTAGAGACCCCTGTTGTTCCCTACATGTGCGAAAAGTGAAAAAATAAAATAAAATAATAATAATAATAATAAAGGTCTTTCCTCAAAAACATAGAATATATAAAAACGAGACACCTCTACCAGTATACCCTTTATTCAATTTTAAGTAGAAAGGCTAAATGAACGGGGAGAAGTAAGAATTTGAGTATTGAATTTCAATTTTGGTTAATGTAAGGGTTATTTAATTCTTGAGTACTGTAAAGAGTTATTGAGTTTATTAGACATTCATGCCTCTTCTTCTTCTTCCTCTCCAATGCGCAATTGTTACAGCCTGTCATTGATCATGTTCCAATAAATATAGACCTTGTTGAAGAATAACAGAGGAGGTAGAAGACTTTAAGAAATTGGAAGGGTCGTAACTGTTAAAGTTCATGTATTCTAACTACTAGCTAGTACTTTTTTTTTTTTAAAAAAAAAATAATAATAATAAAAATAAAAGTAATAATAATAATTTTAGCCTTCATGTAAACTAAATAATAATGGATAAAACACAATTTTGTAAATCAGTTGACAAATACTTGAAGTGGATATGATCCAAGAAAGAAGCAAAAGTACAAGAAAAAGGTGAAAAAGTGTGCCATTCAGTACACTAATGTTATATACACATGCATATGTGTGCATGTATATAGACCGCAACGAAGAACCACAAAAAGACTCTGGAGTTGGGATATGACATATATGTATGCGATCATGCTTTATGGCTTCGGGCCAATAAGGATCACTTGAGTGAAGGAGAGTGTTCTTCTTAACGTGATTTTGGTTATTGGCAGTGGTTACATAATCAATAATGATGGTGTTTTGTTGGTTTTGCAATGCAAAACATATAATCTTTCACTTTCACAGTCTGTTTGTTGTAAGAGGAAAAGATGGGAAAGAAAAGTATGAGAGTGAAATGGGATTTTTCAATGTTTGTGAAAAAGAAGCTCGCGGAAAAAGGAGTGGAGAATAAATTACAAAGAGCCCACCCAGTCAGCTTTCACACCAAAGCCCTAGAAAATGCGCAAATGAAAGTTGTTTTCATGATCCAAACGATCGCAATGCCATCAACCACAAAAAAAAAAGAAAAAAAAGAAAAAAAAAAGAAAAAAAAAAAGAAGGAAGATAAAAGTGAAAATATGGAAATAATGGAAAATGACTCCGTTGACTGTAAACTTTTTTTTTTTTTTACAGTGTCAACTCTTTTACCCATTTATAAATTTATTCAAATCACTAATTAAAAAATTATTTTTTTATCTCATAATTATTCTTTTACACTGCACTCCTTTTAAAAATCTAAACGCACCATCATATGTCCATTTCAAGATTATTGGTTGTCGCAGAGTCTGACTTTCATTTTGACCAGTATTAGTGAATTGGTAAATTCGGCAGACTCCCAATCAAATATACTTAGAACCCAAATAGTATATAATTATTCAAATAACTTAAACTTAAAATTTGAATAACATGAATTGAAAAATTTTGAAGATCAAATAAAATTTAAATTCATTAAATTTGAGATCCTGCAACAACTCGGTCGATTCAAATTAACTCAAATTTACTATATATAAAAAAAAAAAGAGAGATTAAATTGATTAAAACATAAGTAAAAGTTAAATGGTAAGGCGCCTGCTGAAACATATGAATAAGTATGAAATTCCATTGTCGTGAAAGAAAAGATGACAGTTAAATTGGACAAAGTGACATTAATTTCACCTCCACATGCTTAGTTGCTGCCCCACCCGCCAGAAATATCCCAACAACCAAAGCTGTGCAAATTGAATATACGCCGAATTGTCAGGGTAATTAATTATCTTCACCAGGGAATTTCTGTTAGTTTTGAAAATGATATCTAAATTACGGAGAAAAGAGATGGATATTTTGGGGCCACGTGCTTTCTTTTCAAAGGAGGCGGCTATAAAAAATATCCAAGGCAAAGTTCATTTCTAACAAATGGTTATAAAAATATTAATTTTAGTTATTATTATTATTATTATTGTTTATCTTATAAAAATTTTACGTTGGAAGCGAAGTATTTAATTATTTGAAGTGTTGGGTATTCCATGAGTCCACAGAAGAGCAAGCACATGATCTTGAATCTTACAATCTCCATGTGAATTTGTGAATTATTGTACTTGTTTCTGCCCCCACCGCAGCGTCAATTTGTTATTCACGAAAGTAACTGCACATATGTGAATTATTGTACTGGCTTCTGCCCCCACCAGCCTCCGGGGTCAGTTTTTCATTCGGGAAAGTGACGGTACCAAGATCCTTTTTTCTTTTCTTTTCTTTCTTTCTTTCTTTCTTTCTTTCTTTCTTTTTAAAGAAATGGCCGTATTCACTTGCATTTATTCGGTAAAGGGGGCCCCCCCCCCCCCCCACTCCCCAGTTGCTCGTTGGGGATTATCACGGAAGAGTCCCTTTCCTTCTTCTTCTTCTTCTTCTCCTCCTTCATTCTAGTCCAAGCATGTTTGGAATTATCTAATAGGCGGACAAGAGCGGGGACACTACACGGTCCCTCCCTACTGCATGTGGTTTACCCTTTAGGCCCACGGGCCCAATGTCCGTGAATGTAATGCCAATTTTCTGTGAGTTTTATTATTATTATTATTATTTTATAATTATTCTTTTTATTATTGTTGGAGGACAATTGGTCTCTAGTTTAATCATAATCCAATATTAAGGGGGTCCCAACGGATAAGAAGTAGGGAATGACTGTCGTCCTCGCCCCAGACATCTGGATTCCATTATATTCGCTCTTATCTTATTTTGACCATAATTCATTCTTATCTGTTTCAAACAAATGTTAAAAGAAAGAAAAGAAAAGGATAAAAGCCAGCCCCCCCTCCTTCTTTGTATTTAGAAAAAAAAAAAAAAAAAGAAGAAGAAGAAGAAAGGGTTTAATTGGAGAGTCTGAAATTTGGATTCATTATAGAATGAATAAACTAAGCCAATTAACACACACACACACACACACATATATATATATATATAACGCAGCAGCAAGGGGCTTAAAAAAAGAAAGAGGGAGAGAAAGATTACAGATCCGAAAATAACACTATAAAAAAATACAAATGTAATGTATCCCGCCGAAACATATGATATATATCAATTTCCAATTTAGCAACTTCAACTCTTAATTGTTTTATGATTTAGATTTTACACACACACACACACACACACACACATATATATATATATATATATATATATATATATGTGTGTGTGTGCTGTCTCTTATACACATCTAGATGTGTATAAGAGACAGATTTAAGCTTGTTCTTGTTAACGATAAGACTCATATCATGTCATACATACATAAAAATAAAATAAAATAAAATAAAATAAAAAATAAAAACACTTTTAATAAGTTAAAGTAGTGTGGCCGGTGCAATTTCACTTGAAGGAAGAATGACAGTTTTGGTCTTTTGCAATAGGGAAAGAGGGAAAAAATTTATGTAGCAGGAGAGAGAGAAAAATGGAACTTGATTTCTTCTTTTTTTTTTTTTTTTCTTTTTGTATCTAATCAATTTTAATATTAATAATGATTTATGCTACTTGCATTGCTCAAACACATAAAAGGTACAGTAAATTCCTAGTTCTGTTCTTACCGCTGGTAGATTGAGTTTTTGCGGAACCAGTTGGCATTGTCTGCTGCGACTGCAAGGCCTACGAATATTTGCACTCTCGGAGGGTCACGAGTATAAAAAAAAAAGTGAGCGCCATATTACTCCTTGCTTCAGTCACTCTTTCCACTGCTTTTCTCCTCCTCAGGCATCATGGATCCTTACAAGGTAGTTCTAACACACTGCACTGCAGTTTACTCTTCCCACCCTACAGTTCCTTCTTGCTTGTATTTATATTCCTTATAGCTTAAACAATGATCCTAGTTCACCGTTCCCATCCTACTGTTCACATTCTTTCCTGGTTTTCTGGTTCTCGAAAATTCTTATTATGTATGCGCTTTTCTTTTTTTTTTTTTTTTTTTTTTTTGTCGTTGTTGTTGATATTGTTCTAACTGTTTTGATGCAGTATCGCCCTTCAAGTGCCCACGATTCGCCCTTCTTCACTACAAATGCTGGTGCTCCTGTCTGGAACAATAATTCCTCGCTTACTGTCGGGCAAAGAGGTTTAAATATCTTACATTAATTTACTTTCACTGATTATCACTTTTTTATGTCGTTGAAATTTGTGCGACTTTAATTAGTTCTCAGAGTTCTTGACTCGTTCGTTCTTATGTTAGTGTTTTTGATCGAAGGACCCTTAATATATAGGTCTCAGACTGGTTAACAACTGTTAATATATGTTCACTTGGAAATTTGATCACTTTTGCAAAAATATTGTGATTACTGATCTCTCTCTCTCTCTCTCTCTCTCTCTGTTTGTTTTTTTTTTTTTTTTTGGGTTTCCCAAGCTGTGTTTTTTTCCACGTTTCGTATAAAATTATGTCCGGTGCAAAATCAGAATTGAACAACAGGTCCAATTTTGGGTACAAGAGGTTTATGTCGGTGCTCCTGTCTTTTTTTTTTTCTATAAAAGGTCCAATTCTCCTCGAGGACTATCACTTGGTGGAGAAAATTGCCAATTTTGATAGGGAGCGCATCCCAGAGCGTGTTGTTCATGCCAGGGGTTTTAGTGCTAAAGGCTTCTTTGAAGTCACTCATGACATCTCTGATCTCACCTGTGCTGATTTCCTTCGGGCTCCTGGAGTCCAGACGCCTGTTATGGTCAGGTTTTCTACTGTTGTCCATGAGCGTGGCAGTCCTGAAACTCTTAGAGACCTTCGGGGTTTTGCTGTCAAGTTTTACACCAGGGAGGTAACATTAACAATATCTACTTTAAAATAAGCTTCTCTTTCGTTTTCTTTGTACCTATTCTTTGTGCAGATTATTTTCCGTTAAAAAATGTGTAAGTGTCGGCAACAGATGTTTCTGTTCCCACCTTTCTCCTTCTCCTTACTAGTGGAGTAGTGTTGTAAGCTTGAGATAGATCCCTGCATGTTGTATGACAATTGTTCAATTGTAGTCGTTCTCTAATGACATACTAATTCTGCTTTTCTGCACCTCTCAGGGTAATTTTGATCTGGTGGGCAACGATTTCCCAGTCTTTTTCGTTCGTGATGCCTTGCAGTTCCCTGATTCGATTCATGCCCTCAAACCAAATCCTAAGACACATATTCAGGAATACTGGAGGATACTTGACTTCTTCTCACACTGCCCTGAGAGCTTGCTCACGTTCTTCTTTTTCTTCGATGATGTGGGTGTTCCACAGGACTACAGACACATGGAGGGTTTTGGCGTCAACACTTTTACTCTTGTCAGCAAGAGCAGGAAATCACGCTATGTTAAATTCCACTGGAAGCCAACTTGTGGGGTTAAGTGTTTGTTGGAAGATGAGGCCATAAGGGTTGGTGGATCCAACCACAGTCATGCCAGTCAGGACCTCTATGACTCGATTGCGGCTGGAACCTACCCTGAGTGGAAGCTTTTCATTCAGACAATGGATCCTGCCGACGAAGATAAATTTGACTTTGACCCACTTGATGTGACCACGACTTGGCCTGAAGACATCTTGCCTTTGCAGCCTGTAGGCCGCTTGGTCTTGAACAAAAATATCGATAACTTCTTTGCTGAGAGTGAGCAGCTTGCTTTTAACCCTGCTCTTGTCGTTCCTGGCATCTATTATTCAGATGATAAGTTGCTGCAAGGTAGGATTTTCGCCTATTCCGATACTCAAAGGCATCGTCTTGGACCTAATTATCTCCAGCTGCCGCCAAATGCACCCAAGTGTGCTCATCACAACAATCACCATGAGGGATTCATGAATTTCATGCATAGGGACGAGGAGGTGTGTTTTCTCCTAATCTTTGTCTATGAGCACACGCATTCACTTTCATGCATATGGTCATCTCAAGAACCTCTAGGAAAATGCAAATTGCATCAGTGCTGTTTCTTTTTCTTTAATCCCTTCTCTTACAATGTTGGAGTTTTCTTATTATGGCTTAATCAGTTTCTAATAATGGTTGTTTAGGTCAATTACTTCCCTTCGAGGTTTGATCCTGTTCGCCATGCCGAAATGTATCCCATTCCTACTGGAGTATGCACTGGCAAGCGTGAGAAGGTCGGTTTGCATGGTTATCTTCTGTAGCTTCTAGAATTTGAAGTGAATAGCGTGAGATCGAGTCAATTTCAGCAGTCAAGCACATAATTTAAGCATCTAAAGTTTTAAATTAAGCTAATCGCAGCCATTCTGAACAGATATTTTTGACACTTGAGGTTGTTTTGTCTGTTTTAAGCTCTTTCATGGGCCAATGAGCTTATTTAGCTGAGATCAATTCTGAGCTAGCACTTTCTGTTCGTCATGACAGTGCGTCATTGAGAAAGAGAATAACTTCAAGCCTGCCGGGGAGAGATTTCGTTCCTTTGCACCAGACAGGTATCCTTTCTGTCACGCTCTGTGGCATAGTGAGCGTGATCTCTCGGGTTTTAGATATATAGTTATAATCTTCTGACAGTAACTTTTCTGTCACTTTTGTTTTTGGATATTTTCAGGCAACAGCGCTTCATTCGCCGTTGGGTCGAGGCCTTGTCTGACCCAAGGGTGACGTATGAAATTCGCAGCATTTGGGTGTCATATTTGTCTCAGGTGGAGCTTTTATCTTATATGATATAAGTAAGAAAAAACACGCCCACGTTTATAATGTATTGGGCTAACGCTTGGATGCATGGTCACACCCTATTGAAATGGGGTTAAAACTGTAATGAGTTTTCTGCTACATTCTTCTTTTTTCTCAATGTCGAATCTGATTCTGTCATTGCATCCCCGCATCTGTGCTTTTAGCTTATGTTCAGTTTTGACAAAAACCAAAAATCAGTTTGATATACTGAATCTGGTGCATTGGACAGGCTGACAAGTCTCTGGGTCAGAAGATTGCTTCTCATCTCAATATGAGGCCAAGCTATTGAATACGTTTACACTGCTGAGAGCAGAAGCAAGGGTACCAAAATACTGAAGGAAAGGCGTTGTCGCACCTGGTTACTGGGTGTGCTTCCTGGCGTGTCATCTATATATCTGCAACTGCAATAAGAACATTTGTCTTTGTGTAATATATATATGTATTTATACTGGTGATGAATGGTCATGGCAATAAGGTGTCCTGTGTATGTATATGCCGGTGATGGATGGTCATGGCAATACGGTGTCCTGTGTATGTATATGCCGGTGATGGATCTGTCTCTTATACACATCTAGATGTGTATAAGAGACAGGTGTATGTATATGCCGGTGATGGATGGTCATGGCAATAAGGTGTCCTGTGTATGTATATGCCGGTGATGGATGGTCATGGCAATAAGGGGGTGTCCTGGTGCCTCATCCACGTATATATATACATGCATGCCACTGTAATAAAACAATTGTCAATGTGTAATATATGTATCGCAAAATCTCCCGTTATGTTACGTGTTGACTTCCAAGGGACATCCTCCATCTTTCCCTGTATATCCACGTCCGCCTTCTCAATTTGCTGCGCTGTTACAATGGAGGAGGCGAAGGTGCGGAGATGGGTGACCGGCACAATTTGCAAGCTCAGTAATAGGAACAGGATTGAATTGGAACGTTTTAAATGAACAAAAACTTGAGTACAAAAAGTACCACAAGAATTGATACTTTTGTTATTTGTGCCTCTTGCTCTCTCTCTCTCTCTCTCTCTCGCCCAAAACAAAGGCAGATACAACTACTTGTACCTGTGAAAACCTGTTACCCTAAGAAAAAGATACTGCAAAAGTACTTTTAATTTTAACGTTCATGAGCTCTGTAAGAAAGTGAGAGCGAGAGAATTACTCCCTGATGCTGCCTATATTTTTATTTTAAATATTTTTAATGTCATATTTATTTTTAGTTTAGGCAATTTAGAAAATTTTAACCATATATTATGATCTCTCAATTATTTTTCA
Source organism: Kandelia obovata (assembly GCA_021464305.1). Lineage (NCBI taxonomy): Eukaryota > Viridiplantae > Streptophyta > Magnoliopsida > Malpighiales > Rhizophoraceae > Kandelia > Kandelia obovata. Next base: position 9,651,288 of record CM038473.1, read on the forward strand.
TTATAATTATTTCTTAATTAATTATTATTATTTTTCCCCTTGTATAACGGTACTTACCAACTTTTTGTTTTTGTTTCCCCTTTTTTAGCGAGAAGAGTTTATGATTCGCGGAGGCATTACCGAGCGAGATTCTTTATGATTTTCTCTTGATCCTTTTCTTTTTCTTTTTTACTACCTTTGCTTTGCTGGCCACACTTCCAGCTTTTAGGTTTTATTATTTTGTGATTGAAATATTAAACTGTGAGTAAATGAGGATTTTCTTTTTTTCTTTTTCTTTTTCTTATTTTTTGGGTGGGGGGTGGGGGGTGGGATGATCACTGTATGGTGGTATATTTAGAAAAATTTTGATGAATGTTTTTGCTTATAAATGTTTCAAACAATGATTGTGTTTTTATTATTTATATGAAAGTGGATTGATTTTACCAATCCAAATAGGCAAAGTCCCCCACTAACTTATGTTTTGTTTTCTATATATTGAATTTTAGAATTATAAAGTATTTTTTAAAATATTTTAACTGTAATTTGATTTATTGTAATAATTTTGTTTTAAGTGTGTGTGTGTGTGTGTGTGTGTGTGTGTGTGTGTGTGTGTGTGTGTGTGTATGTTCTAAACAATATCAACTGGACTGGACGAGTGCGGGTAAAGAGCAAACCAAATCCAGACGGCCCAAATGTGGAAAACGGACAATGAAAACAGAGTGAAAGCATTTTAACTGAATCAGAGACGGCCCAAATCCAAAAGTGAGGATCAAAGGGTAAACGAAACTTTGGCAAACGGAGAGGAGGAGGAGGAGGCGGAGGAGGAGGATGATTATTATTATTATTATTGACCATGTCCAAGCAAATAGTCGAACAGAACAAAATGGGTGGGACCACTAAGCATCATCCACCGCATCTCCCCGCCTGCGATAATACTGCCGCAGTTGCCTCCTTACCCTCCCCGTTTCAGCACCGCAACGCTAACAACATTACCCTCCCTCGCATCTCTTTTTTAACTTCAAACTTCCGCCCCAGAACTACCCACCACCACCGTAACTTTATATATATATATATACATACATATATAAACAAACAAATATCCAAAAATAAATAAATAATAAAAAATCTGAGAACGAAACTATAGAGCTGCTGTGCTCTCACAGGGGCTAACGCGTAGTAAACAAGATATATGTTTACCAGCTCTTACAGAACCTTTTCAGAACAAGCAAAAAGACACGATCTTTCGATTTGGATCTCTCAAGCTTTCGCTTACCATCTTTATTTACCAGTAATCATCACTGTTGTCGAGTTAAAAGTTTTTTTCCTTTTTATTTTTATTTTTATTTTTTGGGGAGCCAGGGGGGGTGTCTGCCTCATTTCCTCTTTTAGGATCTTGCATCGACTGGTCACCTTGTATTCGAGAAGTTTTGCACTATAACCAACCCCAACAGATATTCAATTTTGTGTGGAGAATTCTTGAATTCTGATTTGTTCCCTTTTTTCTTGTTCTTTCGTCAGCTCAAATCAGGGCGGCGTTTTTCTGTTTTTTTTTTTGGCGGCCGGGGGGGGGCAGTGAATTGGAATTCCAATAATAATGATGGAGAGAGCAGAGTCGGGGCAGAAACTGTACACGCGTATGAGGCTTTGGGAATTTCCGGATCAGTATGTCATTGAACCCACTGATGGATCTTCCTGTTCCCCTTTGTCAATCAGTCGGATTGATGCTTCCATGAATCTTATCGGTACAAAAGTTGCTCGCTTTAACTCATTCAAGTATTCATTCATTCATTTTATTTTATCTTTCTTCATTTGGTAAGCGGTGGAATACAAGTTTTTATTGACAATTGGTGTCTTTGGCCGACTAGAAGGAGTTCCAGAGTCCAACTCTCTTCGGGTCCCCAAAATTCGGACAATCTTTGGCGTGATCGGGATGCTCAAGCTTGTTGCAGGTAACAACATTGGTAATTTAGATATCTTGTTGAACAAAGAAAGGAACGAAGCACCAATTTGAGTTAAAATGGAGTCCCATTTTTCTCCTGTGCCTTTTAGGTTCATACTTGATAGTTATAGCCGAACGTGAATGTGCTGGATCCTACTTGGGACATCCTATTTTCAAAGTTACATCACTGAAGATATTTCCTTGCGACCATTCTTTAAAAAATTCCCCTACAGAACAGGTAAATCTCCTTCTATTTTACTATCTGCATTTTGGCTGTGTGACCAACAAATGGTTTCAACCCTGTAATTTTGATCCTTTTTCTCTTTTTTTCTAACTGCTGCAGAAAAGGCTAGAAACAGAATTCTCCAGACTGCTTAACATTGCAGAGAGGACTTCTGGCCTGTATTTCTCATATGACACCAATTTAACGTTGAGGTGAAGGTTTATTTCACCACATTTAGTTTTATGAACATCTGGAAAATATTAAAACCTCTAGCACTGACTACAGCCAAATTTTCAAGATTAATGTTTCTTAGTCAAGGTTTAGCTTCTTCAACAATCAGAAAAATTGCCATCGTCCTTACTGAGGGTCAGGTTGCTTCAACCCCAAAGTCTATGCTCCACCGAGTTGTCATAGATAATGAATGGAGAAATAATGCTAACTATTGGAGGCTATCATAATCTTAACAAAATTTTGTTTACTCAACAAAGATCAGGATGCAACTCAACAGTTCAACCATGTGAAAAATCTTCTTAAATATGTTATTTTGAGCATATGTTGCATAAATATAGCAAAAAATCACTGTTTTTAACAGAATATAGAACAGGGAGTTCTTATCTTGCTTTATAGTTCCATGTGCATTATAATTGTGTGTTCACAAGTACTTGGGCAATGTCTTTTGTAACAGTGCACAGCGATTACATGATTTGGGTGATGAATCTAAATTACTTCCTCTATGGAGACAGGTAAGACTTGAAACTCATTCTCTCTCTCTCTCTCTCTATGTGTTATGTCATTTTGTGTGCTATATATAAAACGGATTAGCTTGATCAAGCTGATTTCTTCAACTGTGCACCGTGTTGCCCAATATATTTGCTTCTTATGTTAGATCTCTTTTGATATTTGCTGTCTAACTTCTTAAGGCTTAAAAGATATTATTTTACCTGACCCAATTTTTATCACAGGCAGAACCCAGGTTTCTCTGGAACAACTATATGCTGGAAGTACTCATAGAGAACAAGGTTGGGTCTCTTTTATTCATTTACTATTTTTATCAGTGTTTTGGAGTCTGTAGTAATGGACTGGTGATAGTTTATCATTGTCTTTTCTGCAGCTTGATCCATTCCTACTTCCTGTTGTTCAAGGGAATATCCTTTTAAAGCTTTGTTGTCTGACTTGAAGATCATTACTTATAATTTTTTCCTGGCAAGTGTTTCACTTTGAAGTGGTTTCCTATTTGGGTTCATCCTTAACTTGTGATCAGGTTTTCAGAACTTTCAATCAGCCATTGGGAAAGATATTATTGATATTACTCTTGTTGCTAGGAGATGCACTAGGAGAAATGGTAACAAAGAATATTTCATTCCACGTTACTAGTTCTAGCATAAATTCTGATCTTTTAAGTCTGTGTTCTTCATCATTTTATTTAGCATGTGTAATATACATAATGTGCCACAGGAGGAACTGCTTGCTAAACTTGTTTTTTCATCTAATGTTGTTGGTGATGAAATTCATCTCTTGGACAGGCACTCGCATGTGGAGAAGAGGAGCTGATTCTGATGGTTATGTTGCTAATTTTGTGGAAAGTGAGCAAATTGTACAGATGAATGGATTTACAGCTTCATTTGTTCAGGTAACAGTTGAGGCATTTCTTCCCTTTGTTTGTAAGTTAGTTTACTTGTGCAGGGGATTTCATTATAGAATTTGTTGCATCATTTATTTGGAAAACTGTTGACGGCAGACAGCAGACCTGAATGCATAAAGTAAACTGCAGCATGACCTGATATTTTTTGGCTAGTAATTTGCTGAAAATGAGTATTCATGAGGAGTCTGGATCGTGGTGCGAGTATACCACAGTTGTCTTGTGTTATTTATTACTTTGTTTGCTTTTTTGCTTTGCTATAGGTTCGAGGGTCAATTCCATTCCTTTGGGAGCAGATTGTTGATTTGACATATAAACCTAAGTTTGAGATAGTGAGACCTGAGGAAGCAGTGAGTGTCATGTTTTTTGTTCGCATGGTAATGCTATGTATACACTTGTGGCACCTTGTGTCTTTAGTTGAGTTGTTGTTTTACTACACTGTTATCCAGCCTCGAGTGTTGGAGCGGCATTTTCTGGATTTGAGAAAAAAGTATGGGACAGTGTTGGCTGTTGATCTGGTCAACAAGGTGTGTACTATCTTCCACATGCAATCAATTTGATGGGTTACATAACATGATTTTCTGCTGCTTTGTGCTTCATAGTCTTTTGGACAGACTGCTTAATGAATTTGACATGCTTTTGTACGAGCATGCTTGTCAATTGTCGCCTGCTGCACCTCACGCTTGCATAGTTTTTCTATGTAGCCTGTTCAGCATTTGCTGTGAGTGTGTAGCTTATGTTTATATATAAGTGATCATGTATGTATTAAAATTACTATTTGAGATCTTTGATGTCCAACTATCCTTCTTCACTTATCAGCATGGAGGTGAGGGACGGTTAAGTGAAAAATTTGCCAATGCAATGCAACATGTGATTAGTGATGACATAAGGTAAAACCTTCATTCATTATAACATTTTGGTTTTTGGCTGCCAAAATGCTTTGCTTTCTAATGCAAAAGAGATTATTTTTTTGTAGATATCTGCACTTTGATTTTCATCAAGTCTGTGGGCATGTGCACTTTGAGCGCCTCTCAATCCTTTATGAACAAATTGTGGATTTCCTTGAGAAAAACGGGTATTGCTAATTTGAATACTACTGATTTCTTACGCTCCTTTTATTCAAGGACATAATTGGAGTATCTGCACGTGTGAAGGGGAAGAGGTTTTCTGCTTAAAGATTTGAATCCTAGAAATATCTGTTGCTTTTAAAACTTCCATGTTTGGCAGGTACCTTTTGATGAATGAAAAGGGTGAGAAAATGAAAGAGCAAACTGGAGCCATAAGGACCAATTGTATCGATTGCTTAGACCGTACGAATGTTACCCAGGTGGGTTAATTTCAACTGGACATGTAATATTCCACCCAGTGTTCTTGGCAATCAAAGAAGGATATTTGCAAATTAAAGTCCAATTTATTATTATTTTTATTTTTGTGTTCTATAATGTTGGACTGCAGCCTGTCCTCATTGATTTTATGAGGATGCTTCCATTTGTTTTAGGGTCTAGGAGAAATATAAAACCCCACTGGAAGTTCATTAATTCTATATTTATAGTCTGATTTTAGCTCATCTAAAATTTTCTGCCTCTTAATTCTGGCTCCTCTTTTCTTTTTTTTTTTTAATTTTTTTTCACTATTCTGTATTTTCTGAATCATTGGCTCCTCATAATTACCAACTTCTGATTGCAGAGCATGATAGGTCGAAGAATGTTAGAACTCCAACTTAGAAGGATTGGTGTTTTCAATGCTGATGAGACAATTAGCTCACATCCAAATCTTGATGAAAGCTTCAAAATATGTCGGTGTTTGTAGTTTATGTTTACTTTCAAATGAAAGTGGCTTCCTGGCAATGCTTTCTTACAGTTAATATAAGTGTTCTGCTGTCCTTTTATATATTCAGTGTGGGCTAATCATGGGGATGAAATAAGCATTCAATATTCAGGCACTCCTGCTTTAAAAGGGGATTTTGTAAGGTACATTTCTTCACACAACTGCTTCCAAGTTTTATTTGCTGAGACTTGTTGCAATTAAACTGGTTTAATGGAGTCTGCTAGTGGCATTCATTCCTACATGTACACTGCAATGTATGCAATCCTGACTCTATAGTGATATCATTCATGTTAGTTTGTGCATTTATCCAACTTGGACAGGCTTAAGCGGCTGTCAAACATGATAAATCATTTTTATACCACTGCTATGCTTTAGTGTACATAAATCCTTCTCTTCTGTTGAATTGCAGACGTGGTCAGCGTACACCACAAGGGATCCTTAAAGATGGCTGGAACGCTCTTGTCCGCTATTATTTGAATAACTTCTGTGACGGAACAAAACAGGTTGACATCCTTCACTTCCTTATTCGGACGTGGATATACAAAGCATCAAATTAGTATATGGAGGATTGATAATTATCATCATCTGTCAGTTTATTTTCTCTTTTGGTGCCTACGGTGCTAGAATTTTTGCTTTGTCATCCATCAGTTGTTGACTACTAATAATTTGATCTTTGACATGCGTTCTACTAACCTGCTTTTCATGTGTTTTTAGTCATTAGTTTCTTTCTTTTTTAACAAATTTTTTTACTTTCTTTAGATACATTATAATCTTGCTTGTGTTTCTTCTCCTTAGTATTGTTCTTTTATCAAAAATCTATCCATTAAACACAAATTTTCAATCTTTGATATAGAATTGTCTCTTCATTTTCTACAAATGGATACTGACCTGCACTTTTGTCCCACCTTCTGGCGGCTTGCATGTGAAGGATGCAATTGATATCTTACAAGGCCATTACATTGTAGCAGTTAGCCGAGATATGACCCCTCCATCTCCACCAGGAGGCCTTGAGAGTGTAGCTGTGAGTAAAAATCTTATATTTTTTATGGCAAAAAATTCTAGGGCTAAATATCATTTCTGGTAAAGTCTACAAAACCGAAGAGCATGCAAGTTTGATATGTGATCCTTCATTGTTGAGAATGGCATAATCTTTTTTTTTGTATCTGTACATTAACATGGTGATGGGTCTTAGCAATTAACTGCATTTTCATTAAAATGGTTTTTGAAACTTGTTCTTGACTGTTTTAAGCCCATGAGTTGATTGTGAGTATATATAAGGCTCCCTGCTCTTACTATTTTGGCTGAATATATATGTGTACATTACTTTTAGACTAAGATAGCCCTTTTTGCAGTCTTTTTGGCTGGCTTTATCATTGGTTTTGAGCGGCTTCCTTTTTGCCATGGTGTCACTTAGGCAAGGTGAGTTAACTGATGCTAATTTAAAGTGGAGCAAATTACCATTTATAGGGTCTGAAGACTGCAAGGTTGAGAATACACTCTACCTTACTCATTATCAATAAGTCCATTGAATGGAAAAGGCAGCTGTTCTAGGATAAGAAGAGATGAATTAGCTTGTTTGTCTTTGCAAATTTGTTGTCTGGATTAGAACGATGCATGACAAATTTCACCTTTTTGTTGGGGGTATCCATCTCTAATGCAGTTCGATATGATTTTCGGCACTTATTCTTCTCGGTTATGTGGGCAAGCCTAAGTGTAGCTATTGCAGCATTTGTGAGGGCCAATGGACGGATTTTCTGCAACAGGCCTCGTTTGAATAAACCTCGATCTTGATTCTGGGCTCACAATTCTCAGGAAAAACATGAACTTCATGTGAGGTTCCCAACTTACTGCTTATTTTCAATATTTTATACAAATTTTGGTTTTCTGTAGTCCACGTGGTTTGTAATATTTGACCAATTATATCTTATGGTCAATGACACCCGCCGGGGCATTTGCCTGGCTTTGATGCCCATGCCTTTTTACTGAGTTCTTTTCTGTAAATTGTGTAGATTTTCCAATGCCAAGTTCAGGAGAAAAACTACTTTTACTGCTATTGTTATGCCAGTTGTTTGCCACTCAACTCTTCTGTGTTCAGAGTCTGCCACTGGCAGAATTGTTGTTGGTGTTCCCTGTCGTGTTACTCATTATTCACAGGACCTTATTTCTGTGGCCTTTGTACATTGCCAACTATGGAATAGCGAATCATTTGCCCTTTTACAGGACTATTTGTTGCCAAAAAGAACTGTTGTCTCATTGTGAAAGATTCTACTGACCATAATCCTAAACATATTTAAGATATATATGCGTCAACCAACTAAGACAGATTGAAGTCAGTTACAGGTTGGAAGTGGGACATCCTTTACGCACAAGAAAAGGAGAACGATCCTTTGGTCCAGCCCAGCCAACAGAAGCCTTCAACTAACTAAAGCAAGAGACAGCTAGCCTTTAGGGTTCCGGCATAAGGCTCTTTTCTTAAACTACTACTGATAGTAGAAAAAAGATAAAAGATGCATAGGACTTTTTAAAAGCTCCTATGCCCATCCGGTAGAACTAGACGATCTTGCTTTCGGCATAGCCAATTTAAAAAGGCGAGTGCAGCCTCGAGGAGCTCGCCCCCCTATATGTAAGCAGACAGGAAAGAGATATGGATTCGTACGCAAAGCAGACCACCTCGATTGACGAATTACCTACAATAATTTGATCACCTGTACCTCCTACCACAGGATGGTCAGCGGGCTTGATCTCAATTCAATTGTCCCTCCAGCCAAGGATATTGAGTACATGTGATGCCTCAAACGTTGAGTTGTCTTAGCAACAGAAATGTTCCTTGGCCCATCAAGACTAGACGTGGCCTTGAAATAAATAAAAGGTGCTGTGGTTTCACTGATGCCAACTCCTGCCACTCCATGCGCTAAAATACACCCTGGTTTGTTCATGGTTTCATGCAGATTGAGTGTAAAATGACGTGACTTGAGATCTTGTTGGCAGTGGCAGTGGTGGTGAGAGATGGAGGTAGCTTTAAAGGAAGAGCAAAGAAAAAGGCAGCAAGAACATAGAGTTGATCTGCAAGCTGAAGTTTGCGGCAAGATAGCGTACAACTTTTTATTACTGACGGATCATTTTAATATGCTCACTGGCTCCACAACGGTTTGAACCCAACGCCAGAGTATCCGCGTAGACACACCCCCAAAAAACAACCAAAAATAAAAAATAAAAAAAGTGGCAATTTCAACTTCATAAACTTGCAAGAGAAATTCTCAAAATTGTGAGCATTGCTTCTTTTTCTTCTCCAAATAAGAATGACACCGTTGGAAGCTTAATGCTGCCTACACTAGGTGCCATAGGCCAATCTCTGGCCACAGTGTATTTGGGGAATACAATGGGCAGTTGCTTGTCTGCCAAAGTAAGAAGTTGCTCGGGCGGGTCTCCCCCGAACTTCGGATTAGAATGTCGGGATCAGGAGCTACTGCCATGTTTCTCAATGTCTAACAGCTTTATGGTAGAACAGTATCCCAGCATCTTCCCTTTCTCATCAACTGGAATTGTGTCATTTTCAGTGGAAGTTGCATTCGACAATTGACCTGCATCACAATAATCTTCACGGGACCATAAGACAGAAAGCTTGATTACACCATTCTTAGTTCCTTCTTCATCAGAGTCAAAAGATTTAGCTCTCCCCAACTTCTGTATACGGGATTCTCCAACAGCGTGCACGATCTCATTGCATGAGGTATAGGATATGCAGACTAGAAGTGCACATTTACTATCGTTGACAGTAACCCTTCTCCGCTGCAACCCTGACAGGCTCGGTCAGAAGTTTCAAGTTGCCTATAAAATACACTCTGATCCCGTAGTGTTTGACAATACTTTCTTCTCTGAGCAACCCCTCAATCTTATCCAGCATCAAATCCATCAAGTTTTGAACCTCATCAGGCTGCCTCTTAAAATTCTCAATGCTAGAGGCATAAACATTCACATACTTCACTCCCAATTCATAGCAGTACTTCAGTATGGACATAAGAGCTGAAAATCCAGCCCTGTGGCCATCCCCCTCTTCCAGGTTCTCTTTCTTTGCATACCTCCGATTTATCGTCCATTATGAAGGCGAAATGACTGGGAAATAGGACCCACGGACAGATCGTGAAACACACGTCTTCTCATGAAATCAACCAAACTCCCAAATAGCACACCTACAACGTTACCGCTATGTTTTTCCATTTCATTTATGATCCAAAATGCAACAGTAAAAGTGGCCAGTGTAATAGACAAGGGAATTAGTCTGCTAGAAGTGCACATTCCTTGTGTCTCTGCAAAGAGTTGATAAACAAAAGCCATCCCGATACAAGGGGTTTCAAAAATTACTGGTAAAGAAAAAGGGGGAACAAGCTAAATGGTGAAATGCTACCAACGGCCAGAGATGCTTTCACAACTAACCAAATTCCTTGTTCTCCACACAAACATAACCATATAAAGCAAGTTGTCCTGTAAGACAATTGGCTCTATCTCGAAAGCCAGCTTTGGCTCCAGGTCTCAGCAGTTAAAAGGAAGAAGAGCTTCAATAAGTCAAAACAATTTCACAAAAATAAACATCTATTTCGGCTTTCTCAGTAGTTAATGGACTGATCAATTAATATCGATGCAAGCACAAGAAGAGGGATGAAAAAACATACGTGTAACAAGGAGAAACTCAAAGTGAAGGCCAGGGATAAGGTAAACAAACGTCAGGATCTTACAAAAGTGCCATCGTCGAAGGAACATGCACAACAGAAACACAAAAAAATAAAAAAATAAAAAAAATAAAAGTAGTCTCAGAAATCATTTTCAAGCACTTGGCAAGTATGGATAGGGACCCTCGATCTAAAATACACTAAACGACAAGGCAAAAAACGCTGTAACGCAGCGTATTTAAAAGGGAAAAAAAAAAAAAGAGATGCAGTTTTGACGGTTATTTTATTTTAATTTTTTGGTGGGAGGGTGAGGGAGAGGATGGTGGGTGGGCATTTATTTTCCTCTTATCTCTGTTGCGCACTCATTATTACTTACGAGGCCCAATTGATGACATCGGCCGATCAATCAGTCGGTTGATACATTCCCAAAAGGCCGGGGGGAGGGGGGGGGGAACATTGGCCTTTTACCCATTCAAAGCTCTTTGTCACGGGGGATAGTGTGCACCATAACACGGTGGTGGTGGATAGAAGTGCACACTAAAATTCTCCTATTTCTTAAGAAAGTGAGAGTAATAGTATGCACATGTCACATTTGAATCTTGTTGGAGTCCACATGCCCCCCCCCCCCGCGCCGCGTCATACAAAATTTATGCAATCCAATCTTCTTTTTCTAATACAATGTTTTACAAACAACAAACAACTAGACCTGTTTGATCTCATTGTTTGTCCGTATTTTAATATTAACTGGTAACCACACACACAGTAGCAATACAATTTGTAGTGGAATGGAATAAACAAAAACGAAACCATTCACCCAATCAAAAAGAACCAAGAAAAAGAATAATAGCAAATATTGGTCATCCTGATTACAAGTTCTACAAAACTAACTAAAAGAGTCAAGACCAACGGCATACACTCGCAGGACTCCTTTGTGATTATCAATGGTTTCTAACTCACTGTCATGCGTGGACAAGCATCACGCAGCCTTGGAACCAAGCGGAGAGCGATTACGATTACGAGCTCGTTGCTGCTGGTCCCGACCATGGCTCATAGAAGAAGAATGTGTGGAACCGGAAGAACTTTTGCTGTCCTCCGGTTTATCCTTCGTCGTCTCTATCTGTTCTAAAACCTCCACAACGTCCTTCATATGGGGGCGGCTTTTAGGATCTGGTTCTAAGCATCTTAAAGTAATCTTTGCAGCTCCTAATATTGCCTTGGGCGAGTACTGGCCGTCCATCCTTGTGTCCATAATTGTCTTCAGCTTTCTTTTATGTGACAGACTTGGCTTTAACCAATCAACCAAATTTTGTTGCCCATCGGGCCGGTTCCTATCAAATGCCCTTAAACCAGTCATCATTTCAAGCAGCACCACGCCGAAGCCGTACACATCACTCTTCACGTATAAATGACCTGATTATTTCAAATAAAGAGACTAGTTAGATGATGTGTGATACGATGGAAAGGTAGCTATTAACCACAGGTTCGTAAGTGTAACCGAGCAGCATCTTTAAACAGAGTTAAGCTGCATTAGAGCAGCATTGATATACCTTGTTATCCATTCCTGCTTTATGGATGGGTCATTAGGGTCAACATATAATAAGATGAATTTAAGAGAAATTAGAACAATATTCTCTCAACCTTAATTGAGTGATCTAATGGCAATTTCAAATTCATAGGGAGCATATCATATTTTTGAGTTTTTCCGAGAGACACATTAGTACCTGTAGCTATGTATTCCGGAGCAGCATAACCAAATGTACCCATCACCTCTGTCGTCACATGTGAATTTTCCCCCAAAGGCCCCGATTTTGCTAAGCCAAAATCTGATATTTTTGCATTATAATTCTGAAACAAAGTAAAAAAAACACAAATAATTAAAAATAATAATAAAATAAGATAATCATAAACCATCAATGCTCGGACATTAATAAGGCAAAAGAGCCCCTTCAAAAGTTGTTTCCTCCTAACTTGTACCATTAAAAGGACTCTACTAACGGGGAGTGATGGTCCTTTCCATGCTCTCAAGTGTAAAGAGAAAAAATAACATGAAATCCTCGTGAAGATATTCCATATAGTGTTAGTTATCAGTTAGTAAAGGGCAATCTTTTGTAAACTTCAGCATAATTCAATGTTAGAATCACAGAAGGTACCCGACCAATGATACTTTTTGTCCCCAAATATTACAGTAATCAAAATTTAGCATTGCACTCCATTTGTTGCTGTAACAGAAAAAAAAAAAAAAAAAGAATGGAAAAGTACAATTACAGAGCCGGTTACTATTGCATAGTACGCTACTAAATTTCTGTTTGGTAGAAAGGTAAATAGAGACAAGTATGATAAATAGAGCAAATGAATTATCAGGGAACTAACCTCATCAAGAAGTATGTTTGAGGCCTTGAAATCTCTATAAATAATCTGCTTCTCTGAAGTATGAAGAAAAGCCAGACCTCGGGCAGCTCCAATGGCTATCTTGAGCCGCAAGTCCCAAGACAATGGTTCAATGGAGGGTTTCCCTGCACAAATAATCCAAAAACCAATTTAATTTGTTCCCTCATTACTCTTTTTTTTTTTTTTTTTTTTTTCATTTTTCTTGCCATTGGGTCAATTCTTACTTGGAAAAAGATGATTTTCTAGGCTTCCTTTATGCATGAATTCATAGACAAGGAGTAGCTCCCTGTCCTCCCAGCAGTATCCTAGCAACTTAACCACATTGGGGTGCCATAGCCTTCCCAGAAAATGCACCTCTGACTACATTAGCAAACAAGAAAAATGAAATCAATTTTAGCACCGGTAACAACTCAGAAAGGCTCAATTATGTTGATCCATGCACTATGTTTGCTAAGAATAAGCAATTAAAGTCAGAAAGAAGAGCATGAATGGAATATGAGAGCAAAAAAGATCCATTTTCTTTCTTTGTTCATTCCCTTTCCTTCCTAACAAAGAAAAGGAAGGAAATTCTCCCAGCAAGCATTGGAGCCTCAAAGCTTACCGCAGTAACGATTCACCTTATGGGAGTGGCACCATCAATTTGTTAGAAAATCAAGTTTCCAGTCAAGAGGGGAATGATACAAGTCATGTGAGATGAGGACCATTTTGAAACAATAATTGAATTCATCACCAACCAAAATTCTCTTTTTTTCTCCTCTCTCATAGCCACAAACTCAACAAAAATCAGGATTTTTCACTTTTTTTTTTTGATAAATAATAATAATAGAAGAGTTGAAAATACACAAAAAAAAAAAAAAAAGAGTAAAAAGGGAAATCCTACAACCTGCCATTCATTAAATCCCTGACAGCTTTCAGGGTTCAATTTCTTGATGGCCATAATCGTCCCAGACCCGAACTTGGAAGGCGCAACACTCTTTTCGTCTATCCAACCTCTGTATACTTTTCCAAAACCACCCTCACCCAATAAGGCGTCTCCTTTGAAATTCTTAGTAGCGGCCTTTAAATCCGCAAAAGTAAAAACCTTTAAGCAAGGCGCCTCCAGTATCTCCCCATTTGGATTTATGCTCTCATCTCGTTCGCTCACCGCCTCTGAGAATTGACTTTTACCTCCGCCACTGCTGCTTGTGGCTGACAAAACCGTTGGCTTATTGTTGTAATTGTGATTTGATGTCCCTGATTTGTACCAAAAGTTTTAGAAAAAAAAAAACAACCAAAGTTCAATAAGAACGAAAGTGTAAAAATCTGGCAGACCCAGAAGGAATAAGAGTGAAAAGGGATACCTGAATTTGAGCGATTACTGTTGGAGATGAAACTGTGAATAGGATCGTTTGAGAGAGATCCTGGTCGTAGGCAATTCCCCATGTTATCCTTTTCTGTGTGTTTGTCCGGTGGACGAAGATTACAGAGATAGGTCAACAAAACATCATGAAAGTGTTGGTCCCAAAGATATCCAAGAGAGGGGTCAATTAGGCCGCAGAATGTAGCATCTATATATGTACATAAGTTCTGGAGCCTTCGGAGGCAAAGACTGAGAAGGAACCAAGAAAGAGGGACTGATAACTTCTTGACGATGACTAGAGCCTCTCAGTATCTCTTTCCTGATTTCTTCTTTGGGTGGGGGCAGGGCCGAGGGGTTAAAAGTCTAAAAGCAAAGACAATACCCCTTCGCTTCCTTTTCCTCGTAATTGCTATCAACATGCACATCGTTGCTTGGTCAACCTTTCGTATGTATCCTCTGTTCAAACCATTATTTATTTAGTCTAGCATTATTATGGCATGGCATTGCCGGGTTTTTTTTTATTTTTTATTTTAAAAAAAAAAAGTGTACAGAGTTGACAAACACGTAAGGCACAGTAGCAGTTATAAGCGTAGTCAACTGCTGATGTCACATTGCGGTGAAACAGTTCAACTTCAACGGCCACATTCTGTTTTGGATTGTGTTCGTAATCCTATGCGTAGAGTGCTATACTGGCAAAGGAAACGAGAAATTAAAAGTAATGGAAATTGGCTGGCCTATGGCTGCAAATGAAATGAATTGAAGAGAAGAGATCCTGACAAAGTTTAATACATCACATGGAATTGATCATTGGAAAGACTTGACCTTGCCTGGTCGTGCCCCTTTAGCGGTCGCCAAGAAAGCAATTAGGCTGGTAGATTGCTTGGTCAACAAGACCCTTACACCAGCCGAGGAGCAACACTAATAGTACATTCACCAAGCGTGAAAAGTTTGGGGGTGTCGGAGTTTGGAACTCGGCAATCAAAGCAAAGCTTATTAAGCACTAATTATTAATTAACCTGTATATAAGAGCTAAACTGTTGAGAAAAGAAACACAATTATCCGCATCCCATAATGGTATAAACTCCCCCCCCCCTAACTTGTTCCCATTGCATTTCTAAAATTCTCGTCGCTACAGATAATGTAAGGTTAAAGAAAGGATATTCCATCTATCTATTTATATCTATATATATATATATATATATATATATATATATATATATAGACTGCAATGAATTGCAGTCAAGGCAACAAGAACTGCTTATGTTAAGCTCCAAAAAAAATTGAAAAACGGCAAGAAGAAACCAAGATGGATCATATATAGATATAACAAAATGCAAGGGCAACCAATAAAAATTAGAAGCGCGCTTCTGTACATAGGAATTTGATTTTCAATCTTCCAACCCCTCCTTTCAATTGTTTGAGTTTTTTCTCGACGGAGGAGGATGTCTCAAATCAAAGGACCCTTGGTTTCAAACAGCCCTAGCTCTGTGCCTCCTTTTGAAAACGTCTTGCCTAAACTTTTTGGTCTCACTTTGTATTTCCATGGACGGTTTCCTCTCTATTGTCTCCTTTTCCCACTCCAACATCCTTTGCCTCTTCGCCACTGCCATGACAACATCCTCATTGTCCTGCTTTTGCCGCTCCGCCTCTTCCTACACAATTTTTTCTTCTGTCAAAAAACCCGTGACCATGTTTCTTGCAGGGACGTAAACAACTGAACATGGATGCATGTCAACAGCAATTGTATGATTACATTGTACTTCCGCAGTTTCCTGAATTATGAACATGAACAAGTGGCTCTGGACTCTCTTCGTCACATTATTTCAATGTCCAATCTCATAGGCTAATGTGCTCATTCTGATTAAATTTAACTTAAAATGTGAAAAGGCAGTAACCCGCATAGCTTGTACACTAAATTGAGAAGATAGGAATTTGGCAGCCAAGCTTCCGTGATGCTCCTGTGCTACAAATTTAATATGCTAAAAAAGGCGAACGAACCTGGAGATTATGAATAAGGCTGTCAAGGGACTTAATCTTCCTGTGTGGCCAACGAGGAATGCCGAACTCCCTGCACTTTCTCTTCAGTACAGTGAGTCCAATTTTCAAGTTTCTTGAGGCTTCCACGATTGGCAGATCAAAGTATTTTGCAACATCTTCTAAAGCGATTCTAGCAATGTCTTGGGTGGCTGCTCTTTTTTTCTGCTTTCCTACATGGCCTGCACATTTATTGCAATCTATAGGACATTAGCATTTATCGATAGAAAGAACGCACACTTTCGATGCCATGCATAATTTCCTTGTCCTTAAAAGAGGAAGATCAGAACCTGGTCCATTATCTTTAGTTTGTTTACTATCGGATTGTTCAAACATAGCAACTGAATAAGGAAGATAAGAAAGATCCTGATCCAATACAGGCTGACTTCTGTTGGATCGGCAACAATCATCCCTGCTTCCTTCACATATTTCATTTGAAGCAAATCGAGATGGCTCTTGGTCTTCCGTTACTGGGCAGCTTAACTCAAAAATCGATTGCAGTTCATTTAACAGAATCGGTATTGACTTCAGCTTGGAGTTTCTGAGCATCAAATCGGGTCATTATAAACAGAAAGAAGTAAGAAGCGCATAAGATACTGCTTTTGAACAGGTAGTCTGTATTCCTGTCCCTGAAGGGGTTGTGTTGCTGGAGTAATGGTTTATGTTCAACCCATTTTGCAATTGAAGATTCTTTTAAAAAATAAAGTAGATTGCCTCAAGCTGGTTCCTCAATTCTATTATCTTCTAAAGAAGTTTAAGGCTATGTACATTTTGACCCTTACTATCCGCCAATAAAAATGTGCAAAAGAAATACCTTGTAAGCCAACATTATTGAGTAACATATGCTCACAAGATGTTGATTGCTATAGCAACTACCACAAAAACAAAGTTCTCTCTTCCTCAAGGGCTTTATTAGACGGTTGCTCAAATCAATAGATTCATCAATATTAAACCTGCCTTAGCCAAACGATGAAGGCAAGACTTTGAAGGACTAAGGAATATGCATTAACAACGACACAGATATAATTGAAAAAAAAAAAAAAAAAAAGAATAAGCGAAAAGGAGTACCTTTGAGTTGAAAGTGGAGCAGGAAAAATAGGACTTAAGGGAGAATGATTATGGGCATGAAATGCAAATATGCAATGCCACAAACCGATCACTTGCCCTTCACACATCTCCAAAACCCGAGAACTCGGGAATCTAAGAAATGGGGTAGTGGGCTTCTCAACATATGAACCGTTCACAGAGAAGAGAAACTCCCTCTCAACTTGTCTTAAGTTCCCATCCTTCAATTTGTACACATGAAAGCTCCTGATCAGGTCTGCAGACCATATTAAAAAAAGTTATAAAATATATATATATACACACACACACAACAAGTGATGAAAGCCAAGCCGAGATTAAGCAATTTATCTCAGCTTGCCATAAAGATTTCTTCTTTACATGAATTTAATTTAAAAAAGAAGAGACAACGACTTGGGATAGCATGAGGAGACTGAAAGAGCAGCAAGTACCTCTATTAAGGGTGTTCTCAAAGACTAACAGAGATACTAAGGAATAGTCTCGACGAAAGTCCATTGAGATGATGAGGGTGTCAATAAAACTGAGATCACCATCAGAGTTAGAGGGAACATAGTGAAGGTAAAGAAAGTTGGAGAGATGGAAGTGAATAAAAGACAAAGGTTTGCATTATGTTTCAGAAGGTTTTGTTTCACTCAAATAGGAATGAAGCTACTGCCTACTGCTAATGAAGAGCCATTTCTGGGTTTCTATATTTTCACTCTCTCTCAGCTTATTTCTCAAAAACTTACCAAATAACTTCTTACTCTGCAGCAAACTAAAATGCCAGGCACATACCTCTGTCAATATTCTATGAGATTCCTTCCCCACCCCCCACCCCCCACCCCCCTAAAAAAAAGGGTTTATTTCTTCTCCTAAACTATTTGACTGTACGGGGCTTATTCTTTTGGCCATGTTATGCTAACAATATATGGAATCGACTGCTAATGGGATAGACTTAAATTTATTAAGCTAACAATATATTTGACCATTTGGGTATCACACTTGGATTGAATCATAAATGCTTTTAGATTTGGCGGTGGGTGAAACGGTCCGAGTCAAAGCAAAATGAACAAATTTGGAGAATTTTAACTTAAAGATCAATTTAATTTAATTTAGTTTAGAATAGACCCAGCGGTAGTTCGTTTTGTGGGGCCCATTTGGCAGAGCAGGGAATCGGAGGTCCAACGTTTTTGCCTTGTGAGAGCATTGCAACCCGACACTCTCTAACACACACACACACACAGAAACGCAGAGTTAAAAAATAGAGTGGACATGTGCTTTTAATTTGAAAATAAAAAGAAAAATGAAAAAAGAGAAGGTCGAGAGACAGGTTTCTTTCAATTTATCTTTACTATAAACCACGTCAATTAGTAAGAAATTCCTACTAAAATTTAATAATAATAATAATAATCATAAAAAGTATACGTAACGTAACTCCTTTTACCTTAAAATAGCTCGGAGACATGAAGTTGTCCTTCCCTTGTTTGACTACGTCAGATTGAAGTCTTGAGCATAAATTTCGTGGTCCGCGAGAGGGGGGGGGGGGCTGGGTTGCAATAGGAGGATAACTGATCAGTACGATCCGGAAACGGAAGGTATCAAAGCAAGTACTATGACAATGAATGAAATTTCTGAGAGAGAGAGAGAGAGAGCTCCGGCGTTTAGTCACACGAAAGCCTCGCCCCATCTTTGCCTGCCAAGCGGCCAAAAAAGTGTACACAAGCTATTACTACAAAGAAATGAAGCAAAAACTCACGAACAGGCGTGGCACTCGGTTGCTTGCCGAAAGTTCCCTATTTTACGAACTTTTGAAATGGGGATTGCCTGTCCGCGTAATAATTATCTTTTTTGTTCGTTTGCTTGTTATGTTTTTTTGTTTTTGTTTTTGTTTTTCTTTTTCTCAAATCCCCCCGCGAGAGTTGAAACTATCCATCCCAATATTAAGGATTTATTTATTTTGGGGTTTCATGAGTGTATATTGTGACCTTCAATCTGAAAATAAGGATTGAGTTTGATTTCTTTTTTTTCTTTTCTTTCTTTCTTTTTTTGAAGTATTAGCAAATAATTGTGCGGTTACCCTATATGTACCTAACAACAACAAAAAAATAAAAATAAAAATTCTCCTCCTCCTCCTCCCCCTCCCCCTCCCCTTTAAATGCTTCCAAGATCAGCAAACTGTTAAAAGGGTGAATTAAGCACTGACTGAGTGCTGGTTTCCACAAGGAATCATCGGCCGGCCACCACTAGGCCACCTAATACCCAACTCATCCTAAACCGAACCATCTGTTCACGTGACACATGGAGGAAGCTCTCGACGATCCTGCTTTGTAGGAAAGAAAGTGATGCGTCCCTGAAAGCGAAAGCCACTACTTAAGTCTCTAGACTGAGCCCTCTGTCATCTTCAGAATTCTCTCAGTTAAGCTTGCCTCCGGAAAAAAAAATTCATAACATCCGGATACATCTTCTGTCAAGTAGAAGCATGATATCAGGTTTTATTCAGCACAAGCAAATACATCAGAGTCATGTGCATAGATATCAAATACCTATACGGCTGCATCTAACCTATCACCGTAGTTCATGTTTCCATCAGGCATGGAAGTGAAGCCGATTAAATCAAACTGATCCCATGATATGACAAGAAACACCAATTGTCAAACCAACACTGATATGACTGTTTGCAAATCCATTTAAAAGAAAAAGGATAAACCACAAGAATGCTTGTACACTTCTTCACCCAAACCCTAGCTCCATGACTTTGGAACAAGTTTTACTCAAACCATCAAAACATAAGTTCAATAGACTAAAAGTTCCTCAAGATGTTCAATCATGATTGCTGAGATGTATTAAAAGTCACCTATAGATACCGACAGCATGTCCGCCAGACAGTAAAGAGGATAAGCATACCATGCTTAGCTCCTGAATATACAATGCACTCCAGCATAGAGTGGGTTTGACTTCTCCTGCATTACCACCTGTGAATGTAGAGCTACTTTCAGGGTTTACACGATCAGGGAAAAATGAATAGTGCATTCATGGCTGCATTTAATAGCTTCTTCCCTTGATTGACATCATCACACAAAGCTGAAAGGTACAACAAAAACCTGGAAAAAGAGGGGCAAAATAAAAGAAACAAAAGGTCAACCATCTTCAGTGTCAAGAGAACCAGATACCAGCTCTAAGAAGAGGAATCCAAGGGTTCATTCTTATCATTCTAGTACTGAAGAATTTAGCTTTCAGATCATGGTGTCCTTGTGCTAGTGCTCATCTGGGTCTTGAATTGCCCACCGAAGAATTTACACAGCAGACAGATGAAAAAGAATTCCACGTACCATTCTAAGCTCAAATTCCATGGAACAGGCACCAAGTATATCCATTATATTTTCATGGTTTACTTCACAAATGCCATGAAATGCACAATCCTAAGATCTTTTATTTCAGCAAAATTTTACTGCTATCAGATTGTGATGCAGAATCTCCCATACTACATTTGATTAGTACCCAAACAAGCTATAGAAAGTATAAAGTAAAAATGGAATAGAAAAAAAAGAAAGCAAAAAAAAAACAGCATACATCAATATTCTGCTCCACAAAATAAACTTACATGCCTGGAGGACAAACAGCCAAATTGCTACCTATCTGGAGAGGTTGAATTGAAGTAACTTGCTCGGGGTACAAGCTACAGGAAAAGAAAAATAGTCAATGTGTTATTCTTCATTTTTTTAATCCTTAAAATAGAGTAAATAACAAGT
Source organism: Kandelia obovata (assembly GCA_021464305.1). Taxonomy (NCBI): domain Eukaryota; kingdom Viridiplantae; phylum Streptophyta; class Magnoliopsida; order Malpighiales; family Rhizophoraceae; genus Kandelia; species Kandelia obovata. The sequence goes on from CM038473.1 coordinate 9,672,134, forward strand.
TGGTATTACATTGGGGTGGATAAAAAACCAACAGATTTGGCATATCTGTCTTCAAGGAAGTTCCTGAAATGCATATGCCCCTAGCCACCTTCCCCTTAACATCTCTCGTATGCAGAAATTGTAAACTGTGCATGAGATATGATGGGGGGTCTAACTGTGATGGCATGGCAAAGGATGAATCAAGAATCAGCTTCTGGCTCAACAACTCCTGACCAGAAGCCAATCTTACACCTTTATAGCAACTGCTATCCTGAAAAAGTTTAAAGTGAAAATTTAGCTCATTTCATCTCATAAACAATCATATCGATACACAACCACCCATAAAAAAGTCTGTTTTATCACCTTTTTCATTGGCAAAGCAACCACTGGCATTCACAAAACCTTTATGTCAGTCAGATGAACAAATTAGCTTGACAAATCCACAACAGGATAGTTTCATTTTATAAAAGAAGTTGCAAAAACTATGCAGTTAAATTATGTGCAAGTTCACTGTTTGTCTCCTTTTTTGGGAAACAGAGAACTGTGGCATCATGGCTATTTTGGTTCCTGGATACGCTTCAAAGGTAGATGTCAATGCCATGACAATCTGGTAGTGCAAATTGAGTAACATCGTCCTGCAACTGAAGGCATGGTCCTTCTCCTGGGTAAATGCCATTACCCACTCCTATGTCTCACACTAACTAAGACCACTAGTGACCGGCTGATTGTAACAAAGCTTTTGGGCCATTCCATTCTCCAGAAGAAGCATGAGAGGTATTTAGAGATTTAGCAACCCGAGTGGACAGATATGTGGACAAAGGGAGTAGTCTAAACTACAGTGCTCTTGCAAAAAATTTAAGAGCATATATTTTTTGGCCAGACAGCTCATGAGTTCTATGTAATCATGCTTACATGTGTGGATATAACCAGAACAGCATATCACAATTGAGTGACAGAAAAAGGATAATTCTTGTCCCCATCAGGTAAAACTTGCATATATACAACCTTTAACAGCAGCTTGTCGGCAAAAGGCTTGTGGTAGGTTCCCTTGGCCATAAACAGGGTAAATCAAAGCCCCAAGTGCATCCTCAAATCTGAGAAGGATAAGATGCAAGAAAAATTAAAGCTAACTGATCTATCTTGCCTAGCAAGTATAAGAATCTAAGCAAAAATGTTAGTAGGTCATCATGTAGTTCTGTATGCAAAATTGAGAGTTGGAACACCTGTTCCTCTCTTTTTCGGCATTGAATAGGTTGCCAGGAGCGAGAATGGCACCACAAACAAAGACAGTACCTCCTCTACCATGCCCTAAAAGGGGTGAAAAGTACTAACCTGCCAACTGACGATTGGCACAGAGGCAGACGATCTATCCCATCTCATCTGGAGTATGTGTTTGCAAAACCCTTCCTTTTCTTGATCATAATCTGAAAAGGCTATAGCATATAAGATAATCCTGCAGGGACATAAAGCACTAGTCACCAAAGTGAAGTATGGAAGTTATATATTATAGCAAAATCGCAACAAAGAGAAAGACTTATCACTATCAGAGGGACTTTGAGAAACCAGAAACTCCACTAATAACCAGTAAGGTTTAGAATAAAAGAAGAAAAAAGGCACAGGAATTTTTGTAAAATGAGAAACTCTTACTAACAGATAGAGGAAAGGCGACAGCATTCAGTACGATTTAATCTTGGGAGGTAACCGCATTTTAGTCAATAGTTCCAACATAGGGACTCTCCAAGCCCTCCTCAGAAATCCTCGCATTCCCTTTTTCTTCCTCTGCTTCATTATCTTGATTGCCATGATCCTCAAGGCCAGGGAGACGCGGAAGTTGGGGCGGCCAAGTGTCCCTGGACAAGCTTAAAGAACCTGATAAACCGATTCTTGTCCATCAAACTCAAGCTCTTGTCTATCAAACTCAAGCTCTTGTCTTTGACTATTGACGCCCGGGAATCGGGCACGCTCTACAGTTTCCCATTGTCGTCGCCCACGAAGCTAGCGTCAATGCACTTGAATTCCACGAACTGACTGGCCCCAGATTTTAACAGGAGGTCGATCAACTTGTCGGCGCAGAATAGAACTCTCGATGCCTGAATAGAGTGGCCAGGTGGTGAGTTCGATAGCGAAGTAATCGGGGCGGTCGTTGTTGTTGGCGGGGGCCGTAGTATAGGCGGGCGGTGGTGAGGGAGTAGCAGAATTGGAATTGAGGAAGGAGGTAAAATGGAGCCATAGAAAGAGAGGAGAAATTGGAGCCATAGAAGGTGTTTGGGTCAAGATGGAGGACGGATTTGCCGGCGGTGGAGGCGGCAGCGGCGATGAGGGAGTGACTAAGGCCGGTGCCGACGATGATGAGATCAAAGGTGGTGGGGTCAATAGGGGGACACGGTGGAGGTTCGTTCATGGCTTTGGATGGGATTGATGCTGAAGCTATAATTTTGTGGCCGATGGTTGCGTGGAGGAATTAGATCAAATCAAAATCATACTAGAGAGTAGGCAAAGGCCATTTGGATTCAGCTGAATCCAACCAGACCAGACCACAAACTTACTCAAATTTCAAGTAGACATTGCGCAGCCGATGTTTGTTTCGAAGCAATTCATACTAAATGAAAGTAAACGCCAAAGAAACGGTGAAAGGGGCGATTAATTAAATAATGATTTGGCCTGCCTGCTTTTCTCTCCATGATCGACTGTTCACCAGCTACATTTGATCGCAGCATTAACACCAAAATCCTCGTAGATAGTCTTGACAGTTGATAACTACCACTTACAGTTAACAAAACCCAACAACCACCCGGCATTCTTAGGTGGAAACACAAAAAGACATATTCCTGTAGTTCTCTTTAATGATCTTGGGATGCAACTGAGCTTAAAACCCTGCCTCAGAAAATAAAAATGAAAATGAAAAACCAAGGGTTTATATTCTGACGTAAAAGATTGAGCCTATGTTTAACTCTTCAGTGAATTTGGATGGGCAGGAATCAGTACATATGCAGAGACATATTCCTTCTGCCATTAATCTGTTGTTACCTCCATCCTGACAGCCAACCGTAGTAGTTACATAACATTATATTGAGTTTACATAGATGCGAACCCTAATCACATTACACCGTAGTAAGGTTACACAGACATGCTCATAAAATCTCGAAAACATCTAACTCCTGGAAATAATCCTTTCGTGTAAAGATGTGCTTAACTACTCTTGACCTGTTTTTTTCTCCCATGGAAAAAATACCCCTTGGTCATTACACAAGAAAGACCACCGGTCACCCCGGGATCAGCCTGAAACATTGACAAAATTTTATCGATAGAAAAAGCTGTGATTACGGATTAATGCAGCAGAGGTTGTCACTCCAATTTCTCCACGGCTACAACGTAAATCCAAATTCCAACTCCCTGTCAATGCTGCTAGAAGTCTAAATCAATAGATAGGTTGGTGAAAGCCCTTCATTTTTGCTCCATACAAACAAAACAATTGAGTACCGGACCGGAGGTCCCGCACAATCATTCATCTTCCAAGAATAAACAAGATAGAAAACATTATCCAACGTTTCTCATTTCCATTTGAAACCATGTATCATAACAGTCAAAAGACAGGTAACTTTATGAACATCCTAAGCATAAACCTCCAAAGAAAATCTTAGCAACACAACAGGATGATGAAGCACAGCTGCTAGGAATATGAAAAATGAAAAGTCAGCATGAAGTCCTGTGGCAGTAATGCCTTCTTTCACTGCCTTGATCTTGACTCTGCCCGTCTAGCTTCATCTGCTGTTGAAGGAAACAGCTCCACATACCTCGACCCAATTGTCATCTTGTCCTTGCTCATAGCTCTTTTAGCCTCCTCAGCAGAAACAAACTCAACATATGCCTCTCCAGTAGCCTTCCCATCTGGCCGGCACGCAATATGTATCCTCTCTTCAACCATCTTGAAATCTTTAAAGAATTCAACTATTTCAGGCTTCTTCACAGAGAAAGGGAGACCTCGCATTTTCAAAATCTCTGTAAATTCCAGTTGATCCTTATCATCAAATCTCTTTGCTCTGGATGGAGGAGGACTTCCATGGTAATCATTGTCATAAATTCCTTCATAGTTCACCTCAGCAGCAACCGCATGGTAATAATCCTGCCTCTTGCACCTAAAAACTTCCACGTACCTACGGCCCATGTTTTGGCGATCTCTTTGCAAAGCAAACTCAACCTGCATAGGTCCTGCAAAGACGACAAAAGCCTCTCCTGTGAACCGCCCATTCTTGTTGACTAGCAACACGTCCACAATGTCCAGCCCAGCAAAGAACTTGAAGATGTCAATATCAGTGCAATTGAAAGGGAGGCCCCTCAAACGAACCACAGGAAAAGGTGGAGGCTGAAATCCGCCACTGTAGCCATAAGGTGGGAAGCCACTTGTTCCACTGCTCACTGCGAAGTAGGGATGTGATTCCATCATTCTTTGTCTCTTTGAGCCGACCTCGTACCCATCAGAAATCCCCCCGCTTCCCAACATTGCCCTTCATAATCCATACCCAAGAGAAAAAGAAAAAAAAAATCCCCACTCAACCTGTTAATAAAACCAAACCCAACCCACACTTCCCAGACACCTAAAATTCCTACAGTTTGTTTATTTTAAAAAAATAAAATAAAATAGAAGTACCATAACTGAAAGCCCTCATAAATGCAACCGCACATTAATCCCAAGTATTCAATAGCAAGCAAGAAAACAATATGCACAGGATTAAGGTGCTAAGGATATAGACAGAGACAGAGTCGACAAGTGGTTGAGATTAGGCGAATAATAGTTATGCAATGGGACACGACAGGAGTTCTTTTGGCTTTCTGGCTGGTCGGTCATATATACAACATCTCAATCAACTAGTTAAGTTTCAGAAATACACTAGTTTATTGTAATTCTCTTTATGAAATGCACAAGGAAAATGTGTAAAGCAAATTTAGACCTTTTTCTGGTACTGAGTGTTGTTGTTGTTGTTGTTGTTGTTTTTTTTTTTTTTTTTTGCCATGAACTTTTCAAAAATTATTATGCATCCCATCTAAAGAAATACCAATAAGGGAAAAAGAATCGACATCTCTTCTCGCGTGGTCTTTTGACGAGAAAAACCAAAACTATCAAAAAGAAAGAAAGAAAGAAAGAAAAATAAGGCACAGAGAAATCCATCCAAAAGTCCAATAAGGGCAGTCGATAGATTGGACAACAAATAAACGTGGTTCATCGAAGAGAAAGCAGAGTTGGAAAATCCAATTTTCAAGAAGAATTCAACATAGAAAAGAAATCCATTTTGATCCATCCCCCAATTCGTTTCCAGACAAACATTATATTTTCCAAAAGCATTAAAAACTAAAAAAAAAATTTGCAAGAAAGAAAGCAAGATGAATATATATATATATATATTTTGGTGGGTTGTTGATGTTTCGTACTTACCCCCTGGATCCGTACATGTTGTTAGTCGCTCGGGCAGGCTGCGTCTTCCTTGGCAACTTTCCCTTTGATTCTATTCTATTGATCTGTAGCCACCCACAACCACCACCACCAAGATCTTCTAAGAACCCTAACCTTATCAGATTGAAAGAAAAGAACACTACTTCTTTTCCTTTTCCCCTTTTCTTTCTTTTCTTTTTTTTGATTTGAAAATTGAAAAAAAAATATATATATATTGATCGATCGATTGATCGTTAAGGCTAGAAAATAAAGGAGAAGAGGAGAGAAATTAGAACCCTAGCATGCCTTTAACTAAACAGCCTTTGGGCCTTCCTTAGGCTCCTTTTTTTTTTATCTTATCCATCTATCTAATGCGTTTTAAGTAAGTAATAACCTGCTAAATCATTATAATCCCTTTTACCACCATTTCTATTTTTATTTTATATTATATATATATATTTTATTTATTTATTTATTTATTTTAAATAAATAAATAAATAACCTCTCGGGAAAACAGCCCCCAACTTTTCAGGCTCTCACCTCAACCTCGCCAATCGCCCATGATTTGCTATTCCCCTTCTATTTGCTTTTTGCTTTTACATAAATCAACCTCAGCGCCAATAAATCAACCTCCGCTGGGCAGACTAGCATTAACGGGCCTCTGTGGACTGCCGGGTTGACAATTGGGCCGAACTCTCTCCCCCCAATGAATCAACCTCAGCACCCACCAAGTAAAAGACTGAAATATGTTTTTGGATTTTGGCGTCGCCCGTTGCAATTAATATTCTGAATATATATATATATATACGGAGAGAGAGAGAGAAGGCGAGCAACCAAAAGGATGAAAGGACAGGGAACTGACTTTGGTAGCCTTTCAAGAGTAGCTTTTGTTTTCTTGGTGGCGCAATCCCTCCCGCCCAAATGAGGACTCAAAAAAACTTTTTCGACAATTCAATTTCAATCTTTTAATTATTTTTGGTGCCTAACTCATCGGAGGGTATATATCAGCACGCGTTATTCCTGTTTCCCCAAAAAACCCCTACCGCTCCCATCGCCTCTCCTCTCCTCTCCTCCACCCCCTTTATTAAGTTTCTAAGCCAGCCACCCCCCCTCCCTCTCTTTCTCAACGAGTCTCCGCAACGCACGCACGCACGCACGAAGCCGCTTCTCGCCGGGCTCTTCCTCCCCTACAAACTACGTTACCTCTATCTCTTAAATTTTTTCGCGAACCCGAACCCTAACCCTAAGGTGTGTGTTTTCTGCCTTACCTTTGCAGCGCTCTCCGTGTCTCAGGTCTGACCGGTTTTCGCTGTTTATTTTTTATTTTATTATTTACAGAAGGCGCCATGAAAGGCGGTAAATCGAAGGCTGACGCCACAAACAAGGCCACCGATGTTAGGTCAGTATTTTCTGGTTATTATATTTCGATTTGCTTCGTTTTTGTTCTCTGTATAATCATATGATAACCATTCGGATCTAAGAATTATTTTGTTTTCTGGACTCCTTTTGCTTCTTCCTCTTCTTCTTCTTCTTGATTTTCCTTTTTTTATAAAAGGGATTTCCTTGAGATTAGAATTATTTTGTGAATTGTGGCATTGGATTTCTTGTTAGGCTCAAGAGGAAAGGTGCAGGAACTGGCCGGAAAGCGGCTAAGAAGGCCAAAGATCCAAACAAGCCAAAAAGGCCTCCCAGTGCTTTCTTCGTTTTCATGTATGCTTTCAAGGGTTTTCTTCTTTAATGTTTTTTTTTTTAAACTCTCTTTTTACGAGTTCACTATTTTATGAATCTGCTTATTCAATTTTGCGTCCATATCCTTATTTAATTTGAATTAAAGGGAGGAATTCAGACAACAGTACAAGGAGAAGCATCCTGACAACAAATCTGTTGCTGCTGTAAGTATATTATTATTCTTGTCTCCCTATTTCTGTTCATTTATCTATTTAGTTAGTTCTATAACCTACTGTTGAAAGTATTATCCGTCAAACGGAACTTGAAAGAATTTCCTTCTTTTGCATTTGATTCATTCGTATGTTTTATTTGAAAATTAATTACAATTTTCCTATCATTATTTTTATTAAATAATAATTATTATTATTGTTCAAAAGAATTGAAGTGTGCCCATGTGATTAATCAGGTGGGTAAAGCTGGTGGAAATAAATGGAAATCGATGTCAGACGCTGTGAGTATTTTAGGGATAAATTCCCAAATTTTCTTTTGCTTCACCTTGTCGGTTGTTCCCATATCACCTTAATCTGAAAAAAATCTGTCAGGAGAAAGCTCCCTATGTAGCGGGGGCAGAGAAAAGAAAGACTGAGTATAACAAAAACATGGCTGCTTACAACAAAAGACTGGTAACTTTCTGCTTTTCTCTTTGCAGTTGTCCCTTGTCGTGATGAAATTGTTTGTTGTATTACTTGAATGCCCCTTAATTGGTTTCCTGTTTGTAATATAGGCCGGTGATGATGAATCTGACAAGTCCAAATCTGAAGTGAATGATGAAGGGAACGAAGGAGCGGAGAGTGGGGAGGTAATTTAAGCAGGCAATCTTTATGGGAATTCTCACAGTTTGGCTGTTTCAGGATTAGAATGCGAATCGTATAATTTTTTATTTTTCTTCGGCTTTCCTCCCTTTGTATGCAGGAGGATGAGGATGATGAATGATCGATTAGGAGCTGTAGGGGATGAAAAGAAGCAATTGCAGGACCGCTTAGAATAGAATGACTCTCATTTGACATTTAAATTTCTGTTTGCTTCTTATGACTAAACTAGGATAAAATTAGGAATTAGCTCCCACATGCTTATATACTTAATCCTCAAGCTTTGCAGCTTCGTTTTGGATTTATATGGTTTTTCATGTGCAATGCTTTTCTAATAATGTAATCCATTTTTAGCACAGGCAGTTAATCGGTAGTGACCATTAATGGCATATCTTGAAAGCATGGTTTAAAAAAATTTCTGTGCTCGCTCCCTTTGGGGTTCGGTAACTTTGAACACTTTTAATTATTGGTGTTGTTTCTATTGGCTTTTGTTCTGTCCCAATCGGTTATCGGTCGCCGGAACCACGATAGTCAGACACAATAAGTAACACAGACATTAAGAGAGTAGGTGCGTGAAGCGAAGGTGAAAGGCTTGGAGGATAAGAGGGACGTGGGGGAAGCATGGATATGTTTCCATTTTGACTGTCTAATCACGTACCGAACAAAAATAATAATAATAAAAGAGATTATACAAATATGCATGCAATGCAATGATAAAAAAAAAAAAAACAAACAAGAGAATGGGGGCAACTTCAAGGTCTTTGGACCGAGTCCAAAACATATAGCCGTGCGATGATGCAAAGGAATATGTAAAAGTTAACTAGGGCAATGTACTGATGCATTCTTTGACAAATGGCCCCGATATTTCTGGCTAAGAGGCTCGTTTACCTTTCTCCGCAATTCGCAGCATTTCTTTTGCCATGGAGGAGAATGACCCGGCCGTGTCTTGCATCTCCGTAGCTTTCAAATTGATGCCCTGCTCAATCAATCAATCAATCAACCAAAATAAAGTTTTCCCTAGGGAATAATTTGAATCCTTAAAAATTCATTCTAGCAACGAGAAATATTTGTTTGTTGTTACTATGACCCTGCTTGATAGAATGAAACAAATGTACATTAATGGAAATAAAAGTTTTCACTAATGTTCATAAATTTAGCCCAGTTGAAGGACACGAGGTAGAATGATGTATGGGTACCTGCAACTTGGTCAAATTCTCATGCAGCTTGCTTTCAGCTATTTTAGCTGCACTCGAATCCTGCAGTCAAAAGACAAAAATGAAAAAGACGCTGGTATGCTTGCAATTTGTTTATTGAAATTCTTGAATCCACAAGCACAAGCACATAAACATGCAAGGCCGTCAAGGCCCCATTTTTGCTGACCAGATTTTTGTCTCTCGCTAAAGCTACCCAGGTTAATATATCTCGCCTTTTTAATATTTAACAGAGCGTGGTATCTTATGACCATTCACGTATAAATGCACCTCGTCCAGCCAACATTAAGGAGCATTTATGTTGACAGATGCAGTGTTATGGCTCTGCTAGATGAATCACCAAACTGCCGATAACAAGTTCTGTAAAATATGCTGAGTTAAAATCTACTTACACCAGCCATAGAAAAGCCATATTTCTTCTTGATTTGATCAACTGCTCCAACTTTATCATTCTGTTCCTCCTCCTTATTGACATTTTTATCATTCTTGCCTTTCATTTGCATTATTTTACCTGAAAATCACAGATTTTCTGAAGTCAGCCAGCCAGTGTATCTTGTTATTATGGGACTACACAAAAGAACCTAGTACAAACCAATACCAATAAATGTTTTGACTGACCTCCAAAAGCCTGAAATTTTTTCGCCAATTTCTGCTTATTAAGAGCTGTCAACATGTTTTGATGCTCTTTAGGCTTTTCTCCGGGATCCTCTAGGTCGATGTCATCTTTAGATGTAAGAACACATCAAAAAGGACATTATGTGTCATAAGTTATCCCAATAGTGTTCCCATAAAAAATGGGGAATAAAGCAAAAACCAGAAAACTACAACAACTAAATCATACGGAAAAGGAGATTGATCACCGATTTAAACTGCCTTAAGACCATTAGTCTTCTTGTTTTTTTTTTTTTTTTGAACCTCTTAAATTCTAGCGTTAGCTATAAATGGATTGCACGAAACACCAAAGTCATCTTAATGGTTCCCATGGACATAAATTCTGACTAAGTAATATTCACCAGAAGTCATATCTTGTGCACAAGGATTCCATACCTATATCTAACTCAATCGCATCATCATCCATTGCAATGCTGTCTTTATGCTTGACATCACTTTCAAAGTTCATCACCGAGAAGATTGCTGAAAGCTCTTCAATACTTTCTCTAGTGTCTTCTGTGTCCACCTCAGGAACTTGCTTTGGTTTACTTCCTCTTATATCTCTAATTACAGAGCTGAATATTCCCTGGCATTCCAAAATGAGAAGAGAGAGAATCATTGCTAAATGATCTCAGAAAAACAATTATCTCCAGAGTAGGGTGTACCTTTTTCTTGTCCTTTGGGGCCATTGACCCAGGGGCAAGCCCTTCTTCTGATAGCATCAGATCTTTTTGGTAGACTTGGCTGACATAATTCAAAAGCCTAAAAAAGAAGTACGGCAATGAAATAAATTCGGGTGCTTGAACGAGTGAACGGAAAACCATTTCTCGTGAAGAAATTACGAATCATATTTCGTTTGTTAACATATTGTAGTTTCAGCTATTTTGAATTTCAATTTGAGAGAAAAAGAGATTATTTTCATGTAAGGATCAAGCAGCTATGTCAAAAGGAGAAAAAAGAGCTTGCGTTTTTTGTTACAAAAAAGACAAGATTTAGGGGGTGGGGGAGGAAGAATAAGAAGAAGAAGAAGAACAACAACCTTGGATAGAAGCCTTTGGCCAATAGCTATGGATCAAGATATATGGTCCTATGTTTTTGCATGAAAGCATAACCGTGGAATTCACAAGAACATGTACAAACCTAAAGTTTTCCTTCTTGAGCAAAGTTGAAACAACATACATTTCCTGATAGCCATTCACCTGCAGTAGAAGAAAGCATAACATTTACTGTTTATATGTCCAAACAAATGTCACCAATAGGTAAACAAGGAAATTACCACAATAAGTTCTCCATCCCTTGAACAGCATACTGAACTATTAGACATGGAATTCAGTTTCTGTGCTGAATGTGTGAAACCTCTTAGTGACAATTCACTTAGCAGTGATAAATCTGGCAAGCACCTTGGATTTCACAAGCAACCAATAGAAGAACATATGTGTCAGAAAGTTGCTAGAATATTGATATTGTAAACAAGAAACTAAACCAGTTCAACTGAGCATGGTGGAAAATTTTGAGGTATGCCTAGCCCGGTCTTCCACTAAAAATTGGTATTTTCTCAGGGAAAGAAAATCTTCAAGAGTCTTTAAGACCAAAGTAGTAAGTCTTTAGTAAGTTTGCATGTGAGGCCCAGTTGGTTGCTCAATTCCATTGAACATGACAATTTTGCAATTAGCCAATCAGTTTCAAGCACTCCACTTTCCTGGGTGAAATGTGATCTATATTTACCAGAACCACATTAAATAAGGATGTCAAGATAATGTTTCAGGAAAAATCAGAACTAGTCTACAAGAGATGCACCGTGTTCTCCTCAGAACACACCCAGTGCACAATAAGGACTGTTGCACTGCTTCTGTCATAAGAAAAGTTATGATAAGCATTACACAATTTCTCCAGCCTAATTGTTTGGTGATTTCCATGCAAAAAGTTATGAATTATTCCCTTGCTATCTAATCCAGATTCTTATGGTCAAAAAAGAGAGAAAATATCAGCACCTTATTTCAATTTTTCCGGTAGATAAAAGGAGTATGAGGCCAACATCAGACCCTCTATAAAATGTAGAAGCCCAGCAACAGGAAGAGGAATGAAACTTCTTCTTGAAGTGAACCTTCTTGACTCCCTGATGGAAAAACAGGAAGGGAATGTTCACACAAATTGAAGCTGATCCATAAAGTGCAAGCTGAGCATATTGATTAAAAGGTATTACCTGAACAACAGGATTTAGGGAATAAACATACACAGCTTTCTCAGAACACAGCAGCACGAAGGACTCTTTTCCATAATCAATGGAGTCCCCTTTGCTTACATCTGCACTATTTAGCATGTTTGATCCTCTTGATAACAAGTGTTGCCCATCTGCAAGTGAAAGCAATTATTGTATCTAATTCTCATCATATAAATTAATTAATATTCAAAAGGACACATTAGGTTTTGGAATGTTTACAATCATGACTATTGTACAAGACAAGAAAAAATTGAGAGGCCAGTGCCTACCTAGAACCTGCATGAATAAAGCTTTGGAGGGTTTCTTAGGATGAACTGTTGTAGTGCTCAACATGTTTCCAGTATCATACTCAAGAGCCAAAACTGATGAATCCTTTGTTGCAACCACTAAAACGTTCTTCTCAAAACCACGAAAAGAGCAGGTTGTAAACTGTGCAGAAACTATGCCAGCAGAAATTTCACTTTCAATGTGCTTTTGATATAGCAGTGTTGGCCCTTCTAGATCAAGTACTGAAACCTATACGATAGAATTTAGGTACAAAATTACAGAGACCAGTTATTCTTTCCTGATATGAGACAACAAAGAAACAATAAAAAGCAGGCAGAGAATGAGAAAACAGGAATAATGAATATACATATCCTTGGCCAGTCCCAATGGCAAGCTGTCCAGAACTATGGCTTTTGTTCATGGAAAGAACACAACCATTCACTTTAATAAGTTTGATACTCTGGATGATGTGATTATTTCCTTTCTTTGAACTTCCTGAGAAGAAAACAATTCAGAAGCACTTGTAACTACTTTTTTTACATCCATTACTCACTAATTTATAAATCACCTAACTAGAATGCATGAAATAAATCAGACCTAAACTTATGCATGGTTGGCAACAATCATAATTCATAACCAAACCGAGACTATCAAACTGTCTCATAAAAAGTTCATGCAGGATTTAAGGTTGAAAATTAAACATGACTCCTGTGAATAATTTAATCAATTAACATGCCATAACCCAAGGTCATTCACCTTGCAATAGGAACTTAGGGCACTTGCATGTCTCAGGGATTCATTCAAAGGACAGCAAACTCAACACAAAAAGAAAAAAGAAAAGAAAGCGAAAAATAAAATACCCTGAAAAGGCAAAAAATTGTTCTCTGAGGCATATGGCTCTGGTTTGAACTTAAAGATGCAAACCTGCAGAATATGAAACACCAGACTACGATTAAGAGAACATCCCATAACTAATAAGTAAGGAAAATGCCTCCTATTTTACAAACAGAAACAATGAAAGAAGTAAATGTCTAACATGTTAATCCTCAAGATATATCAAAATCATAGCTTTATAATGATATCAGCTTCACTTATAACTGTCCATTAAGGCATCATAGTCGTATACATTTATGTGCGTACATATAAACATGGAGGTAACATGCAACTATTTTCATATATACTACACTAAATCCAGAAAATATAATGTTTCACCATTCCATTCTGGTCTCCTGAAATAAGAAGACGAGAATTTCCATCAAAATACAATGCTGTCAGTGCTATGCCACTTAATGAGTCTTCACTCTGCATTTGGAAAACAGAATAAAAATAATGAACAATAAATTAAGTAGAATGATTAAAGGGAAATAAAAAAACATCAAACGCCTACCTGTTGCTTTAAGGATAAAACTGGGATGAGGAACTGGCAAGATGCATCCCAAAAGTTTATGGCCCCATCACTGTGACCAGATATGTACAAGTTTTTGACATTTGTGAACCCGTTAAATTGCCCAAGTGTTCCATCCTTGGGCTTTTCTTCACAGGGAAAAAGGGATGGATAATTTTTGGCCAACAGAATGTAATCCTACATGGACAGAGTCAGATGGCCACACTGCTTGAATATCAAGAACAAAAACATTATATTAAAGGCAAGATTGTAGACAACTATAGACTAAAGCTTTATCAGCAAAATACCTCCTCTGAGACACTTAATGGTAATGAATCATTTGTGATGAACTTTGCTACAGTGATGTTTGAGTCAGTAAATGGCAGCTTCAACTTCACCTCTTTTGGCAATGAGGGTGAACCCCTAGATTGCGATTGTAAGAGATACCTTTCTATCAAATAGTCATCATAAGCATAAATCAGCCCCGATTTCCCAAGGAGGATAAAAGAATCTTGTTGATGCTTGTTATTCTCCGAGTTGCTTGAGATGATTTCCATGTCAATACAAGGCTCAGATAAATGAAGGCCTACTTTTATTGTCCGAGTTTCAGTATGTTCATTTAATAAAATTACCTGCCCACCACAATAAGACCAATATTTCATGATCAAACTATACAGTGCAACATCCAAAATTTGGAGCATTATCATATGTCAGATCATAAACTTTGTGTCTGTGATCTTCTGTTTAGAAAAAGAGCCCAGAGGTTTTCAAACAAGTAATAATCTGATCATAGGGGAATGATCAGACTTGTGAATAAAAATAACCTAGTAATTGTTTCATTTGCAATCATTTGTAGCAACTTTGGCCCACCTGTAACAAGCTTGTGGATGCAAAGTCAGAAGCACCCATTACATAGAGTCGGCTTGCCTTCCCATCTGCATGTAGCCATTTCAAAGATGCTATAGGAATCTTCTCCAACTTATAGCCGAGATTGAGCTTAGATATTGGGACGCAATGAGTGCCACTATCTGCTGTTGTTGCAGTTTTTATATCTGCAGTAGCAGGAATTTTCCAGATGAAAATCTCTCCATTGCTGTACCCAACAGCAGCTTTACTTCCAAAAGGGCATGCCCAGCATGCACAAGTTGCACCCTTTGCCTCATTATAAGATTGCAGCAAGCTTCCTCCTATTGTAAAAATGGACTTTCCCTCTCGAATATCCCACAATGTGATCAAGCCATCTCTGAATACTAGAAGAATCCTGCATAACAGCATCAATTCAGGAAACAAAATCTCCAAGAATTATGCCATGTATTAAAAATACACCAAGAAGGCTATTTGGCAAGTACAAGTCAGAGCCGAGTAAACCAAAATTGTTTAAATTTACTCACTCAGACAGGAAATGACAAGTCTATGAAGCTACCTCATACTTTCAGCTGTTGGTTGAGGCAGTATATGCAAGACAGCAATTTCACTTGAAACTTCATTTGGAATCCCTATATGAAATAATTGCTTGTATTGAATATTACTCCAATTTACCAATAAGAGTTAAATATTACACCAAGAGGTTTTGGCGCACTGAGAGGCAGCTCAAATCCGCATGAAGAAAAAGTTGCAATTCATGGAATTCCAAGGCACAAAGGTCAATACAGCATTTACCGAGAGAGAGAGAGAGAGAGAGAGAGAGAGAGCAGAAGAAGGGGAGGATTCTCATTTCTCACCGTGAGATGCATGCAGGGGTATATTGTATTGCATCTGTGCAATTCGACATGTTTCTTCATCCAGCTTGAAAACAGAAACATTACCTATTGAATCTCCAACGTACCTGCCAATATGAATCTTACATTTACAGCTATAAATAAATGAAAAGAGAACTAACTTCATGGATGCATGTAACCTCTTCCTGTACATAAGATGAAGTTGAGAAATCACTTACATGAAGGGAGCATGTTGCATGACCCTAAATGAGGTAATGTCTTCTTTCCAAACATGCACGTGAGACAACAGCTTCTTGTCAACATCCCAAACCTAAGGTATGCCGTATGTTTAAAGGTCAATACCACACGTGCCTTATATTACATATAGATAAGAAACTAAATTTTCATCACAGCAAATTAAACAAATTAACTCGCCTCTATGTGGTTGCTGGAATTTATATTTACAAGGACGCCTTTATTCTGAAAGAACTGCGCAGAAGGCAGACAATGAATGAATGAATGATGTCTTAGAAAGTAATAACTAATGGGGATGTGGCTGTGGAGAGTGTAGGAACCTGTAAAAACTTGCTTGGTAGGGCCTCGGGGGATTGATGCAGAGCCTGAGTGTTATCTTTTCCAAATAATTTAATCCTTCCATCTCTGGTGATGAACAGACATATGAAAGAAAACAAATATTGATCAAATAATGTTTCCGTCTCTATCTCCATCCCTTCTCCCCCACCCCCAAGCCCCTCCACCCGGCCTCAATGCTTTTGCGTATTCAAATTATTATTACTAATTACGAATGAACAATGGTGGGTTGGAAGGAGGGGGTGGTGGTGAGGACTATAGCTATTAGTTAGTGCGGAGGAGTTGCTCACTTGGTAGAAATTGCAAGTAACTTTTGAGGGGGATCATAAGCCAACTGGATGGCTCCAGAGGGTATCCCATAGTGAAAAGCCAACCGTGGTTCTACGTCTCCGGGCTTTAAACCATCCGAATTATCTACCGGCTGCAGCACCCGCGGCCACCAAAACCAACAAGTTTGCCAAAAATTCATAAATTAGTCAGTCACTTTCTTTCTTTCTTTTTTTTTTCTAATTTTTTATTTTCAATTGGTTAATTTCTACACAAGATTCTCCAACACATGAAATGGAAATTAATTAAGGTTCCAAAAAACCATCTGCAAATCAAAAGGGATTTCACTTCAAGGGATTGATTGAGAAAACAACAAACCACCGGGGATCAGTTGACATGGACGTTAGTTACTGTAATAAAGCAGGAGAGAAGGGACAAGATCAAGATCAAAGATTTCGTGCCCACCACCACGGAAGCAACTAAAGATTACATTAACGTTGGTCTGGTCGAGGACCGAATAATGGGCAACTCGGCTCATCTGACCTGACCTGACTGAAAGTACTATCCACTTGACCGTTGAAGGTCACCGATGGACCATCAATGGCAGTGGCAGCACGAAATGGGCAATGGGCCCGATGTGTCACTGACATTGATTGGCTTAAAAACTTCGTCGGCCAATGCAATGCAATCACCACCTTTGAAATGAACTACCTACCAGTTAACCCCACCCCACAAAGAAAGGAAAAAGAAAGTACCCAGTAGCACCGACCATTACATGGGCACATAACACGTGTAACATATAATTATTTAATAATTTTGAGTAATCTTAAATGCTATAATTAATTAAATCCCCCTTCCTCATCCACAGCACTAAAAGTTGTTTAACAAAACCAAAGAAATCTTTTTCTTTTTCTTTTTCTTTCTTTGTTTTTTTTTTTTTTTCAAAAGAAGAACCCATAAAGAAAAAGCAAAAAAGAGGTTGATTTGCATCACTGGCACAGCCATAATTATTGAAGGAAGGTCCAGGTCACCACGCGAGACATAGGGCCTGGTTCAAAAGAAGAAGGAAAAACAGGCCATTGGCTAATAACGACTCCTCTGCCCCTCTTTCTTGTTCGTTTTTTCCTAATGTTTAGGTAACTTTTGTAGACCACATCAAAATATAGAAGAGTTAATAATCTCAGGCTTAGAATTCAAACTGAATAAGTCACCTAAACTCTATGACCAAAAACTAACCTCCTGAAGCCAAGTATAAATTAATATAAAAAGATTTTTTTGACACTCCACTATAAAGTGGTACTCCCTCCTCTTTTCTTCTCTCGTTGTGAAAGCAAAGACATGTTTATCCTCTCCTCCTCGGGCACACGCGGCAGCCAAATGGGCTGCCATGGTGGCGTTTCATTTCTTTGGATCTCTAATTTCAAAAGTAAGACGGGATCCAATGTTTCGCTTACACACACATACACAGTTTGTCGCTCTCCCCGCCCCCGCTCCCCCTGGCGGCCGGGGGGGTGGGTCACGGTTGAACACAAGCAACTTCTGTTTTGGGTAACAATAATAACCTAGTAATAATAACGACGAAATGAAAAGCAAAAACGAAAATGGAATGTCAAAGAAACTATTCACAAGGAAAGGATGATCCTGGACCACATTACTATAATACGACCCAAAAAGTTGAAATAATATAATAATGGGCTAAAACAGAGACGGCCCCAATGAGGACATAGCATAGAACTC
The DNA here is from genome assembly GCA_021464305.1 of Kandelia obovata. Classification (NCBI taxonomy): domain Eukaryota; kingdom Viridiplantae; phylum Streptophyta; class Magnoliopsida; order Malpighiales; family Rhizophoraceae; genus Kandelia; species Kandelia obovata. The sequence continues at coordinate 9,690,104 of CM038473.1, forward strand.
TTAACTCACAAACGACACGTCGCTTCCCATATTATGGAGCACAGACACCTGGAATGTTGGGCGGCAGGGTGATGCAACGAGTGAATCAAACGGGGCTAGGCTTGTTAACAAATGCTTGGTATGAAAATTTGACTTGAGAAAAAAAAAAAAAAAAAACCTCCCATATTTTAAATCAATCAAATAAAGCATGGTTTCGTTTCGTTTCATTTCATGTCTGCTAAGAATCCAATCGGGGTTACATTGCTACTCTTCTCAATCAGTTAAAACATTCTGTCCTTCCTTGCCTAAGAAGGAAATTGAAGACACATACATACATACATACATACATATGTATAGATACATTACTAAAATTGGCGTCAAATCAAACTATCAATTATTTTCCTCCTTTTCATAGAAATCACCGTCTGACTACAGGGAACCGATAATATGGTAAAGCAAAACGTATACTATGGTATATAACCAACCAATGACCCAAACTATGGCATACAAGTGCAGGGAACTAATAATAGTAATTTCCTACACCAACAGTCAATCTAGATATCAAATATCAAAACAGCGATCCAAGCCCAAACTTAATTAAGAAACAATCAGAGAAAAAATCAAGATCATTATCAGAGCTCAAATTCAGTATATGATAGATACGGCATCTACTAATCATCTGCTGGGCTTTCTTTCCAAATGAAAACTTACAAAGCTAAAATTCGCGCGCGCGCGCGTGAAACTGCAAGTAATTAATAATAAAATGGTGGAAGGAAGAAATCATAGATCGAAATTGACGAGACAAAAGAGAAAAGATGGATCAGTGACCTTCTTTGAAGCCTTCTCCACCAGCTTTTTCACGAACATTGTCCAATCTTCCAAAATTCCAAAGATGACGATTAGTCTCTGTTGGATATTGCCAAAAATCTTGCTTTGAGATAATAGTCAAGTCTCCTAAGACGCGGTTCAGCGAGAGAGAGAGAGAGAGTAAGAGTGAAGGGACGGTTGATTTGCAGTTATTTTGTGCACAGAGAGAGAGAGAAGAGAGGTTTTCTTTCTTTCTTTCTTTCTATCTTTCTCTCTCTTACATAGACAAGACAATATTTGATTTGATTATGTACAGCACAGCTGTATGGGTCCACGTGGAGAGGAAGAAGCTCCTCGTCAGGGGGGAGTCAAACCCTTGGCGTTTGGATTCATCCGTTATAGTAACAATTTAATGCATAAAAATAACAATAATAATAAAGAAATTTAAAGGAAAAAATAAAAAAGGAACGTTCAACTCAACAGTTCCAATGCCTCAGAATGACAACTCATTCGATAGAAACAATGTTTCTGTTCATGTCACAACACCCCAGTTTACTTGTCCTTTTTTTCGTTTCAAGGACATTTCTGTATTGCTCTATTTTAATCTCTCACACAATAAGCTCGGTACTTTCCTTCTGGGTTCAATAACTTGACCATGCTACAGTCCTTTCACATCCCAAGCTGCAGCAGGATCTCTGAAAAAACACAAGAGCCGTTTCACTCCCAGGTGGTTGCAGTGTTTTGGATCTCTCAAATAACTGAATGAATGGTACTTTCCGTTTAGCCTTTGTTCCACTAGTACTAGATGGCCTGAAGATCTCGAATCTTTCAGTTAAGAGCTTCGGTTAGACATGTTGGCAAATGACACCTACCAGAAAGACGGAAACTAGGCCAATTGGCTTTTCATGTGTTGATGCCGATGGTTTCATTTTCAATCACCGAAGGAAAGAGTTTACACACAATATGGGCTGGTATAGGACTATTGGCTTGGGGGCCTATGGGTATGGCCTCTGAGGTGTTATTTGGACTTAGATGGACTAAATACAATCTTACCAACGCCCCAACCCGAATTTGAAAATTAAGAGTCTTAAAAGCAAAAGTAACCCGAAACGTCAATTACAAATTGCGGGTAGGACCGAGCAGAAGAGTCTAACAACAAAGCTCCAGGGGTCGGCGCCCCCCCCCCTCCTTCCCGGCCCAAAAATAATAATTACCTTTTTTTTTTTCAAAAAAAGAAAAAATTTTAAAAAATTATATTATAAAATATTGATTATTCTTATTTATAAATTTTAATTTAAAATTATTTATTAATATTTCTATTTAAATTAAGAAGATTCACCGTATGAACATTAATAACAAATGTTAACAAAATTAAATTGTCACAATTAATTAAAATAATTATCAAATTTAAAACCTAAGATCATCGCTTGAACTTAACCATTCGATCCATTTTAATTAGGATACCCAACACATGACTGTCATAGGGAAACTGCGCATGAACAGTGGAAAAAAAAAAAAAAAAGTCCTCCACGTCCTGAGCTATTTAGAAAAGGAGAAAAGAGAGAGGGAGGGAGGCAAAAAGCTGGTGTGTAAAACCGTTTAGCGTTGTAGGCGGTCAGCCTTGGAGGAGTTTGATTCTCAACACTCAACAAATTTTAGCAAATGACACTTTAATCTTTATATTTTCAGATATTATATATTGGAACTCAAAAAGTTTCCTTATCTTTTCTGTTAATTCCAATTTTATTCTGTGCCATGATGGATTCACGCCCTCTCACATGTCCACTTGTAGTGCTTCTTCTTCTAAGGCCACATTCGATTCTCTCTCTCTCTCACTCATTAGATGTTATGAGTAGTTTCATATTGATTCTTTAAGGAAGTATAATAGAATGAGTGAATAGATGAATGAAAGAATTGGAGGGGAGGGTTGTTCGGGCACATGACGGCGGACGCTCTGAACATCATTTAGCTACAAGGAGGGTGACTTTACAACTAGAGCCCCCACATAGGAATACCATCTTAATGAGTTGTAAGAGATAGCCTTTTTTTTCTCTGTGTCCCCGTTTTCCTTTGTCACAGCTTTTTGTTGGGAAGCACACTTTGTTATTGATCTGACAATTAGTGCAAGGCGTCCAAGTGGACAGTGCTACAGTAGTTGTCATCCTTTACTTATTTATTTAAAACATAAACATTAAAAAATATATATTCGGTTAAACAACGGCAAAAGATGTATACTGCAAGCAGACATCAAACACAAAAAATGGGAGAGAATTGGAGGAAGAATATTATTATTATTATTGTACTAATTTGACTTGACCATTAATTCCAAGAATTCTTCTGGGAATAATAAGACACCTTGGGGGAGCTGCCAATGCAACATTTTGGAAACTTTACTGGTCAATAATTGTCAAGGTCGTTAGAAAAACAGGCGGAGATCCGCAAGAAGAAGATATGATGCCAAAGGCAAAGGCTGATTGGTAGCTGCCGTGTCAGCTCGACGACAAGGTGTTAGTCTCTCATATTATTATCTTAATAAGTTTCTCTTTAAATGGGAGAATTCGGCAGAGTAGGCATGGAATGAAAGGTTCGCTTTCTGCTGGCTGAGAAGTGATTCCCGTTTCACAATCACAGGCATCACACACACACACACACACACACACACACACATGCATATACATACATATATAGAACATGGACTTGCTCTCCACCTAAAGTAGCTCCCTCCCTCCCCCACTACTATTAACTAGCAACTCACCACTAATCTAGGAGAGTATGGAACTTTGAACTCCCCGCAGTATCCATCATATCTCCCTATTTCTTCAATATCTTTATTTTATTTTATATAGTTATTGTTATTATATTACATACATTGCCTCCTGGTCCCCTCCCCTGTTCAGCTAAGTTTTGTAAATCTCAGCTTTTGAATTTCTGCCTTTTTCTTCGGTTCATTCTGGGGTATTCTCTCTCTCTCTCCCTCCGTGACCGACCAGCTTCGTTCATTTTCATTATTCAGTTCAACAACCCGCGCCGGGGAGTGGGGAGGAGTAGCTGAGCAAAAAGTCGATGTTTTTGACTTCAATATTTTCTTCATTTCGTAGGCTAGTGGTGTTCTTGCGTTTTGACTATTCCCGATTCTCCCAACGGTACCTTATCAAACTTATGGTTCTGCTTTTTATATTTCTGGTATTGCTCTTAACTTCCACAACACAGATTTTCTACTAACTTCCACAAGTTTTTGCCTTTTCAACTCCTCGAAAACAGGGAGGAAAAAAAAAAGGACCAATGAACGATGATTGAGTAATTCACGGAAATTTTACAAATTCAAAATTGCTACGAATGTTTCTGTTCCCAACACAGATTTTCTAAACTTTGTCGGCATAGCACTGTTGTTTGCTTTTGTGCATGTATTGTATATTCATGAAAAATAAGGAAGTCAGTCTATTGCCTCTTTTAACTTGTTGATGTGGAGATATCTTCCATTTCTTTTTCCTTCTTGTTCGTTGTATTACCTTCACTTTCAACTATCTTACTTTAGCCCATCTTGTAAATTGGCATTTAACGCCCCATCACCCACCCAATTAGATCGTACACCTCTCTGTGGATTGATAGTTTATATCTGAAGATTTGAGTTCGATCGAGTTTGTTTAACCTACTTGATTTCATAATTTTAACAATTCTGGTGCAAACTGTTTGTGCTCCCCTTTGTGAAGGGTGTAATCTGGGCCGATGGAAGAGAATCACTTGGGCCCTCAATGGGTGGGGCAAGGCTCCGTTGCATTACTAAGGAAATGGCAGGTCTCCTGTAGATAATCCTGCCGCATGGGAGGATTACTGCACCTCTTGGACTATAATTGGGGCAGCATGGCCAGGAAAATACAAGTACATAAGCGACCTGCCGATGGTAAGTGTCACTGGCAGCATATTTCCTGACGCTTTTCAACTGGAGTATGCAGTTCAATTTCTTATCTGAATCGCTCTTTTAAGATTTCAGGGTTCCCATAATCAAATAAATTCCTCATTCCATTCAATACTATGCCTATCAATATGCAACATGAAGCCCATATATCGGTTGTCTAAGCAATCGAGTAATGGACTTTCCTTCCAGAATATGGCCAGCTAAGATACACCCAATTTAAGTGTAAAGAGAGAATCCTGTACAATGTATATGTCAATGTTATCTTGGTCCCTGCAGTTATCCCATTCATTGAATTCCCTTGTAGCTTAGCAAGCGTAAATATCACAATGTATGATTGATCATTCATTTGCAGATAATGAATGATCTGATACTCTTCACCGTTTCATTGTTCCCTTGAATAATAAATATCGTACACATGGTATTCTCTTCTATTAAATTATCAAATTATGGGGACCATGCAATTTTCTTTGATGTGTGTGAAATATCATGTTGCTCCTTTCTAACAACCATATCTAATGTATCAGAACAATTGCAATTAAATCTCAAGTTGTTCCCCCCCTCCCCACTTTTTTGGCTTAGAAGGCAGTGTATTTACTTAACTTAATTGCTCTACAGGGTTAGAAGCTCCTCGAAATAGCCTGGAACTTCAAGTGGAAACTTCTCAGCACTGTTTTGATGCAGGAAATGGGCGGGTAATTATTCCTGAACACAAGCTCTGTTATACCATTTAACATACTATGGTTCTTTTGCCTTCTGAGACTATGCTTATAGACTTGTTAGTTCGACCTGCTTCGTTCTTCATTCCTATGGATCTTAGGGAATGTGCTGGCATTGAGGTTTAGAATCACATGATTTCTAAATTCTAGGGAATGACCCATATTTGGAATCTTCCTGTAACCATATTCTTCCTTGATAATGATACCCAACTGTCCTTGCTTAAAGTCCATAAATATTTTGCCAGCAAAACTTTTCTAGGAGGTTTACAGTTCCAACCTATTTTATTAATCTGAGCCTCTCATTTATCTTGCTGATAATTTCTGCCTATTACTACTTGTTCAGTAATTGATAAAACCGTTGCTGTAAATTGTCAGTACTCCTGTCAAGTTGAAGAAGACTGGTCTGAAAGTGACTCTAATCCTATTGAAGCTTCAATGAAGAGGCTGATCAATGACGAAACTTCCAAGCAATCTAAAGCCAAGAAAAATTCACCAAGCATTGTAGCTCGATTGATGGGTTTGGACAGTCTGCCAGCAGATACAAAGTCTGTCATTCAACCAATGGACAAAAAGAAGGAGAATACAAAATCAAAGTTCTTAAAAAAGGAGAAGAATGCTGGGGTGTCTGTTGCTCATTTTTCATCCAACAATAACTCTTCTAGACATATGGACCTCAAGTCATATCACAGTGATAAAGACAGTGACACTGATAGGTGGAGCAATGGCCAGAAGTTGGGATGGCCCAGACATCGAGAACATCCACAAGAGGAGGAACTACAAAAGTTCAGGAAGGAATTTGAAGCTTGGCAAGCTGCTAGATTTAAGGAGTGTTCTAAGATTGTCGAACTTGGCAGCATTCCTGGTGAATTGATTGCTCGAGGTAATATCAACAGGCCAAAATTGTCAACTAATGCATATTTGGGGTTAGCAGCCCATGAGAAGCCTGTGGAACATAAGGGCTTCAGGATGAAAGAAAGGCCTGAAAAAGTTTGCTTACAACTTCGTAAACATAAAATGGAACAATTCCCAGTTCAGCAGAAGGATTCTACTTCTTCGAGAAAGCACTACCCTGATCTGGAATCTATTTCTTCAAGAAAGCAGTACTTTTTAAATTGTGAGCAGAAACTGGACAACTCTTCTGCTTCCACGAGGATAGTACTCTTGAAGCCTGTTCCTTACAGAGTTTGCCACCATGAAGAATCTTGGATCAGTTCCTCGGGCACCTTAGAGGACAAAGGTAGTATAGAAGATTTACTTGAGGAGGTGAAGGAACGGATGAAAAGTAAATTGCAAGGGAAAGCTCTTAGAAAGGGTTGTGTGATCAGAGGAAGTGGAATTGAGACTCCATTTAGTGAAAAGTCATCAGATCCAAAACAAATTTCTCAGTATATAGCAAAACAGGTCAGAGAAAGTGTTACCCGTGATATCGGAAGAACTTTGCTTAGATCACAATCAACAAGATCACCTAGAAGTGAAATTCAGTTCAATGGAACAGGTTCTCCAGAGTTCATCAACAGGGACACCCAGAGATTCTTGTCGGAGAGACTGAGGGATGTTACTAGCAGAGAAACTCATTATGATGTTCCTTTAGTTGTCGGTAGCAGCAACTCTACATCGCCTACATTAGATAATGGACAGGCAAGGCTAAAAAAGGTTGGAGAATACTCAAGGACTCAAAATGGAGGCAACTACTGGGAAATTGGGAAAGCTGAAGAAGAAATGCAAACCAGATCTTTCAGGCACAGTGATGGCGATGGAATGCTAAATAGAGACTTGTCTCCTAGGAACCTATTTAGGTCTTTTTCAGCCCCCGTGTCGGGGACATCTTTTGGGAAGCTTCTTCTAGAGGATCGCCACATTGTAACAGGTGCCCACATCAGGAGAAAGCATGAAGCGCTCGAAAATGTGACAGTGGACCTGAAAAAACAAAAGAAAGAAAGATTCAGTGTCAAAGAAACAGTCTCTAATTTTAGATACAGTTTTACTCTTAAGGGGAGGTTGTTTGGAAAGAAGACACAATCAATGGTGGAATCATATAGTTTTGGATTGGATCTTGGAAAAGATATCATGAGTGGACCAACAGTTGCTATGAACTTCGGTGACAAACACATGATGGTAATGTTCGTTTCTTTATTTCCCTTATGGGAACAAATGCAGGTTTACATATATTTCAACACTGTCTATTGTCTTATCAATGTGCTTCTATTATGTATCTTAGGAGAACTCCACTGAGGTGCCTCCAAGTCCTGCATCGGTGTGCAGCAGTTCTCGAGAACAGTTTGGGAAGCCAGCCAATTATCTCAGCCCAGTATCAACGCCTGATGCAGCTCTGGAAGAAGATAAAACTATGCCACATGTTTTTAGAGAGATCAACCCTAATCTGAATGGTATGGAACCAATTGCTTCATTGAAATATCATGTACTTGAAAATTTGCTAGTACGATGGACATATGATTGTGACGTGTGGTTGAATTAGTGCATTCATGCTGACTTGTTTTCATTGCTGGAGTCTTTTGGCTCACCATTTGTCACTTTAGCACATAAGCATGAATGTTAAGTAGGCTTGGCTTCTTTATTCCCTCTTTTTAAACTTGTTTAAAGGGAAGGTTACCTTATTTACTGATTCTAAGGTTTTTCTTTTTTGAAGCCCAGTTGTGCTTATATACTGTCATGCTGACCATATTATGTAGCTCAGTTGTGGGCATGCATTCATATGAAGCGACATCTTCTTAATGCCCTCTGTTAATTTTCTTTGTTGAACAAGGTTCTCATTTCAATTCATGTACCAAAGACTTCACAATCTGCACAAAAGCAATATAACCCAATGCAAGCTGAATCGTAGGCATTTTTCAATGACAGGCCTTTTTCTGTTTCTTGGTAATATACAGAGCTGTGGGGGAAACTAAACCAACTTGAGTCAGACGAGCCAGGAGACACAACAGACGAATATGAGCATATGGAGTTCATAGCGGATAAAGAGGATAAAGCAGAAACTTACATAAGAGATTTGGTGGTGGCTTCTGGTTTGTACGATGGGTGCCTGCCAAGATGTGACCCACTTGCAAAGCCTATCAGCAATTCAATTTTCGATGAGGTGGAAGAGTCATGGAAAAGACTGGGCAAGGACAACGAAACTGCAGCAGATCAAACTGAGAATAAGGTAGATCACAAAATACTATTCGATTTGTTGAACGAAGCACTTTCAAGTGTACTTGGATCGCCGATCGCCGTGTCTGGATTTAGGAGAAAGAGTAACGTTTCGTCGATGCTGCCACCCTTACGTGGAAAGAAATTGTTGGATTGTGTTTGGGAGATGATCCGCGAATACGTGTACCCTCCAGATGACAAATCTTATCATTCACTAGACACCATTGTGGCCAGAGACTTAGGATCCACTCCTTGGTCCGCTGCGATAAATGATGAAGTCAACGGATTTGGGAAGGAGATGGAATGCCTTATCATGGGAGATCTTATTGAGGAAGCCTTGAAAGACATGCATTTGGGAAGATTGTGAAGGACATGGACTGAGGGGCTGGTCTGGTTCGGAGGGAGTCAAGGCAAGGCATGCAAATGTAATTGATTGTTGGGTTCTGCCGAGGGGTTGCCAATCCATTCCTGCTTGCTTTAGTTGCGTGTGGATTACGGATTGCAAGTGCTTGTGCATATAATGATATTAATTGTGAGTCTTGCCTTTGGTACAGAGGTAAATTTAAATCCTCGTTCTGTAAATCAATTGCTTTGCAAACGTGATAAATTATATCAGTTTTGAGGAAGCCTTTTCTTTTCTTTTCTTTTCTTTTCTTTATTTATTTATTGATTGAGAAGTTTCAGGGAATGCGAATCAATTGATTTCCCAAGTGTGATAAATTAGACGATTGATGAATTCATTTTCCAACTGTTATTGTGGTTCTATAGCAAAATCTCTATCCATTAGAAGAAGATCCATATTATAAAAAAAAAAAAAAAAAAAAAAAAGAGTGGAGAATTTAACTATTAGAGTATTTCTTTTAAAGAATTAAAACTATCGATTTAGATACATCAAACTAACACAAGACAGGACATGTTACGTTAACTTATTGCAATGGCCGAGAAGCTTATACGTTGCATGCCCTTTTTAATCCTCCATTGTTGCTGCGCAGCGCAAGGCGCTCACCAATTCAAGATTCCATGGAGACCAACTAACCTGTACGGGCATTGACATAGGCAGGCTGGCTGGCTGACAGGACAGTCGGATAAATAAGTCCCACACGTGTGTCGAGCAGAAAGCCGTGATTCTTTTTAAATTAAGGAAGACTATAAATGCGGCATCAAGAGCCACGTGGATACAACTGTTTATGGCTAGCTCCTATGCTTCAAATAAACATGTCTGCGAAGATAAACCAACTAGAACACATATTCCGCTAGCCAGCACGCCACGTTGTCACGCGGGCATCTTCTAGTTCCGACACGCAACATAAACATTTTAAATATATAAATAAATAATAATAATAAAATCAGATATGCCTGTAAAGGCTTGACTGCTGCCATTCTTCTTCGAATTATTAAAAACATTTTGAGACAAAAATGATTTCTTTTGAATTATTTGTAATTCAGTTATTTATTATTTTTAAATTTACTTAAAACATTAATCTTATTAATTAAATTTAATTCATGTAAAATATATTTTATTAAATTTAAACACTTAAAGAGACACTAATGTGTTTCATGACACATTTATTTATTTTTATATTATTAAATTTATTGATATACTATAAATTTTAAATTTAAAAAATATATAAAAAGTGATAAAATAAAAAAATAATATAATATTTTTAAAAATATTTTTATATTCTTAATTTTATAAAAAATTAAAACTTATACTGTACTAATAAATTTAATAACGTGATAATTATATATATACAAAACATAAATAGTTATAATTAATACAAATATATTCATATAAATTAAATTAAATTAATAAAATTATATATTAAATAATTTTTAAAAATAATATAATTATAAAAAAATTTAAATATATAATAAATGAAATTATTATTTTATTTTATTTTTTAAGGGGTAAAGATCGAAGAATGTTTCGTTTCCCCGCCTTTTCTGGCGTTACAGACGGTAGCGTTTGAGGCATGGGCGGGTTTGGTAATTGGTTACTAGTAACGTTAAAATAAATACAATTAATTGCTATTGTTGTGAGATATTAGTAAACTGCGTACCAATACGATCGTGGTGAAAATTGATGAATTCACCTTCAAGCACTTGTTTGGTTTCGTTCACCCTCAATATAATTAGGAAAAAGTATATCATAGTGACTCACTGGCATCGCAATATATTGGATGCATGTCTCATGGATCCACTTAAATGATCGTATAATCAATTACAGAGTTAAGGGACCAGAGTCTTAGTCTTTTGGTCATAAAAAACACCATGTTCCCTATATTTTGTCTAAAATATATAATAATAATAATAATTAACAAAAAAAAGTAGGTTCTTATTTTTTTTAATTATTATTTTATTTTATTTTATTCTATTCTATTCATAAAATAAAAGCTCAGCCCAGTACATTTAAATTAATATACACTTTTCTGGTTGAATTTTATGCAAAATAAATATAAATTAAATACTAACTCATTATAACGAGAAGAAGAGTTATTAAATATAAAAAATAAATATTAATTTAATATTTAGTTTAAGCGTCTTCATGAATACATTTTTAATTGTCGGTCAAAATAGACAGGCAATGTAGGGTAAACCACTGCAGAGGAAGATGTTATTAGGAGGAGTTGGAATCGAAGGGCCAAGGCTTCCTGCCACAGCAAGTCATGAGCCCGCTATATTTCTCTCTCTCGCTTTTTTTCTCTGGTTTTGAAGGGAGAGTCAAAGAACTATAGACCTCAATCAATTCCCCAATGCCACCGCCACTGCCACTGCCTACCCTTCAAGTACTTTCTTGGTCTACTTTCTCTTTTTCCCGCACACTCAAAAAGACACGGAAGGGGAAGAGATTGTGTATTCCGACTTCTGAGTTGTATTGCTGACTGAGTCGGGGTGAGAACTAAAGCAGATCGATGGAGTGGGACAACAACAACAACAATAATAATAATCATGAACAAGAGAATCATCATCAAAACAAAAATCAAAATCAGGGGGAGAACGGTAATATCACTGTGAGTGGGAATGAGAATGGCAACGGAGGAGGAGGAGGAGGAGGAATGCTGTGTGTGAAGGTTATGACGGACGAGCAACTGGAAACTCTTAGGAAGCAAATAGCTGTCTACGCTACCATCTGTGAGCATCTAGTCGAGATGCACAGGACCCTCTCTGCCCACCAAGATCTTGCAGGTCTCCCCCCACCACACCCACCCTCTCTCTCTCTCTCTCTCTCTCTCTCTCTCTCTCTCTCTCTCTCTCTTGCCTTATATTAGTATTAATTTCCTCTCTCTATCCATTTCCATTTTGTGCTAAGTTCTCTCTGTTGTAACATATAGTAAGCACGGATCCCATTTATGAATGAGATCCCTTTGTCGTTTGGTTGGTGGGTGCGCGGAAATAAACATCTTTGTTGGGTTCATTGATGGGATAGGCCAGGGCTTTCTGTCATTTTCTGTTTAAGTACTTTCTTCTGTTGTAGAGCAAACAACTCCTTATCTCTTAACATTTGGTTCTTTCTCCCTCACAATTTTGAGATGCAGCCGTCTACACGTACCTGCCGAATTTTCTGATGCATTTCTCTTCATTCGTTATTCTGTCTTACTCCTTCGGTTTACCGATACATCCTATGTGCCTTGTGTGGATGTTTAGCTTTTGGTACAATTGAGCCCAATACACATCTTTTAGCATTTGGATCATGGGATTTGTCTCGTATGAACAGAAAGCTTATACCTTTATGATGCTCCTTATGGTTAACTCCTTTTCCATCTAGAGGGATGATATGCTCATAGGAGAAAATGAATGTCCGATCCTCTTCACGTGGAACCAAAATTTTCTTTTAAACAAGGGTAAGAAGATCTTGTGGTGCTTAGATTAGATGCTTATATCTCTTCATAGTCCTTTGCTAAATTAAATTACTGACAGGATGATAACACTATTATTATTATTATTATTATTATTGTGCTTCTCGAAACTCGAGTCTCAAGAGAGTTACCCGCCTTCAATTTCAGGGGCTCGGCTCGGAAACATATACTGTGATCCATTGATGGCTTCTGCTGGGCACAAAATCTCTGCTAGACAGCGGTGGACTCCAACTCCTGTGCAGCTTCAAATTCTGGAGCGCATATTTGATCAAGGGAATGGAACTCCTAGCAAGCAAAAGATAAAAGAGTTGACCTCTGAACTCATCCAGCATGGACAAATATCCGAAACAAATGTGTATTATTGGTTCCAAAACAGGCGTGCTCGGTCAAAAAGGAAACAAATAGTTACCTCATCCGACAATGCTGCTGAATTGGGAATGGAAACAGAAGTTGATTCATCAGACGAGAAGAAAACAAAGCCAGAGACACTTTACTCCCGGCAGAACCCTCCGAGGGCTGAAGATCTGTGCTTCCAAAGCCCTGAGATAAGCTCTGAACTGCATTTCTTTGGTACCTTACCAACTCCAAGTATGCAGATTGTTTGAACCTATGAATTTATTTTCTTAGCTAGTATATCTGGAAACAAATACTGCTCCTCTATGGCATATTGTCGGTACATACACACTTGGAGACAAATCTATGTCTGAATTGAGTGGCATCAAAGGTTTAAAATTGGTGGTTTCACTCTCAGAACACCTCCAATGTTTTTTCAAAGGAAAGGTAGCAATTTGCAGCTGGCCATGCCTTGACATTAAAATCTCTTAGCTTCTTGAATGGTGTTTCAATGATAACTTCTACCTTGTCTACGTTTGAATATCTGGATTATGTACTAATTAAGTCATGAGCAGGTTGGATGGAATTTGTACAGTCCTATTCTGACCAGGCTGTACCTTTTACTGAAATCATGGAATTATGCATCATCCTGTACGGCCTTTGCACATGTACCCTTGGGCCTCTATCTTCTTGTTTTAGTTCCCTCTTCATTATCAAAATGGTCTGGTGGCACTTGGGTCTTCTTCGTGAATCTCATGAGTGTTTGGCTAGTTTTGCACTAACTGTCAACCTATCACATTCCTCAACCTTTATCTGGACCAGGGACTGACAATAAAAAATTTGAGGTTTGGTTGGAATGTATGTGTATGTTGGTGCAAGTAGTTTTAATAATAATAATAAATAAATAAATAAATATGCTACTAAATTACATGTATTCAAGTTTGAAGGGCATGTGTGATGTTCTAGCTAAATCATTTAGCGTTGCTGATAATAAATGATATTGCGGCTACTAGGTATTGTATAAATGGAATTGTTCACTTTCATTACTTGTTTCCATCTTGCTGCATGTCAAGTTGTGTGTGTGTGTGTGTGTGTGTGTGTGTGTGTGTGTGTGTGTGTTTGTGTGTGTGGGACTTTGTATGGAAAACCTCTACTATCTTGTCGAATCAACTTAATGGAGGGGAGGACCACTTGACTGGAAAGAGGGGGATACCTGGGAGCTACAGTCTTTATGAACAGACAGAGGACTATGGCTGTCTCTTATACACATCTAGATGTGTATAAGAGACAGGTGTGTTTGTGTGTGTGGAACTTTGAATGGAAAACCTCTACTATCTTGTCGAATCAACTTAATGCAGGGGAGGACCACTTGACTGGAAAGATGGGGATACCTGGGAGCTACAGTCTTTATGAACAGACAGAGGACTATGGCATGGCAGGATGATATCCATTTCACGGAGGGAATGCTAATATGCTTGACAAAGATATTGTTTGACTGGAGTGGAGCCCATGGCCTTTTAATCCATAAGTTTTAACAAAATACGTGTAATTATGGGAATATATCGTACCTGCCTAGCGGATCCAGTTCTGGTTTGATGATGATTGAGTCGAGAATGGACAATCCCATACTGCATAAAAAGTTTTTGCTTCTGTTTCGTAGATTTTTATTATAAGAAGCTCCGGTATTTGTTTACTGAAAGTTGAATTGAACTCAAATGTGATGCATTTTCTTGTTCCCTTCTTTAATGGAGACTTTGGTGGTCCTGAACTAGCTTGCAATGTTCAAATTTGGATTGTTAGTCTTCATCGTACCAGAGTCTTGTCTTGGGTTACTGGAGTGTTATTCTTGCTATATCCGTTCCCGTCTCTGAAAGTAAAAGTTTGTGACTTGTATTCATACTCGTTTGTATACCTCGTAAGATGCCTGCTTCCTTGCGCGGAAGTAAATGGCTCAAATTTGTTTCTCAGGAGAGTTGCTCCTCCAATTGCATCCCGTCCAGCTTTCTTAGTTGTAGGAAGCGAAATACAACTTCATGTGAAATTGTCAACGTCATGGACTTTTGTCGCATTTATTAGAGAACAGAAGGCGGCTGGGCGCTCATTGGCCATTGTTCATTCCTAACGCTTGATCCGGTGAAGAACCAATCATGACTGGTGTTTGTTTACTCCAAGTCGCTGGCACCTAGAAGAGAAAATGAAGGCACGTCTCAGTTTCTTTGTCGAGGACTTTCTGTTTCCCTGCTCTTTTTCATTGTAGAGGCAGCCAACCATCGGGAAATTGCTAACTGTTCTTTTAACTTTGAGCAGTCATACATCAGATCACCGAAAAACGATCACAAAACCTCTAAATTTCAAACATGTCGGCACGATTCCTATCAGTATCAACAATTTTGAGGGAAACCCTTGAAAATGTAAGCGCAATCCCAAAGTATACGTTTTTATTTATAGAGTACAAGAGCTCCCGGGGGCTTCCAATTCGATAATGCTAATAAGAGTCATTCAATTTTTTATTTTTTTTTTAAGAAATTAAATTAAGTTTAATAAGAGTTAACAACAAACATTTTTTTAAGAAAACACTAGCTGAAGTATAGATTGAAATTAAAACACCACGGTAGTAATCTCCCACCAAAAAAAAAAAAAAAAATTCACAGAAAAGAGGCACATATCTATGTATAGAATTCAAAATAAAAAATAAAAATAAAATTAAAATACAATAGAAAAATAACAAACTTGATTAATAAATTATTGCACAGAAAGGATTGGACACCAAACTCTTCAAAATAATTGTTTTTGAATTTATATAAATTTTATTAAGTTTTTGATCCTTTTGTTGTATGCTACTTTTAACCTAAATGATTTCAATAAACTCTTCTAAATCTTAAAGTTTCTTATGTCTTTTTATTACACACGATAACTTAATTATTAAGAATTGATTTCCGTTAAAATAACGGGACATAAAGTCAGTGAAAAGCAATGCGCGTTACTTTCAATGCATTTGAAGCAGAATAAACGGAGAGACGACGGATGAGAGAGAGAGCCGAAGGGAGAGGGAGGGAGGCATATCTGAACAAATTACCCGTCGTGCCAACATCTTTCCTGCTGTCATCTATTCCAAGATACAAGCACTTTGATCCTGCAAAAAGCAGTGGATGGAGATGAAACACTCTCACATGTCTGACTGCAGCAACTGTGTGAATTCATGCTGACAAAGAAAGAATAGTTGAATAAAAAAGATTGACGATCTGCAGAGGCCTTCATACTCCTGCGACATCCGTTAGGCCTCTCACAAGCTTTTGTTACAATTGCTAGCAACGAGCTGCCAGAAACAGGAGTCTGGCTTCTCCAGGAAAGCCGAAGCACCCATTAGCAGCACCAATGTCAGCCATATGAATATGATGAAGCTTCTACGTCACTGTCCACACTAAATGAGACATATTAGCCTTACCTGAGAAACTAGCCAGTAAACAGAGATCATACCATGAATTTCTATATGTAATTATTAATAGGCGGCATCCCTTTACTTAATAAAATTTTGCAAAAAAAAAAAAAAAAGAATATGTAGCGTAACGAGCATGACTTTGGAAACTCACAAGACATGCCTCGTAATGCAAAATGTGTAATAAATTCTAAGGAATGAGAGAGACCAATTAATGTAAGAAGCTTTGGACGAGGAGGAGGAGAATTAGCGGGCCGTGAAGGAAAAATGCGAGTAAAACGGAGATCCCAAGGTTTTTCCCCTATAAAACGTCAACGTTTGTCCAGCGGAATCGGCAGACAGGGTCGAGAGTTCCCTCCCAATCCCTAACCCAACCCAAGGACTTTCTTGTCGGTTAATGAAACGTGAAGCTCTCTCTTCCAGAAGGCAGTTTTTTAATCGATTGCTGGGCTTTTCAGCTATTTATACCAAAGTAAGCTTTACACACGTGGGCATTGATTGGGTTACACTCTCTTTTGGACATGTGAGAAGTCGTTGGCGGGTGAACGGTGATTCGTAGGTAACTAGGTACAGGCTCTTCTTGCTTTGATTTAACCAAATATTTTCCATCCTTTTATTTGACCGACGTGGTCAGGGGGGAATGGGAAGCAACCGAAACTATGATTGGTTGAGGCGACATTACAACATTGGCAAATAAACAAACAAATTTTGTAGTTATGGTCATGGCCATGTTCATGAGAAAAGAAAAAAAAAAAAAAAAAAAAAAAGAAGCATTTTTCTTATGATAATGAATTCTGATGAAGTGAACGCACACATTTCACGTGAGATAGTTCTGTTCTATAGAGTGAAATTAGAGTTATATTCTATAGAGTGAAATTACAATACAAAAGGTAACTTACAATTTTGAGTTTTATTAACAAAAATGGGTATTGTCACTCACCTTTATCTTGTTGTTGAAAACCTCATCATGTAGTGTTTTGTAAGGTACATTGGATGCAGTAACGCAACACATATCTACGCACCTAGTGGTTATAATAATAATAATAATAATAATAATAATAATAATAATAATAATAATAATAATAATATGATTCACCAAGTTATTTTCAGCCTCAGGCCTCTTTGCATTGAGCTTGGGAGTTGGATTTTATTTTGGTGGAATGGATGATCACTAAGCAGCCAAACTGTTTAAATTTCCAAGACAAGGAAGAGGGACAGACACACGAGGATGATAAGATTAGAATAGATTGTCTGGTCTGTCCCTTCTGTTCTGCAACTAAAAAAATACGTAATTCATTCATTTCAAACATGGCAGTGAAAACGAGCAAGTAAGTATTTATACTTTAACAGTACAGGATCGGTAAGGCTTATGCAATGGTACGGTTCTATAAATAATTAAATTAAATAACGGGTTCATTTATAATTGTTTCCTTCTCAAATAAAAGCTTTATTTTTATTCATTTTTTTCCCTATAAATAAATTAAGTAAGATTAATTTATATTTTTACCTGTGGTGTTGTAATAAAATAAAATTTAAAATACACAAAAAGTCTCTGATTTAAAATGTAGGATCGTTTTTTTTCTTTTTTCTTTTTTTGTTCTTTTATGCGTTCTCTCTGCACCCGAAGCAACCCTAATTTCGATTCGCCAGTCTCCTCTCTTCCAAACATACGCACAATATAGAGAGAAAGGAAGTGAGGAGGTAACATACAGTCGGTCGTAATTGGGAAAGATACCTACAAGCCTGTCTGTGTCGCTGCCTCTGCTTATGTGCTTTCCGTAGGTTTTTTTTTTTTTAATATCCCCGCCCACGCGGTGCCAAAAGCAAGCGTACTTTCTTTCTTTAGATTTGTGCAAGTCAAACGAATCGTTATAGTTTCAAGACTCTTTCTGCTTTGCTTCTTTCTTCATTGTACCGTGCCAAATTTCAAAACCCAACTTTCATCAACGACATGGAAATGATTTGCTTTGCTTTGTGTTTGTGGGTTTTTTTTAACTGTTCTTCTTCTTTTGCTTTTGACCTTTTTTTTTTTTTTAACTCGTTCTTCAATAGTAATATCCATGGCAGCTCCCTCCTGGTCGATTACGGTTCATGGTGGGAAGAACAGAACTGGAATCTCAGTGGAGTTAGTTCTATTTTTTGGGTTACATCACAACATCTTTTGTGAGATTCTGAATATATATATATATATTATTTGAATTTCTCGTGAATTGGAATTCACCAGAAATTCAAGGCTTTAGTTGGATTCATTTTTCTTGTTTCATGTCCGATCCACAAGCGATTCCTGTGCCGTCTGTTGAATTTTGATCCGATTTTGAAAAGTTGTTAGAATAGTAGATTTTGATTTTCTTTCCGTAGCTTTAGGGTTTTCTCATATATATTCGCTTGATTTGATTTAGGGTTTGGCTATAATTATGATTCTGAATCTACAATGTTCTGTTCTTCTTCTGGCAGTAATGTAGCAGAAGCAGTTGCATCATAGGGCAATCTAATTTTTCGCAGTTTGATTCAAAAAATTTGGACTGGACTGGAACAAGTTGAGCAAATGGAAGCTAATGTATGTGACGTAAATCAATTGGGTGCCGACGTTCTCTTACCTCCTCGAAAACGCCTCCTTGCTGGATTCAAGAAACAGAGTTGTAATGGCTACACTGCTTCGCTGCATCCTCCTGTAGTTGCTTCCTCGTCATCTCCCTCTGCTCCATCCCCTTCACCTCATTCTCCCTGTCCTTCGCCTCCTTCACCCGTTCCTTACTCTCTCTCTTCGGTTGAATTTCAGAACCGTCTGGACAATCTACTGAGCTCTCATTTCAACAATACTCAGAATCTTACGCCTGCCCAGATTGTGGAGGCTTCAAAGTCTGCGGCTAATGCTGCTGTCAGGGCTTCAAAAGCTGCTAGAGCTGCAGCTCAAGAGAAGGCCATTGTTGCAGCGAAAGCTGTCATGGCTGCTAAGACTGCTCTGGCCCTTGTTGCATCTTCTTCCACAGGAGAGACGGTTAGTAAAGAGAAATGTCTAAAAAGGAACAAGATGAAGAAGCATGTTCAGGTTCAAGTTTTGTACCAGAAGCAACAACTGGATGGGAATTATGGTAACGACAAAGAGTTGTCTTTTCATCGAGTTATGAACAGCTCCTCTAGAATTTCAAAACATTCTTCTGCTTCTGACCTGAAAGGTAATAAAAGTAAAAAGCCAAAAACGTCCCCAGCTTGTGAGAAAACTGGGACTTCAAATGGAGGTGTAGCGCTTGCAGAAAACCCACATCCTATTGGTAATGGACATGTCACAATTGGTGAGTTGGATTCTGAGGCTCTATCTCTGAATTATACACGAAAATAGAGGATGGTAAGGCATCCAGCTACGAAAATTCCCATCAATTAGGGATGGATAACGGAGATGCGGAACCAAGTCACTCGAGAGAGTATTGGGAGATTCGTGGTCAACTGGGACAAGGAGAGGGAAACTGGACGAGCTGAAAAAGTTGGCATTGGTCATTTATTTATAGTTTTTAGAGGAGTTCACCGTTGACTGATAAGAACATGGATAATCAAAGTTTTTTTTTTTTTTTTTTCTTATTTTCTTTTCTTTTCTTCCTTTCTTCCGTAGAAATCTATGCTCACAATTTGATGAGGTTGCATGAATCTGGAAATGCCTGGGCAGCTGCACGTGTCAAACAAAAAGTCATAATTGTCTCGGTAACATCTGGCGATCCTGATATTAGTCGGGAAGTGAGTTAGGATTTGTGATTCTCCCTGAACGGCTTTATCTTGATTCATCTGTTTTCGCTCGTATATGTTTCGTTTTGTAATGAAGTCGGACTAATTGAAATGTATACTTGCAAAAGTGCTTGAATTCGTTACTCTCAGTTTTTGCTGCTTGAGGTGACAGCAAGGCTCAAGTTCAGTCGTAAAGGAATGGAAGTCAATAAATTTGAGTTATTTTCGGTAGCCTAATCACTCTGCTCCGTTTTCTTAATTAATTAATTTTATTTTATTTTTCTCCAACCCCACCCTCAATTAAGGTCTGGCAGATGACATAGACCGGAGTTGCTTCAAAAGCCAATTGCATGCCACGAAAATTCTGCAGCCAGCCGGCCACAGATTTGGGAAATCGAGAAGATTCATTTTTCTCTAGCACCCCGCCCCTTTTTTTTTTTTTTTTTTGTCCCAGTTGAGGTGACATCTCATGATCTCGAGTTTTTACCAAATTATCATGGGTGGCGGCCCAGATGATGCAGTCGTACTTGTATTTGCACAACTTATGACACATTCATTATATATAACATTACACCAAGGAGGCGAACCTGGATGGGTGGAAAGTTCCACGACCACGACCCTTTTTCACTTTCTTTTATCTTTTTATTGCAAATCCATAAACCCTTATTCACATAATCGGTGCAATTTTAACCCATTTATGCAACATGATTTATTATTATTATTATTATTATTATCTTGTTTTTGTTCTTTGGGGCAGAAATTTTATCATTTCCCCCTCCCTCTTCCACCCCCCCCCCCCCCCCCCCCACCACAAAAAAATAATAATAAAAAAAAAAAAAAAAAGAAAAAAGAAAAAAAAAGGAAAAAAAAAAATAACAGCATAGTATAGTTTGGTAGATGGGATGCAGTAGGAAGTTATTGGGGGGGGGGGGGGGTGGGAGAGGGAGGGGGAAATGTTAAAATTTCTGCCCCAATGAACAAATACAAGATAATAATAATAATAATAAAATAATAAAAAGATGGGGGTTCAGTGGAATGAATTGAATTAAAGAAGTTGAAACCGTGTGTTCGACTAAGGACGAGTGATTCTTAGGTTTTCTTCTTCTTGTTTTAATTGATGTAATCGACTTCGTAACAATTAAATAATAATGATAGGAATCAATAAAACATATTATTAGGTAGTTACCCTATTTAAATACAAAATCATTTGGTTGGATTATTAATTAATCAATTAATTAAATGAAAAAAGCCTGGCGGACGGGGCGGGGCTGAGGCTGTGATCGCTGGCAGGCGTGGGGGTTGGTTGGTTCCGGTGATGGGCCTAATCTTTGTCGTTGGAAATTTTAGTTAATAAAGACCAGGGCTGCGCGGCTGGACTGGGTTGGGCTGGGCTGGTGGGGACGAAGAGGAAGAGGAAGAGGTGAAAAATGGGGAACACCGATCTGTTTGATGCATATTTCAAGAGAGCAGATTTGGATGGAGGCGGCCAGATCAGTGGAGCTGAAGCCGTCGCTTTCTTTCAAGCCTCCGGCTTGCCCAAACAAGTCCTTGCTCAGGTCTGGTCCTTACACACACCTCGCCTCCCTTCTCCCTCCCATCCTCTCCTCTCTTCTCTTTCTCAATTTCATTCAACCTTCCATATACGTACCTCTCTCTTTCTCTCTCTCTCTCTCTCTCTCTCTCTCTCTCTCTCTACAACACGTTCTTATGCGAAACTCGGGGGTGGGAATCGGATGATGGATGGTTCCCCCGACTTAATCAGTCTGTTCGCAATCGCTAATGTCAGATTCAGTCCGTCTATGAATGAGTTATGTCAAGCAATCCTACTACGGTGAACCCTCCTTCCCGTAGTCTCTGTGATGTACTCAATGGCTTTACAATTACTATTAAAATAACCTCGTAAGCCCCTTTCAGGCCTGCTGCTCTGTGATTGAAGAGTCCCACAGGGTTTTTGATGTCTAGAAGATTTTACAAAATAAAATAAAATAAAATATAGCTCTCCTAGTTCTCCATGGCATGCAGTAGTTGTTTTCGCATTCTCAGGAACATTGCTTTTCTTTTGGCTGGCTTATATGTTTCGTTTGACACAACCGCAAGAGAGTGAACTATCAACAATTTGTAATTTGTGACAATCCAACTTTAACTGCAGCACTGCTGCTGCTGGCGTTGTTGCTTTTATTGCTACCCTGGTTGAGATAGCCCAAACACTTGTAATCTAATCTAGTTCTGCTGTTTAAAGTTTAACCTGGCAACATTTTAAATAGCATAGAAATTTTCTTTACTTTTTTTTTTTTTGGTTTCCTTAAAGACAAGTTTTTGAATAGTACAGCTTTCAATAACTTGCTAGCTCTGTAAGAAACTGAAAAATTGTTCCTGCCATCAGATCAGAGGAAAGAAAGTATATGTATCTGCTTATGTGTGTCTATGTCTGGAACAATCTTTTCTCTTTGCAATCATTTGAAATGCCCACCTCATTGGGTGCTTGGCATTGCTGTAGTAAGATGACGTTTATGGCGCTGGCTTCTGTTCCATGCAGGTGTGGACATTCGCTGATCAAAAAGAAGCTGGCTACCTTGGTTGACAAGAGTTCTTTAATGCTCTCAAAGTTATCACAGTGGCACAAAGTAATCGAGAGTTGACCCCAGATATTGTGAAAGCAGCATTGTATAGTCCTGCTTCAGCTAAAATTCCTGCTCCTCAGATAAACATTGCTGCAACACCTACTTCAAGGGTGGCAGCACCTGCACCACATTTGGCATCAGGAGCAGCACCAAAACATTTGGGCATCAGACTGCCACAGACAATTGGAAGTGCAAGCATAAATCAGCAGTTTTTCCCAGCGCAACAAAATCGGTATGCTAGGCCTCTTGAAGCTATGCCTCCTAGCACTGTTTCCCATTCACAGCAAGTTCCTGCTAGCCAAGGGATGCCCAAGGAAAGCAACATGGCTGCTTCTTGTCCTCTGACTTCAAATATATCAACTGATTGGCTTGCTGGAAGTACCAGCAGCCCAGCTTCACAAACTGCTAACTGAGGGGTTAGCCCCCTGACAGTTCATGGTGGATTTGCAATGACAGCATCAGGTTTGACACTGTCTGTTCAACCTAGACCACACACAATCACTGGACAGGTGACTTGTGCTGGTCCAAAACCTCAAGTGGCTGCTGTTTTATTGAATCAACCAGCAACAAAGGATTCTAAACAAGTTGGCACCTCAGAAAATGGATTCTAAATCAGCAATTTGATGGTTTATTTGCTGCAAGTCCTGTTCAACCAAAGCAAAGTTTTTCATCAGCCAAGTCTTCTGTGAGTAGCTTACCTGCCTCATCACCAATTGTTCTGCTGTCAGCAGCACCTCAAACTTTAGCTAAGCCAAGCCCACTTGGCTCTTTGCAGAGTGCATTTTCTCGGAAAACTGGAGGCATCCTGCTAACTGACCAGGAGGTTTCAGCTCAAGGTATTGATCTTCCAATTTCAACTCAATTTCCTGTTGCAACTGGGAACTCAGTGTCCAGTCAATCCCAGCCACCATGGCCAAGAATGAATCAATCTGATATCCAGAAGTATGTGAAAGTATTTGTGGAAGTAGACAGAGAGAAATGTGGAAAAATTACTGGTGTACAGGCACGGAACCTTTTCCTAAGTTGGAGGCTGCCTAGAGTTAGACAAAGAACTTCATTCCTTGTTTATCATTCCTATCCGTTGAATTACATAGTTTCATCATATGCTCATTGAACGTGAAATGAGTGCACAAGATAATGGAAAATGACAGTTGCAAAACATACAATACTTAAAATCATAGATCAGAAAAACAATGGCCTTCAGCTGAAGGCAACTTCAGTTATAACTCTCTTCAGTTTAATAATTTTTTTAAGGTACTGCCATTTGGTTATTTAGCTATCTGCTCTTGATGAAGGACAAATATTTACTTGTGAAATTTTGTGTATTCTACAAAATTTTTGCAATAACACAGATTGGAGCCTTTTTAGCAGTGCCCACAATCATGAGAACTTTTTTTATTAATTTTTTTAAGAAGACATCATGTTCTATAATCAATTAACATTCATTTTTTTTGGACTTCAGAAGTTTTAAAACAGGTGTGGGATCTATCTGATCAAGATGGTGACAGCATGCTTTCTTTAAGGGAGTTCTGTATCGCTCTTTATTTGATGGAACACTACAGAGAAGGCCATCCTCTTCCTACTACACTTCCAGGCAGTGTGATGTCAGATGAAACTCTCTTATCCATCACAAGTCGCACCTCACCACATGCCAGTGGAACTTGGGGACCTCTTTCTGGTACTATTTTCTCTCTATATTTTTATATTGCTTTTTGGTTGCACATTCATTTTTTATTTCACTTTTTAAAGGGGAACAAATAAACCACCATAGGTGTGAAGCATCTGCAAACTTTAACTGGTACGTACCCACCATCTGCTTCTGCACCAAAGCCACCAAGGCCACCTTCAGTTTCTCATGCTGATGAAAAGCAGCACAATCAGCAAAAGCCCAAAGTTCCAGTACTGGAAAGCATCTTGTGGATCAACTTCGCCAAGAAGAGCAAGATTCTCTGAACTCAAAGTTCCAAGAGGCATCTTGAGCAGATAAAGAGGTTTTTTTTTGGGGGGGGGGCATGTTCATAACATAGATATTCTAACCATATAACTTCTTTCATTTTTATTTTTTTTTATTTTACTGTATCACTGTATTTAAGTGAGCAATTATGGTTATGGTTACTGTTCTTGGACTGTGTAGAAATTTCAATTGCCTCAATTAAGATGTTCTTTAGACTTTCCATTTTCATTTGAGAGAACTGGGTCATCTTTCATCTTTTTTCTTCCACTTTTGGATTGAAGGTTGAGGAACTGGAGAAGGAAATATTAGAGTCCAGACAGAAGATTGAGTTCTTAGCACCAAAATGCAGGAACTGGTAAGCATCCTCTCCATTACTTTTCTGCCCATTAAGACTCGGGAATTCTCTATGCTATGCTATTATTAGCTGATCTGTGAAATATGCTTTAAGGTGTTTGGCTTGAAATGCTCTAGCAATATCTTGTCAAAAGTTTTGAGTTCTGTATCAAGCTATTTCTATCACCTATGTTTTATTGAATCTCCCAAAAAAGTGATAGCTTGCTGTACTTTTTCTTGGTGTTTTAGTTCTGTTGAAATTATCCTTTCATCATTGCATTCACTATTGGGCACACTTAATGTCGATACCATAAGGGCGTATTGGGGCAAAAGATAGCAAAATAAAAGCTAAGCACCTTCCATGGAATGGTTTAGGGTATGCTTTTGATACGATGGTTTTGGAAAGAGATATAACCAAAATGCTGGAGTATGTGAAATTTGAAATACTTTTGGCATCACACAGCATAAATTCTCATGTTCTAAGTTAATGAGAGCCAGTTAGTATTTACACTGATGAAGTATTAGGAGTTGAGGTAGGCAGGAAATTAAGAAAGGTGATTGATTATAGTTGAACAACAAGTGCAAGGATATTCTGTGAGGTTCAACCTATGTTGGTTGGTTCAATTGCCAGGTTTTATACAGAAGTCGATGCGACAATCGACTTAATGAAGTCAGAGCAAGGGTGTCTGCAGACAGAAATGAGGTATCTTGTTTCCAATGGCATTTTGCACATGTTTCCGTGTCAAGCTATACTGCTTCTGGGACTGATGGAGTTAAGTTCTATTGTAGGTAGTGGCATTAGCAAAGAAGTATGAAGAGAAATACAAGCAGAAGGAAGATGTTACTTCTAAATTAACTATTGAAGAGGCAACCTTCCGGGATATTCAGGTATTTCCAATCTTTGTTTTCGTGTTCAATCCACTTGTTTGGATGTCATGGATCACTCTGGTTTTTTGTTACTTCTTCTATCAATATTATTTGCAGGAGAGAAAAATGGAACTATATCAGGCAATTGTCAAAATGGAAGGAGGCATTGCTGTTGATGTTCTCAAGGTACATTTTGGCACAATTTACAATTGATTAGGTTGTTATATGAATCTTGTTTGCAAGTCCTCTTTTTTCAACTGGTTTTGCAGGAGCAGTTGGAGCAGATTCAGTCAGTTCTTGAGGAATTGACAAAAACTGTGAATGAATGCTGCAAGCACTATGGATTGCGTAGTAAAGCAACCTCCCTCGTTGAGCTTCCCTTTGGTATATTCACGAGTTTCCTATGTCTATGTTATTGTAGCCATATGGCTGCACATCAATTGTTCCAGGATAAAGAAAGCTAGATATCTGAAGAAGTATCTGTTATATAGTTATTTATCTAGTTATTTGGCCTCAATCTGTTGCCAGGTTTGACCAGGGCTATTTATTTAACTTTTGGTTTTCTTCAATGCAAAGAACCTATCAAATTGGGAGATGTACTGCATTCATCATTATTGCTTTTTCTTGTTTTTCTCCCCAGTAGTTTGCTTGATTAGGTAGTTCATTTACTTAACATTTCTGTAAAATTCTTAACCTGTTTGTGTTTTCAGTTTATTTTAATATTAAAATTCTTAGTTCATTTATAAATGTATTTGTGATCTAACTTCCTCCTTTTGAATTTTTTAAAGGCTGGCAACCTGGAATACAAGAAGGATCTGCTGATTGGGGTGAAGATTGGGACAAGTTTAAGGATGAAGGTAGAAGATACATTTTAGCTAAACATGAACTTCAACATCTTGAAGGATAGGATTTCCTATTTTTTTATTTTTATAATTTGCATTCATTCCATCTTTTCAGGATTTACATTTTTATCAAATGGATGGTGCATTCATTTCCTCTTCCATTTTCATCAAATGTATGGTGAACTGCTTTAAGCTCTGATGGGACGTGTTTTCTCCTTTACCATTTTCAGGATTGATTTTTGTCAAGGAGCTTACTTTAGATGTCCAAAATGTTGTGGCTCCACCAAAAACATCTACTTTGGTTCGAGAAGAAACTTCTTCTATCAGTGGGGACAATGGTGCCTCCCCCTCAAATGCTAAATTGAAGTCAGAGAATGTGCGAAGTCCAGGTGAACCATGTCCTGAGAAAGAATCATCACATCACCTAGGTGAGAATGGAATGTCAAGGAGTCCTTCTGACAGTCCTGCTGGGAAGAGTGCGACAGAGAGCAATGAATTGCATAATTCTCCAGTCAGAAAGAGTGCTGGTGCAGACGGTTCTCTCCATTCTAAAGAAATCCAAAGGTGGGTTTAATTTGTTGATATTACTTAATAACCTTGCACAACTGTTTACTAAAACTTCAACAATTTGTGTGGGCATACCTTGACTGCGAGGAAATGAGGTCTTCCTTTCCTCTTTAAATTCATGAAGTTTTTCATTGGATGTCTGCTGTTATTAGTGATGTTCTTGTGCAGTGACATGGTTGGAGCTGAGTCTGTTCTTTCTAGTGACAAAAGTGTTGGTGAATCTTACTCGGGGTATTCAATACTTATTATGATACAGAATCAGTGTGGGGCCTAGGTAGCGGCAAGGTTAGTCCATTTAGGTTATTTTCCTCTGAATTTATTGTTGGCTGCCGAATGATTTGTCTGCACTCAAGAATGTTGGAGGCAATTTGATATGTCAAGCGCTAAAGGAAAATTGCACAATTTTATAATTACACATGCACATGGAGTAACACAATGCTCATTGTATATTTGTCTACTGGGCAGGGTGATAATTTTGGAGTTGTAGTTGGGAGTAGTGGCTGGATGTTTGGTTTGCAATTTCAGCATTTCTTTTCTTCTCTTCTCCCTTCTCTGCCTTGCCCATCCTGTGAGAAAACTGAGTGTATTGTTCTCTTCTTTTTGCAGGGCATGGATAATGAGGGACACGAAAGTTCTATATTTCGTGTTGGTGATTTTGGCCTAAATCCAATAAGAACGTGGCCCTCAGGTAGCAAGAGTTCATCTCTCTTTGTGGATTCTGTTCAAGGCACCCCTGCCTATGACAAGGGAAAGAGCTCATTTGTGTTTGATTCTGTTCCAAGCACCCCTGCCTATAAACAGCAGAGGAGTTCTACTGTGATTGATTCAGTTCCAAGTACCCCTGCCTATAACCAGGGCAAGAGCACATTATTGTTTGCAGATTCTGTTCCGAGCACTCCTTCCTATAATTTTGGAAACTCTCCACAAAGATTTAGTAAAGGGTCAGAGGATCACTCCTTGGACAGCTTCTCTGGGCTCGATTCTTTTGGTGCGCCTGATTCTGGTGTATTTCAATCTTCACACCCTTCTCTTGCATGGTTTGATTCCATGCACAGCACAGCAGACTTGGATCAAAATTATGGATTCCCATCAAGGTTTGATTCATTCAGAGAATCCAGAGGCTCAGAACAAAGTCATGGTTTTTCAAGGTTTGATTCTTTTAGGGATTCTGTTCAGAGCCATGGATTCTCAAGGTTTGATTCGTTTGGAGACTCTGATCATGGTCATCTCTTTCCAGCGAGATTTGATTCTTTCAGGGAATCCAAAGATTCTGATCATAGTTATGGATTCTCAAGGTTTGATTCATTTAGTGCCCATGACAGTGAATTTCTCCAATCTCCTGGCAATTCCCTATCAGGCTTTGATTCTACCCATGAGTCTAGAGAACCTGATGATAGCCATGGATTCTCATCTTTGGATGATGCCAATCCATTTGGTCCAAGTGGACCATTTAGGACATCGCGAGAGAGTGAAACTCCAAGGAAAAGTTCTGATCGCTGGAGAGCCTTTTAGTACTAGTGACCAATGGCATGGTACAGAGCGTGTTTTCTATTGAATTGTAGCTTCTTCTTCTTTGTTTTTTCCGGCGAGATTTGTCCCTGTATGTGTGGTGGCCAGGTTCTTCCATTAGTAAATAGTGTGTGATAAGGAACCGAGTAATTTTTGTCCCTCTTGTATTGTTTGATTTTGCTGATCTGATTTTGTTTCCCCATCTTCTCATAAGTTCAATTATTTGTGATTTATGTATATAATTCTGTTTGATGCACCTTTAGGTACTATGTGTCTTATGGAAGTGGTTTGTAAGTTTTTAATTTTCCGCTGCTGGGCTCAGGCCTTCTCGGCTTCTTGCAGCCATAACCTCTGGCGCGGAACTTGATTGGTATACGTCTCATTGATCCACGAGCGAGACTATCGGAACCGCCATTTGTGTTATGCCTGTAAATCTGCGAGTCGTTGACCATGAGTTTTCTGCTCGAAGCTGACTCCTGTATTCCATGGCTCTTGTTTTGTTGCGTGCTTACGGGGCACAAGCATTTGATATTCACAAGTGTCATGGTGGGCAGCACGGTTATGCCCACAGCATAGGATCCAAGTTTTCAAAGTAAGTCTGGCTGTACGCCTACGGTCCATGCTGAGCCCTCATAGGTAAGCTTATGGTAAAGTGTCTTGCATACAAACCTGCATTTTCCGATCCTACGTCTCTCTTTCATAAGTCTATTAGATTATAAATTATATAACGAGAGATCTCTTTCTATCCCCTTTTTAGGATTAAAACATGATATGTCGAAAATAAAAAAATAAGATTTTAACTTTGTCCCATTTCTCCTTACTAATCTCACTGCAAAAGATCGCGTGTGGGCTTAACCGGAAGTCTCAGATGTCCATTAGCTTTGACAGCCCAATCAATCAATGTTCCAAGTTTAGACTTCATGTTGACAGGAAATACACGACATTACATACAAAGTACAGCAACACAAATTTATATTGTTTTTGTTATGAATAGAATACACAAACAGATTTTGTAGCCGTTAAAATTATGTCCCATTTAACGCATTTACAAAAATTCACTAGTCCAACGTCAGAATAATAAAATTTATACTCGTTTGTTTGTTAAGGCTTTAATTTGTATCAAGGAATATGTTATTGCTAATTTGCACAAGCGTGAAAGTTAACGAGGCAGCCCCATTGAACTAGAAGATAGCTGTCAAAGCTTTTGCCAATATAAACGGCTACAATGGAAAAAACAGGAAAAGGAAGCTCGGGAAACGTTCTTCCATCTTGTAGAAAGTTTCCCAAAAGTCATTTAGATTTGAACTTCAGTTCAACCCAGAATTCAAGGGAAGAGAAACCAAAAAAAAAAAAAAACACCTACACTTTGTCAGAAGGACCTGGAGGCAAGTATCTCCACCAAGGAAGACCAGGTCCCAATTACTCCAACAATGAACCCGAAAACAACGATAGCCGCATCAAAAAGGAAGCCGCTCCATGGCAGTTCTTCTTTGAACGCCATCAAATGAAACAGCGCTGGCAACACAAAACCCAGAGCACAGCATGCACTGCTCCCCACCAGAGACAAGAAGTCTGAAAAATTAGGGACCAACAGAGCCAGCAAACTTACACCCAACACCACCGACCATCTCATCCACAAACAGTACCTGGAATCCCAAAACCTCCTCTCCACAACCTCATAAACCGGATTCATCATTAATGGGAAAGAAAAGAAAAGGTTGACACACAAGCCAAGCTGCACCAGTGTGCTCAACAGTCCTTGCCCTAAGTTGGTGGTGATTATATCTTTGGTCTCTTCGCCAAAGGCAAAGTAACCCAAAACCCCAAACCCTCCAAACAACAAAGAAATGAACGTCATACAAAGGCCCAACACCTTCCCGAACTTGTCCTTGTCCTCGGCCTCAGATTCTAGAGGCAATACCATGGCAATCCCTTCAAAGGCATAAACAGCCACACCCAGACCATAAAAGAAAACAGAGAAGCCCCGGAAGGCCTCCAAAACGGGTCGATTTTTCAGAAAGACCATGACATCCTCCACCATCACCACGCCCATGGCTCCAAGATCAACAACATCGGCAAAGATGCTGAGCGGAGCCAAATGGGTCAGTGTTGCAATTGAATTCAACCCCAATTGGAAAGGGAAACAACCCCAGATGAACAAAGACTTGGGGCTGAAAAAACCCCAAATCTTTTCGTCGGACTGAAAATTCAAAAGGTAGGCCAAGGTGTTGGAGACGAAGATGAGGTAGCTAACACAGAAGCCAGCTTGGGTCAGGACGACCATGGCGTCGACAGCAAGGCGGCCGATGGGACCGCAGACGGTAAAGCCAACATCGCCAAAAGAAGCAATCATGGAGAAGCCATGGAAGGATTGGAGCTTGCGGCGGGTGCGGACAAGAAGCATCATGCAGTGGTAGGTGAGGAGAGCTGCGGAGAAGAGCATGATGGAGCCGAGTAGCCATCCTGTTTTCTTGAAGGTGTAAGGGAGGCCGAGGACGCCCGCTCCGACTATGGCTATGAAGACGTTGGCAAAGGTCTTGAATTTTGAGGAGAGATGGGCCTGCTTCCCTTTGACCATAAGCGGGGTGTCCTCTCTGGGGAACGCCGGCAGGTTCAGCACGTGCGACGATGAGCTTGCTTCCTTCTCAAATCCCATTATCTCGTCCTTCAGGACGGAATCCCGACCTTTGTGTGTGTGTGTGTGTGAGATATACGTCTGAGGGATTGGGACAATATATTAATGGACTGAGGGATCGATGAAGATTCAAAAGCTCAAGTAATTGGACCTGATATTCAATTTTGTTTGAAACTAAACAAAAACACAAAACAGCGGGGGAGATTGAGATCTGGGACGGAGGATTGTACGTAGTAGTTTCTTGTCCGACTTCTTTCTTTTCTTTAAATTTTGTTAAACAAAGAAATGGGGGTGGATCGATGACTGAATAGGGAAGGCTGGCTGGCTGTGAGAAGGAAGGAAGGAAGGGTGGTGGGTGGTTCTCGATCGATGCTTTCTTCTTCTTCTTCTTCTTCTTCTCCTTCTCCTTCTTCTTCTTAATGATGGCCAATGGATGATGCTGGCTGATGGATGATGCTGATGATGATGACGATGACAATGACGGGCCCAGAATGGAATCGGATCTTTTGCACAACGCACAAAAGATGTCCTAATGACAGGAACCCACCTCGCTGTTGCCAAATTTTTCAATACATGCCATCCTACTCCTCCCCCCTGCCCGCTGTACTGTATGGCTCCATCCCGACCATTCTTCACTCCGTCAAATTTTGTTTGTTTGATTATTTATTTATTTAAATGGTCGTGACGGTGTAGAAGCTCTAATTGAGCTGCTCCCGACTGAAATCATGATATTTCATTTAAAAGTATATAATAGATAAGAAAATATATATATATATATATATTTATTTATTTATTTATTTATTTATTTATTTATATTTATGAAAAAAATAAATGAACAAAATTATTGACTATGAAAATACATAATAATTATTAGTTAAATAAATAAATGTATCATTTGTGTCTATATCCTACCAAATTCATATTGCATTAAAATGCCACTTATTTGATTTAAAATACAAACCACTCTTTCTGGCCATTAATGCAAACCACTTGATCGATTTTAATTCTTTGTTACATAAAAATGTAGTTTAATTAAGCATTCCTTCACTAAACCAACACCCCCCCCCAAAAAAAAAAAAAGAAAAAAAGAAAAAAGGCACCAAATCGTATTCATTTTTTGGGGGGTTTACTAGGAAGGAACAAATACCATAGCCGACCCTGAGATCCTAAAAAAGGAAACTTAATAAATAATAAATAAATAAATAAATCACGTGATTATAAATCGATGAAGTGACCAAAATTTTGTTTAAATTCCCGCACACCCTTTACCAAGGCGGGCTTTGAATAAGCATGGCATGATTATTTATGCAATCTAAGTTTTGCTTTCGAAAATTCCTTTGTACAATTTCAGGTCTATGACTCTCTCTCTCTCTCTCCCCACATCTATCTCCTCTATCCAATTTCTATAATTTTGAAAAGTTGAAAAATATGATAACTTGCATCTCTATGAAACTCAGGAAATGACGTTCCAATCCCTGTTGCTGCGTGTAACTGTTTGTTTGTTAGTGAGGGCTAGCCATCCGCCCAGAACACGTCTCCTTGCCTTGGCTGCCTGCCTGCCTGCCATAGCCACATGTTTTATTTAGATATATATATATAGAGAGAGAGAGAGAGAGAGAGAGAGAGAGAGAGAGATGTTCAAAGTAAACTCTTTATTATTGTTATTATATACGCAGCAGTTGCCTGCGTTGATCCGAATGCAACATCTCGTAATCTTTCACAGTTCACACGATGCATTAAACTCATTCTGTCCGAGAACTTTCTCC
Source organism: Kandelia obovata (assembly GCA_021464305.1). Classification (NCBI taxonomy): domain Eukaryota; kingdom Viridiplantae; phylum Streptophyta; class Magnoliopsida; order Malpighiales; family Rhizophoraceae; genus Kandelia; species Kandelia obovata. The sequence continues at coordinate 9,723,106 of CM038473.1, forward strand.
ATTTCCACCGACAGACAAATGCAACACAAGGACTCAATGCGTCCAATGTACCCACATAGATCTACCAAATGGCAAAACAAAAAATGAGAAAATTTTGTATGTTTTCTATAATTTATTTTAGAATAATAAGACTCATAACTTATAACTTATTTAATAGCAAAATCTATAATTTATCTAACTGTTTATATTTATTTATTTTCTAATTCAATAAAAAAAAATTTTATCAAATTATGTCACGATAATCGTTTTTGTTCACCGCATTGCTTCTTATAAATATGCCAATTTCATCCTAAGATGCTTGCGACAACACACTCTTAGCTTAAAAAGTACAGGCCCCAAGAACTCCTTCGAATTTTGAAGACCGGGCCTCGGTCGGTCCTGGTACCACAAGGACACATCGGTGCCATTGACAACATCGAAGCCACGATTTTTATTCTCTCTCTCTCTCTCTCTCTCTCTCTCTCTACACGAAAACAAACAAATGACACGGCCCACTGCTAATTATTAAACTTTGATCCAGTTGCCCAATCGAATTCACCGTTTACCTGTTGGCGTAAATCTCGTGCTTTAAACTTCTCCTCTGCCACCAAATCTGATATCAAGAAACTTGAACAGTCTTGTAAATAAAGGGACGCCCAGCCATTCAATTGTCTCGTTACCTAAAAGCAAGAAAAACAGAAGCAAGCACCTTCAGACAATTATTCATTCAAAGTCCACAAGGATCGATTCCAGTTGGTTAATTGCACGGAACATATTCTTGCTTTCTAACCAGCTTGTCTCTTGACGACCAAGACAAAGGAGCAAAGAGTCCCATGTCGAATAGTCAGGACTTACACCCTTTTCTATCATTTGCAAGAAGACGGTCAAAGCCTTTTGGAACTTGCCCTCCTTACAGAGCGCATCAATCAGAGGGCTGTAACTTCCTATATCAGGTTCCCAACCCATTGCGTCCATGTCCTCTAGGAACTTCAGCGCACTATCTTCCTTTCCTTGCCTACAGAATCCACCAACGAGAGCACTCAACGTTGATGCAACAGGAAAATAACAACGGGCAGCCATCTCATTCAGGAGCTCAAGTGCTTCCCTCACCCGCCCTTTTTGGCAAAATCCATGGATTAAGCAGTCATAGATGAGAACGCTTGGGATTCCACCTTCATCGATCATCTCATCGTAAACTCTTTTTGCGTTCTCAGTGGCACCCTCCTCACAAAATCCCAATATCCTCAAGCTTCGATCGACAGCTCTCGGGAATAATTTTTCCATCTTAGTCAGAAACTCAAGCGCATCATCCCATAAAAGCTTCTTATAAAAACCATACAACACACTATTGTAAGGACTAATGTTACCCGCACTACCCCCTTTAGTTTCCTCCATCAGTTCTAAGATCTTAAACCCCTCCTCCAACCTTCCTCCTGAAAACAAGCCTTTGATTAGCGTATCAAAAGTAACAAAGGTCCAACTGATCCCATCTGTTTTCATATCATTGAACATTTCAATGGCCAAATCCAACATCCCACTGTCACAGAAGCCAGATATTAACTCATTGTAGGTATCCGCATTGGCAAGGCATCCCTTCCTCTCCATGTCCTTCAAGAAGCTATGCCCAACTTTTGCTTTCCCTACTCTACAAAAGCCCTTTATCAAAGTGTTGTAAGCAACCACATCGACTACACCCCCTTTTCTCTCTACCCTTTCTAGAACCTCAACAGCCTCTGTCACCCGGCCTGCATTGCAAAGAAGTTCAACGACTTTAGTCACTGTGACAATATCGGGTACGAGCCCCATACTGAAACTCTTCTCTAGCAACGCAAGAGACTGGAGCAAATTGTCTTCTTTACAGTATCCGGATATAAGAATATTGAAAGTAGCATCATTAGGCTCCTCCATCTCATTCATCAAGCTTCTCGCTCTCCCAACCTTGCCGTTCTTGCAAAGCGCGTGGAGCAATGTATTGTAAATAACAGTGTTTGGCATGGTACCTCTAGACTTGATAAGTTGGAGGAGCTTAAAGGCTTCGCCTATCCTACTAGTCAAGCAAAGGCCTTTCATTAAGATCCCAAAAGTATAATCGTCCCCCTGGACACCGCGACGCATCATTTTTCTCCTATAAAACTCCCTGGCCAAATCAATATCTTCCTTGACAAGGACATCGAGGATGGAATTGAAGATTTTCAAAGACGGGTTACTTTGAAACTTGGTAACCAAGTTGAGTACCTGGAGAACCCGACGAGTCATGCGAGCACGGCCGAGACCTCGAATGATGGTGAGGAAAATGTCCTCGTCTGGGGGAGAGCCGATGGTATGGGGCATTTCGTCGAGCAGTTGCTGGACGGTGTCAAAACGGCGGAAAGAGCAGAGCTTGTGAAAGAGAGCGCGGTAGGTGGATTGGGAGTGGACGAAGTTTGGGAGGTTTGAGGCCCATCTGAAAGTATCGAGAGCTTTGGCTGCTGATTTTTGGTCTAAAATCAGATGGGCTATCCGTTCATGGCTTGGGACCGAAGAAGACGACGACACAGTGGTAGAGAGGAGACGCTGTTTCCGCCTGAGGCAGAAGAAAAGAAGCCATCTTTCCGAGGAATTTGTTGCTGCTCTTAAGGAGGAGAAAGCTGAGAAAGCAGGCATATGTGATAGGAATGGGAATGGGAATGTGAATGTGAAGGTGAGAGATAGACAGAATGTTGCTACTCTTATCTAGCTCTCTCAAAGGCTAAAGGGGAAGGATCCGATGATGGGGTAAGAGAATGGGAGGAGTGCATATACATGGGGTCTTGTCACGTTGCAGTGGTGCGCCGCAGCTGTGCTGCCTGCACTGCCATCATCCTAGTCGTAGCCTCCTAAATTTGGTTGGATGGAATTCTCGATTACATTCCATGTTTCTCGGCTTGGGCCAGTAGATCGGAAGAGGGCGAACCTCCTCAACGAACAAAACCGTCCTCAGACATTATTTGCATCCTTTGATGAAATCAATCAATCAACAGCCTTGGGAATCGACTCGAAAATTCTGGAACAGGTCCAACGAGTTCCTCAAGGAATCACAAACGAAATGGTTATATTCCAGTTTAAATATCAATTTATTGAATGGGGGGGGGGGATGTCCGAAGGCTTACATTTAACCAAAAAATTTAAAAGTAACACGTAATTGTTTGTTTACGAAACAGACCTGCATTTCTTTGGGAAGTTCTCTCTAATGATTCAACTTGTTTCGCATGGCTCATAACAAGTCTCGAGCACCATCCTTTCTTTGGATTGCCGATTCCATCTTTTCATCCTGCTCCCCACCCAGCGCCGCCACCGATGCGACACTCTCCAATGCATTCAAGAGAGCTGAATTAGATTCCCTATCTTCCAGCTCAACTCTATCACTACTGTCACGAAGAAGTGACAATCTCATCTCAGAACTCTAAAACATAGGATGCAGCTGCACTTCGAATGCCTTCAGCCTGGCAACATAATGAGATCGAATTGTCGGCACAAACATGAACAAAGAAGCTGCTTAGAACATAATTTTTCAAGCTAAAGCTTGCTAATGAATTTCATAATGTATAAAAAAACTGCCAGACAAGCATTTTAAAGGGCCAAACAATAATCTCACCTCAATTCTGGATCAGGTTTCAATAAATGGGAAAGAAGATCCTCGGCTTCTGGAATATATACTCCACCAAGAAGAGTTCCACTACATTTTTCACAATATTGATGTCACGTCCAAGGCAATCACCAAATGGATGTCGACCACCAGTGATGCAGAAAAAAGAGCACACAACCCAAGCTAAACAAATCAACCGCACGTGTTTGTCATCCATGAAGAAGAAGCTGTTCTGGTGCTTGCCAACCAGAACTTCCACAACCTTCAATCAGGTCACCAAACAGACGGAAAAAATAAAAAATAAAACAATCTGAGTTTTACTGAGAAACATCGGGATCCAATCTTTAGGAGGAAGCCAGCCTGCTTCCCCTTGGATCATCAAATCTATCACTTGCCAATCACATGAAGGCCCAATGTAGACATATCTCCAAAATGGCGCTTGCTGATGCCCATATCAGAAAGTTTTGCACACAAAGTCCTTTCCTTAACAACCAAAACATTCTGAGGCTTTAAATCACGATGAATTATTCCCAATTCATTCAAATGCATAAGTCCGAACATCACATCCCTGTTTTACAGAAATTGACAAATGCTTATGACTAAAATGTTACAGAGCGCTTAATGCCTATGAACGTGGAAATAACCGACTTAACAAAATTTTGAATTTCACCGTTAGTGTTAGACATAGACACGCTAATCATCAGACGATAGGAATGGGTGTTTGGGAATGAAGTCCCCTTTCATTGGAAAAACTTCTTCAAAGCTAATAAAAGAGGTGAAGGATGGCCATTTGCTTTCCACAGACTCAAGTCCTGCATATTAGCCTTCACAAAATCCAACCAGAGTTTATACTCAACTTCAGCTAAGGTTGCTTGGTCCTTGCAGACTGGATTTAGAGAGAAACCAGAGTATATTTGAATCAAATCATCCAAGCTGCATGTGCATTTGCTCCAGACCCCATACCACCAAACAATATTTGGATGACTGTCCGATGCAACAAGATTTTGAATTTCTTTGAAAGCCACATCATGGTGAGCTTGAACAAGGCGTTTCACAGCAACTGGCGGGCCATCTTATAAACCTTCAAGGATGATTGTGTCATTGCTTCCCTTTGCAATGTCCACATCTGATACATATAACTTGCCAATCCTATGACTATTAGCTCCACCATCAACAAGTTTATTGATGTTCAAAACTGGTTTGCTGTCACCCTCACTGAGTCTAAATCCATCTTCATTTCCATTTGATGTATACTTACCCTTCATCTCAGAAACATCATTATTTCCAGTTGTTCTTCCTTTCGGGAGGCAAAGCTCCTAAAGTAGTACCACCAGACTGCCCCTTCATGGTGACTTTTCTCAGGAAATCCGGTAAAACACATAGCTTGACACAACAATGACAACAAAATAAATTAAAGACATCACTGAAGACCAATTAAAACACCAGCTTAATGCATCCTTATGAGGCATGCTTGCATCATATACTTGGAGTGCAGCAGAATCATTAGGCAGAGCAGGTATGCCTTCACTATCACCACTAGAATCCACATTTGATAGTTTGTCAACTTTAGGCAGCAACGGAAGCACAGGATTTGCAGTAGATCCTGGAAGCATCAACATTTCATAATTATTGTGCAATGGATTATCATTGGATTTGAAGCAGGAACTGAGAGCTGGAGCTTCTCATTAGTACATATAGCCCCAGACCCAAAGCAAGAATGTGGTTTAACATGCCTTGCAATTGCCACCCTTCCTTAATAATACAAAGGCTTATGAATATATTAATACCAAGGGTTTCTGATAAAATCCTCTTGGCTGGATTTTCTTCAAAAAGAATTGTCTTGTTCATGTTTCCAGTGTTTTTCAGCAAATTTTGAAATGAAAGTGGCGGGCATGCAGATGTCAACAAACATCTGAATGAAAATATGCTGCAATAAGTTTCTTGACGATGTTGTCATTGCATTACGACAGGGGTACAATTATTTACGTCAACAAACAAATTAAATTAGCAACTTGTACTACAAACAAATATCTTCTTTTGCTCCTAACCTTTATATACATATATGTATATATTCCCCCCCCTCCTCCCTCCCTAATGCAAGAACAAGCGAAGGGCGGCAGGGAGTGAAGACTAGTAATGTAGTGTGAATCACGAATTTTTCACTGTGACGGGACGGGCCCAGCGCTCTTGGGCCAGATCGATACCTGTCTCTTATACACATCTAGATGTGTATAAGAGACAGCCTCCCTCCCTAATGCAATGACAAGCGAAGGGAGTCAGTGAGTGAAGACTAGTAATGTAGTTTGAATCACGAATTTTTCACTTTGACGAGACGGGCCCAGAGCTCTTGGGCCAGATCGATACATGTGATAAAAAAAAAAAAGGCGGGGATGGTACGCTCAGGAGAGGATGGACATGAAGATAGTGGACCACAGGGCGAGAGCCAGGGCCGCTACCAAGTATGTCCATAGGAAGAGGACAGAGCACTCCTCTTGACCCACATCAAACAGCTGGGTCATGGTACCTGCCAATCAGAAACATTTGAATGAATTGAGTTGGTTGGGCTTGTTTCAGTTACGCAACAATTGATAGTCTACTAATTACAACAGAGAAACAGAGCGATAAATAAGATTGTCAATTACCGATGTTCATGGCAGGGGGCAGGGTATACTGAATCATGAGCACAAAGTGGAAGAGAGGGTCTGATGGGAGGAAGCCAAGATTTGCAGCCGCTTTCACTAACCCTACACCTATTGCAGGGAGCAGCACGTATCTAACGCAAACCACTCCGACAATGACCAATACTCTGATTCTTGACGACTTCAACCCTAACAACAATCCCACAGGCCACAACACAATATTTTCATCATCTCTCATTGGACCCTTTTTTTTTTTTTTTCCTCTTTAAAATACATATATCTATTTTTTACCTTGAATGAGATTGCCTCCCAGTATAAGGGTGATACAAGGAATCGTTCCATTCCTGGAGAATAACATGACATAAATCAGTACACTGTCTATGTAGCATGGAATTTTATGATTAGGAACATTTTTAATTAGAAGCCGTAAACTGATACGAAAATGGCAATCGCTTTTGATGTACATACCCAAGTAATTCGACAGAGTCCTGGATCACCCGCAAGGGGGCATCCTCACCAATTATCAGGCTTTTCAGAAATGTCGTTGCTCCGAAGACCAGTCCTACAATCTGAGAGAAATATTGATCCTATGATTTGCTAATTTGAGTTGGTTTGGTTTAGAGTTTTCTTCATTAGAAAGAAATTACAGCCGGCAAAAACCAAGACAAGAACAACCATAATTATTGTTTAGTAAAAAAAATAAAAATAAAAATTGTTATGTCTTGCTAGCTAGCTGGTTTTTGGCCAATGACCATGCACTCACAGCAGCTAGCGTAGGGGGTGCCAGGAGCTCCTCAAGAATCTGTTGAAGAAATACCAGTAATCTGCTCCCACATGATACCTGCCCATTCCCATCTTCAACAGTATATTCTTCTTGTGAATCACTCTGCAAATGACACATCACAAAGTTCAGCAGTATATCTGAGAGGAGCTCAAGGCATGCCACAAACACTATACTGATATATAGGAGAATGTCTCTCTGCCAATCAAACACTGATATGAAGGAACTTAACAGATTGGATTTCTGTATCTTCAACGGACTTCATTGATGCCACAACTACAGACACATGTTCTTGGCCCTTGCCCTTGAGAAGGGGAGTTTCCTGTGTAGCTTCTAAACTCTTGTTGGGTTCTGTTGGATCCTTCGCTGCTTCCAGTGATTTGAATTTTGCAGCTGATGTTTTCACCAATTGGTAAGTATAAGTCCAGATGTAGAAGCCGCCCAGCTGATCAAACATTAAAAATGAGAAACTGATCAGATTTCAGAAAAAACAAGCAATTCATTTCAAATCTGATGGAATTAGCATGTTTTTACTTAATGGTTGCAGGGAAGATGAGTGCAAAGAGAAAAACATAATGTACGTGGTTGAATTAAGTACCGCCATAGAGAAAGATGAGTATGAGAGTCCAATGGAGCTGCAAGTGCTGCTATCACCAAATGGATTTTTATCCTCATTGCAGATTGCCGGGATAATTATCAGCATCAGGTTCCCCAAGTTTCCTGAGGATATCAATTAACAAGCATCGGAGGCACATACATATCACAAACCAAGAGACTCCAGATTTAAGGTATTTCATTCAACAACAAATTAAATACCAATGCTTTTGTTAAAGTTAAGCTAAACCCCAACACCACCCCCACCCCCGCACCCCGTCACAGCACGAATGAACTGGGTTAAGTACCTGATGAGCATGAAGCAATGACAAGTCCTTCTATATGAGGTTTGGGTCTCAGGATTTTAACTAATATCCATCCGAGAATACCTCCAATCAAGAATGTGAGCCCGATGTTAACAGGCATGAACCACCTAAAAAAACATTGCCAGACCAATCAAGATTGTATCTTTCGAGCCAAGCTTTATTTTATTTTTTTGGTGGTTCAAATCAAATGCAACTCTTTTTGGTATTAACTATACATAAAAAATAAAGCCGCTAGTCTTGCAGTGTACACATACAGCAAATTTTTAAAAGCAATTTGCCTACCAGGAAATGATGTCTTGAAGCGTGACTGTTTTCGCCAGACTGGCAAACATAAGCGAAGGCGTAAACACTATGAAAACGATCTGCAATCATACGGATTAATGGAAAAACAGAAAAGAAAGAAAGAAATAATTTATAGCAATTGCACAGGTACGCGTGTGTGTACATGAATTGAGTGGGAAGAGAAAATTTATATAACATGCACTTATGAGTAAATTGGTTCAGCTCCTAGACTTGCAATGAAAATAATATAGTAGTGTACGGAACGCACCTTGTTCAGGGACCTTCGGGTATCTGCAGAAAGAAGATTGTTGGAGTAGTCAGTAGCCATGAGGGCTCCCAACAAGCTTATTATGAGGACTTGGAGAATTGGCATAAAGGACACTTCAAACAGTGACCAGAAACCCATCTTGAATCTGCTCTCAAACTCTTCACTTGAATTGAACTGTACCTAGCTAGGCTATGTAAATTGACAAGCAGAAACGTATATATCCGTACTTCCCTTCTCCTCTATTGGTGTCAAACCTTAATTTCTTTTTTTGAATTTGTTCTAGCGCGTGCTAGCAGTGCATGATCATCGATCAATGGAAGAGAAGGAAAATCCTGGGAAAGATCAAGGCGAGAAAGAGAGAGGGTCAGACACAAACACATACACAAAAAGTTAATTATAATACTTAAAAAGACAACAAAACAGAATTGATTAAGGGCAAAAGGCAGAGAGAAGGCTCCAAGGGACAGAGGGGGAGGCAGTTGGGTAGTGTGACGCCTAGCATACAAACGTTGGGAACTCACCGAAAACATGTGCATGTGAATGAATGACTATTTATTTGGCTACCAGCGCTCAACTGGGGGAGGAACCAACCAAGCTGGTGACACTGACACCCTCACTTTGACACCTTTTATTTTTATTATTATTTGTTTGGTTCTACAGTACCTATAATACTGCGCCTCTCTGCGGCAGATTGGAGTGGGGACCTCATAATTTGTACCATGCTGGCACTGGCCGCCATGTACCCTTCTTTCTTAGAGCCTGAAGGAGCTTTTAATTGCTCTGTTTCGGTCTTTACTCAAGTGAAATTAACATCGGCCGGCCGCATACTCTTATTAACCCCCACTCCCACCCCATCTCCTACCCAAACAAGCAACTAATTGAGATTCTAAAATGTCAAAAGTTCGATTGTTTTGTTACGTTATTACACGTTTAAATTTAAATGACAGTATAAACAATGCTATATTTATAGTATTAGTTATTAATTATTACAGAGATTTAAGTTGGTGTAAATATTCATAATGTTGGACCATGAAGAGAGAGAGAGAGAGAGAGAGAGAGAGAGAGAGAGAGAGAGAGAGAGAGAGAGAGAATGATAGCAACGTCCCATGTCATTCCAATGAGAAGGGAGATCTTGATGAATATAAATCCAAAAAACAATTTAATTGAAAAAGGCAACTTATGTGTGGGTGAGCAATTGAAGTCCTCCTTGGCCACCAGCAGCAGGCGGAAGGGCATGCTGATGCTGCCAGAAGCTTCCCCCACCCACAAGGACGTGTATTCTGTGTGGCGGTGCCAAAACACTTTGGTCCTTGTCATTTCCCCAGTTTTTGCTTCTTTTGCTCAATTTTTACTCTTTGGCTTTACTAGACGTACATCTAATTAATTCAATATTTCCCATTATTTTTATTCCTCCATGTTCTTACCAACAAATCATACAAAAACCTTCTACGCTAATCACAATACCTCATTTTGAAGCTAATTATGAAACTTATCACACTGCAAGTGTCGATCTCTCTAGTAGTGCTTTGTAATATTTGTTTGTAAAGCATATATTTGTAGATACATTATTTTCCCAACCCATTGGGCATGCCTGGCAATGGTGTAAGTTATCATACTTCTTTTACTACTTTAAAATAACCATATATATATATATATACACACACGAATGTAACAAGGCATCAGAATACCAGGAACTTTACGAAATGAATAACATAACAAGTGGACAAAACCTGCACCGTGCCTTGACATTAAGGTTAGGTCAGTTTAGACAAGTAAAATTGGTTTGCGTCACCGATGGAAAGTGTTCAGGTCAATCGCCAAATAATTAAAGATGAAGATGGTGTTTAGCAAGAATAAAATGAGAGATTATCCATGACACGTCATCTGGAAAACAGTGATGGCAACACAAAATTAACTTAGGTGAAAAGTATGATAACATAGATTTGCTTTTCTAGTTCCCAAACGGAGTTTTTTAAAAAAAAAAAAAAATTGAAGGAAAAAAAAAAGAGAGAGGGATATCATGAAGGTCAAGGTCAAACTAATTGTCCCATGACCATTGATTGATTAGTTCAGTTGACCACGGATTCTAACAGCCATACGAAAGAAAAAAAAAAGAAAGGGATTGAGATGTGATACTTTGACAGTGTATATATATATATATAAGATTAATAAAATAATAAAAAAATAATAATAATGAGGCCCATAATTTATTCGATGACCGAATAAATAAACGACGAAATTGGGAAGGTAGGCGGGGGGGGGGGTGGCGGTGGTGGTCGGACCAAATAAGCATTTGGTTGGGTGGCGCCTAAATTTGTTTTTTGTTTTAGTATCCAGTACAAGGAAACGCCACAACCGCCATGTTTTCGGAAAGGTATGAAAAACAAACAGACAGGCAAGCAAACCTCACAAAATTATTGATATATATATATATATATATATAAAACGACAGAGAAAATTCCCACGAATTTTCTTTTTCTTGAGAAAGAAATATACATATGTATATGTATCATACAAATAAAAATGATGGAAAACCTTGGCATATCATATTTTGTTTTCTCTAAGGAGAAAATAATGCTGAGAATCTCAGCAACCGAATAGAAAATCGTGGTAAAGGAAAGAATCAAAGGGAAGAGAGAGAATGAGAGAGAGAGGGGAACCTGCAAATGCAATCGAGCCGGAGGTGGGGCGTACAAAATGTTCATAGGCGAGGGAGACACGGCGATAGAGGCTCCAGGGAAAAAGCAATTAGATATCTCCGCCTATCTTTTTGGATAATCGTATTCCTTCTTTACGCGCGTGTGCATGTATGTATGTATGCATGTATATATATATATATATATATATATATAATCTAATCCTGGACAGTTTTAATTATGTCAATATTATCTCTTATAATTGTCCAATAGTCATGGTGACAGCTAAAGGATGTCGTGATGATCAGGCAATCCATAGAGGGGCTGCCTCAGATCCACATCGACCACTTGGTAACGAACTAATTACTATTATAAGGACCTAATAAATAAATAAATAAATGATTAAAATAAATTAGTCAGATTTGGTCTCATTAATATTGACTCTTTTCATTCCTCAAAAGCCTCCAATTATGGGCGCTGCACATTAAAGCCAATTCACAAAAAAAAAAAAAAAAAAAACAAAAGTTAATAAGGTGAGCGTATTCAGAGCCGTTGATGTGGTCTAGACTTTACGGCTATAATTTTCACGGGCCTTTACCTTTATGGTGTCAAATATGCTAGTCGCTAACGATAAATAATTAAGCAGCTTTAATTGATTCATCTCGGAGAAACCAATAAACAATGGTGACCGCCGGCGACTTTGCTTTTACCATGTTAATGCGCAAAAGGCGACCCATGTGCATAATCCATGACGGAGGATGGAGCTAGATTGACTTTTCATTCCGGACTTAACGCATAATGCCTGCTCATGCTCATCCATCCCTGTTTGAATTAAAATAAATTTATGATCGCATGTATACGTATCATATCTGTCAAAAAAAAAAAATATATATATATATATAATTTAATTTATTTATTTATTTAAAACAAAAGGACATTGCAGGTGGGGTTGTCTTTGCGGAGGGAAGCGGAGATCCAAACAGATGGGATCGAGCTTCCAACCATCATATCATATCATATCATATCATATATATATACATAAAAGCAATTATTAATATTATATGCACTGTTGTTACTTTATGCAATGACCATGATTTGGCTTGCCGTGAATCAAGCAACTGGCAAAGCATCGATCAAAGAATGCTGCAGTCCTAGCTAACCCATTCAGTATACCAAGGCAACAACTCGTTGATTCTAGTCAATCAATGAGGGTAGCTAGCACATGGTCAACGCTTCCAAATCGAACTAACCTTTACAATTGTTCTTCTTCTTCTTCTTCTTCTTTTTTTTTTTTTTTTTGGGGGGGGGGGGGGAGGGGAACAAGCCATTTTCCATTTTTATTTTTCTGATCTCCATATTCCATACTCGTAAGTCTTAACTCAAAATTGCTTCTTTTTATTGACCAAAAAAGAAGCAAAGAAGAGTCGCACCCTTTTTATAAATAATTGCTGTTACTTGAGATAAACTGGACTCTTTAATGGTGACTCAGTCCAAAGGTACTAAAGTCCCCCACCCCACTATACATAATAATACTAATAATAATTAATAAATAAATAAATGCGACTGAATTTGGAACATTGGGACGTCTCTCCTACAAAATTAAGTTTTAGCTCGCTTGGATGATTGAGCTTTCAAGGGCCCAGGCCTCAAATCCCCCATGTGATGGGCTGCCCTGAACATTGGTTTCGAATGGAAAAGCCCAATTGATTGATGTTCTGCCCCATGTACCCAACCCAACGCACTGGCAGCAGTTCCCCTTGCCCCGCTGGGCACAAACATTTCAGCCCTAATTATCTTAAACAAATCCTGATCCTAATCCCGCCTGATGAGTGGCTTCAAAACAAAATTTTAAAAGTAATTGAATTAAAAAATTTGGGGATTTAATATTTAATCAATTTAATTAGAATAAAATAAAAAAAAAAAATTGCGACTGATTTATCATCTAATTTAGTCGCCAATTTAAAATCAACAATTTATGAGCATAAATTAAATCAAACTAAAGTCTAATTTTTAACTTATCAGTCTGATCGACCTAATTTTAAAAACATTACTTCAAGCTGGTGCGCGTGCAGTACCAACGAATTATACTCCAGGGCACTCTCCTAGCATGAGTTTGATTTCGAGTGCCGAAACATTTTCATCTTCTAGGCACTATATATTTATTATCATGTCCAATCAATAGACATAAACTCGTTCATTGCATGCATATACTGATTCGAAAAAAGAAAGAAAGAAAGAAAGAAAAAAAAAAGAAGAAGAGTTTTTTGTGAGTAAAATACAAAAACAAGGATGATACTCAGAGTCCGGGCCAAACATACTGAACCAGGTATGCAGTGTACAGTAGGCTTGATAGCTAAAACTATTACCATTTTCATATTTATGTTATATTTGAAAAATAGTTTAATATTATGTTTTACTATAAGAAATATGTTGATATATACGTTTTAGTTCTTGCTTGATTGCCATTTCCAGATTTTTATTATAAATATATAATACCGTTGACTTGGCTTGGTTTCTCCCTTTTCAGATCAAATAAGGAACCGACCGACGGTCCGTCCGTCCGTCTGAATATATCAACATGATTCTTATAATCACGTCAGTTTTTGCTTTTGTGTAAATTTTTCAAGAAACTAGTAAGAGAGGTTGAAAAAAAATTGTTTGTTAACAATGATACCTTCCTAAATGATATTAATATGGTTCAGTGAATATTTATAAACATCCGTTGCAATTTCATTATGATGCAGCTGTGATATTTATGGATATGGTTTGGTGATAGATTTACGAATGCTCAATTCCATGTTTTCTCTTACGGAAATATGCCAGTTTAGGGAGGCCATGACCGCAGTGATTTCTGGAGTCCGTCTTTTCATTAATTGATGTCAATACTGCAAGCAAATCCCCTTTACCCAAAATAAGAAAGAAAAGAAAAGAAAAAAAAAACCCTTATCGTGAACCCCAAAGAAAAAGTTAACGCCCTTCTCAAACTGGGAACGTCCCCAAAGCAATTTCTTTCTACACGAAACAAGGCACACCCAACGCAAGATAGCAGCTAAATGTCTCGAGGCACGGTGCCTTTCCTTTCTGAACAAACACTTGCAACGCATGCTGGATCCCTCGTCCACAAATGGGGTGTTCTTTGATTTGCTATTGGAAACTTAAATTCTCGGTACGTAACATTGAAACTTTTTTCAAACAATCTCATATAATTTAAGCCAAAATTTTATTCATCATATATCTGTAAATCAAAATTAAGAATACTCTTTTAAATTTTTTTATTTCATTTTTGTATTAAATATTTAAATATTTCTAAATTTAAATAAATCTCTCTCCCTCTCTCTGTCTTTTTTTTTTTTTTTATATATATATATATCAACAAATTTAAAATTTAAAAATTCACTGGCGACATAAATATCTGTTAATCCTTCGTATCCAATTCCATCGTACTTTATCCCTACATCAGAGGAGCCCGCACCTTCTGGGACTGCCCGCACGCATACTTTTGCAGATCAAAAGATTCTAAAGTATAATAGTAATAATAATAATATTCACGAGAGAGAAAAGTAAAAAAAAAAAAAAAAAAAAAAAGAAGAGAGATAAATATACTAAAATTATGAATGCACAGAAAAAAAAAAAAAGGATTCATAATTCAATTATATATTTTTAAAAGTAGCCATAAAAACTTTAAATTATTATTATTATTAATTGTAGGATGATAATTGTCCTTGGGCTTATGCGACTTAGGATGACAAAAGTCTGGTCTGACAGAGAGAGTTGACGACACCAATAATTTAGGTCTTCTTCTTCTTCCTCCCTCTGCTTCCATTTCATTTGCTCCTGTCCGCCTGAGCAGCAGCATCCTTGTCTTCTACGAAATATATATGATTTACAAACCTCCCATCCGCTACCTGTTCACCACTTCGCTCTGTCAACCCTCTTTAGTCTCTCTCTCTCTCTGTTTTGCTTGCTCTTGGGTTGGGTGTCCTAATTAGTTATAAGTTGGAAGAAGGTAGCTGAAGCTGAACCAAAAGATGAAGCTGCTGCTGTTACCTCTGTCTCTGTTATGGGGGCCTGCTGCTTATGGAGGAGCCACAATGGTTATGGCGGCTGGCGGAAGCTCCGACCCCCAGAGGAAGCTTGATCGGACGCCCACCTGGGCAGTAGCTGGTGTGTGTGCTGTCTTTATCATCATCTCCCTTCTCTTGGAAATGCTTCTCCACAGACTTGGAACGGTACCTGCCTAACATCTCTTCTCTACTCTCTTCTACTCTACTTCTTGCTTCGCTTTCGCTTTTGAACGTTCGATCTGTGATTTGGCGGCTAGGCTAAATAAATTTCAGTCCTCCTCTCAAAGTTGTTGGTAATGATTGCTCTTCCCTGCTCCTCTTTGGGGCCAATGAAGTGGGGAGGGGACGTAAAGAAAGCCACCTTTTGTACGTGCTATAATCCCCTTTTTCACCTGTTTTGGATCAGGTGTTTCACTCCATTTTTTGTTGTCGAATTTAACTGTTATGCCTGTTTTCTTCTTTCCTTTTTCAATCTTCTGCCCCCATTAATGCCTTGTCCCTCCCCTCTTAGCCTTTCACTGAGATTGACCATTTCAATTGTCAGGTTATTCACTTTTTTCCCCATAATTCTCTCTTTAAATTTTCATAAAATTAGTTCATCGTGCCCACTGGAAGCTGGAGATGCCATTTGGTTCCAAGAGTTTTTTTGTCAATTTCAGTCCTTTCTCAAAGTTTCTGTAGTTAAAGTGCTTTTCATTCTCTGTCTCTCTTATGTTATCTCCTCTCTATGAATTTTGTATTCAGTGGTTCACAGAAAGGCGCAAGAGAGCTCTATTTGAAGCCTTGGAGAAGGTTAAGTCTGGTAATAGCAGCTTTTTATGCCATTCTCTGATTTATGTTAGTCAACATTGATATGAATAACCAATGCCACCCATTTTCCTTCTTCTTGGGTACTGCAGAGCTGATGATTCTAGGATTCATTTCACTGCTTCTGACTTTTGGTCAGAGTTACATTTCAAAAATCTGTATTCCAATAAAGGTTGCTGACACTATGTTGCCATGTCGGAGTGATAGCAAAAGTGATGATACTTCTAGCACCGAAGGGGGACATCGTCGAAGAATGTTGTGGTTTCAACATAGATCTCTGGCTGGTGCTGAAACTATTAGCAAGTGCAAAGATGTGAGTGTAGATGGTGATAATGTATCCTTGGTTGCTGATTTCTAGCCTTTTTAATGGAGTAGTAGGTAGTCATGTAATGTTTTCACTAGGAGATTGATGCTATCCTAACTATTTTATAGTCAAGTTGCTATAGTATTAGTGTTTTGCATACACCCACAAGTAGTTGTGCAGGGGAAGGTGGAGTCGTGTGACTTATATGACACACCATAGCACAATTATTATAAATTCAAGGCAGTATGACACATTTTCATGCTCTGGTGCATGCTACTTTAATCTGTCCAGCTTTTTCCTGTAAGACAAGATGAGGAGCAGAATAAAATACAATTATTTTTTTGAAGCTCTGCATATTTATATTTTGAATCTCTTATACTGATTCCTAACCGAGTAAGCTCAGTAACTAAAATGAACTATTGGTGAATATATATCCCTTGGCATGCCCTGTCATTCCACCTTGGCATGTTTGCATTACATTCCTCTACTTTTTCCATTCATGCATTTATTTTCATCATTGAGGTGGGCTTTTTATCATTGTTAAGGCCAATGACAAGGAATCCTAGCTTGCTCCAATTTGGCTCTGGTTTTACTCTGCAGGGATATGAACCAATTATATCTGCTGAGGGGTTGCATCAGTTGCACATCCTCATATTCTTTTTAGCTGTCTTTCATGTAGTGTACAGTCTTACTACTATGATGCTGGGGAGACTAAAGGTATGGAGATGTCTTTTTTCACTTCAAGCTTAAAGCATTTTTTCATGTGGGTGTGTGTGCACCTAGGATGCAGGATGGGGCTACGTTCATTTCTATATTCAGAAACCAATAGTTTTTAATGTCCATGCCTTCCTGGATTAGCAAGCTGACAACCCATTGTTCCACTTTTTCAGTCAATTCTATACAGTAAGGTTTTTATAGCTGTAAGTAATTAGCTGCTCATCAAAATTACTCTGCACAGATTCGACGCTGGAAGGAATGGGAGCAGGAGACTTTTTCTCATGATTATGAGTTTTCTCATGGTATATTACCCCTTGTTTGGTATATTATCCCATGTTTTATTTATTAATTTATTTTGTTTGCCATGTACTGATGTATCATATACCTTAAAATATTTAATCTCTCAACAATTTACTATTTTCGAAGTTCAATTCTCTGTGCCCGATGTCATCTTCTATTCTGAATTGGGATACTTTTTCGCACAGATCCTTCAAGATTTAGGCTTACACACGAGACATCATTTGTCAGAGCGCACACCAGTTTCTGGACAAGAATTCCATTCTTTTTTTATGTGGTGAGATATCTATCACTTAATCGATTGTTATTACTTTTCTATGTTTGGTAAATCATAAATTGGAGTTAGAGGTAACCTAAAACTTAGAGGGACTTCATTGCAGTGACAACTCCAACAAACCAGAATACATTTTCAACTGGATAGGCTTCCATTACCAGTTCTGGAAGCATTAGATAATGCTATGGTTTTGCACATTTGAGTCAGCACTGGATTTTTTTTTTTAAAAAAAGAATTATAATATACCTATTGCAGGGGTGCTTCCTTCGACAATTTTTCAGGTCTGTTGACAAGGCTGACTACTTGACACTGCGCAATGGATTTATCACTGTGGGTCTTCAAACAATCACATTCTTTTAACGTTTGATATGCCACTCTTTTTCACAGTGCCATGTTGAAAATTAACAGGTCCATTTAGCTCCTGGAAGTAAGTTTAACTTCCAAAAATACATCAAAAGGTCATTAGAGGATGATTTCAAGGTGGTTGTCGGAATTAGGTAATGGCTAACTCTTACATGGTTGATATGTGAGTTTCTGTTTCTCTCATGTTTTCATACATTGTGACTTACATTCTGTTGTTGGCAGTCCCGTTTTATGGGCATCCTTTGTAATTTTCTTGCTCCTAAATGTTAAAGGTGAGGAACTCTTCTCTCTGAAATATTTTAGAGCCATGTGGCGCTTTAGAGATAAACTGAGGAAAGCGTGTTTTTGTGAATGCATTGTGCTGGCGCTCCTTTCAGGATGGCAAGCATTATTCTGGGCTTCAATTATCCCTGTAATTGTAAGGACTCTGTTCTTAGTCTTTATAATCAAGTAATAAAAACAATATTTTGACCATATTAATTCTCATTGCAGATAATCTTAGCTGTTGGTACAAAGCTTCAAGCCATTTTAACTAGGATGGCAATTGAAATCACAGAAAGGCATGCAGTTGTCCAAGGGATGCCTCTTGTCCAGGGCTCGGATAAATATTTTTGGTTCGGTTGGCCTCATTTGGTTCTTCATCTTATCCACTTTGCTCTGTTTCAGGTATTGTCTGAATAGTCTTCAGCAGATGGTCAGATATTGAACTTAAGGTTGCTGATAATGAGAATGCAATGTTTGAGTCTCAAGGTTATATGTTTTGGCTGAAATGACTGGAAATATCGCTCAACATATTTTAATTGCTATCATTGCTTGCTAAAAGCTCCATTTATGCAGTCGTTTGATTGAGTGAAGAAATCTGTTAACAACATATGCATTTTAATTGCTATCATTGCTTGCTAGAAGCTCCATTTATACAGACCTTTGATTGAGTGAAGAAATCTGATTGTAAGGACCTAATCATGAAATCATAAATTGACTCATAGGTCTGAAATTTGGCATGTATTTTCTGCACAACTCACTCGGGATTTGAATTTTTTAAGGTTTCCAAAGCATGATATTCCTTATACTTTCTGATGTTTTTCTTGATGAATGCAGAACGCTTTCCAGATAACATATTTCTTCTGGATATGGGTAATGGATTGTTCTTGCCCTCATTTTTGGTTATTAATTGATTTCTCCGTAACTCAGATATTACCTGAATATGTTGCATTATTATTATTATGTTGCAGTATTCATTTGGGTTGAAATCTTGCTTCCACGCCAATTTCAAGCTGGTAATAATAAAAGTTGGTTTGGGGTAAGATTTTGTTCTCACACTGTGACCTGTGCTTCATTCCGTTTACCCATGCCTTCTTTAATGATCCTAGATTTCATTCCTGTGGGAGATTTACTGTGCATGATTTTTCCTGCAATTATGATATCTGCATTGAATTGGAGTCATTGATTTTAACTTTTTGTGTTGGCTCAATTGGCAGGATTGGTGTCCTATTTGTGTGCAGTTATATCACGCTTCCGCTATATGCCCTTGTAACTCAGGTACCTGCACTGCACTCCATTTTTCATGACTTCATTAACATCTGGCAATAGTATTAGAAGCTTTGGTGGTAAGTATCAATGAAAGCATCTTCTAATGCAATGGATGAATGAATAAATGAGCCCGAAGAATAAAAAACTTTTAAAAGGCTTACTAGATGTCTCATTTCACGTAATTCTATATCCCATGGTGTTTGATAAACATATGTATATGCAGCTGCTCTTTCTTCAAGTTAATTTTGGGCTGATTTGGTTACTAACTGGATGTTAAATCATGTTGATGGAAACATTAGATGGGTTCGTGTATGAAGAAGTCAATATTTGATGAACAAACATCGAAGGCCCTCAAAAAGTGGCACATGGCTGCGAAGAAGAGGCATGAGAGAGGAGGAAAATCCCCTACGCCAACCTTCGGCGTAAGCATAAGCCCAAGTCCATCACCAACGGTGCGCTCTTCGGGTTCTGGACACAAACTGCATCGCTTCAAGACCACTGGGCACTCTCCTTACAAGGACCAAGACCTGTCTGATATGGAAGCTGAGGTATCATCACCCACCACCTCCTTGACAGCCAACTTGATTGCAAGAGTGGATCCAGAGGAAGATGCAGCCGATCATGATGTGAGTGACCATTACCACGAGGTACAAACAACTCATGAAGACGACTTCTCTTTTGTGAAGCCTGCCCCATCTAAATCGCCGTTGTCATGACTCGATGCCCATGAAATTATAAAGCATTAAGTCTCATTTGTATTGAGTTGAATTTGGTTTCCCACCCTTCCCTTCGTACATTTGCTTGTGGGGAGGCAATGTACGGCTCAGTATATGTAGCTGTCAAGATACAGCCACTGGATAGCTAAATATTAATGAGGTGCAGTAGCGAGTAGAATTGTTTCTGCCATTATTTCCCGAGCTCTTGTTTGTTAAATTAATTGCAGAGGAAAAGAAAAACGACCTGCTGTTTTAGTCCGCTGCATTTTACCCTTTTTTCCTTTTTTTATTTTTTTCGTTCTTTTGGGTTGGCCTTTTTCTTCTAGCAACTCTCTCTCTCTCTCTCTCCCTTACCGTTTTAATCCAATTACAGCACACATGCAGAATTGAGCAAAATGTAGTAGTGACAGGGAAATCAACTCAACTCAATTCCAAATGAATTAAATTCAATTGTCTTTGTCAAAGGCGGTAGCACCCACGGCAAAGAACTCGGAGATGACTTCAAGGGGCATCCCCTTTGTCTCAGGCACCTTCAAGAACACGAATATCCACGACGCAATGCACCCAACGGCGAAGATCGCAAAAACCCCAGAAAGCCCCAAGGCGCTGAGCATAACGGGAAGCGAGTACGTCACCGTGATGTTCCCGATCCAGAACGTCATAGCACATATGGTGATGCAGAGGCCCCGCACCCGCGTTGGGAATATCTCCGAGCATATGATGTTGGGAGTTGCCCCAAATCCCATCACGAAGCAGCTTATGTATATCATCACACTCCCCGTCGATATTATTGCTTTCAAAACCAATCCCATGTTCAACACGTTACTCAGCACTAGTGCCACCAGCGACCCTATTAATATTGGGATTGTCCCCAGCAGCAGTGACCTGCATGCGTGGCCAAACCCAATCATATTAATCCATTTTATTTATTTATGATCCCGTGTCATACTTTTTTTTTTTTGTGGGTGGGGGGAGGTGTGGAAAGCCGTAGCATGTTTTTATAATAATAATTAAAAAAAATCATCAAAAGAATTGAAGAAAAAAATGAAAAATGGAGGAGGTATATTATAGCTAACCTTCTGCCAGATACATCCATAAGCCTCATAGCAACCATAATGCAAGGTAGCATCAAGAGCGTTGTCAAAACACTTGTGAGGAGCGACGCGGATTCTGATTTCAGGCCCAGATTCGACAGAAGTACTGCCACGCCTGCTTGCTCAAGAATCTGAGGAGTGTAGTAAAGAACCCCATTGATGCCAGAGACCTGAGGAGACGATGATAATTGCACAAAACGATAATGTCAGCAAGACAGGGTAGGGCTAAAAAAAAAAAGGAAGACAGGCTGGGCCATGAATGAAAAACAAAGGTTTTTTTCTTGGGGAATATAGAGTGAGAGCCCATCAGGCTCAGCTTCCCTGTGTTCGTGGCAGCCCACAATGCAAATTTATCAACTTATGCAAATGCAGTTTGCTTGCTAGTTTGGGCAGCGCAAAAAGTAAAAAGAAACTAGTCATTAAAAATACGGTGTTCCCTGCCAAAATGGAGGCAGAACCACCGAATTGAGCCTTTTGGGACACTAATAGTAACTAAGTCTGCTATCAAACACTCGTTAACTGTCCAATGAGTGCGTGGGAATACAGCTTCTAGCTAGGGAAGACATGACGTATAGTTGAGTTTAGCTTCAATGAGGCGCCATGTCAAAGAAACTGTGACCATATCTACCTGCTGAAGCATTTGAATGCCTACTCCGACAATCAATGCACGCTTAACTCCTGGTTCGAAAAGATCAGCCCAGCTTGGTCCCCTAGCAGTCGCTTCTGATTTAGGGATGACTCCTGAATCATTTGGATGCTGATCCAGAACATGCGTAGAACAAAGAGCCGGTTGGCTAACCAGAGCAGAAGCCTGCACAAACTCACCTTCTTCAGGAATATCAACTGAAAGAAGCGAACCTCTCCGCGAAGCAATTATACCATCCTGGTGCAAATATATCCTTTGAAGCCCGCTCTCCTTTCTCCCATCTTTGGCTATTTTCTCAGACCATTTATATGCAAGCTGCCAACCCCCACCAATACCGACAGCACCTTCTTCACCAGCATTAAAGAGGCTGCTATTGCACCTCATGCCTAGCATGCTGTCATTGGCATGATGGGCCGTATCCTTTTCTATATTAGACTCTCGGCGCGACAACAACGGGCTCCGAAGGTTGTCATCAGAATCACCAGAAGCAGGTTCTTGGGCAGAGTCCTCCCAGTCCCTCTGGCTCTCTTCTTCCCATTGTTCGGTTCTACCTTGATTTTCTGCTACGCTTAACAGGCTTCCTGTGCTCGGAAGAAACATGTTGCGCATGCTTCCAGTGGTGGGAAGGTTCTCATGGACGCTTCCAAATAGATTGACAAGAGGATCCTTTAGGCCAACGCTCTGGCTTGCCATGCTTCCATAACGGGACATCATGCCAATACTACTCTGCCCAGCAACAGGCTTGGCTATCCAGGAAACGCCTTCCTCAGGTCCATACAATCTAATTTGATCTTTCCTGTTACCAGCTAAATCATTTGCCGGGCAAATGATATACTCTTCTATGGATGTATCGTGCCCAACGCCAAGGCCTTCAACTAGCAAGGTCAACTCACCTGTAGATCAGAGAAAGGCCTTTATGAACCGCTGAACTGGAACCGTGATCTCAAGTACTCGCTTAAAAAAGAAGAGAGATCAAGAAGAAGAGAGCTGTAAAATGTGCAGGTTTATATTACACACACACACACATATATGGAGAATGACCTGAAACATCTTCCTTGCCACGAAGCCTTTTCAAAACTTTCTTAGCTTCAAGCATCTTGCCCTTGCTCACAAGCCAGCGTGGAGATTCAGGCAAGAAAAGAACAGTGAGGGCAACATTAATGAGAGAAGGGATGGAAAGAAGGCCAAGCATAAACCTCCAGCTGGGCGAATCCAACAATGACATTCCAAATACAATGCAATACGACACAAACATACCACCGGAGCCCATGAACTGAGGTAAGGTATTCAATTGGCCCCTGACTTCAGATGGGGAGGTTTCGGATATATAGACAGGGACGATGGTGACGGCAAGGCCAACTCCAAAGCCATCAAGCAGGCGTCCCAGGAGGAGGACATAAACGTTAGGGGACCACAGCATGACTAGACCACCGAGGAAGTACAAAACTGAAGACAAAATTATCAATGGGCGACGGCCAACAATATCTGAGACGGGTCCAGAGAACGTTGTGATGATTGTGGCTCCAATGAGGGACATGGCCACAATTAGCCCTTCCATTGTAGGTTGAGACTGCAAATTGAATTCCTTCTTGATGTAAAGGACGGCCCCTGAATGCCAAGGGCAAGAAGGCAAGGTTGTTTCATTCTAGTTATAGTTAGGATTGATTGATTTATTTATTTTATTTAAAAAAGATTAGAAGAAGAAGAAGAAGAAGAAGAAGAATGGGACGTCCAATAACACATGGGTGCAATGTGCATGCAGAAGGAAGAAATGCACATTAACAATAATAATATTATATCAGACAAGACGGACCTGCAATGGTGGAATTGTCCCAACCCTGCAACATATTCCCCAAGGCAGCAACCATTGCGACGAGCACGGCTTGCCTCATCTTTGAGGAGCTGTTAATAATTGGTCCTCCTGGATTGCTTGCTTGCTTGGCAATAGTTAGTTAAAATCTTAATCTAGCTCTATGGAATTACATGGAATATTACAATATAGATTCGCAGAGATGGAGATGGGAATGGGAATGGGAATGAGAATGAGAATAGCAATGGTGTTGCGGTTGCAGCACATTGACATCATCTGCCTCTGTTGTGTTGTGTTCTTTATATACATTCAATCCAAATGCCTTCAGAGGAGGAGGAGGAGGGTCATTCCATTGGATTTCTCTTTCTAATAATTCATTTAAAACAAACTGAACAGACAGTTGGATTGGATTTCCGATTATCAGGGGCCTTCTGTTACTCTGTTTCTCATATTAATGGTCAGGAGACTGCAGACGCAATTGGAATTTGGAAGCAGCCTACCTGCCTCTGCCTGGTCCAACTTGCCTCCCCCTCCCCTGCCCTTTGCTGACTTATCTCCCTTTTTTTTTGTTCCCAAAACCGAACAAAATTCATCATGTACTAACGATTTCTGATGCATTAACTGCTTTGCAACGTGGCTTTTGTTCCGCTTACTTATTTTTTATTTGTTTTTCTCCCCCCCCCCACCCCCAACCCTCTTTTTTTTTTTTTTGTCACTTTGCTTTGAGATGGTAATTACTTGGCTATTTTCAGCCAAACAAAGCCATATGGGGAGTGGGAGAAAACGTATGATATAATACCTGGGTTGGGTCAATTCATGATTGTGTGGTCTGTGTTTGGTATTTGTTTGAGAGAGACAAGGCTCGCATGATCACCCAGCATCCAATGCAATGCAATGAATGCAAAAGAGGATATTTAAACTTTGGGTTGGGGCTTTGAATTTTTAATAATAATAATATTATTATTATTGTCGTCGTTGTTTTTAATAGGGAGGGAGAGGCCGTGATCGGTATAGCTACTGAATGAATGTATTTATTTATTATTACTTATTATATATATATATTTCTGTTTATGTTTGTGAAATGCTGTCGAATCATATTCATAGGTCGATCCTGTTAAGTATTACAGCGTATTGTTACTGAGTTGTCTAATAATGCTGTCAAGATTAAATCTATTAAATGCTAGTCTATCTCCATCGACTAAATTTCAGGTAACTAAAGCTATAAACTTAACTCAAAAATAATATAAAATTAATTTATTATTTTATTTTAAAAATTTAAAAATATATAAAATAAAAAATTAATTAATTGAAGTGATTAAGGTTTTATAATTTCTCTAGGGAATTAAAATTTAAATAAATTATTATTATTTAAAATTTTTAAATTATAAATTGTATACGTATATATAATAATTAATAATTTATTAATATAAAAATAATAAAATTATACAAAATTATGTAAATTAAGAAAATCTATTAGATCAGTAAATCAGCATATCTTATCATCTCACACAAATTGAAGAATCATATCATCCTACTATTTTTCAAAATAATTTTGTTCTCAACAATGTGTAATGATGAATTTTAAAAATCTCTCTACAAAAAAAGTAGTAGAATTTTTAAGTTGTTTTTTGGATGAAGAGAGTACACTATTAAACAAGAATTTGAGTGACAGTTTGATTTTCATAGTTAATGATATGTCGGTACAATATGACTTGTGTTTGAACTTTAACCTCTCCTATAAGAGTATTGTCAAGTAGTTAATCTTATATAGTCTCACGTTCTCCTAATTTTTTTTTCAAACAAGAGACGTGAAAAATATGATAAATTTTGGATTTTACTGATAAGTTTAAACGATAAACAACAAAACCAATGCATTTAAGGATTTTAAAGAAACGGATTGATAATTTCATTGATGAGCCAACAGTAACAGATAACTGTCAATATAGTTGAAATCTCAGATAGACCCAATCAACTATGGTGAACTCATGTTCAATGTGATGTGTGTCACTATACTTCTTTATTTAAGTTTGGATTTTGGCAAGATTGTCCTTGAGAAGTCGAAGTAATTTGTCGCAATCCTGCAAATCTTTATATACTTGGTCTACATGAGAAGACTTAGTTGTGTACTTTATAAGAGTTGGTGGAGCTCGACCAAAGATAGTTTTAAATGGAGACATCTTGGTTAAAGAATGATAAGTGGTATTATACCACCATTTCGTCCAAAAAAACCATTTCACTCAATCCTTTGACTTGTCACTCATAAAACAACAAAGGTAATTCTTTAAATACCTGTTAACAATTTCAGTTTGTCTATTTGTTTATGGGTGTTTCTTGCAAACAAAATAACTCCTTTAAAAAATCACTAGTGAAGACTTTATTGCGATCATTAATAATAAATTTAGGAACTATGTGTAGTTTCATAATATTCTCAGTAAAAACTTAAGCAATAATAGTGACGGTATAAGGATGACTAAGAGTATAAAAATGAGCATATTTAGTCAATCGATTTATAACAACAAAAATAGTTATTTTACCTTGAAATAATGGAACTCCTTTAATAAAGTCCATAGAGATATTAGTCTAAACTTCTTCTAGGATAAGCAAAGGTTGGAGAAGACTAAGGTACGTCACTGATTCATTTTTATAATGTTGACAAATGTCATAATCAACAACAAATCTTTTGATTTTTTTCTTTATGCCCTTCTAATAAAACTCGTTACAAAAGCACTTATAGGTGCAAAGAAATTTTAAATGTTTGACAATTGAGGAATGCATGAAATTCTTGTAAGAGAATCTCATTGTAAGAAAAATTAGCAATAAGTACTATCCTGTGCTTGTAGTGTAAGTTTGTATAATCCCAAGAATAATGAGCAATTGAAGCAAGATCCTTTTATAATTTTTGAATGATTTTCTGAGTTTCAAGATCATTCCTTCACTTATCTCTAACTTGTGTCAAGTTATCATAAGTAGAAATAGAGATTGTTATCAGTTCATCATACTTTGGAATGCGAGATAACATGTCAGCAACAAGATTCTCACTTATCTTCTTATAGATAATCTCATAATAATATACTGAAAATTTAGAGATCCACTTCTGTTGCTCTATAAAAGAGATTTACTGCTCTAATAAATATTTCAAACTTTTATAATCCGTTTGAATTTGAAAATGTTGTTCAATCAAGTAAGGACATCATTTGTTAATAACATGGATAACAACTAACATCTTTTTGTCATAAATAGACATACTGAGATATTTTGATGAGAGAGTCTTATTGGTAAAGATTATAGGATGCCCCTCTTGCATTAACATTATCTCAATCCCAACTTTAGACGCATCAAATTCATCTAAGAGTTCATTGACAACTAAAATAGGATATTTATCCTTTACAGTAATTTGCTTGAGTGCTCAGTAGTCCACATACATTCTTTAAGATCCATCTTTCTTTTTTACCAAGAGAACAAAAAAAGAGTAGGGATTAATACTGGGTCGGATAATGCCTGTTTCTAATATTTCCTTTATAATCCTCTTAAATTCTCCCTTATGAAAATATGGATAATGATATGGTCTGATATTAGTTAGTGTACTCCCTGGTAATAAAGAAATGCAATGATTATGTGTATTCTTTGAGGTAAACTTTTAGACTTTGCGAATAAATTGAAGAATTTAGTTAGTAGTATATTGACATCTCTTCCTTTTAAGAAATAGGATTCAATTGTCTTTGCATTATATATCTACACAAAGAATTCATGTTCTACTTTGCGAAGAACTTTCTTCATTTGATAATTGATATAGTAGTAATTTTGTCACCTTGCCTTCCTTGTAACTCCACTGCGTGTCCATTTAATTTAAACTTCATCGCTAACTTCGAGAAATTTCAGGTAATATCTCTTAGACTTCTTAATCAATCAATACTAAGAACAATCTCATAATTTTCTAAATTTAGTAAAAAGAAGTCAACGTAAATCATTTAACCTTGCAATAGGAGTTTGACTTGTGTACACTTGCCACGACATGCCAGATTTTTACCATTAGTAACTTTTACTGTAAACTTGTCGCAGATCTCGATGAGAAAAGTAAGTTTTTTTTGGCAATTCATTCATCAATAAATTATTGGTATTTCCTAAATCAATTAGTATCATTGCTTATCGTCTTTTAAGAAACTCATCAATTTTCATAGTTTGGGAATTATAATATCTTGTCAAAGTATGAACTGTAAGCTCGTCAGTATATTCAATATAAATATCATTACACTCAGAATAAGTATGATCATCATCAATCTTATTATCTTTTTCAATTGACTCGATCATTAAAAGTCTCATTTATTTACACCAATACTTTTATGTCACTTTTCATCACAGTGACAACATAGTCTTTTTGTCATCCTTTTTTTCAATTACTCTTAAGTTAAATGTTTGATATTAATGAAACAATTTGAAAATGATAGATTATCATTTTTATTTGTAGATTTACTAATAACTCTCTTAGTAATAGGACAACAATTTTTTGAGTCTAACTTCTCCTCTTATAGATGAGTAAAGGAGATAACTGCTACTATTATTTAAGGTTGATGAGCATTAACTTCTTGTGAAATTTTAGGAATAAGTTTTTGGATAAAAGTATCCACTAATTGTTTTTGTTACCACTCTTTTACTCAATTAACGAGCCACTTAAAATGACTCTGCTACTCTAAGATAGTTGATGTTTGACAAATTTTTGTGAGTTCTTTATTAATATTAGGATATTTCAACGAACTAAAATGTATCAGAAGTCTTTTGATAAAGTTAACCAAAGTTAGAATTTCAACATAAATTTCAAACCAATTGTATCACCGAATAATATAATCTTTCAATTGAATAGAAGCAATTTTCAACTTACATTACTTTGGGATACAATAAAAATGAAAGTATTTTTTAGTCTTAGAAATTCAACCTGTGGGGTCACTTTCGTCTCAATGAAAAAATTCTATCTTCAGATGTGATGGCGTATAATTGCAATTAATGCTTTCAAAAAATTTTCCTATTGCTATGTCCGCTTATTTAAGTCTTTTAAAAAACTTTTACATTAAAAATATAAATTTT
The DNA here is from genome assembly GCA_021464305.1 of Kandelia obovata. Taxonomy (NCBI): domain Eukaryota; kingdom Viridiplantae; phylum Streptophyta; class Magnoliopsida; order Malpighiales; family Rhizophoraceae; genus Kandelia; species Kandelia obovata. The sequence goes on from CM038473.1 coordinate 9,751,916, forward strand.
TTAATATAAGATATTATAAAGTTAGAATTTAATGAGTTATGTGAAAATATGATATAAGATTATAAATTAATAATAATAATATTTTTATTTTAGTGTTAGGTAAGAGATATAAAATAATTTTTTTTTATGGAGATTTGAAATAATACCAAGAAAATTTGAAGCAAGATTTAAATTTTAAAAATATTGTTATGATAACAAATAATAAGAATTAGAGATTTGAAAAGAAAAATTATAAAATAAAAAATTAATCAATTTTATGTAATTAATTAACTTTTAAATAATTAAAATTTTTTGAATAAATTATTATTACTTAAATTTTTAAATGATAAATTTTATAATTATATTACGATTTATTAATATAAAAATAATAAAATTATATAAAATTATGTAAATTAAAAAATACTACCGTCTGAAGCAAATTAGGAAATACTAGAATCCACCACAAAGTTCTTTGGTTATGGTGCTCAAGGTGGCTGCAGATTCGGGTATTTCAATTCTCTTTACTCTAACGTATATCCTTATCACAATACAGGTAGTCTCCTTTTCTTCATCAGCAGTGCCTCTGCTGAAGTTTTGGCAAATCTATCCCTCTGTCCTTTCGAAGCCATAAAAAATCAGGGGGTTCAGGCGCAGCCTCAATTTGCCAATGGATTGCATGATGGCTTTCCAAAACTTTATTCAACAGAAGGCCTTCTCGGGTAATTGATTCCAAAACTTCATTCAGTATGGCCATTTGCATTTGCGGTCATTTGCCCCGTGCGTATGCGCTTGTTTCTCCGTACGTTATTCTTCCTGAGATCCACAAAAAAAAAAAAAAAAAGGCGGAGTTGGGGAGGGGGGCTGTTTGTGTCTTGTTCCTTCTATGCAGTTTTTACAGAGGGCTTGTTTCACTTTGGTGTGGAAACCTCCCATGTAATTGGATCTTTTTGAGCTCTTTCTTGTTTGCTTGAATTTTTGGGTCGGTTTCTACTTAAAACGTGACGTCTTCCTCCTGAGTTTGCAGTGTTGATGGTGATTTTTCAATTCTTCATTCTCTATTTGTTTAATATTTCAACAGCACGAACAACTCTGGTAGTAAGGGAAGGTTCATCAGCCTTTTGATTGCTTGCGTGATTCCATACAAGCACAAACTTCTGACCTTATTTAAAAAGCAAGGTCCTGGAACCATAATGAAGGCAGAACACTTGAATTGCCATGAACAGACTGATAAATGAAACTGTTTAGCTTAATCTGCTGTTACATTTGCATATAAACGCCATCATAGACGACTGCTCAAAATCTTGAAATCTTTGGCGGCAGTTTCCATGGATATGTTCATGACATTTGAGCACTCTGTAGATTTTACATATTGCAAGCTTACTCAAAAAAAGGAAGAATGATTGCTCAAAAGTTCAACGGCTAGGGGTGACATGTTTAGCTGGATATGCTGCAGGTTCTGTTGGTAGCTTTATTTCTAATCCTGCTGACAACATTGTTGCCTCTCTTTATACCAAAAAGGCTGACAGCCTTGTACTGGCATCATCGTTGACCCTTATTTTGAGGTACTTGTCATTAATTGTTGGAAGACTGGTTACAAGAGTAATACTAGCTCTAATACAAGCAAGCTATCAAAAAAATTGGGCTGTTCAACCTATTTACGAGATGCCTTCCTACAAGGATAATGCTTGTCGGAACTGTTGTGACTTTGCAGTGGTTATTCTACGACACCTTCAGAGTTTTAGGTGGATTTTAAGTGTTTATGTCTTGAACATTCTCCTTGTCTTGCTCCTGTTTAAATAAACCTGTTTGTTAGAATTCATGGACTCGAACTATAGATTAACCACAGAAAATGCCTATTGCTAATAAGCTATCCAACTAAGTGCAAAGATGATGAGCATTTTCGTGGAAGTATCCAACAATACTTTGGTTCGTTCAACTCAACTCTACTTAACTAGTCCTTAATTCCAAATTTAATTACCCTCGAGGCCATTACATTAGATAATAACATGATTGGTTTTTGTTTCCCCTAAAAATGCGATTCTCACTATCCATGTGAAATTCACTGCATCAGATCCTTTAGCAGAAGTATACTAGTATTTACATTTATAAGATTGTTAGACAGTTTTGGCTCAATGCACCTTTAGAGTTGACAATACAGCATGAGTTGTTTTTGTGAATTGAGGGCATCGTGTAAAATTCTTTCAGTCATAGAGCCTGGCAAACTGTTGATGTTATTTAGGGTATGGATGAGAGATAAATAATAGGAAAATAAGGCCATATTCCTGTTCTTTGTGATTTCCTGCCAAGTAATGATTTGAACATTGCATTCTAATTCTGTAGACCAACCAGTGGAGAAGTTAGAACTGAAACAGAAGCAGATGAAGAAGGCAAGCTCTTGGGGACGAGATGCTGCGGATGATATTATGTTCACAGCTACGCAACCTTTGTGTTCAAGGAACAGAGAAGCGCTAGATGCCTTTCTTTGCAGGTTGGATAAAGCACTTGTTGCATTTGATGGTAGTTTTTGATTCACTGCCTTCAGTCCTTGTTGCTGCTGTAAAGCTGTTATTACTAGGGTTTTTTTTTCCTTTTATAGCCCGCACATTTGCATTCAGGTGTCCATGGGCAGACATCTGCCCGAAAGACTGAAAAGAGTTGGTGGCTAAGGTTGAAAGTTCATGCTGATCTTACATGGAAAACAAGAAGATGTACGTGTACATTTTCCCGTAGAGAATATGTAAGTGACTTAAACACATTTAGAGGAGAAATGGGATGTCTGTCGGTGAATGCCCCAATAACAACGACCCTCACAGTTGGCTAGTTATTATCCAAGCTGCACCTTTTGGAGAAGGCACAGTAGCTATCCACGTGAATATTAAGGGGGACTGCCGTAGCCCGCCTTCATAAAATTTCTCCTCCCAGAATACCTGCAATCTTTTTCATAGTCTTATCATTCTATGTTCTACCGGTACCACCATGCGTTAATAACTGTAGAAAAGGAAGAATAATTGATTAACCAGAGGCGGACAATGCTGTTATGGTAGAACCGACTTCTCCTATTCATCCAAAAAAAAAAAAAAACCCAACTTCTCTGGGGTCCCAGGTCTGTCCATCACAGTGACAGCTCTTCCTCGCTCAAAATTGTACCTCTTCAGTTTCTTCAATAAATATTTATTGGCTGATTAACGGAAGAAGAAAAAAAAACAAAAAAAAAGGCTCCAACTTCAACTCTTGTTAGTTGTTAACCCCCTCTGAATCCCATATCAGCCCGTTAACCTTTGCCGAGCCCTGTCATACACTCGGTGAACTTATTATATATCCAACTTCGCTGCATGTAAATTAATCGGAAGTGCTTTTACAACTTAAGTAAATAATTTTTCCCACGGTTGCCTGGATCTGCTTGGCCACCATGTCTTCATAAAATAAGCATGCAAAGAAGCTTCAGATGGCACGACATAGTTGTATTCGCCAGCTAAATTTGAGTGCAGGAATATAAGTTACAAAGACCTTTTTCCCACCATTGCTATTTCTTCTTCTCCTACTGTAAAATTCGACTTTTATGGTAAAGTATAGTTTTCCCAAAAAAAAAAAATTTCAGCTAAATATCAGCAGAAAGTGGACATGAAATGACACAATTTGCAATTTCAATTTGAAGCTCGGAAACTGAACGAGTAATAGATGACCAGAGATGCTAAATTTATGGAGACATTAGTCATCAAGAGCAATGAGTTACACAAATAAATTTCTAAATTATATTGAGTTTGGAAGAAACGAATCCAAATGAAAAGCAAAATGTCCTACATCGAGTAATGCGGAGTCCTGTGAGTCTTTCGCCCACCTATCTGCCGGTTGACTTGTACACCTCGTTACAGATCAAGAGGAACCGATACAAATGTAATCAATAGCATATCTAATCACAGAGGCAAAGAAAAACTGATAAATAAAGACACAAGAAAGAAATCTACAATTCTGCGAAGCAAGAGTGAGCAGTTTTTACAAATCAAATTCCATGTTGACGTGTAACTTGGTGGTGCAACAACTTCTGCTTTACAACCTGCTCACATCTCTGTCGGATAAAGGGCATAACCGGTCACCCACACTATAACTGCATCAAAAGCTTCCCTGTAACTGCTGCTTATTTTCATTGTCCAGTCCCATTTTACTAATATTTCACCATAATCATTTGAATTGGAACTGACCCCTCCGTTGCCTCAGGCGACTAATTGTGCCAGGAGATCGTAGCTCTATAAATAAATTGGACACCAAGAATGCTTTATAAACTTACAAAATATAGGAGTCATGCACGTATATCTTGCCGCAATTGCGGCAACTCAGGCCTTCACATAGTCCATACCTCCGCGTTTCCTTTTGTTAGACTTTGAAAAAAAGCAGATCTGAGCCCAACTCCTTCTCTGCTTTACGGGCTGTGTTTTAGTGTTTCTCTTTTCCACAAGCTCAGCCATGTATTGAATAACAACCTAATGATACAAAAAGCAAAAAGCAGAACGCAAATCAGCCCCCAAGATAGTAAATCACATCATACTCATACACTGAAGGCAAGAAAAAGATTACCTGAGCACCGTTTTCAACTATATGTCTGGGTGGCACTTCCAAAGGGTTTTGCTCCACACGTAGAATGCGTAGCTGTGTCAGCATCCTGAAAGAGTCTGGAAGGACACGTATCTGGTTATTACTAATATCCAGCTCTTGAAGATTCTCCAGGTTTCCAATAGACCTTGGTAGGGATCTTAGGTCAGCAAAATTGTTTCCGATGTTCATCTTGACCAGAGAGGCAGCAAAACACAAGCTCTCAGGCACTGACTCAAGCTCATTGAAACTCACATCAAGCTCCTTCAGATTTGACAGAGTTGACATAGTGGTGGGCAGTTGCTTGATGTTATTATATCGGACAGATAAGACCTCAAGACTTTGTATCTTTCCTACAGCTTCTGGGAGTGCTTTAAGCCTGTTATAATCTGCATGAAACTCCTTCAGCGAAGAACAATGACCGATGGTGTGTGGAATTTCTTCAATGTTATTGGTCTCCACATTCAATGTTTTCAAGCTAACAAGTGAGCCAATTGACTCAGGCAGGAAAGAAAGCTGGTTGCAGCTCAGATCAAGGTCTGCAAGGCGTACCAATCTGCCAACTGTAGCTGGCAAAGATGTTAGCTGATTACCCCTGAGGTCCAGAAAGACCAGGCTAAGAAGATCTCCAATAGATTCAGGCAGTTCAACAATTCTATTAGAATGCAAGTCCAACTTAGTTAAGGATGAAAGACCACCACCGGTGGCTGGCAAGGCAACAATCCTGTTCTCGGATAAGTCTAGGGAGACCAAGCTCGATAACTTGCCAATTGAATCAGGGAGCCAGTCAATTTGATCGGTCAACTTGTTTTTGAGATTGAGATCTCTTGTGCCTTTCTTTGCAGAGACTTCAATTAAACTAGCAAGCTTTATTAGACTCAACTTCTCACCATCTTGACCTACGAAAGATTTACAGTATTCAATCAGATTTAGATAGAACTTAATAAAAGAACAGATCAACCTGAATGAAATCAACCAAAGGGATTATAATTAAACATAACTCAACCGAATGAATGGACGCATGAAGTTAATATTTGGATGGCAACTGCCACAGCCCAATCTATGAATCTATTATGGAAAAAATCTCCAAGGGAGAGCTTTTAAGGAAGGGGGGAAGAAAAAAAAAGGGAAAACAGAAAAGGAAGAAGCATTACCTGAAGTGTTTGCAGGAGATTTTAGAGTTGAGTCCAATATCTGGGGAGCAGATGGGACCACAGAGGCTCCCAGGGGGCCAATCCCACCAGAGTAAAAGGATGACTTGGCCTTTTTCACGTAACTGTCATCTTTAGAGAATAACTCTGACGGGCTTCCACCAAGGGGCTGTCTATCAGAGTAGTATAAGCTCGATGAAGTGGAGGAAGACGATTTGCTACTGCTTGAAATGGGCGCAACAGCAGCGGCAGTAGTAGGGGCAGAAAGGGAAGAAGCAGAGCCGTTGACGTAATTGAAGGAAGAGGAAGTGGGAGTGGAGGAAGAAGGCAGGCATTTGGAGGCTCTCTGAATAAGATCGTCGAAGAGGGCGTGGAGATTCTCGAGATCAAGCAACTTGAAAGCGTCGGACTTCTGCTCCTTGCTGTGAAAATAGACCAAGTTCTTTTGTATGTCCTGCAATACAGTGAAGAGCTCTTGGGGCACATCTGGGGTCTTGGATTGCCTGGAGATTGCCTCGATTCTTGCTTGGTCTTCTTTCTCCACATTGCGGATCAGCGCCTTGGCTGCTTCCACCTCCTCAATTCCTGGCCTCACCGGCAAGGATCTGTGGATTCTCATGATCTCCTCCACCACTTGCTCCGTCGATTGCATCATTTTCGTTTCCTTTTTCTATCTTCTTCTTCTTCTCCTCCTTCTTATGATGAGGACGACGATGGTGAGGATGACGCTTCTTCTTCTTCTTCTTCAGCAGCAACTAGCAGTAATATTAGTATACCTTCCTGAGTTGAGTTGAGTTGAGCAGGAGAAATATCAGACACGGCATCAAAAGAATAAGTTGAAACCGAAACCAAAAAATGAAAAAAAAAAACAAAAAACCCCGAAAAAACAAAGAAAGAAAGAAAGGAAGAAAGAGAACAAGTGGGAGGGGGAGGGGGAGGGGGGGCGCTTCAGTGACCGTGATTCAAAGAAATATAATAAATTCTTCAGCCGTGGCTGCTGGGCCTGGAATTATCTATTTATCGGTTTTGCTCTTTAGTCCCATGGCCTTGGCTTGGCGCGGTAAATGCAATCAATAAAATCCAGATCAGACACCCCCACAACCCCCTCCCCCCAACAGCAAAACAAAACAGAAGAGAAGCGAAGGGAACCCGTTTCTTTACAAGGCAACCGATGTAGATGCATTTATGGTTGCACACACACACACATATATACATATATCATACATCATAATAAGAAAACCCATAATAATAATATAACACAAATTGAAAATTTTAGTTAGTGACCGAAAGAGTTAAAAAAAAAAAAAAAAAGAAAGGAAAGCCCTTGTGCTGCTAATTGGAATGCGCGAAGAAGGAGGAGGAGGTTAAGAGAAGAAACATTTATTATTATTTATCAAATTGTGAAATTTATACCAGAATCCGGAGGAGCCCCTCATCCCCCCCCCCAACCCCACCACCCCTGCAGCTTTGCACCTCCTCCTCCTCCTCCTCCCGCTGATTCTGAACTTTATATTCCGTTCCGCGGCCCCCTTCCCTTCCCTCCCCTTCCCTCCCCTTCCCTGACGCTTCTTGCCTCTTTCAGAAATGAAATTGCAATTGTTATCTTTCTCCCTATCTCTCTCTCTCTTTCTTTTTTTCCCTTCCCTGAAGAAGGAAACGCAAAAACAAATAGGTAAAAACTAACTAAAGCAACTTCTCAATCTCTCTCCTTTTGCCCCTACCGTGATTTGTCTGTTTATTTATTTATTCTAATGATTTAGTAATCAGCCAGCGAAGGAAGAAAGAAAGAAGAAAATAAGTTAAGGATATCTTCATTCCCTCCTCTATCCCTGGCGTGCTTTGTCATTTCACTTCCCTCATTGAACCCCATAATTATATATAACAAACGACGAGGGCAGGGCAAATGGGTAATGGATGGGTCCCAAACACGAGGCCACGCCCACCCGCGGCCATACATAAATAAATAAACCAACCTAAAATTAGAATTATAATTAGAATTAGAGGAGAGGAGAGGATAGGGTCCAATACATATGCGTGTCTCTGTGCGTGCGTGTGTGTGTGTGTCTATATATATATATATATAATGGACTCGTCAATTTCATTCTTTATCGGTTAAAATAGTAGTAATATTAACAGTAATAGTAGTAGTTACAATGCCTTCCCATGCATCCCAGTATCGTAGTAATAGTAAATACTCCTCTTAATTTCAACTTATAATTTAAAATGTTCCCTTTTCAAATTAGCATTTACACAACACTAATGCAATATTATATGTTATGCGGCTCGGCGGGCAAATAGACACGGACAGGCCACCCACCTGTGTTGTGTTCAAACCCACATTTTTCCCTTTTGTTTTATCAACTGCTTTTAACCCTTCTCTCTCTTTGAAACAATCTTTTGTTTCAAAAAAGGGTTGTAACTTTTGTCTTGCTCGGCATTGTAAATTTTTGGGAGAGAAAGCCCAAGTCCATCCCAAAACAAACAAGCCAAAAAAAATTAAAAGAAATAATTTTTTTTAAGAAACAAAAAGAAAAATTGTTTAGCGATATCATGCAGCATGAATGGATTGGATCATGGAAAGAAGAAAGAAAGACACTGTTAAAAGTTTTAAGGTGGAACTTTCACGTTGCAGTGCACGGGTCGGGGGTGGCGGTTGAGTAAATGCGTGGGCCAGGTGTCTACGGAAAGAAATACGAAAATACCAACCGTATCCAGTTGGCAAATATGGCAGCAGCCACCCTCAGCTCATCTATTCAAATACTTTTTTGTCGATAGTTTCCATTTCCATTTCCATTTCAAGTTGTCGCATACCGTTCACGTATATCATAACCAATCAATCAATGTTTAAGGAAAGAAATTATATAAAAAATAATAAAAATGCAAAAGTGTTTTTTTTGGGTGGGGTGTTGTGGGGAGGTTTCCAAATTTGCGAGAGAGGGCGAGAGATTAGTGATCAGGGAGGGCGCGGCCTCACGTGCTGCATTGTGTGTGCGCGCGCGCTAATTATCAAAGTTACCGTGTCTCGTTGTCACTTGCAACTTAAATTGCCTTCCACATGCGCATCCACATTCCACAGTCCGCAGACCACTTTGCATTGATATCATAACTTTTACCTTGTTTTCCACGTCGCTCAGCTGTCGCTAGCTGATCTCTTCTAACCTCAAGCCTAGCCTAGCCTAGACTGGCTGGCAAAGCAAATGTGGGCCATACGCTCTCGCAAATCATGAAGTCCACCTTCCAAATCCCCCCCCCCCTCAAAGAAAAAAACAGAGTAACTGGTCGTTGTGAATTCTTCTTTTAATTAGTCTCAATTAACACAGAAGGTCTGCCTTAATACTAAAGAAATAGAGAGAGAGAGAGAGAGAGAACAAATTTTATTATATATAACACAAAGTTAGCTTGAAACATCACCTAATCCTGTCCTGATACTTAAAAAAGGTTTCGTCCTCTCCCTTGCAAAATGCAAATGTTGTTACACAGCTCCATGTCAAGTCCCATGGCTATGATCTCATCATCAATTAATATATGCATAATAAGTACTTGTATATCGTAGAGACTTTCTCCAATTTCACCTCTAACATGTGAAATTATCTTGTCCAATATATGTGTCTGATAATTCCCAATTATTTCAAATCAACGCAGAGTTAGGAAATTATGAAGTGGGGGCCCAAGTTGTGGTTTTCCTCCCTCATGTCATCGACCCACATTTGGTCTGCAGATGCCCTGGCAGTGTTGGGGGCGGGGGGTGGGGTGGGGGGAGCTGCATTGCTGCCCTCCAATTTCCTCACATGCATGTTCCTCGTTCTAACTAATGTAATACGCATACACGTATGTTGCGGTTGACGTATTGAGTCGAGGCTTGTCCTACGAACTGCAACGATGATGATATCGATAGTTTTGATCCATTTCTTTCTAGTCGTGAAAATGGCAACTGTGTCCAAAGTAAAGGCGATAAATTGTGAATCATTCCGTGGTTCATAATAAACAAACCTACCATTGTGTTCCACATTATTTTGAGAAATAAAAATTATATATATACAAATCAATTCAAAATACAACCAATTCATAATTAATGGATCGTGTGAAAAATAGAAAAAGAAAAATGATATTATTAGTAAAAATGATAGGACCCAGTCCAATCCAATTCATGTGGCCTAAAAAATTGATTGAAAAAAAAAGGCCCAACCGAAACTCCAGTTTCCGACCTTTTGACCCTTGAATAATAATAATAATAATAATAATAATAATAATATTATTATTATTATTATTATTAAGTTTTTCTAATGCAGATTTGTTGGAAAAATGAATATAGTTGGTCCCTGTAGTCCTGTAGCTGGGAACGGAAATTGTGCACACCTGCTATGTCTGTCCCTAACTCTACCAATAATAACAAAAATCCCAGTCAATTGAATTATAGTTACCGAGTAGGGTTTTGCAGTCCTTGGTAGCTTCCCTTCCCCCTCCCGCCGGTTTTTCTTTCTTCTCTTTCCGTTGGCCTCGCCTCCGCCTCCGAAACGATGATGTCAAAGGTACACCGAGTAGACGGGAGGGAAAGAGAGGGTGGGCCTCCGTTCTTTATGGAAAGCCCCTAGAGTGCAAGACTGATGTTGGTGTTTTAAGTAAGGTCCATTCGAACTTTGTGTCAACAATACTATCATTGACCTATTTGTCAAGGAAGTATTCTTAGGATGCTAGCATGACACAATGCAAATAATATATTCCCAAGTGAAATTTAGCCAAATTACAAGATTAGAAAAGGATACAACAATGGCAGAAAGATGTCCAATCTCCATAATGGTCAAATTTAACATCCAGTGAATGTCAAATAAACTCGTTCAAAACTCCGGAGATGCAGCGCACCTACTCCCTTATGCAAAACAAGCACATGCCCCGACTTCCCCGTTCATCCCAGTCATGAAAACATTTACTGCTCTAAAGGTACACTAACGTAGAGTTGTCCATGTAGGGTGACCACAGCCGAAGTATGGTGTGGGTCAATCCTTGAAGGTAGATTAACAACCTAGCATCAGAAAAGAAAAATTGTCCCACTAAAAATCCCATAAAAGTAGAATATTTTCATCACTCCAAGTGAAAGAAATCCTTTCCTGTGTCTCTTAAATGAGAACAAACAAACATGAACTAATATGAAACGGAAAAGGAACCTTTTTGAATGCTGTCACACCCCAAGGATTATCAGGCTGCTCAGGTTCACCACTGATAACCAGGCGCCCTGCTGGATCTGACTGAACACGCACCTGGATAATAACAAGGTCATGTATACTGAAACTGAAGCACAAAATATATTTTAGAAGATACAAGTTTTAGAAGCAGAAAATTTAAAAGGAAAGAATAAGAACTTGCTTTAAATAACTCTTCTGAAATTCAAGGTAACATAATAGAAGGAATAGATTCACTATTTAAAACCAGTAGGCATGGACCATTGGGTTGGGAACTCATCTATGACTAAAGCCCTAGAGCTCGCAATCACTTCTCCAGACCTGAAGAAGCAGGTGATCAAATTGCCTCCAACTCTAAGAATTTCTATTCATCCACTTACATTTATGGATTTCTCTCTGTTTTTTTTTTGGGGGGGAGGGGGGTGGGGAAGGGGGTTTAAGGTGGGGGTGGGTGGTGTAAGGACTTTCAATTAATCCAATTGCAAGCAAGATTAGTTGACGTTCCATAAGAAAAGTATTCAACTCTATATCGGTGAAATAGAACAGAGACAGAATTTGAAGTACTCACCTCCTCACGAAGAAGACCTGGAACTAGAGCATAAACTTCAAAGGAATCTTTCTGTAAATATCTTTAATGCCTAGTCAGAATTAGCATGAATATATATATCTTCTGACAAGTAATACAGGGACCTACCGCTCTCTGTACAGTAATTTTCACCCAATCAGCTGGAGGTCCAATGTCAACCACCTCCACATCCAACCTTGTGAAAAAAACATGTCAACCAATTGAATGAATGTTAACTTGCTTAGTTCATGCCATGGCATCAATTAGCTGTATCATTCAAACATTCCATATGAATAATCCCATGAAATTAGATTTAAAAAGCCTTAACTGTACTCTGTTTTCCCTTGTGCTTGCAGGTTTGACAGGATGTTCCATATAAGCTGGTCTTTTACGTTTAAGTGAACCTGAGCAATCTTGACCACATCCAAATTCATAAACTTGTTTAAGTTGTTATATACCAATTAAAATTATCAACATGACTGTTTTGCAGCTTACCAAGGCTTTTAAGCTGTTTTTCATGCTTTTGCAAAGACAAGGCATTTTTATCCTACAAAATACAAATAATATCATCCTGTTGATATAATAACACTAAAATTATGAGTGTATGCATAATTTGATGTAACAAACATTAATGAAAGGGGTCACTCACTTCACCATTATCAAGATGACGTTGTGAGTGCCAACCCTTCATAGCACGTTCTGCAGCATCCCTCCGTGCTCTACCTGCTTTGGAACCCTGATTATCACAAGCATGCATAAAAATGTTATGACAATAAAGATGAACCTTTGCAAAATATATTGTGAAAGGAGATGTCTACAAAGTAGCCAATTAAATCAGCTGTTTAAAAAGCAAAATTGCTAAATATATCCATCAAACTGTTCAATCTGTCCAATCCAATTCCATCCAAACCAAAATTGCTTAAAATGTTAAGCTTAGATTTGATGTGGATAGCATTTTTGAGAAACCACAATTAGCAGTGTGGTTGAATCTGCCAAAATCAAACCGACCACCATCACACACACACACACACACACAATATTATGTCATTTTAACTTTGATCTCCTTACCTAAATACTTCTCAACATTGTATGGTAAATCAATAAAATGACATTAAAAACTTCCCTTAGCTAGGGGATTTCATAAAATGTATTACGGGCATCTCAATTTCCAACAACTCTCTAATGTTCATTTATTGAGATCATGTTCTTTAAAATAAAGAAATCGTGCAATAGAGGTACCTCATGTTTTTTTTTTCCAAGCACCTAGACTAATCAGGGTAAATTTCTTCTATTGAACATCATTAAAAAATCTTATGGCACATTTTAAATGATGTAAAGTCATACAACAATTATCAGAAACTGCATGAATTAACAAATACAGTCCAACATCTAAAGCTTGATGTTCACCTGATTGTCTCCATGCAGAGGATCATCAGAAGCAATTGGTATATTTAGCTCACCACCACGCATTTTATGCCTTTCATACTCAAGGAGTGCCTGATAAACACAAATAAAATGAATAACATGTATGACCTAAAAGCTAGGAATTACAAATCAAGCAAAAATAAAATCTTTGCAGCAATTTAAGCCAAAGCAGCATAAACAAGAAACCAATGAGTAAAAAGGAAAGCCATGACCACCATTCATTCTGTTCTTAGACTTGAACAATAGTTTATAATTCCTGTTTTGCCTTCAGCATAAATATTACTATAAATGTAACTTTAACTCAAATTGCCATTACCGTCAACAATTATAACCATAATACAAAATTAAGAATGAAGGCAACTTTAAACAATAAATAATATACTTAATTGTTCCATCTATATATAGTACCATGCGTATACTGATCCTAGTACATTGTTAGTGCATAATAAATTATGTCTTGAATTTTGCTTCACAATAACTCTTACCAAATATTTACAACTGAGTTGGAAGACATCAAAATAGGCAATCACGAGAAATAGATGCAACAGAACATCATGGTGTGTGTGTGTGTATTACAGTTGCACACACCAAAAACACAAATTAACCTTCTCATAAAAGCCCCGAAATGTCCATGAAACAGTGGTGCAAGTCCTGGAGAAGGAATAACAAGGAGAAGATGTCAAAATAGCGGCTAAAAATATCCAAGGGATTATAAACAACAGCAGCATAATAAAGTTATCATGCAAGAAAATCTTGGGCACAAGAACTACGGTGCAATGTCAAAGGATTGGACTAACAAGAGAGTCTCTCTCCCAAGACACCACTACAGCAAGACAATAACCTGGCAATAGCTTCAAATTATGTTTGCTCCTCTCATCCCTTCCTTTGTTCCTCCAAGTTATCCTCCTCCCATCCTCAATTTCTTAAAAGTCTCTCATCTACATTTCTATACACCATTATAATCCAATCATATTCAGTTACAACCACACATACATCACTTGTATAATTTTATAACTCATATAGTGATGAGGAATCAATAAGAAGAAATATTGTTATTAATTAGGAATATCTTGAGATTTAGTATTGATAGGATAATCTTTGTAATCTTTTAGTAATTAATTAAGTAGCATTAAGGTAGAGACCTTATTTAATTAGATCTTTTATAAATTTAGGAGATTATAGTTAATTACTATTCTTATTTATTTCCAATTAAGTTTCCTAAGTTGTGATTAATTAAAGTCTATGCTACACTTTCAGGTTACTTTGTTTAAAGAGGCTACTTATGATATTTTACTTGACTACTAACTGTTGATTTTGTGCAATGAGAACTAATGTTCGTTTGGTTTACAGGTGAATTCCATTGTTTGTTCTTTTAATTCTCTTTTACTCTTCTGTTGTTCCCCCTCCTACATCAGATACGCTTTGGTTGTGTGAATTCCCATGCTGTTGAACGCTCATCTTACCATTCATTTTCTATTTAAAATCTTTTTCACATATAATTCTGGCCAGTCATTGCTTAACATTGTATTTACAAACATGCCATTTTCACAGGCCTATGGCTGGAGGAAAAACATTTAACTTTGGTGCACTTAGCCACAAAATTGAACCCCAAAACTAACTAATTACTGAGACCATGGCTGGAATAAAGTGTTTGAAGGAACAAAGAGCAACTTGATAACCTGAGTCTGAGCTGCCTTTCAGACCTTTCTCTTGCAATCTTAGGCTTCAACATCTATATAAGAACAATAGTTTGAAAAACAAAAAGTAAAAAAAGTACTATCCACCCACCACAATTGTGTTTTATGCAAATCCAAAGCTTGTGTATCCATACACTACCTTATAAGTTTATGCTAAAGCGATGAAAAATAATAAGAAAAAAGACCTAGTGACAGCATGATAACAAGGAATTGATTTCTGAGCATAACAAGACAAAAAATGCTTCTTACTTTGGAGGTTTAAAGGACTCTCCCACTTGCCGCCACAACTTACATGATGTCACCTATGCATCAACAGAAGTCAATTATTTTTCAAGTGGGTAAGAACTTCAACAGACTTGTCAACTTAAGAAGGAAGAACTTCATGCTATATATTGTAGCAGAGGTCAGTTACAAGTCACGTCACAAACCATAGCAGAATGCTCCAACCAAATTATTTTTAATCATACATTTACAAATGCAGCATCATACGTACAGTACCATGGTCCTAACAATGAGACATTGTACAGTCAAATGCTGCAGGTAGATTTTACATATAGGACAGATGAAAATGTGACTATACTTTTTCCTTTTTTTTTTTTTTTGGCATATTGTTTCTCTTTTTCAAAGTTTCTAGATACATAACACATAAGGGTTAGTTGACCTAACAAGGTAAACTGAGATAGACTTTCTCAGTAATGTATTTTCAAACATTTTATAAATTTTTTTTATCTCACACTTCTTTGCAGAAAAAAATAAGGCTATTGCAACTATTTACTTTGTCGCTGTGTTATGACAAGCATCAATTGTGAAGTTACTTGAGCTAAACATTTCCCTTTTCCTTTCCCGCCTTTACTAGTAATTGCATCCATTGATGCAGTATAGGAAAGAATTCCCCCACCCCAATAAAGAATGGAAGTTATTTCTGATTGAAAGCATTCCAGCGTTTTGAGTGCACTCATGCACCATGCATATGTTAGTATGAGCAAGCCTGTGTAATACTGTCTTCTGATGGCTATGTTGTACTTTCCCATCTCCAACATTATCAATTCTGCTTAGGAAATGGGAAGTAAAAGCAAAAGGTCACCTAGGTACATGGAAACAGAAAAAGTTGACATGAAGCCTGACAGAACAATGCATACCTTTTCATAGCCACCCAATCTCATCACAGCTCTCCACAACCTTATCACCAATGAATATAAAAATTAGTTGCCAAAAGTTATTTTAAAATAATGTCATCCACAAGAAGGCATAATGAGAATGGATATTTATTATGAGCTTACTTGATACAATTCAATCCTTCTCCATAAAATTTTGGAGGCTTGAACTCCATCCTCTTCTCCTTAAAGAAAGCTTCTAGCTCCTTCATAAATGCTGATTGCTCCTCTTCTGTTCCTGAATCACTACCATCATGATCATCATCCAAAAGAAAGGGAATCTTTGAGTTTGGATGACCACTATTTTTACGGGCAGTCAAATCTGACATATTCTGGTCATTCCTCGATTCCTTCATATTCTCTGGGTCAGCCGTGATATTTGAAGACTCTGCATGAGGCCTAGAGGATTCATTGTAATCTTTAGGGAAAGGACTAGCATGAAGGGCAGGCTTAATTTCAGGTATCTCAGAAAGATTGGTTGTTGTGTCTGCGATGGTTACAGAATCCGGCGCTCCATTTTTGTCAGGTTTAGGCTTCTCATGTTCAAGATTGAGCTGACCATTGCCATCATCAAAGGGTGCTGGAGGAGGAGACTGCTGGAGAGGTTGCTGACCAGAATTTGACTCCATAATATTCTTTTCAACACTAGTTAAAGGTGGAGAAGTCTTACACTCTGAAGGCATTAGTTCGGCATGGTTCATGGGAACAGAAGGGGGAGGAGCCAGGACTGAGTTTAAAGCATTAGGCCCTTGGGGTGGTGATGACGGTGGTTTATCATCAATTTCCTTTGTATTATTCATGTCTGAATGAATCCTAAACAAAATTTAAAATGTCATAGAGGAAAAAGTTCATATAAAAACAAAATAATAATAATAATAAGATTTAAGAGCAGAAAATGTTAATAATTCGTATTCCCATTATGGAGATTGCAGCTCTTTTCACACCCTATCCCTTCAACCCCCAGGACCAAATAAATAAATAAGAAAAGAAATAACATAAATATGGGGGATAGGGTTTTGGAATTGAAATAACAGGATTTTTACCCCCTCTCCCCCCCCGCCCGGACAACCACCAAAGGAAGAAAGAAATCCAAACTGAACAACAAAATTAGGCAAATCTTCCACTTCTCTGTTTATTTTTGAAAAATAAAATAAAAAGAAAAAAAGAAGAAGAAAAGACATAAAGAAGAGAATGCATGGACTTGTACCCTACGTTTCCTTTCGATATGCAAAACCCTAATAATAGGCTATCAACAGACACAACAACAACAACCAAAATGAAAGAAAAAAAAAAAAACAAGACGAAGACACAGAGAGAGGAAGAGAGCAAATGAGTTGTCATTCAACTCACTTAAAACCGAAAGAAGAAGATAGTGACCACTGGATTGGTGAGAGGAAACAACAGCGCGGAGGAGAGATCACGGAGACGGCAAGAAGAACAAATGGTAACGGCTTCGGATGTCCAAGTACTTAATTAAATAATTTATTAGGAATTTGGGGAGGGGATTACGGATAGAGGCCTTGCCTAGACTTAGAGAGGCGCGATGAACTGATTTGAAACCAACCCACCGAATAAGAGCATCGGCGGCAGTCAACAGTAAACCACCGCCCAGGGCAGGGGAGGGGAGGGGGGGCCACGATACACACCTAGGGATTGCGACTTGGGAGTGAGACAGAGATGGTAACGACTCTGTAAAAACAGAGAAATATAAAATTATCAAGTAGACAAAAATAATAATAATATATAAACTATATTTAACCCTAACGACGAGAACGACATCGTTGGTATCAGTAATATTTGATAAGCTTGGAATTCCTGTGCATGTGTAATTTTGCTCGGTCCGGTTCGAGGGGAATTAATCAGTATTATTACGTACGCACCCTTTGTTTTTATTTTTTTTAGGTGTAACAGAAGTTTTATGTTTCAGAAAATCCGTCTTACTTATTAATATGGTTGAATGGTTGATGCGTGCTCGAGAGTAACAATACCAAAGCCACATTCGTCCCTTCAATTTTTCTGCATGCAAAAAACAAAAAAGATATTGAAGGAAAGAAGATAAATAGTAATATTTAAAGAGTAACGTGAGAACAAAATTCACTTTAAGAAAAAGAAAAAAAAAAGTGAAAGCAATACTAATTATATTTCCTCTGATAAAAGAAAATAAATAAATAAATATATATATATATAATTATTACACTTTTCTTTCCAGTCTACTAGATTGCTCAATAACACAGTACAGAGTCGTCGTCTGTTTTGTTAGTTTTTAACTCATTTTCTGATTCTCTCTGTGCTAATCTAAGCGTTTCAATTCAACATTTAACTTCTGAAGAGAGAGAAAATAGGCTATGTGGAGAGCGCTCAACAGCCCATTTGCCAGAGCGACTGAAGAGTCGGAGAAGGCAGGAAGCGTTTGTGGTGTACTGCATTAAACTTCGGTTGAGACAGTCAATCAGTCAATTAATCCTATCATTCATTGGACATAATCATATAGATTTGAAGATGACGACGATGCTTCCATGGAAACATACATACAATTGTACAACATTGACACCGGTTGATGTTGGCATTCGGGCGGCGCCGTTTCTGACATTCCATTTACAATGGTAGTAATGCATTACTTGACTCACCTACGACAATAACAGAAAAAACAAAACAAAAGAAAGAAAACTTCTCTTCCTTCTTCTTAATCCCCTCCTATTGTCTTATCTTCTTTGCCAACTTGATTGTAGGGGCAAATCTTCAGAGAGGTAATAACGGCATGTTTGTGTTGCCCATTTTCAATTTCATGCTCGTGGCGCAGCCAGAAGTATAATAATTATAGACTCTGAAAATTCCTCAGGTTCAAAGGGTCAGAGGTGCATCTGCAAGTTGTTACGGGGATAATTTTGGTTCCGACTGTTGCCTGCCCATTTTCAGGATAGTGATTGTTAAATCAGCAGTCCACTTCGGCTTGGTGCAGTCAGATCTACCGTGTCAGTTTATTCTTTTGCTTCAATATGCACTTCTTCTAGCAATGAACATAGGTCTGCCTGCACCTGGGATAATGCAACGTTATTTATGGTTATTTTTCACCAGCTAGTCTTTGGGCGCAAAGGCATCATCTTTTCTTCATTTCATCTTCGGTTGGCTAGGAACAGTGGATTTTGTTCCAGCAACTTGAAGGTGCATTTTGATTTGGCTGTTACGATGGCCCAATTGTTTGGTACTGGGGAGAGCGAGTGTTATCTGATGCTGCAGTCTACATCTTACGTGTTTGGCCGCGTTCAGGTGGCTAGCCAACTTTATCATTGCTAAATGCAGCAAGCCTGGTTACGACCAACTAGAATTGGACATACAGAAATTTTTATTATTTTGGTGTCATTCATGGTTGCTTCTGTTGGCTTTTCAGTAACTAGAACTTGTATTAACTCCTACAACATGAAGCGTTTGATTAAGGCAACTGTTATCGATACACTGAACATCATTATATCCTAATTGCCAAAAAGAAAGGCAATGCTAATGGCCAATGGCAACATGATGACATATAAATTGCAGTGTTGACACCACAGGATAATACCCTTAACTGAAGACCAGTACAGCCAAGTCGTGCTTTACCATTTACAATTTCCCAATTGATCATCGTCCAACACGAGAACAGGGAAAGCAGTAACCAATTACGGCAAACCCAACCCCTGGGGCTGCAGCTGTGAGGGATCAATTAAACCTTCTAGCACAACGAGCTCGTCTAACAATGCAAGTTTCCGATCTTCAAGAATCTTAACCTCATCTTCAACCTCTCTCAGCTCACTCCCCAAAGCAAAGCTTTCTTCCTCCAACAGCAGATACTTTCGTCTCAAAGTTCGGTATTCATCTGCTGATGTGGTGGATTCTGGCAAGGAATCTGAGCTTGACCTCTCTAGCTGTTGAAACAATGGAGAGACTTCCTTCTTCAAGTTCCGTTTGAAGGGCTTCTGCCCTAGTCTTGAAGATGCAGTCCCCGGCACCCGTTGAACCTCTTTAGCATCATTCCCTCGCAACTGACTGGTAGAAGCTCGAGGGTTTGAGCCCTTCTTTTTAGATGGCTTAGGCTTTGAAATTTCTCTTGAGTGGGGCATCCTTGGGTCTTGCATATTTTGCCTACAAGATTTAATGTTGGAGAAGAGAAAGATGAAAAATTAGATAGATTGAGACTGTGAGCAAGGCTTTGCTAGGAAAACAGAAAAGGAACGATAGAAGTTTTCCAATAAACAGGAGTGATATAGGCACATGAATATGATCGCATAGAGGGTGAAACTATTAATGAACCCGTTTCCTAGCGATCAATCAAGTTCACAGAAAATACTCGATAAAGCAGGAAACTCAAAGAAGACAGTCAAGGAGATCATCTGGAACTAAATTCACAAACAGGATTAGTTTCCTACCCTTAACATGATGTTCACAAAGCAACTCATGAACAATAAGCAGGAAAAATTTTATGATTGCTCAAAATGTAACTAATAAGCAAAGGGGGTGAGGAAGGAGAGGGGGAATTTGGCATATTAGTAGGCCAATTAATATTTTAATACAGGTATTTTCCTCGTCCTTGAGACAAATCGAGGGGCCAGGGTTGTGTCGTGAAGGCAAATAACTGTCATTGACTTTACAAGCTCTGATTTATTTACCTTAGATTTTCCTGCAATTCTGCATCAATTAAGAAGCCGTTAACAAATTGCCAAAAAGGAGAGAACCAAAAAAAAAAACACACACACGGAGAGTTTGGAAAAAAGTGATCCAAGATACTATTCAATTCCAAAGGAAACCGCAAGATCTAATTAGAAAATCCGTGTTTTTGTTTTTTTCTTCTGTTTTTTCTCATCAAAGACTAAAAAGGGAGGGCACACGGCATAACTTTTCTCTTTTGTTATGAAAGAGATATGTTTCCAAAATATTGTCATACAAAATTAACAATTTCTTCTCCAGAAATAATGCGAATCTGATGGATAAGAGAAAGAGAGATTTTTGAAACGGGGAGAAGGAGAGAGAGAGAGAGAGAGAGAGAGAGACGGAGAGAGCTGTAAATCAACGAGGAAAAGAAAAACCAAAAAACAAAAACAATACAGGAAAATTGAGAATCTATAACGAGAGAGATTACCTGGCGACTGGACGGACTGGTATTGAGTATGATAGAATAGAAGTTGGAGATCAAAGAGAAGAGAAGAGAAGAAGAGGGGAGAAGAGAAGGCAGATCCTCCAACCAAAACGAACTTCCCTTCCCTTGTAATAAGTCCTTTTCTTTTTATAATAATATTCTAGGACAACCTCTGGCTTGTATTTTTTGATTATACTCCTTTATCCTAATGTCCTGTGGCCTTTTTAGTTTTGAAGGCCTTCTCAAGGGTGGATTTGAATTGCTCTCAAATTTTCTCAACTTCGAATTGTTTTTTTTATTAAAAAAAAAATGTAATATTCGATATTCTATAATTTCATAAAATTGAAATTACTATCCTAATTCCTCTATTTTGTTTTTCTTTTAATACCAACTAATCGGGCACTCATGCCACGCGCAAGATTTAGATAGAGAATTTTTAAAATATAATTTCATTTAACAAACCATGTTAGTGATACATTGATGTTAGTAGTACAAATCAGTTGCGGGTGCAAATATAATAGCCCCCACTGAAAAAATAGAAGAATATATATACATACATACACATAATTTTGATAAATTTTATACTATTGTTCCCTAAAATTTGTGTTTTCTCCCTACTCAAATTTGTGTTTTGCTCCCACCAAAAATTTTATTTTATTCTTACATTCTTATTTCTGTTATTCTTTTATGTGTGTGCTTAAATTTTGCCCCCACTAAGAACGGTTTTTAGATCCGCCATTGGTACATATGAGAATGACAAATGAATCAATATATTTGAAAACAAACCACAATAAATATATTTAACCCCACCCCTAATTTGGTATTTTCGAACTTTTATCAGACCATTAGTTCACTCCTACTATAATTTGATCCTGGAGACAAACTCTTGTGTGCAATCAACTCTCTCTCTCTCTCTCTCTCTGTTTTTTTTTAAATTTTTTTTTTTTTATTTTAAACCTATTACAGTAGCTTAATGGTCCATTTTTTTAGCACATGCAAGTATAGCTGAGTCGAAATCCTTTGCTTGATGCAATGACCTATAAGCAACCTTCTTTCAAGTCAAATGAATTACTTTCAAAGAGAATTTCGTTTCTTTTACAAATTACATGGGGAAAAAGACTGGAAAACAAGCGGCTCTCTCTTTTTATTTTAGGGGTGTGCATTTCTTGCAAAGCGCAATCATTGCCACGGCGCAACCGATGCGGAACCCTTGGTTAATATTGCATGCCTATTTCAAGATCTGGTTGCGCACAATGTAACGGGCTTCGCCAGCCTGCAAGTTAGTAGAAAGTCAGAGCTTTTTGTAGTCCTTGTAAACGTAAGGCTTGTGAAGACCCGGGGTGCTCATAGTCCACAAGTTCTGTTGGGGCCTCCGCTGCTCCGTTCTTGGGTCCCAGAAGGAATGAAACAATTGAAATCCGGAGTGTAGCTTCCAGCATTGCGGTCTATAATATATATATAGGCCAATATCACACGGATCAGAGGAGGAGAAGCAAAACTACCAAAAAAGCAAAGTAGCCACCGCAGCAGTGTCTCCAAGATCGACCAGTAGAGTGCCTTGGAGACCGCGCCACTGCCACAAAATGCTATGGGGCGGAAAATCTGTTGCTTGGAGTTTCGTATATTTTAATATATTCTTTTAAGATAAAATTTGTCGTTGTGTAATTAATTTATAATGAATTTATTTATAAATTAAAAATGAAGTATATTTTATTATAATTTATATTACTAAAATTAAAATTTTAACAAATTTATATATTATTTAAAATTATTTGTATTAAAAATAATATATTTTTATTTTTTAATTAAAAAAATACTATTATATATATAAATAATAATTTAAGTATTTTTTACTAGTAAAAAATATTTAATATTAATAAAAAACGATACTTTTATCATGTATATCTCTTAATAATTATTAAATAAATTAAGAGATATATTTAATTTTTATTTTAAAAATATTCCAATAAATGGACCAGACTTGTCCATGGCTTTCAAGACGACCAACATTTTCATCGCCTTCAAGTACGGTTAAGAAACCCGAATCTGCGTGTATTTGAACTTGCCGAGAAGCCCACGGTTTCAGGGGTGAAGTTGTACTTGTTCATCCTAAACTGGCAGGGCCATTCCTTAAACATACAATTGTTTCAAGCTCATAGTTCCAGACACATTTTCTCCTATATTCCATGGCCAATTCATGTATTGCCAGAGGAAACATCTTTACTATATCTCTGACAACGAGTAAAAATCAATCGTGAGCATCAATCGAATGCATACACGAAAGGAAATAAGCTGAAGAAACAAACTGATCATGATAATATAGTTGGCCACAAACTCTGGTCTGCAGATTTGGAACAATTTTGCAGTGTTTTGTGGAAGAGGAAATCATAAATGAAAGGACTTCATAATTAAGAAGTGGAAGCCATGCATTATAGATGCATCTCTAAGTGAAAGAATACAGCCCAGAGACACTACATGTATAATTGAAAAATGGAAGCATGCAGTGCAAGTGAGAACTGAACTGTTGCAGGGAAAAAGGAAGGAAGGAATGAGGTGACCTTTGACTGGGAGAGGCTTCGAGCTGAGAGCGGAAGGAATGCACGGCTTGGGGGAGCGCATGTCATGAAGACCCAAGGACTCGTAGATGGGTTGTCCTGGCTGGGTGCCATGTAGCCGCTGCCTGATATCATATCTGTGTTGGGCATTTTATTTTCCGTGGGCAAGTCTAACGGAGATCTCACTACTTCCTTCATCCCTGACATGAGTTTTGAGGGGAAGTTATGGTTCACGATCCTGAAACAGCCCCATTGCTCGCCTGCTCTCCTCAGTTTTTCGTATTGCCCCGGAAAATCTTGCAGATCTATTATTGGGACGACTTTACTTTCACCTTCATCCATCCCCCTTGTGTATACGTGTTTCTTTGCCTCGCTTCCCTTCTCTACACTTGCTAGCTAATTGCTTCTAGTGCTGCTATATACAAGCTTAATGAATATGGTCGACTCCGGTATCTTCTCCCTACTTTTGAGTCTTAACCCTTTTTTGAGAGTTGGGACATGCATGCGCTGCCCAGTTACCAAATGCAAAGCTTCCCCTTTTTCTTTGCAACTCGCTTGACGGTTTGATTTTGAACCCCTCAAGTTAACAACATTATTAGTTTTTTCATATTTTCGAATGTCGTGGCTAAAAAATTACCTTTGAGAAAACAGTAGGCATAAAACAGAAATTCACAATAATATAGGAAGAATGAATAATAAAAACACCTCAAAGGTCTAACAAAAGCAATATATATAAAAATTTTTAACAAATACAAAGCAATATGGTACAAAATACCAATTTTCTTATTCACATATTTGCTTCTATTTTTTTTTTTCGTTTTTTCTAATAATCGTGTAAAAAATATATGCCCGATATCCAACGTGAAAAGTTATTATTGTTATTATTTTAATATCCAAGTTCAGCCAACTCTAGGCTGGGGTGTGCTCAACACAAACATCAGTGGTGCCGTGCACTATTTGGAAGCGGATATCAGAAGGGTTCCCCACTCAACCAACGGCCATACATTAGCTTACCCTTTTTTCTCCGCTTTCAGTAGAAGAAATCTTTGAGGGATTTTATCAATAATCCATAAATTTTCCCTGACACCAAGTATTGATTATCATTGATGTTCCTCTAATAATGCTGCATCTTTAACCAAATTAAATAGGGGAAAAAATGCAACTAAGGTACATGACAATGAGTAAAACGCTAGAGTAAGGTTTCCATACGAATTAAGCAGCTGACAGTTACTCTTCATACCAACAGCTTCTCACACTTGAAAGTTGGAACACATGGCCGTCTAATCTGTTTGGCGCTCCATTTATCGCACGAAAAATCTGAAATTGAAAAATGGCTCATAAAATGTCCCGAAGTCTGCAGCCAAATTGCTCTGGTCGTAATCTTTCTGTTTAAGCCCTCCATACATATGCAAATGCGCAGAGATTAAGGGGTTTTCGTTTTGCTTCTTTCATTCTCTCTCTATGTTTTTTTTTTTTTTTTTAAATTGCACTTAGAGAAGACAGAATAACATCAGGTTCTCTTTTATTTTAGAGAGCTATATCCTTGCATGTACAATGCTTAACCTGGATGCAGGCAATACAATTGGTTACTGCTATATCAAGACTGGGTACGCACAAGGGCAAGGCCTTCCCCAGCCTGCAATTTAGTTGAAATCCTGAGCTTTCTGTAGTCCTCATAAGTGAAGGGGATGTAAAGACGAGGGTGCTCAGAGTCCACGAGCTCTGGTGGAGCCTCCACTGCTGTGTCCTTGGGTCCCAGAAGGAAAGAAGCAATTGAAATTCGGATTGTTGCTTCCCGGCATTGTACTCTATGTTTAACATTGCAGACCCTTCCATTGCTCCATGCCTGTATCATATCAAGAAACATTTAACCATACAATAAAAAACTATCTCTAGCAGTGCTAAACTAATTCAAAGTACAATATCACAGGATGCATAGGAAAACCAAAGCAGGAGAAGCAAATACAGAAGGGAACAAGTGACCACCGTAGCAATATCTCCAAGGTTGACAAGCAGAGTGCCTGGAGATGGCTCAATTGCCACAAATGCGCCAGACTTGTCCATGACTTCAAGACCACCAACATTTTCATCATCTTGAAGCACGGTTAAGAAACCAGAATCTGTATGTATTTGAACGCCCGAGAAGCCCAAAGTTTCAGGGGTGAAGTTGTACTTGTTAATCCTAAACTGGCATGGCCATTCTTTGAACATATAATTGCTCAACCCCAGACTTTGAGACAACTTTTGTGCTACATCCATGGCCAATTCATGTATTGCTTGAGCATACATCTGTATTATCTCTCTGACAACAAGCAAAAATTAACAGGGAAAATCAGTTGTACGAGTGCAAGGAACTGAGTTGAAGAAACTAATTGATGACGCTATAATTTTCCATAAACTCTGGTCGACAGTAGAACAATTTTGCAGTGTCTTGCAGACGATGGATTCATAAGAAGAGAAATTGGCCCTAAGTAACAGAAAGACCTAAAGGGCACAATTCAATCATGGGGCTGGTTTTTAACGGGTCTCCAACAACTAGAATTTACTAATTGATGTTATGATATATTTGCATTTGCTGCCAAGCAATTCTTAATAAATTTATAAATGTCTGTAGGAATTTGTGTTTCAATGCTTTTCGAGGGAAGGACGGATATCTTAGTTCCCACTTTCTCATAGTGTAGAACAAGTTTTCTTTCCCTTGATTAAATGTAATGAATGAAAGGACTTTGTAGGGAGCCAAAGAAAAGCATGATAGATTACTAGATGCACCTCTACACAGAAAGAAACGTGGGATTGCCACTGGACTTGAAGAATCCACACACCTATTACATAATTGAAGAAATAAAAGAAGCAGTAAAAGTGAAAATTGGGTTGAAGGCAAAGGAGTTGAGATGACCTTTGGTGAGGAGAGGCATCAAGCTGGGAGCAGAAGGCATGCACAGCTTGGGAGGAGCCCGCGTCATAAAGACCCAAGGCCTCGTAAAGAGGATTCACCTGGCTGGGTGCCACGTAGCCGCTGCCTGCTATTACATCTGCGTTGCGCCTTTTGATTTCCATGGGCAAGTCTAACAGAGATCTCACTACATTCTTCATCTCCGACATGAGTGTCGAGGGGATGCTATGGTTTGCGATCCTGAAACACCCCCATTCCTCGCATGCTCTCCTCAGTAATCCGTATTGCTCTGGAAAATCCTGCAGATCTATTGTTGGAACCCTGCCTAATTGACCTTCCCCCATGTATATTTGCCTTCTCTTTGCTTCCCCTTCTCAGCTAATGGCTTCTCTCCTCTGCTATTAAATATCTATAATGGCAATGAACTTGTCTCTTCGCGTTACTTTTACCTTTTTTTTTAAGAGTCGAGACATCATTACCGGTAAACCATCAGCATGCCTCTCTGTCCTTTGGATCGTCCCAATTTATGCCCGACAGGACTTGGTGAGTGGTGACTCAGTTTTTGACAAAACAAGGGAGCGTCCATGAAAAACAAAACAGTCGAAAAGTCGTCTTAGTTCCATGGGCGGACAACGCCTCCCTTTCGTGGGAGTTTCTTTAAAGAAAAAATTTAATAAAATTTGAAAGTGGCCAACTCAAATATGATTAATTTTATATTATCCATTTACTTTTTATATTATGTATATTATAAAAATTATTTATATTTATATTTATTTATTATTTTCAAATTTTCTTAGCCATTTTTTTTTAAATACTTGTCTTAAAATGATGAAGTTAAATCATCCTAAACAATAGTTTGATTAATAATCTAATTCATTTTTTATAGAAATATTTATATGAAAAATATAGTATTAATTTTAAATTTATTGACATAATATGAAAAATACCACTCATATCCGACCATGCTTGACTTTGAGTTCTATTTTTGAAAGAGTTAAATAAAGATATTAACAAATAATTTTTATTTTAATTTATAAATATAATAATTAATATATTTATAATATTATTTTTTAAATTCAAATTGAAAAAAAAAAAGATGAAGTCACATCACCTTTTTCTACCTTAAGAAACGTAAATGTTACGTGTCAGATAAAAAAATGAGACCCTTGCAACACTAACGAGAGAAACCGAGATATATATATATATATATGCCCGCGCTTTGGGTTTTATATACTTGTTCACATTACAGAAAAATGAATAACAAAAAGAGCGTCTCATTCGTAAATGAGTAATTAATACATGTTCATTGTGATACGTGAAGGCATTTAAATTAAAATTTCATAAAACCATGCTGGAAAGGGTAATCAAATATGATTGGAACCAATTTTTGCCTTCACAAGAATCTACGCACGTACTGATTTACATAAAAATAAAAGTGTACCAGGAAAATAGCAGGAAAGATTATTGAGGAGTACCCATTAACAAAACGAATCATCGCCATATCACAAATTGCAACACGTACTTGGCAATGTAGGAGTGATCAACCCTGTGTAGCGCTGTCACCCCATGGAAGCCTATGTACCCCATTCTACCTTCCCGTCTCTGTTGTAATAACAATCACAAAACAGACAATAAAACCTATAAAAACATGGCAGATTTGAATTCTCGTTAAAAGGAAATAATGTAGATCCAAAAGCTGAGAAAGAAGAAAAAAGAAAATAGAAATATTCTCATATTGTACTTGTTTTGCTAGAAAGAGATCGAGAGAGATCCTGTTACAGTGATAAGTTCTCTGCTTTGGATTATATGATTCAATCCAGCTCATTTCAAAAATTAAACTTTTAAATCAAATGTAAATCAAGTGTGAGGAAAAAAAAAAGAAAGGAAATAATGTAGATACAAAAGCCCTAAAAAATACAAAGAAAATATAAATATTCTTGTATAGTAATTGTTTTGTTTGAAAAAGATCGAGAGAGATTAGGTTATAGTGCTAAGTTCTCTACTTTGGGTTATCTGATTCAGTCTAACTTGCCCTCAAATTGATTCACTTTTTATTATTTTGTAGCTCGTTTAATTCAGGGGAATATAGATCTACCTAGAATAATAAAAACTGCCACCCACTGCCCAGAGTATTCAGGTCACATGACGTGAAAGTACAATGAGCAACATTCATTAGTTGTTCACGAGGAAAAAGTTTAAAAAAAGGAAACAAGGGGAAAAAACCTGGAAACCTTTACTTGTTTGTCCACAATTGTGTATCAGAACTAGCAAAAAATCAAAAATACAGTCGGAAAGAATTTATTTTTGTATGCCTCTGCGTGCAAGTGAGAGAGAGGGAGATAGACAAAGAAATTGGTTTTGATCAGCTTAAAAGTAACAGTAACGCTAAAGTTTACAATATAGAAATGGATAGTCCTATAAGAAGTTTTTCCAAGTTTACATATTTTACTGAGGACAAACACAATAAATTTTAAGGATATTAGATTTCCCGTGCATCATAATCTCTTCTTTTATTAAGAATTTATTAAATATTAAAACCTTTTATTGGTTTTTATAATAAATAATCAGGAATTGAAACTGTGTATGCAACAGCCTACCACAGCAACTAACTTATGGAGAGAACTTACTGAACAATAACTTTGAGGAATTTAAGTTTGATCCAAATTTAAGTTTAATTCAAATCTTTTTAATCACAATTAAAATTTATGGATATTAGTTCTAATGTGCGTCATAACCTTTTATTTTATTAAGAGTTTATTATATATTAGAACTTTTTATTGGTTCCTTTAATAAATAATCAAGAATTGAAACTATACATGCAGCAGGCCAGCCCCGACAAACAACTTATGGAGAGTACTAATTGTAATTGAAATATAACTTGGAGGAATTTATGGATATTAGTTCGAATGTGCATCATAATCTCTTCTTTTATTAAAAATTCATTAAATATTAAAACTTTTTCTTGGTTTTTTTAATAAATAATTAAGAAATGAAACTATATAGGCTACAGCCCAGCCAAAGTAACCAACTTATGGAGAACACTAATTGAACAATATCTTTGAAGCATTTAAGTTTGATCCAAATTTAAGTTTAATTCAAATTTTTTAATCTTTTAACAGTTTTTAAAAAAATCAAAACTAAATGTTCGGATTTGGTAACCTTAGTAAAAAAGGCCTAAAAAATTAAGAAAAATAAAACTAAACTTTTCTCTATTATATATATATATATATACATTCACAGTTGATTAACAAAAACAATTATATAAAATTTTAATTCTTAGTAAATTTTTGAGTGACAGATTCAGTTAAAATATAATATTATATTTTCTATTAATTTTAGAATTCTTATTAATTTGGACTTTAGACCTTTATTTGATATCTATTTTAAACAATTATCAAGTTTAGAATATTTACTAAGAGAATTAGTAGGAATAATGTGATACCTCTCACCTAATTATGAAGCAACCTAATTAACCCAATATCAAAATCATAAAAACATAAGGATTCCAATGGAGGGTGCGCCTAGATTAAATGACACAATTGTTCCCATAATCCAAATGACCCCATTGTTCTAATGATGACCCAATAATGAAGTCTCTATGTCGAAAGAGAATTTGAAGCTGTTCCGAATTTCCGGTTCAAATCAAGAATCACAATAAGAGGAGGATAAGAGTTCACTTACAAGTTAGCACCATGGGCACTCACATTTGATGTGAAGTAAATAAATCCTTTGAACTTGATTGGTGATAATATGTAATTCTCAAATCTCTTTCTTGAATTGCACCATCAGTCCCACCATACGTGTATTCTGCGGGTCACGGAATTAACCCACAAGTCAAATGTTATAAAATTAATAGAACAAGGAAAAAGTAAAAATGAAAATGAAATACACGAATCATTACCGAGACAGAAAACCAAATTCAATGGCTTTTGATTCCTATAGTATTAAACTAAGTCAAATGTCGTAAATAAATTGCAACAAAAAATAAGTGAAAAAGATAAGCAAATACATGAACCATTACCAAGAACGTAAACTGAATTCAAGGGTTCTTGATTATCGTCCCAGAAATCGAACCTTTTCGCTAAACTCTCAAGATTCTTGAATGTTGAATGATTTCTCGAAGATCAAAAGTAGGATAAATCAACCAAGGAAGAACAGGAAATATGAAAAAAGAAGAAAGTTGAACAAAAGATAGAAAATATCCGCATCGTCGCTGCTCTCACACCTGCGTCCTCGAACTGAGGAGACCGGTCTAGAAATTCCCGTGTATTGGGTACCCTTTCAAAGCTTGAGACTGATAACAGAAAAGAAAACATATTCCTCGCATTGCAGAAGATGGGGAAGAGAGACACATAGCGTTTTCAATTTCTTTCGGGGACGGAGAAGGAATTTACATTCAGGATCACTCCCTTTTCTAACAAGGATTGATTAAATTACACACCTGCCCTTTTCTCCTTCTATTATGATTTATCATCTGCGAATTTTACATAAATAACCTCAGCTTTATTTTTAAGCATTTACTAAAAACACGCAAAGGGCAGCCTCGCCTCCACTGTACGGTCATTGAAAAGACCCTCGCCGATCTGTTAGGCCAGGCGATCCGTCTTGCTAAGCGGGTCTGATTGACTCCAGATGGACCATGGGCCCCACTTAAAGGACCCAATTGCAGCACTAGTTGGGCCTGATTTAAGGCTTTTGGAGCGGACCGCTCCAGCCACTAGGGTTCAAATTAGGAATTGTTGCGAAGAAAAGGCTCACTGGGGTTCATCTCGACAAACCTTATTAAATGCCATGGCCATTACCTTGAGTTGGTCATGTGCTTCTGCCAAATGATGTAGCAACCGCTGAGCAAAGTAGAGAATTCTTAACGAACTGAAAAAACTAAAGAATTCTTATCAGATTTCATATCCTCTTACTGAGTTTCTTCCAGGATCACTCACCTGCAAAAATTGGTTCAAAGCTTGAAGTTGCACCTCCGAAACTAAGACACCGTGAGAAAAAAAAAAAGAGGGGACAAAAACAGAACGAAAATGATAATCAACCCAACTAGCACTTTTTCTCTTGGATTTAAATTGCATCAACTGTTACACTTCCAGTCTTCACAGGACAGACTTGCAACAATATTCCAATCCAGATTTTTCCTGGTTTAATACACAGTCCATCACAATGATTTTTCTGTTCACACAGTTCATTTATTACACAATTACTATTGGAGTACCTTTATGGAAAGCAGCACTAGAATCCACGTCTAGGACCCAATTGTGCTTTTGCATGAGTTGCTATCCCTGCAGAAGACTACATAAGCAAAAGGTAAGCTCTAGGTAGAATATCAAAAGAGCACCTCTTTAGAGCTTAATAGCACAGATGAACCTTAGTTGGATGGCCCTGCACAGAAACTTTTCTCATTTGATATGCCCTGATGATGCAGTAGGAAGAAATATAGAACAAATTTCTCATTAAAATAGAACAAACTTGTTGAAATGTCCAAATATGACCTCAAAACTGCATCAAGCAAACTTCTCATCAGCAATCCAGAATCAACACCCTTAGCTGGTATTTATCATATGTGAATATGCAGTATGCTAATTACAGTTTATTATGGGAAGAATCATTAAGCAATATAAATAGAAAGTGCTTACTGCACTTGTCAAGAGAACTCAACCTGCAAGCAGCTTTAATCACATTACTTGTATAACAGCATTATTGTATAACAGCATTACATGCTGCTTTCATCACATTACTTGAAGCATTCTGCACAATGCCGTGAGAAACTGTAATTAGGGTATCACATATCACAATCTTTAAAGTTAAAAGTAAATTGCCTTCAATAGCATAGCCACCAGATCCAGCCACTGGAGTGGCTAATCATCATAACCAAGAAGCATCAGAAACTTCAATTGCCATTGAACAACTAAAACAATATGTTCAATTACTCCTGCAACAATACTTAGTTTAAGACTTGCCCAATATGTGCCAGAATTCTAGAAACCAGTGGACAAAAAGTGCCACAAGTATAAAGTATTGATCATTTTTTATGTTCCATGTTTATGGTGGGCATAAAATCAAATGCAAGATATCAAAAAACTAAGGTAAAAATTATTTTGAAATAATTCATCACAGCCAAGAAAAATCCACATTAATTAGATACAATTTGACTATATTATTATTTTGCTGACCACAAGATTAAATTCACTAATATCTATAGCAGATCCAACATACCACAAGTTAATTTTTTCCGATTCCAGTCTGAACTGTATCCATTTTTAGAGGATTAGTGTTTGAAAACAAAACATTGTTATCATTACATAAGAAAGAAGACACATCACCACAAGTATAACAAAAGCTGAAGCTAAATACCAGAAGAATGCCAGCTGCATCTCTGCAGATAAAAGGATCAGAAGCATTTGATGCCATAAATTAAGAATTCCAGGAGAGAGAGTGAACTCACTTGATTCTGATACTTCACGATAGTTTGCAATACAAACACCGAGACAGTTAAAAAAAAAAAAATCAGGAAACAGGCAAGAAAGTGGAAGGGAAACATGCGGATAAATATACACACCAACATGCCGTAATTGCTGATTACGCTGTTTCAAGTAGAGGTCTAAAGTTTCATCAGATGGCAACTAAGCGGAATCTCACAGTAGTTGATAAGTGTAAGTTGAAATTAAATTTGCAAAGTTACCTGATGAAGACAATCTGTAAGTAATAAAAGTTAGCAAATTATTTGAGGCTGAATAAATTCTTGAATGGCTTCCAACTTTCATCAATACCCACGGGGGCCAGTCAAGTCACCAAATGTAAGATTTACATCATCCTTAATAGGTAAAAGTAAACTTAAAAAAAAATGAAAAAAAAAAACCTAAGCTCTCATACTCATGCCAACTGCCTTGATGGCAGCAGAAAGGAATGATCAAGAACTCCATGGCTGATCAGAAACATATTAATGCAGACTATAAGTTTAGAGGAAAAAAAAAGGACTGGATCCAAAACTTATCTCTGATGGGAAGATCTTCCTCTCTCGCTGCCTCTGAAGGAATCGTGCATTCTGCTCCACTTTCGCCCTTCCGCTTGCTTGAGGAGGCGAACTCCTTGTCGTGGGCCGCCATTTTTGGAGTTCAGATGGGAGAGCGTTAGTTTTGAAACTGATAAACGCAACAGAAGATGCCTAACATATGACATTTTGCCTTTTCTAGTAAGGATTGGTGGAATTACACAGCTGTCCTTTTTATTTTTCTCAATGAATTTACACAAATAACCTCAACTTTATCTTTTATGTTTTTAACAAAACCCAAGGACAAGCTGGCCTGCCCTGTCCTGGCCTCCAAGGGCTTGAAAAAGGCCCGCAATCTCTCAGGCCAGGTTTTGCTTTAAGCCAGCCTCTTGCTTCAATCGAAATGGACTATGGGGCCTCCTAGTTTAAACTACGCAATTGCAACAATTGATGGATGGCTGGGTCTAAATTTAAAGATTTTTTTATGTTTCAAATTAAGATTCGCTATATAAAAAATGGTCGGGACTTGCCTTACCACAGCTGATGCTGTGGAATAATCTCTTTCCTGAACAGCACCATCAGCGCAGCCATTTGTGTAGTTTACTTTTGCGAGATTATCCGGAAACAAGAAAGTAGAAGAGTGAACTATTAGGTTTATCACACCCACAACATAAAAGAAATAGAACAAAATAAATAACTAAAAAGGGAAAATCAAATATACCAGTCATTGCCAATCTCAGGTTGTTTTCGTTTCAATTCATCCGCCAACCAACTAATGCTTGAGTCCAAAGAAGAAAACCCCTGTAATAGCATCCTTTTCCTCCTTGGGTCTGCCTGCGTTAAACTCCGCAAATTTTCAACATGAAAAACATGATGTTTAATCGCAAGCATCCTGGCACCACACGTTACAAGATCCAGCCACATTAATTAGATACAATTTTAATAGAGCATTATTTCTCCGACCACAAGATATCCATAGCAGATCCAACAATATGACACTATAATTTTTCAAGACTTCATTCCGAACTCTATTCATCTTATAGGATCAGTTTTTTTTAACAAATCATCGATATTATTATAGAATAAAGAAGACACATGATCACAAATATAACACAATGCCGAAGCTAAATACCCGCAGAACACCAACTGCATCTCTGCTGATAAAAGGATCAGAAGCATGTGATGCCCATAAATTAAGAATTCCTGGGGAGATGGTGGACTTACTTGATTCTGATACTTCATGACCCATGATTTGTAATGCAAACACCGTTAAAAAAAAAAAAACACTGAGTAGGAAACAGGCAAAAAAAGCGGAAGTGCTACGGGCGCATATCTGCTGACAGTGTTTCGAGTACAGGTACAAAGTTTTATCATATGACTATAAAGCAGAATAAACTTAATAATTACACTTAAGAAATTAGAGGGCTTGGATGGACCCCAAACATTCTAGCCTGTCGCAGTACAAAGGTTCTCATATTTTCTTCCTCATCACTACATATTTACTTATTGTATGCGTGGCAGTGGTTTCATCTTTTGAGGATTTCTTTTACAGGCACTTGAAGAGAATGTTAAGGCAAAACTTTCTCAATTTTTCCATGTACCGGTGCAGAAAACTTCCTGTCCTTTCTCCATTTGGCCCAAGCCATAATTACCAGTGCTTAACCTGACTTCTGTGCAGGCTGAAAATATCATCGCACAACACGATGTTCCAAATATCTGGCACGTTCCCTGGCTATTGAGAGTAAGCAGGTTTTCTTTAATGCCTGTAAAATTTCAGTCATAGAACATGAATTTTGGAGATCATTTCCTTTTCTCTCCCTCGACTTGATTAGGATCAGAAGTGGCATGAAGCGATCTTGAAAAGACTGAACCTTCTGGGGTTTGTGTTCTATGCCATGGTTTGCTTTCTGGCATGACATCTCTCTATCTTTTTCTCTCATTGATCCTTATTCATCCTGTAATCCTAAATCACTTTGCTCGTGTGTTTTTAATGCAGAGTGTTGACGCGGAGCCTGATTTACATCAATGGATGGCAAGGACAAAAGTTTGTGACATTCTGCATGATCATGTGGGTCCCAAGCATCTGCAAATGCAATTTGGAACCTCTTATTCTATTTAACTAACTGTGGTGTTGGCCTTTCATGATAGGTCAAAATTGCCATGTTTGGAAAATACCCTGGACTTTCAGATTCTGATCTCTGCGTTTTGAAGGTAATGGCTTTGGATTTGTACTTAATTATGAGGTGCTTTTGGATGGTGGCTGATTTTGAAAACCTTTAAGAATTTATTGATGACTTAGTTAAACATTAAACAGGATGCTAAAACCGAAATAAAGGGTAGGGGGGACTGACTTTCCTTCCTTTTTTCTCCTTTGTCTGGACCAACTTGTCTATTGGAAACTTCGGGAACAATGAGTTCTTTAATCATATTTAATTATGTTGGAAAGTAAAGACGTGATGAGATATAAGGTTCTCAATACCCTTTTTATATCTTTTGGGGTTTTTTTCGTAGAGACAGGCTCTTTTGCACGCTTCTGTCGCTTGCCGGCGGAAGCTTATTGTAGAATGGTTCCCGGCCAGTGATCTAGAAGATATTACAGCACAAGAGGTCAGTGTTAAGAGCGGGGTATCCGCCTACTGTTTCATTCATTGGGTATATATGGAATTACAAGTTGTCAAACATTGGGTCGGTATGGATCTGGGTCATGTGTCTGAGCTCATCAGATTTGGGATCTATCAAGTATTGTGTACATCAGCTCTCGGGTCTATCAGAATTTGGATATAACTAGGTTCCAAAAATATCCCCGGGCATTTGTGTGGGGATGCAAATTGCTGTCATTGAATGTGCACGGTCTATTCTTGTTATGCCTGATGCTAACACTAGAGAGTTTGATCCTCAAATTCCAAACCCTTGTGCGATATTTATGACCGAGATATCTTTTCCCTTCATGAGTAGTTTTGATATGGGCCTCCTCTTGTTTTGCTTTTGCTTCTGTTAAGTTTATTTGGCTTAACCGTGTTCTATTTAAGAGGGTTCAAGGTTCCTGACTATAAATCTGCAAAATTGTTAAGATCTGTACACATGCCTCAAATTAATAGTTGTCCAAAGAATGCGTTTTGTATTTTAAAGAAGGTCAAATACATGCATCAATCTTGGTATGATTGTGTTCATTAGGGAATTCATAATTATGCAATTATTGAAGATATGATCGATCTCCAAAAAATAAAAAAAATAAAAAAAATATTGAAGATATGATCAGATGGTAATATAAAACTGAAATATATCATTGACTGAGTTTGGGTAGAAAAATAACTTGTCTTATTAACTATTGCTATTTACATTGAATTGTGGTTAGGAATGGCAATGTCAATTTTGTAGATTTGTATCAGGTAATTTCTGTTCATAGTCGAGTCATGCCATAGCACTGTGAAGGAAAAAGTTTCTGTTGGTATTTGGAGAAAAAATAAACAGAACATTTGGAGAGAAAATACTCATTTTCTCCTCTCACTTTCATTGCTGCAAAGTGAGCTCCTTATATAAGAGTTTACAAACTTAAACAATGCGATCTCATGTACCTTTATATACTAAAACAAGTTAAGTCCTATATTTACTTAAAACAAAAACTTTATCCTCTGCCTTATATTACATAATATCTCACTTAATCTCACTAACATAATAAGATAAAAAAAATTTGATTTCTTAGTCTTCAAGCCTATTAGTATGGCTGCATCTTCCTCTGTTGGTGCTGCTGTATCTTTTCTGCTCTAACTGCTGCACCGTTTCTTGTAGCTTCTTCTTCTTCTTTTGCTACATGCTTCCGCAACTTCTTCTTCCACTTCTTGAGTCCTGAGTCTCAAGCATTTGTCTCATTCACATCAACAGTTTCAGCTTATGCTTTGACTTTTTCCTTATTTTTTTTTTCATTAAAAAAAATTAATGTTCAATCGGATAATCCTGACATGATATGCCAATTTGAAAGTGTTGGTCATTCATTAGTTGGGAAAGATGAATCTGGCCAGCAGATGGAGTTTCTTATCTACTTTCTTGTATTCAACTAACTCAAATTTCTGGGCTAAACGGCCGTGAGAATCTGTACCTTCACTGGCTTTGCTCATTGTAAGCACTTCGTTGCTTTTCTCAACTGCATATTGTTGAGCTGTCAAGTCATCATATTATGTTGGCGTTCAATTCCATCCTGAATTTAAATCTAGGCCAGGAAAACCTTCTGCTCTTTTCTTAGGTATCGTATTTCCTAAACACATGAACTATGTTGGCAGATGTTTGTAAAGGTACTGGTATCTTCCTGCCAACGCTATTTGTGGGTTGATATTTTGATGATATATTGCCAAGCTTGTTCATCAGTTTTCAATGATGTTTTCATGGTTAAAACTCGAATGCCTAAAGTGGGAGGGCACTGTCTGTGAGTATGATGTGTGCCATCATGGGATGGGCAGGACTTTGTAATTAATTGGGTTTTTTGATATATATATATATATGTGCGCGCGCGCGCGCGCGCAAATGCAAGCGAATATTGTGGTCTAAATATTGCTGGTGTACAGAGTTAATTTGTGTTGGACTTTAATTTAATGTCTCTGTTCACTTTAATTACATCAAGACAATAAGTTGCTCCTCTTTGCCAATAAATTAAAGCCCAATTAAATCAAGCCTGGACCCCTCACATCTCCATTATTCGGCTGGGGAAGGTTTAATGGGCTTTGACCCTCCACCATCAGGAACTTTCCGCAGCCGTTGAGAGATTGAAGGTGGGCCAAAATTCGGTAAAAATCCGAAACTCAAACTCTGGACTGGTTCCCTGGCACAGGCATGGTTTTTTTTTTTTTTTGACTTTTGTCTTTTTGGCCCAAGGTTTAAGTTTCAAGATCCTTCCACGAAGACTATGGCAAAAGCAAAAGTGTGAATTTTAAAGTAAAACGCGAGCAATTTTGGACTGGGCGACTAGTCAAATGAAACGAAGATGAACATGGAGAGGAGGGAATTCGAGAATTTTGTTTTGATTTATTTATTTTATAATTTTTGTTTTGATTTTTTTTCCTTAAATGTTTAATGACCGCGTCACAGGTCACAAGTTGTGTGACTTGATAGATTTGATATTAAATACAAAGTTCACGAAATAATTGAAAAAAAACTATGATAAATTTGTCAAAAAAAAAGAGTAAAAGTCAGGAATTTTTTAGTTATGAAATTATTGTTAACCTTACAAAAATGGGATAGAAGTTAGATATATCATTTATTATAATTTTGTTCACCGGTGCAAACAGTATGAAACAAAACAAGAGTTCTAGTTTTCATATGGAACTAAAAATTTTCTGCCCACACACAAAAAATAACCAAAGAAATTCGAACCTTTATTATTACCGATTGCCAGCCTAGAAAGTACAAACACAAAACGTTAAACTCGCAACTTGAATTTCTGTAATAAATCTCGAGGCGCAGCCATGGAATTGATGGT
The DNA here is from genome assembly GCA_021464305.1 of Kandelia obovata. Taxonomy (NCBI): domain Eukaryota; kingdom Viridiplantae; phylum Streptophyta; class Magnoliopsida; order Malpighiales; family Rhizophoraceae; genus Kandelia; species Kandelia obovata. Next base: position 9,790,670 of record CM038473.1, read on the forward strand.
CTATGGTCTTACGTAAGTGTGAATAGAAAAAAGAAAAAGGCGCACGCAACACCAAAAAAGCTTTCCCTCCCAGACCCAGTGTGGAATAACAACGATGAATAATATATATATTTGTTACTAAGATGAATAATAATATTCTTATATCAGCTCTTGTTTTTCACATGTCCAAATTGAAATTGAAATTTCCCGAGGAGTCACGCGCAAACTTTTTCACCCCCACCTCTTGGAATTCTCTCCCTACTCTTTTCACGCTTCCTCTGCGACTCCGTTCTCATCTCACTTCCCTTTCTTTCTTCCCTTCTCTCTGCCAATAACAGGAGGAGGAGAAAAAAAAAAAAAAGAAGGAAACCCAAACAACTCATCCTCAACACATTTCCCCCACCACCACACCAATACCCACACTGGAACCTTTGTTTTTGTCGACCCCATTACGGCGTGCTAGGCTGCTCTATCTATCTATCTATATCAAAGCTCCTTCTTCCGTTGCCTTCTTTTTGTCCAAAAATCAAATTAAAAAGGCAATCGCTTCTCCTCTCAAAAGTTTGTAACTACAACTTTGCTAATTCCCTCTTTTCATTTTATTATCTCCGCATGACTTCTAGTTATTTCCATGACTTTTATTCTGTTATTGATTCCATCAAAATTTTACATTAGTTAGTTAGTGCCTATTACTATTGCTATTGCTATCAGGAGGAGGAGGAGGAGGATACTATCTACTCCCACGGCCATGGCCACGGCCACACCGCCCTTATTGCAGCAGCAACAATGACACTGAGCTTTTTTTGGATGCCCCCTTTCTTACTCTAAATGATTTTGCTGCCGCCATCTTCTTTGCTCTTTTCCCCTCCTCAGCTTTGCCCATGTAAATGTCTCGACCACCTCCTAGAGGAGCACAGCTTCGCTTCAATCATCCCTTTCTCCTCCATGAGTAGCAGACGGAAAAGGAAAATTTTACTTATCGCCAATTTCTCCCATCCTGATTTTACAAGGAAACTCGGTTTCCTCGCTTCCACAACCGCCACCACCAACAGCAGCAGCAGCGATTTCAAGAGTCCTAATAATGTAAGTGTAGAGCTTGCCAAGTCGATGATGAGATGGGGATGCGCGAAAGGCCTTGTCTTGAAACAAATTTCCAATGAATTGGAGGCTCAGCAGTTGCCTCATGAACCATCTTCCTCCTCCTCCTCCTCGCCTTCGTCAATCCAAATGGGGTCAAATTTTGCCAGTTTCCAAGAAGATCCTATAGTGGGTAAATTGAGAACACAGCTAGGAGTGATGCACCCGATCCCATCGCCTCCAGTTAGTCGAAACGTAGCTGGGCTGTTCGTCTTTTTCTTCATTGGAGGGGTAGTTTTTGATAAATTATGGACCTGGAGGAAGAAAGGCCTGTTGTATAGTGAGGAAGGCAGGCTCAGGACACGGCCACAAGTTCCCACGGGCTTTCCGTCCTTCTTGGAGAAGGATTTGCGAAGGAAGGAATCAGTGGAGTGGGTAAATATGGTCCTGGGGAAGCTGTGGAAGGTTTACAGAGATGGTCTTGAGAATTGGATCATTGGATTGCTGCAACCCGTCATTGACGGTCTGAAGAAGCCTGATTATGTGGAGAGAGTTGAAATTAAGCAGTTCTCCTTGGGGGATGAACCACTGTCTGTCAGGAATGTGGAGCGCAGGACATCTCGCTGTGCCAATGATTTGCAGTAAGTCTGTCTCTTGAAATACCTTGATTCAGTTTTGGTAAATTTTTGCGCTGACTATGGAGTCACATTGTTTTTTGACCCCAGTTACTTTGTTGAGGGTATCCCTTGTTGAATTATTGATAATCAGTTGTTAAAAATTTAACCTTGTCTTTTTCACTACATTGGAATTAAAGTCCACATTATGTCAGAATTTGAGGGAGTTGCAGTTTGAACTCTCAGCCTCCCCTGAGAGCTTTGCTCCTCTGGCCACCCAGACCAGCCTACTTGGTTAAAGATTAACCTCGTGTATGGATGAATTTTCAGCACTGATGAATGGATTTTCTCTAGGATACCTGAAAAAAAAAAAAACATAATTTTGGCTCCATATTCATCACATGTTGATTTTGTAATTATAATGTAGTTTTGTTGACATATTTGAGAAATAAAGTGTCTGATGCATATTAATAGATGATCTCCTTGACCATTGTGAATGAAAACGGATCCATGATGTAAATTTGCATCTTTATTCTAAACAGCAGACTGGTAGAGGTTAGCAGTTGTTTGACCATAAGGGAAGTATGTAGTGTGTTGCTTTGCAGATGATTCATGTATTATATGTATCTGTGCAATTTTTTGTTAAAGTTTTTTTTGAAAGCTTTGGACATAAACCTTTACTCTTTTGAAAAAAAACAAAAAAAAGAGCAGCACTTTTAGTTTAGACTTGAATGATAAGTTATTGGTAGCAGGAGGAGAGATAAGATATTCTGATCTACTGTTTTTTTGTTCTGAACCAAGTTGGATAAAAAGCTTCAGCATGTACCTCATATGGAACATTAAAATAGCTCGAGTTTATTTTGTTAATAATGTGGATCAGATCAGATTGTTATGTTTTATTTCTTGTGGCCTGCATCCAGTTAGATGAATTCTTGGTTTCCATTTGTAGAAATATTAAGGTTGGGACAGCCTGGGGCCTGTGCTGGGCTTGGGGTGTCAGGCAAGGCCAGCCAGGGCTGTGGGTGCTCAGGCTTTGCATTTATTTAAACTTTATATACTTTTACTGAAAAGATTGTAATGGCATGGCTCTTGGTCGGTAAGCATGGTGCTGTGCTATCCTGTTCTGCAAATAAGCAGGCCGCTCATTCTTTCATTTTTTGGTTTGCCTTCATTGTAACTGATCGAATGAAAGTATTGGCTGGCCCTGCCTAATTTACATATCTACTCCTATTATATATGGTAATAAAATGGTAAGAATGCTGTGCACAAAAGAATAAGGTTGCTATAAGACTGGGTTCTGGTTGGTTATGCTTTTGAATGTTGAGAAATGAAGTTTGACATGAAAAAGGCCAGTATTTTGTCAAATATGTGCCCAATATTGTGAAATGTAGAAGCTTAGGAATGTTGAAGACATTAAGATAAGATTGAAAATTGACCTGAACCAGATTTTAACTTAGCTGGGGCGTGGATTTGGTAGCAGTCCTGACTCAGATATGAATTTAGTCCTAACTGCAACCATTCTTGTGATTTCTAGTATCATGTCTGTGATATCTAGTTTCATGCAGTTTTGTTGGAACCATTAATTGGTTCATGATACAGCAAAAGATCTGGCTGATTTCTGTTGTCTGTGATAATATAGGTACCAAATAGGCCTCCGATATACAGGTGGCGCTCGCATGCTTCTAATGCTTTCACTGAAATTTAGTGTTATTCCCATCATTGTCCCTGTTGGACTTCGAAATTTTGACATTGACGGTGAACTTTGGGTCAAATTGCGGTTAATACCAACAGAACCATGGGTGGGAGCTGCTACATGGGCTTTTGTATCACTTCCAAAGATCAAATTTGAATTGTCACCCTTCAGGCTATTCAATTTAATGGGTAGGTCATGGTTAGGCTGTGAAGGAGCATTTTTCAATTTGTGTGTGTGTTAACAATACCTGCAGCTGGATGGATTTTCTCATTTTGAGTCTGAGAAACAAACTGATAAGTTGCTTTATTTTTCTTGCATAATCTACATCTCTTCTCTTTGTGAGGTTTTGAGGAAAATTTTCCATCTGCAAATTGTTTAAAATAATCTTAGCAGACCTGATGGCAAGGAGTGCTGTGATCAATGAACCATACACACTCAGTGTTCATGGTTCCAGATGTGAAGATACTAATGACCTCGAAGGAATTGTTGGGGTATATTAGAGGGCACCTATAATTGTCATTGAGGAAACTCTCTCCAATCACCTCCTTCTCTCCCCCCCCCCCATGAGATAGTTCCTAGTTGTTGCATTATTATATTTAAGTAGCTGTCAAGCATAATGGTTAATCCTAGAATTCCAGTTCATGCCTTCTTCAAGGAAGGCCGTGGGGCATTTTGCTTGCCATTGGTACCTAATGGAACCCAAGGAATTATTAGGGGTACATTTAGGTGTGGGGAAGTTGGGGGGCAGGGGATTTCTTAAAGTGTGCACCATTTCATTTAGTGGATTTCAGGTCATTCTTGTTAACAACTAATGCCATTCTCTTAGAGAAATACTTTTTCTTTGCATTTTGTGTTCTTTTGACCAAGTTCTACTTTCTCGGGAGAGTATTTTAGCTGTTTTTCAAATTACAGTTAAATTTTATTTTCAGTTAATTGTGGGAATGTGTACATTTTGCAAAAGCTCATTTTCATTGATGCTTTATATCTTCCATCTTAATCAGTTGATGCTACAAAGTCTAATCTGTTTTTCTTCTTTCCTCATCTGTGTTGCATGCATTGGGCGACAGCAGCAATTCCAGTCATCTCAAGGTAAGTGGGTGGTTTCTTTTTCAGTTGCTTTGTATGTACAAAAGCACATAATGCACCCGTGTTTACCCATATAGAGGTTTGCACATAATTGATGCATATGTACATGAACCATGAATGGAAATGTACTCATCTTTTGGACATGTTACTTTTTGTTGTCTACCTGACATTATGGATTTTTGGTTTGTCTAAATGTGATTTAATAGAATTTGTTTTCCAATTTAGCAAACTTTTCCATTACATATTAGTTCAGTCACAATTTTCTGTTTAACCACCCTCTACTTGTTATTGATATGATCTTCTTCATTTGAATAATACACACCGACAAACTTTAAGGATTCTTGTTAATGATAGTGATAAACAATCAAAATCTTTATCTTGCTGTTGAGGATGATGGGATCACTTTATAGTTATTGCTTTGTATTAAAGTTGGCTATGCTATTGTTGTTGTCAGTTATTTGCTGTGGTCATTGTGAGGTCTAGACTAAAGTTTTTGGTGATTTGCCTCTGTTAGCTATTTATGGTGGTTGAGTATGCTATTACCTAGAGGAATTTGTTGTCTTGTGCCTGTTCTGTCACTTCTCTTTTATCTCAGCTTGATGGTCAACTGCATTTTCTTAGGTTTTTGACAAAACTTCTCACCGAAGATTTGCCTCGCTTGTTTGTACGTCCAAATAAGATTGTTTTGGATTTCCGAAATGGAAAGGCAGTTGGCCCTGTTGCAAGTGATTTTAGATCGGGAGAAATGCAAGAAGGAAACAAGGATTTTGTTGGAGAGCTGTCGGTGACTCTTGTAGATGCTCGGAAACTTTTTTATGTCTATGGTAGAAATTATTTCTTTTTAGTCATATGTCAAATATGTTATTTATTAGAAGAGGAAATATCATTTTCTTCTACTTTTCTATATGCATATACATATATGTGTTCATGTGCACGACAAAGTAATTTTGAAAGATATTCCATGCTTGCAATATGAATAGTACTGTATTGTTGGTTTTGGAATACAGATTTCACTTGCTTCCCACCTTTTAAATTCATTTCTTTGCTTGTTGCTTCTACATTGATATCACTTCTAAACAAAAACATTTTCTGATGCACTAAATTAATGAAGGGAGGCCCATAAATAGTGGCATCCATTTGCCTGGGCTGTGCTGTTTTCATGGTCAATATCCATTGTCAGCACTAGTGTCATCTGCATATACCCATACTCATTGAGTTCCTGTATATTGCAGGTAAAACAGATCCATATGTTATTTTAAGCCTGGGGAATCAAATTATACATAGTAAAAAGAACAGTCAAACCACTGTCATTGGGCCTCCTGGGGCACCAATTTGGAATCAGGTGAAGCTCCTTATCATTTGACAGGAAATTCTATCTGCCAGATACATATATGAAAGGGCAGCATGTCTATCCTTATGTGGTATAATCCTTTCTGGTGATTGCAGTTTGTAACCTTTTGCAGGATTTTCACATGCTTGTTGCAGACCCTAGGAAACAAAAATTGTTCATCCAAGTGAAAGACTCCCTTGGATTTGTGGATTTTACTGTTGGTACAGCAGAGGTAAGTGTCTTATTGGGCACAGCATTGTTCAGAGGTTACTAAAGTTGGCCTCTGATTTGAGAATTGCTTTTGTTTGAGCATGAGTGCGTGACTAGTTCCTTTTAATAGCTAATTTGTATAATATAAACGAGGCGAGTTGATTTTCTGTTAGACATTGAAACGTCGACGCCTCTTTCAGTGGATGCATTGTTCTTATGCTTCCAAGTTTGAATATTACATGGTGCTTTCTTTTTCCTGTTAATAAATTTTCCTTTTCAAAAAATGCATTATCCTTATTGATGATTCTGTTCATTTATTTTTATTTTTTAAGCTCAGAATTATGATTGTTCTTTGTGCACTTAATGCAAGTTGCTTATAGGTGCTGTCTATTTACTTTCCTGGATATTCTGCCTTTAAGTGGTGACTTGCCTTCATTAATAGGCTTTTAGTGCATAATTTTTATCGGGGGCAGTGTTATGGTTAGTTTCCCTTATTTTCTATCTGAATAACTTTCTAAAACTTCTGTTTAGGTTGATCTGGGATCTCTTCAAGACACTGTACCAACGGACAGGATTGTGGTTTTGCGGGGAAGTTGGGGACTGCTCAGACAGAGGGCTTCAGGAGAGATTCTACTTCGATTGACATATAAAGCATATGTTGAGGATGAAGATGATGACAAGAATGTGGTGGAGTCTCTTGATACATATACTTCTGATGATGAGTTGTCTGATGTTGATGAATCAAAGGTTACTTATGAGCCACGTGGGAAGGATTCTTCAACTGAGAACAACAAAGAGTCCTTGATGGATGTTCTAGCAGCTTTAATAGTGAGTGAGGAATTTCAAAGGATTGTGGCTTTTGAGACTGGAAGTGACAAAATTTTAGATGATGCATCAGGTGCAAAGTCTATTGCATCAAAGCCAGGCGGTCCTAATGCTGAATCACTACCCTCGGAATCAAACAGTTCTGAAGGTAATAATTTGTTTTGCATGTATGATATCATTTATCAGAGGGGCTAATACATCAAGTTTTTCAAATATGACTTGACTTCTCTTCATATAATGCACATGTCAAAATTGTGTTACTTGCAGAATCTGTCTTATTTTGGCTCGCTGTGATTACAACCATAGTGGTTCTAATTGCTGTCAATATGGGTGGCTCAAGTTTCTTCAACCCTTGATGTGACAGAGCTGTTTTTAATGCTTCTGTTTTCTCAAGTAATTCTGAAAACTCAATTTTCTTTGTTTCTCCTTTGATGCACAATCATGGCTTCTTGTAGGAACGGTCCAAGTAGTGCATTTTTTTGCCGAAAGTGTATTTTTGTGCTATAGGTACCATGTGACAGTTGAACTACTTTATTCTGTCTACTAATGCATCATAGATAGAAAAGGAGGCTGCAGTGCATGATTAAAAGGTGGTTTATATGTTATAGTGGCTAGATAAATTAGAAGATAATATGGGGCTTTGAGGGACATTATGAATCTTATAATTTACTGATTGGAGTTTAACTTTGGGATAAACTTTGATTCATAACTGAGTTCCCTTTTTCTTCATTTTCTTGGTTTATTTGGCTTCTTTTTTTCTTTGTTTTATGCTTGTAGCATCCTGAGATGAATGCAGATCAGTGAAATACATTCTTTAATGGCAGGTTGGTTGGCAGAGATGATTTATGATGTCGATGATGCTATTCTAGTCATTTTTAAGATGTAAATTCATGGTTAATTAATAGCAGAGGAATATTTTGTTAGCTGTGGGAAATCTTGGGTATCTTCAATTTTAGGTGGTTCAAAATTTGCTATAACTTTTATCTTTGGTCAATCGTGGCAGCCACTTTTTTTTTCCTTTCTTTTTTTTTTTTCCCACTTTTGGCTTTCTATCCAGTTCAAGCATTTTATGTGTCTGAACTGAAGGCAGCCATTGATAACGTGAGTGTGAAAGCCAACTTTTTGTGCTTGATGAAGTGAAAGGAATTCCAGAAAGAAGATGACTGCAATGCTGACGGTTTGAGTGGTGTGGTTTGATGAAGAGATTTCTGTTCGAGGGAAGCAAAAATGTCATTAGTTCGTTGCATGTTGGTGGAGATTGAGTAGGCTGAAACAGAGGATTATTAACAGGAGTGGCAGAAGAGACAATGCCTTCCGAGGCGTCGGGGCTATGGTGTGTGTTGAATGCTTGCATTGCTTGTGGAGTGTATAATAAAACGATAGAATAGAATATAGAAGAGAATGAAGAGAGATATACCCACTAACGTGCTTTTATTTATTCATTCAATAATAATAATAAAAAAACTTAGCATACAACATAATCCTGAGAAAGAAAACTTTCCTAACTATTTTCCTGAGGGTTTTTAACCTAACGCTATATTTATGAGTTTTGCTTCGCAATCCAACGCTAAGTTTTGCATTTCATGAGTTTTGCTTTGTTGATCCAACGCTACATCTCCACTTTTGCTTCGCTAATTCTTATTTTCTTCAACTTTTTTTCTTTCATTTTAAGCTGCATTTCATAGTTTGAATTTGAAAATTTAATTTCTTCTGTTACTCTCAGTTCTGTTCCTTTCTTGAGTGTACATTCTTTAATAGAATTAGTCACATTTTTGTCCATTTCGTCTCAGCCTAACAAGTATGATATGATGCAATTATACGTTGAACTCCAAACTCGGCGTTAGTAGAGTGTAACTGGTCGTTTTGGTGCCCATATTTCAAATAGAATCGTGGATAATGGTCTGAATAATTTAAAAATTGCAACTGAACCAGGGGAATGATAATGAAAATATTACAGCACCGGACCCTGTGAGATTATTGATATCTATTCATGTCAATTAGGTCAAACGAGTAGGCAACAGCATTGATATTCTAATGGCTAATGAGGGAGGTAATAATAGTTAGTCAACATAATGTTAGACATTATTATTTGCAATTGAAATTCTTTGTCATGCAAAAAATAATAGGTTCGAGTTCTCTTCAGTAAGAAGCCACACTTATTTTGCCATTTGGTCATCTACCTTTAGGAAGTTTTTATTATATTGTGGATAAAATAACTGTTTTGTTGTTTAGTGGGCTATATTATATAGTTGATTGCTTGTGGCCAAGCCCGAACTCACGTTGATTGAAACCCTAAATAAAATAGGGAAAAAAAATATTTATATGTATATCTATATTTATATTGTAAGTATATATTGTCTTTGTTGAAAAAAAAAAACTCTTTTGATCTTTCTTTTTTATGTTGTCAATTTTGTTTATGTTTTTAGAATTTAACCCTTATAAAATAAGGAAATAATTTCTAAAGAAAAATCATTTATAGTTATATTTCTTTGGTACAAACATATAATATATTCATTTTTCTTCACCTTTTATTCTTTATTTCTTTAATTTTTTAAAGTCAAAATTTGTAGTATTTGTGTTAAAGTTATCATATTATGGTATAAATGAAAAAATTCGTGTCTTGCAGATTTTAAAATTAATATATATTTGTCTACTTTTTTAGGGGGTTGTGTAGAGGAGGAGAAAAGGAAAAATAAGGGAATCCTCACTTTTCTACGCTTTGTGGCTGCTTGTCTCTAGAATTGCTTGCTGAAACCTCCAGTCATGGAATGAATTAAACGATATTTGTGAGGCCCCGTGTGTGGTAGGGATAAGAGCTCTTAATTTTCGTAGAGTATACCAATTCAAGTAAGTGCTTGAGTTGATGTTTTCTCCTTTCGTTTCTATTGATTGAAGGGAATACTTGGATGTGTTAAGTTTTATGGCTTGGCACGATAGTACTTGCTTGTCTCTGTTATCTATTTATTTTTTTTTGCAGTAAGTTCCAACAATCAATGTTTTGCACATGTGGTACGTCGGGAGGCTTTTCCCATCTTGGAATTCAGTGTTGTCCTATTAGCCTTTTAGAACCCAACCAATTTATTTGGGCAGGAACATGGTCGGCGTTCTTGACGTCTCAAATCCATACGAAGATATATTTGGTGGACAAAGCAAAGCATACTTTATTGCGAGGAACCATGCTTCTCCAATTATTTCTTTCCTACTCCAATCAAAACGAGAGGGGTGGGATACTTTGCTCGTTTCTGAAGAAATTTGTTGGATCAACCTTAGATTTCACATGCACCAACTTACGGAAATTATTCTTAAAATATTTGACCCCCCAAATTCTTGCTTTCTTATAACTTGTATTACCTTCTTTATCATTCATCCCAATATCAAGATCTCTATAGTTGACATATGCTGCTCGTGGATTTTTGGAAACATAGGGAGCCATATAATCATAGAGTCCTCTGATCCATTTTATGTATCTTGTAGACGCCTCGCTGCCACCGCCATACCAAACTACTACGTATCCAATCTCATATAAATTCCCTGCTCTGTGTGGGAATGGAATGCTCGACTTAGAGATCTCACTCATTTTTCCTCCGTACGGCGTCATAACTAGGGTAGCCACTTGATCAACTTCTTGTAACCTTTCCCATATTCCTTCTAGGGCCTGTTCGGACAAGGGTTTCCTCACATAGTCTGATTTTCCTTTAAAACTGCCTGGAAAAGGTGAATTCCTGTTCAGCAATGTAGCCAAGGACACATTAACATTAGTTGGTGGCAATTCGACTGGGAACGAACCAAAGTTGACTTGAGCTTCGATCCAACTCAATTCAATGCAGTCTTTATTGGTCAAACCAAGTTCAGGAAAGCTCTCTTGCATCAATGCAAGAAGCCTATCAGCCCCACCTAGAAACAAAGCATTGAAATTGAATATTAATGTTGTGTTTCCATTGTTGGGACGAGGATTTTTTGTTTTTATTATGAGCAATTGAAGCAGTAAATCCTTGTGAAACTTGTTCCCCACATGTTGCCATCTATTAACAAGTTTGGTTGCATTTTGTTCCAATGATTTTCTGATTGAGAATATTGTCACAATGGGTGGAACTGGAACTAGCTTTATTTTCCAAGCAGTAACGACTCCAAAGCTATTGCCCCCGCCGCCTCGAATCGCCCAAAATAGATCTTCTCCCATTGATGCTCTATCCAGAATTTTACCATTGACATCAATTACTTTTGCATCAATTATATTGTCTGCAGCAGTGCCATATTTGCGCAGCAATAGACCGTACCCTCCTCCACTGAAGTGGCCACCAACGCCCACACTCGGGCAAATACCTGCCGGAAAGGCACGAGTTCTACTTTTCTTCGCGATCTCATAGTAAAGTTCACCTATCGTGGCGCCAGCTTGAACCCATGCAGTGTTGCTGGCTACGTCAATATCAATTGCTCGAAGGTTGATCAAATCGATGACGACAAATGGAAGACGAGAAACATAAGAAAGACCCTCGTAGTCGTGTCCACCACTTCGAATTCTCACTTGAACGTTGTGTTTCCTTGCACAAGAGATGGTA